>CM039529.1:7577774-7616620 GCA_022433055.1 Begonia peltatifolia | reverse complement strand
ACTTGTACAATTTATTGTAATTTTATAAATTTGTTGGAGCGATTAAATTATAAGAAGTTGTACAAGTGTTACAAAAATATGAACATTTTTCTATTATCTTTCCATAATGTGCTGAATGTGTAGTAAAAACTTTGCAATTTTATTTGTAAAATTACTAGACTTATTAAATTATGATAAATCGTACAAGTGTTACAAAAAAAATAAAATTTTTCAGATTATCTGCCTATAATGTACTGAATATGTGGTAAATATTTTGCTATTTTATAACGCTTTTACAATTTATTTTAATTTTACAAAATTATTGGGGCGATTACATTATAATAAATTGTACAAGTGTTACAAAAAAACGAACATCTCTAGATTATCTGTCTATGATGTAGTGAAAATGTGGTAAAATTTTTGATATTTTATAGAGCTTGTACGATTTATTGTAATTTTGTAAATTATTGGAGTGATTAAATTATAATAAATCGTATAAGTGTTAGAAAACTACGAACAATTTTAGATTATCATGTTATGATGCAGTGAACGTGTGGTAGAAACTTTGTTTTAACTTTATAGTATAATGTTAATTTAACAAGATAGATTTGAAAAATTGGCCAGAGTTTTGTTTGTTTTATGACTACTCCATTGCTATCTTCACACAAATTTTGTATATTCAAATTCCAAATTTATACCTAACAGCCAGATACAATACAAACATCAACTAAATAGTGCTACAGTACAAACATACACTAAAATAAAATGACAAACAGAAACTAAATGATACTATACTACAAGACATAAAATTAAAGTACACCAAATTTAGAAACGAAAAGTAAAGTGCATAAAATAAAATACAAAAACTAAATTAAACTACGGTTGTGGGACATGATTGTCTTTGGCCATCATCCACTTCTCGATGGGTCTCAGCGAGATATGTTTGTGACTGAATCGGCTCTCTCTAGGACGCAATGACCTCTCTCTGGCCCACAGCGAGCTCTTTAACTCTGCCTATGAAGAACTCCATCTGTTACTGCATCTGATACATCTATTACATCATGTCCCACCTATTAACCTCCTGGGGAGCCAATGGGGGTGTGATGGCGTCCTCCATAAGAACATCCCGAAATATGAAGGGTCCGAGATCTTCCTTCAGCATCCAAGTCTCGTCGATTTTGACTAAGTCCATCCGAGTTAAATAAAGTCTATCAAAAAAATCGTATGGTCTCTGTGCTCGCCTCTGCTTTCCACTAGGTAACGGAATCCCAACTCACTTGACAATCTTCAGAATTAGTGCGTCGTACGGCAGATTCTTGTTGCATGTTCGCCCGATTTCTTGCATGTGAACTAAAATCACGAAGCTTCAATCAAACATGCTGGAGATGTATAGCTTCTCCATGACATAAAGAACCATGCAGTTCACGAGATCTCTATGTCCATCTCTTGGTAGACTGGTGTGGCTGATCAAGTTGTGAATAACCCGAGTTTTAATGTTCAAGTCCTTCGATCTCGACTTCACGAAACCTACAATCTCTGAATTTTGGTGGATTTTTCTAAGGAACTCTAGTCCTGCTGTCGAGCTGAAAAACTCGCAATCTAGTGAAATATGATAGTATTTATCCACCTCTTTTACGCAAAATCCGAGCAATTCATTTACCGCACCTGGAGATATAATGATATCTCTTCCTAAGGTATAAGTCTTCAACCACCCAAGCCTCCCGGGATTGCTCAAGTTCGCATAAAACAAGCAAAATATTCTTTCGCAGCTGTCTGCATTCATCCCATACACCCCGTGCAAGGAGATTGCGTCAAACATCTCTTTGATCTTTAGAGAGTCCCAAACTCTAAAGTTGATAGTGTAACACCCTGACAACCCGCGTTCCCCGTGCACTACACTACATCTGCACACTACACACACTAACACATGACATAACTCACTCAATTTAATACTCCTTTCGTTTTCAAATTATTTTCAAAAGAACATTTGTGAGTATGAAAAATTTTTCGACTCAATTAGTAAACAATTCGCGTCCCGAAGAGGGAACACGAAATCTTCAACATAAAAAAACTATGTAGCGGAAAAGAAAAACCATTTAAAATAGTTTAAGATAAAACGGCAAGACTTGAAATCCTAGGAAAAATCCAATGCACCCCTCGAACTACACAATCCAGTACCGCGCACTCACGTCTCCACTTCGACACCCCGCACGCACTCTCGCAGTGCCGCACGTGCCAACTCTACATCACTGTGTCTCGTGCACGCTCACAGCGCCGCGTGCCCCACGCTCCCTGCCACTGTACAGCACGTCCGCGCGCATGCCCTCACCCGACGCCGCACAACCCGCGAGCACCCACAGGGTCGCGTGCCCCGCGTACCTGCGATCACGCCGCACTCCCACGCTCATCTACCCTTCTCTAGCATTCACTGTTCACATCTCAACCCATTCCATATCCCCTCGACTCCCAGGCAGAGTAACGGCTAAAAACTGATTATCCCAAAATTTAAACCCTGCACACAATTCACCATAATCCAAAAATATTTAACTATCAACCATCTAGAGAAACCCACCATAACCAAATCAGAGTTTAAGGACAACGAAAACCCATCAAATACAAATGAAGAAAGTCCTCAGTATAGAGTAATATCATATTCTAACATATAACAATACGTACGTGTCCCCAAAACACTACAACCCCTCTATACAATCTCAAAAAAAAAATCAACGTCTATACAACTCCGCAGTCTACACAAATACCCGACATAAAATAATAAATCCACTATCACCTACCACCACCACGGGTCGGGTCGCCCTAACAAAATCCGCCATCCGGTGCCTCGGGTGCACGCCGCCAACCATCCTACACCTCTGGACTAGACTCTCGAGGCTCACCAGCAGTATCGTCAGCACCTACACCACATAACACACAACATAAGGCTAACGCTCAATAAGTAATGTAACATCTCGAGAAACACCGCGTTCCTGGTGCGCTACAGTGCATCTACACACTACACACACTAACACTTGACATAACTAACTCAATTTAATACCTCTTTCGTTTTCAAATCATTTTCAAAAGAACATTTCTGAGTATGAAAAATTTTCGACTCGTTCGTAAACAATTCGCGTCCCGAAGAGGGAACACGAAATCCTCAACATAAAAACTACGCAGTGGAAAAGAAAACCATTTAAAATAGTTTAAGATAACACGGTAAGACTTGAAATCCTAGGAAAAATCCAACGCACCCCTCGAACTACACAATCCGGTACCGCATACTCACGTCTCCACTTCGACACCCCGCGCGCACTCTCGCAGTGCCGCACGTGCCAACTCCACGTCATTGTGTCTTGCGCATGCTCACAGCGCCGCGTGCCCCACGCACCCTGCCACTGTACAGCATGTTCGCGCGCACGCCCTCACCTGGCGCTACACGAACCGTGAGCACCCGCAGGGCCGCGTGGCCTGCACACCTGCTATCACGCCGCACTCCTACGCTCATCTACCCTTCTCTAGCATTCACTGTCCACATCTCAACCCATTCCATATCCCCTCGACTCCCAACCTCTCTCCCGAAATTTCGGCAGAGTAACGGCTAAAAATTGACTATCCCAAAATTTAAACCCTGCACACAATTCACCATAATCCAACAATATTTAACTATCAACCATCTAGAGAAAACCGCCATAACAAAATCAGAGTTTAAGAACAACGAAAACTCATCAAATACAATTGAAGAAAATCCCCAGTATAGAGTAATATCATACTCTAACATATAACAATACGTACGTGTCCCTAAAACACTATAACCCCTCCATACAATCTCAAAAAAATCAACGTCTATACAACTCTGCTGTCTACACAAATACCCGACATAAATAATAAATTTACTATCACCTACCGCCACCAAGGGTCGGGTCGCCCTAATAAATCCGTCATCCAGTGCCTCGGGTGCACGCCGCCAACCATCCTACGCCTCTGGACTAGGCTCTCGAGGCTCACCAGCAGTATCGTCAGCACCTACACCACAGAACACACAACATAAGGCTAACGCTCAGTAAGTAATGCGATATGAAAGTAAAAGCTGACAATGCAATCTTATCACATACAGTCTCTACACTCACACTCATGTTGTCACATCTGTGACGAGTAGTGCAGCCGCACCAGGGTAAGGAGGAACCTCACGTCACCCTACACCCTGACACGTCGCCAGCGTCCCAGACTCCCCAGCAACGAGGCCCACAAGCTACACACACGCATCACCACACGGCAACCACATCAGGGTAAGGGTGTGTCGCGCGTCACTCTACACCCTGACACGTCCCCCCTGTCCCAGCCTCCCCAGCACGGGGCCACAGTTGCCACACACACACTTTTCGCGACAGCCCATCCGGCCCACCCCTCGAGTAGGATCTGCGACTGGTGTTGCACTGGCCCTCACATTAGTAGAATCTGCGGTACCACTGTCCATATCCTCACCGTCAACACATTCACGCCGCATGACGGCTCAGCCGGCCCACCCCTCGAGTGGAATCCGCGACTGCTGAAGCACCGGCCCGCACACTAGCGGGATCCGCGGTACCACCGCCACACGTCGCACCACATACTTAAAACATGCTCAAAACCATTTTCGTTCACGTTTTTAAAATATGATGTATGTCAAACAATACGCACGCACACCACAATCAATCACATAAACCCTAAAGTTCTACAGTGTAGGACCACTTAGGCAAAACACATGCATGCACTACTTACTTGGCGTCCTAAGCTCGCTCGACACACAGCTTCACCAAAAGAAAATCTCAACCTAAAACACAAACAAATCTCTCCTCAGTATTTATCTCAAAATTCCCCAAATAGCTAAAAATAACCTTCCTTAATTACACTCATGAAATTCCAACTAAAACGGTCCATTGGTTTGGTTTGGCCGAAAACCGGCCCAAAGTTCGGACAAGCATAACTTTTGCGTCGGATATCGGAATCGAACGATTCCAGCGGCCATAGGTCCCTCTAACCATCTAATTTATCCCACAAAAATATTATTTAAAACGCTCAGCCGAACGTAGGCCGAAATGGCCAAAAACAGAAGCTGTCCCAAAACAAAAACGTCTGATTCTTGTTTTAAATTCGAATTTCACAACTCCTATACACAACTAGTCGCATCCCACTTATACATTCCGGCCAAGCTTGCCGGAATTGAAAGGAGACCGAGCACCAAGCTCGGCCAACAACAGGAAAATCGACAGGGCTCGCCTTTGGTTTCCCCCTTCAAATTTCCGGCACTCCCTCCTCAACACTTCGGCCAAAATCACCGAAATTGGAGGGAGGCCGAACCTTACTCTCGACCAAACCAGACAGGATAGCAGAGGGAAGGGGAGGGAGACTTACCGAGCAAATGCTTGTTCTGCACCCAACTGAAAAAGAGGGACTCCAGTAAGGCGCCCAAATCGTCGGTGGCAGAATTGGTCGGAAACCCGCCCTTCGCGATCTTCGGCCAAAACTCTCGGCTCTCACTTCGGGAACTCAAGCTGCTGAAACCGAACGACTTCGGTTTGTCAGAATAGTAGCACCTGCTCGCAACTCGCACCTCACACTCACGCTCGCTAGCCGTCGATCTCAGGTCAGACTTTGGCACACGATCGCTTTAGCTCCTCGGTCGCCTTCTCTCGGCACTCGGGTGCTTTGCAGAAATCAGCCGAATGGCTTCTTCCAGAAGCCATTTGGGTGTTTACATTTTTTTTTATTTTATAAATAAATAGAGATTACCAAAATGCCCTCACCTGTTTTTAATCGTCCGTAATTTTGTTAATTTCTCGACCACCCGACTTTAAATTCCGAAAACCATCGCAAAAGTAGGTTTCGAGTCTTAAAATTTAAATTTTCCCGTTGCAATATTTCTCAAAACTCCGACCGAGATTAAATTTAAAATTTCAGAAGTTAAAATTAAAATTCAAAATTTCCGGATTATTACATTCCCCCCACCTTATAAGAATTTTGTCCCCAAAATTTACGTACCGAATAAGTCGGGATACTGCCGCTCCATGTCATCACGTCTCTCCCAAGTAGTCTTCTCTACACCATGGTTGCGCCACACTACCTTGACCAGCGGAATCTCCTTGTTGCGCAGCACCTTCACAGCTTATCCTAAGATCCTCACTGGCTTCTCCTCATAGGACCACGTCGGCTGGATCTCTATGTCTTGTTGTGGCACTACATGAGAGGGGTCACGCATACACTTCCTCAGCATCGAGACATGAAAAACATCATGGATGGCATCCATCGACGCAGGCAACTGAAGCTGGTATGCAGTTCTCCTAATCCGCTTGACAATCGGGAACTGTCCCACAAACCGAGGGTTGAGCTTCCCCCACTTTTAGAACCTTACCACTCCCTTGAACGGCGAGACCTTCAGAAAAACCTCGTCGCCCTCATAAAACTCCAACTCCCGGCGTCTAAGCATAACTCTTCGGTTGACTCTGAGCCACTTCAATCTTCTTCCGTATCACAGAAATCTTGTCGACAGTCTGCTGTAAAATCTCGGGACCTATCAATCGGGCCTCCCCAACCTCATCCCAATATAGTGGTGACCTGCACTTCCTTCCATAGAGGGCCTCGTATGGAGCCATACCAATGGTGGACTGAAAGCTGTTATTATACGAGAATTCCACTAGCGGTAAGAACTTGCTCCAAGTCGCCTGAAACTCCAACACACAAGCCCTGAGCATATCCTCTAGAATCTGTATAGTCTGCTCCGACTGCCCATCGGTCTGAGGATGAAAGGCCGTACTGAAATCCAATCTGGTGCCCATAGCCTTATGCAGACTCCTCCAAAACTTGAACGTGAACCTGGGGTCTCGGTCTGAAACAATCGACACCGGGATCCCATGAAGTCTGACTATCTCCTGAATATACAACTGGGCAAACTGATCCATCGTATAAGTCATCCTCACAGGCAAAAAGTGAGACGACTTTGTCAACCTGTCCACAATCACCCAGATCGCGTCATGGCGCTTAGCAGTCCTCGGTAGTCCCACTACAAAATCCATGGTGATTCGCTCCCACTTCCACTCCGGTATAGACAATGGTTGGAGCATCCCAGATGGTCATTGATGCTCCACCTTCACCTGCTGGCAAACTACGCAGGTCTCAACATACTCAGCCACTGCTCGTTTCATGTTAGGCCACCAATAGTGCTGTTTCAAATCCCTGTACATCTTAGTGCTTCCCGGATGCACAGAGAAAGCAGATGAATGAGCCTCTGATAATATATCCCTCCTCAGCTCCTCATCCTTCGGGATGTACCACCTATCCCGAAATTTCAGAATCTCGTCCTCTGAATAGCTGAACTCAGAATCAGGCCTGGCCTCCATACTCGCCTTCAGCTCGCTACACTCCGAATCAGTCTCCTGAGTCTGCCTGATCCTGTTCAGAATAGTCGGCCTCAACGACAAGGCAGAAAGAGTGGCTGCCAGATCAGAAACTACCTCCAGACCAAAACTCTGTATCTTTGTCACTAACTTAACAGGCCGTATCGTAGTCATGGCAGAAGTCGAAGCTGTCACCCTACTCAAGGCATCTGCCACCACATTCGCCTTCCCCGGGTGGTACCTGATCTCCACATCGTAGTCCTTGACCAGCTCGAGCCATCTTCTCTGTCTCAAATTTAACTCCTTCTGTGTGAAATGTACCTCAAGCTCTAATGGTCTGAGTAAATCTCGCACTGCTGCCCATACAGATAATGCCTCCAAATCTTGAGTGCAAATACAACCGCCGCCAGTTCCAAATCATGAGTGGGATAATTCTGCTCGTAAGCCTTCAACTGCCTAGAGCCATAGGCAATGACTCTCCCACTCTGCATCAAAACACACCCCAAACCGATCCTGAAGGCATCACAGTAAATGCAGAACTTCTCTCCTTCCACGGGCAGTGTCAGTACAGGAGCCGTAGTCAACCTCTGCTTCAATGTCTGGAAGCTGTCCTCACACCTGTCGGTCCATTCATACTTTGCATTCTTCTTGGTCAGCCGGGTCAAGGGGGCCGAGATCTTAGAGAACCCCTCAATAAATCTCCGATAATATCCAGCCAACCCCAGAAAACTGCGTATCTCGCTAGCACTGGTCGGCTGCGGCCACTCGTTTACAGCCTGAACTTTCACCGGATTAACTGAAATATCCTCAGAGGAGATAACTGGCCCCAAGAAGTGAATCTTGTCCAATCAAAACTCGCACTTCGGGAACTTAGCATACAGCTGATGCTGGCTTAAAATAGTCAATACAATCATCAGGTGCTCCCTGTGCTCCTCCTCACTCCGCGAGTAGATCAGGATGTCGTCGATAAACACAATCACAAACGTATCCAGGTACTCCCTCAACACTCTGTGCATCAGGTCCATGAATGCTGCAGGGGCATTGGTCAACCCAAAAGACATAACCAGGAACTCGAAGTGCCCGTACCTCGTCCTGAAGGCCGTCTTCGGTACATCTTTCTCCTTCACTCTTAACTGATGGTAGCCGGACCTCAGGTCGATCTTAGAAAACACTCGGGCACCCTGTAACTGATCAAACAAATCGTCAATCCTCGGCAATGGATACCTGCTCTTCACCGTCAACTTATTCAGCTCCCGGTAGTCAATACACATACGTAGGGATCCGTCCTTCTTCTTGACGAATAGAACTGGCGCTCCCCAGGGTGAAAAACTAGGGCGTATGAAGCCCTTATCCGTCAGCTCCTCCAACTGAGCCTTTAGCTCCTTAAGTTCAGTAGGTGCTAATCTGTACGGGTTCTTGCACACCAGCTCAGAATATGGGAAAACATCTATCTCGAACTTGATCTCCTTGTCAGGGGGTAACCCCGGCAAATCATCACGAAACACCTCTGGGAACTCCTGCACAACAAGAATATCCTGTATCCGAGTATCACCCTGCGACTGCGCATCCCCGACGCTTGCCAAAAACCCTTGGCAACCCTTGCCCAACAACCGTGGAGTCTGACAAGAAAAGATAGCAGAAATCCTGCAAGACCTTTACCTGCTTTAAATGTGTAGCTTTCCCCACCCGGGGGCTGGAAATGAACCTCTCCGGTCCTGCAGTCAATCTCCGCATGATGTCTGAACAGCCAGTCCATTCTCAAGATCACCTCATAACCGCTCATATGGAGAATGACTAGCTCGGCATATAACTGCTTGCTCCCCACTGTCACAACATTGCCACGCACCACCTGTTCTGAATACAAATGCTCCCCGGATGGCAAGGTGACATCTTAATGTCGCTCGGCGGGACTGAACTCTAAATTGGCCTTAACCACAAAGCTCATCGACACAAACGAGTGCGTAGCGCCCGTATCAATCAAAGTATAAGCTGTCACACCAGAAACAAAAATGTTACCTGCTATCACTGATGGCTGGGAAGCATCATCTGACTCAAACAGGGCAAAGACTCTCGGTGTAACTCTGGCTGACGACCTGCTCGCCGCTGGGCATCTGCTGGCAAAGTGTCCCACCTCATTGCAGTTGAAGCAGCGGTTCTGACGTGATTTCAGGCACTCTCTGAACATGTGGCCCACCTCGCCACAGTTATAACACCTCACTGGGCCCGTCCTGCACTCGCCCGGGTGGCTCCTCTGACATTTCAGGCACACTGGAAACTGTCCCGACCCTTGCTGTCTCTTAGTGCTCCCCTAGTTGCTAGAACTATCACTAGGCCTCTTCAGGCTTTTCTGCACGGACACCTCCCCGCTGGCCTATGGCAGCGACTCCCTGAATGATCTCCGAGGCTGCTCTCTGGGTACCTCCCGATAATTAGGAAGCTTCGCCCGAGCCTCCTTAATGTCAAGGGCCTTCGCTACTACCTCCTCATACGGCATGCCTCGGGTCCCCGCAATCCGCATGCCCATATAAATATCCGGCCTCAGGCCCTGCACAAACTGATGTACCTTATTCTCGTCGAGCCTCACCAAATGTCCTGCAAAACGCGACAAGGCCTCAAACTGCTGTACATACTCAGCCACAGTGCCAGTTTGCTTCAACTGTGCAAACTCCACCATCTTCTGTGTCCTAACTGAATGACTTAAATACTTGCTGAAAAACACCGACCTGAACTCCTCCCAGGTCATGGCCCCCACATCTCTCGTGGCCACCACAGTATCCCACCAATGGCTCGCGTCCTTGGCAAGATAGAACGCCGCACTAGAAACTCTGTCATGTTCCTCTACCTTGGCAAAACTCATCATCCTCTCCATACTCCGTATCCACTCATAAGCACTGAGAGGATCCGGAGATGATCCGTCAAAGGTCGGGGGTCTAAGTCTGTGCAGCCTGTCACCCCCGCTGTCAGACGAACCCTGGGCGCTAGACTGACCCTGGTCGTCCTTGCTCCTAAACCTCTCCAAATGCTGAGACTGATGGTGGACCAACTCGGTAAGCTGCCGGATGGTATCATCCATGTTGCCCACCGCTCTAGGAGGCGCCGCTCGTCGTGGCCGCCCTCTACCTCTACCACTCGCCTCTCCTGACATTTTCTACCTTTAACATGAATACAAAGCTCACATTAGTACTATAATAAATTCAAATCTAAGCACTTACAGTTGGTGGAGTGCTTCCGTGCAGCAGCTGGGGGTGTTAGGTAATCCTCTGAACGACGTCGACCCCGTGGCTCTGATACCATAGCTGCAACACCCCGAGAAACCCCACGTTCCCGGTGCACTACAGTGCATCTACACACTACACACACTAACACTTGACATAACTCACTCAATTTAATACCCCTTTCGTTTTCAAATCATTTTCAAAAGAACATTTGTGAGTATGAAAAATTTTCAACTCGATTCGTAAACAATTCGCGTCCCGAAGAGGGAACACAAAATCCTCAACATAAAAACCACGCAGCGGAAAAGAAAACCAATAAAAATAGTTTAAGATAACACGGAAAGACTTGAAATCCTAGGAAAAATCCAACGCACCCCTCAAACTACACAATTCGGTACCGTACACTCACGTCTCCACTTCGACACCCCGCGCGCACTCTCGCAGTGCCGCATGTGCCAACTCCACGTCACTATGTCTCGCGCACGCCCTCACCAAGCGCCGCACGCCGCACTCCCACGCTCATCTACCCTTCTCTAGCATTCACTGTCAACATCTCAACCCATTCCATATCCCCTCGACTCCCAACCTCTCTCCCAAAATTTCGGCAGAGTAACGGCTAAAAACTGACTATCCTAAAATTTAAACCCTGCACACAATTCACCTTAATCTAACAATATTTAACTATCAACCATCCAGAGAAAACCAGCATAACAAAATCAGAGTTTAAGGACAACGAAAACCCATCAAATACAAATGAAGAAAATCCCCAGTATAGAGTAATAACATACTCTAACATGTAACAATACGTACGTCTCCCCAAAACACTACAACCCCTCTATACAATCTCAAAAAAATAAACGTCTATACAACTCTGCTGTCTACACAAATACCCGACATAAATAATAAATCCACTATCACCTACCGCCACCACGGGTCGGGTCGCCCTAACAAAAATCCGCCATCCGGTGCCTCAAGCGCACGCCGCCAACCATCCTACGCCTCTGGACTAGGCTCTCGAGGCTCACGAGCAGTATCGTCAGCACCTACACCACAGAACACACAACATAAGCCTAACGCTTAGTAAGTAATGCGATATGAAAGTAAAAGCCGACAATGCAATCCTATCACATGCAGTCTCTACACTCACACTCATGTTGTCACATCTGTGATGCGTAGTGCAGCCGCACCAGGGTAAGGAGGAACCTCACGCCACCCTACACCCTGACACGTCGCTAGCGTCCCGGACTCCCCAGCAACGAGGCCCACAAGCTACACACACGCATCACCACACGGCAACCACATCAGGGTAAGGGTGTACCTCGCGCCACTCTACACCCTGACACGTCGCCCCCGTCCCAGCCTCCCCAGCACGGGGCCACAATTGCCACACACACACGTTTCGGGACAGCCCAGCCGGTCCACCTCTCGAGTAGGATCCACGACTGGTGTTGCACCGGCCCACACACTAGTAGGATCCGCGGTACCACTGCCCATATCCTCACTGGCAACACATTCACGCCGCATGACGGCCCAGCCGGCCCACCCCTTTAGTGGAATCCGCGACTGGTGAAGCACCGGCCCGCACACTAGCGGGATCCGCGGTACCACCGCCACACGTCGCACCACATACTCAAAACATGCTCAAAATCATTTTCGTTCATGTTTTTAAAATATGATGCATGTCAAACAATACGCACGCACACCACAATCAATCACATAAAGCCTAAAGTTCTACAGTGTAGGCCACTTGGGCAAAAACACATGCATGCACTACTTACCTGGGGTCCTAAGCTCGCTCGACGCACAGCTTCGCCAAAAGAAAGCCTCAACCTAAAACACAAACAAATCACTCCTCTGTATTTATCTCAAAATTCACCAAATAGCTAAAAATAATATTCCTTAATTACACTCATGAAATTCCGACTAAAACGGTCCATTGGTTTGGTTTGGCTGAAAACCAGCGCAAAGTTCGGACGCGCATAACGTTTGCGTCGGATATCGGAATCGAACGATTCCAGCGACCATAGGTCCCTCTAACCACCTAATTTATTCCACAAAAACAGAATTTAAAACGCTCAGCCGAACGTAGGCCGAAACGGCCAAAAACAGAAGCGGTTCCAAATAAAAAACGTCTGATTCTTGATTTAAATTCGAATTTCACAACTCCTATACACAACTAGTCACATCCCACTTATACATTCCGGCCAAGCTTGCCGGAATTAAAAGGAGGCCGAGCACCAAGCTCGGCAAACAACAGGGAAACTGACAGGGCTCGCCTTCGGTTTCACCCTTCAAATTTCCGGCACTCCCTCCTCAACACTTCGGCCAAAATCACCGAAATTGGAGGGAGGTCGAACCTTACTCTCGGCCAAACGAGACAGGATAGAAGAGGGAAGGGGAGGGGGACTTATCGAGCAAATGTTCTTTTTGCACCCAACGGAAAAAGAGGGACTCCAGTAAGGCGCCCAAATTGTCGGTAGCAGAATTGGTCGGAAACCCGCTCTTCGCAATCGTCGGCCGAAACACTCGTCTCTCACTTCGGGAACTCGAGCTGCTGAAACCGAACGGCTTCGGTTCGTCGGAATAGCAGCACCCGCTCGCAACTTGCACCTCACACTCACGCTCGCCGGCTGTCGATCGCAGCTCCGACTTCGGCACACGATCGCCTTAGCTCCTCGGTCGCCTTCTCTCGGCACTCGGGTGCTTTGCAGAAATCAGCCGAATGGCTTCTTCCCGAAGCCATTCGGGTGTTTTCATTTTTTTATTTTATTTTATTTTATAAATAAATAAAGATTACCAAAATGTCCTCACCTGTTTTTAATCGTCTGTAATTTCGTTAATTTCTTGACCTCCCGACTTTAAATTCCGAAAACCAACGCAAAAGTAGGTTCCGAGTCTTAAAATTTAAATTTTCCCGTTGCAATATTTCGCAAAACTCCGACCGAGATTAAATTAAAAATTTCAGAAGTTAAAATTAAAATTCAAAATTTCCGGGTTATTACAAGTAATACGATATGAAAGTAAAAGCTGACAATGCAATCCTATCACATGCAGTCTCTACACTCCCACTCATGTTGTCACATCTGTGACGCGTAGTGCAGCCGCACCAGGGTGAAGAGGAACCTCACGCCACCCTACACCCTGACACGTCGCCACCGTTCCGGACTCTCCAGCAACGAGGCCCACAAGCTACACACACGCATCACCACACGGCAACCACATCAGGGTAAGGGTGTACCTCGCGCCACTCTACACCCTAACACGTCGCCCCCGTCCCAGCCTCCTCAGCACGGGGCCACAGTTGCCACACACACACGTTTCGCGACAGCCCAGCCGGCCCACCCCTCGAGTAGGATCCGCGACTGGTGTTGCACCGGCCCACACACTAGTAGGATCCGCGGTACCACTGCCCATATCCTCACCGTCAACACATTCACGCCGCATGACGGCCCAGCCGGCCCACCCCGCAAGTGGAATCCGCGACTGATGAAGCACCGGCCCGCACACTAGCGGGATCCGCGGTACCACCGCCACACGTCTCACCACATACTCAAAACATGTTCAAAACCATTTTCGTTCACGTTTTTAAAATATGATGCATGTCAAACAATACGCACGCACGCCACAATTAATCACATAAACCCTAAAGTTGTACAGTGTAGGCTCACTTGGCCAAAACACATGCATGCACTACTTACCTGGCGTTCTAAGCTCGATCGATGCACAGCTCTGCCAAAAAGTGTCTCAACCTAAAACACAAACAATTTCTCCTCAGTATTTATCTCAAAATTCACCAAATAGCTAAAAATAACTTACCTTAAATACACTCATGAAATTCCAACTAAAACGGTCCATTGGTTTGGTTTGGCCAAAAACCAACCCAAAGTTCGGACGCGCATAACTTTTGCGTCCGTCAACGGAATCGAACAATTCAAGTGGCTAAACGTCCCCTTAGGAACCTAGTTTAACATATTAAGACGGATTTTAAAACGGTAAGCCGCAAACAGGCAAAAAATGCCAAAAACAGAATCTGCCATTTTTTTTAAAATTTCAACCTTTGTTTTTCTTCAACCAAATCTCACTCAATTCAGCTTTACGCACCAAAAACAGACATCCCACTATCACACGTCGAAATTCCACGAAAAACGCTCACTAATTTGACTTGGACCAAAAGCCGACATAAACTTCCGACGCACATAACTTTTGCGTCGAATATCGGAATCGAACGATTCCAACGGCCATATGTCCCTCTAACAACCTAATTTATCTCACAAAAACAGAATTTAAAACGATCAGCCAATCGTAGGCCGAAACGACCAAAAACAGAAGCTGCCCCAAAACAAAAACGTCTGATTCTTGATTTCAATTCGAATTTCACAACTCCTATACACAATTAGTCGCATCCCACTTATACATTCCGGCCAAGTTTGCCGGAATTGAAAAGAGGCAGAGCACCAAGATCGGCTAACAACAGAGAAATCGATAGGGCTCGCCTTCGGTTTCCCCCTTCAAATTCCCGGCACTCCCTCCTCAACACTTCGGCCAAAATCACCGAAAATGGAGGGAGGCCGAACCTTACTCTCAGCCAAACCAGACAATAGTAGAGGGAAGGGGAGGGAGACTTACCGAGCAAATGTACGTTCTGCACCCAACGGAAAAGAGGGACTACACTAAGGCGCCCTAATCGTCGGTGGCAGAATTGATCGGAAACCCGCCCTTTGCGGTCGTCGGCCAAAACATTCGGCTCTCACTTCGAGAACCCGAGCTACTGAAACCGAACGGCTTCGGTTCGTCGGGACAGTAGCACCTGCTCGCACCTCGCACCCACGCTCGTCGGCCGTCGATCGCAGCTCCGACTTTGGCGCACGATCGCCTTAGCTCCTCGGTCGCCTTCTCTCGGCACTCGGGTGCTCTGCAGAAATCAGCCGAATGGCTTCTTCCCGAAGCCATTCGGGTGTTTTCATTTTTCTTTTTTTTTTTAAACAAATAATAATTTACCTAAACGCCCTCACATGTTTTAATCTTCCTTAATTTCGTAAATTTCTCGACCTCCCGACTTTAAATTCCGAACACCATCGCAAAAGTAGGCTCCGATTCTTAAAAATTTAAATTTTCCGTTAAAATATTTCTCAAAACCCCAACCGAGATTAAATTTAAAAATTTCGGAGATAAAAATTAAAATTCAAAATTTTCGGGTTATTACAGATAGTCTTACAATGAATAATCGAGCGGTTTGACATATCATGCTCGAACTGATTTTGACACGCTTGGTTTCGAAATTCAATCGACTGGGAACAAATGAACGGTGAAGGCACTTGACTCGGAGCACCTTGTGACCTTGATGGGCCACGTTGTGGCGAACCACCCTGTGACTGGGGGCACCTGTCATTGAAACTAAATTAAACTACGGTGGTTGGACATGATCATCTTTAGCCATTATCCACTCCTCGATGGGTCTCAACGAGATATGTTTGTGACTGAATCGGCTCTCTTTGGGACGCGATGACCTCTCTCTGGCCCACACCGAGCTCTTCGACTCTACCTATGAAGAACTTCATCTGGTACTGCATCTGATACATCTATTGCATCATGTCCCACCTATTAGCCTCCCGGGGAGCCAATGGGGGTGTGATGGTGTCCTCCATAGGAACATCCCGAGATGTGAAGGGCCCGAGATCTTCCTTCAGCATCTAAGTCTCGTCGATTTTGACTAAGCCCATCCGAGTTAAATAAAGCCTATCAAAAAAATCGTATTGTCTCTGTGCTCACCTCTGCTCTCCACTAGGTAGCGGAATCCCAACTCACTTGACAATCTTCTGAATTAGTGCATCGTACGACAGATTCTTGTTACATGTTCGCTCGATCTCTTGCATGTGAACTAAAATCACGAAGCTTCAATCAAACATGCTGGAGATGTATAGCTTCTCCATGACATAAAGAACCATGCAGTTCACGAGATCTCTATGTTCATCTCTTAGTAGAATGGTGTGGCTGATCAAGTTGTGAATAACCTGAGTTTTAACGTTCAAGTCCTTCGATCTCGACTCCACGAAACCTACAATCTCTGACTTTCAGTGGATTTTTCTGAGGAACTCTAGTCCTGTTGTCGAGCTGAAAAACTTGCAGTCTCGTGAAGTATGATAGTATTTCTCCACCTCTTCTACGCAAAATCCGAGCAATTCATTTATCGCACCTGGAGATATGATAATGTCTCTACCTAAGATATAAGTTTTCAACCACCCAAGCCTCTCGGGATTGCTCACTGTTCGAATAAAACAAGCAAAATATTCTTTCGCAGCTGCTCCATTCATCTCGTACACCTCGTGCAAGGAAATTGTGTCAAACATCTCTTTGATCTCTAGAGAGACTCAAACTCTAAAGTTGACAGTCTTGCAATGAATGATCAAGCGGTTTGACATATAATATTCGAACCGCTCTTGATACGCTTGGTTTCGAAATTCAATCGACTAGGAACAAGTTGACGATCAAGGCACTTGGCTCGGAGCATCTTGTGACCTCGACGGGCCATCTTGTGATGGACCACCTTGTTGAACGGGAGGCCAAATGGTTGATTTGTTAGATTTTTGGTAATTTAAAATTTAATTTATTAGGGTTGTTAATTCAAAAGTTAATTTTAAAAATTTAATACTTCAAGGTTAAATTGATTTTAATCCTAAAAGTTAACAAAATATTAGTTTTTGTTATTTCTTTAATTAAAAAACAATAAAACTTACTCATCACGCTCCACGTGGAAAGTCATCCCAACATTGCCTTTTTCAGTCCATCAACTTACTTTCCATGCCAAAAAAGCTCCAAGCCAAGTAACATCTTTGAGATTTTGAAAAATAGTGTAAAGTGATTGTATTATTCTTAAGAACAAAGCTTTTCTACCAAAAACAAATTATAAATGCTATGATGGATAGATAAAGATGGTAAAGAAGTTAAGTTATTCTGATATTAAAGTCACACGCGGTTCAAGCTGATCTAACCCAATTGAGCCAAATAGATTTTTTTTTTCCTTCTGAAAATACATATATTCTAGGATTACTCCATAATTTTGATTGGTGACAAACTTAATCACGTGCTGAAACTATAGACTTGAGTTTTAACACTTTTTTTTTTTTGTTTTAAAAATTTTTAACATAAGAATCTAGCTTTTTAAAATTATAATTAAATTCTTTTGACAGTACATTGTATAAAATATCATATAATTTTTATTTCATTACATAAAATATTTAATTCAGAAAAATGTAGTGGTCATGATTTGAATATGATTTCTAGATGCAAGAGCGGCACGACTCATCCACACAAAACTTGGGGATGCCTTGACTTTAGAGGTGTTCATAAACAAGGGCCCAACCTGTTAAATTATTATTATTATTTGAAAAATTATTATAATAATTAATCAAAAGTATTTTCAATGTACACTAATCATCACTTATAATATGATGTTGTTAGTCAAACGAAATACACAGAATTTAGGAATTAATATTTATAGTCTCCCTTGAGGAAATAAACAAAGCGTTTTTGCTTACTTAGCTACTCTCTCTTTTTTAATCCATTAATTACTCTAGTTATTTGATAAACAAGTCAATCTATATGTTCCATATGGTCTTATTTATTTATTTTGACTTAATAATAAAAAAGAGTACAAAATTAAAATTTAGTTTTAAATGAAAAATATGTATAATGTAAATGATAACTATTTTTTATATATACTTTTAATTGGTCTTAATTTAAATCAAGAAAAATTATAGGTGTGAGTTTTGTTTGATAAATCCCATCTAATTCCTAAATTACTAGCTAAAAAAAATGATAAATCGGTTTGCTTGTCAAGAAAAACATTGGAGTGGCTGCATTAAAATAAACCTAGATTTTTTTAGAATTTACGGAAATTAAAACGTAAAAAAAAAAAAAAAGATCAATAAGTAAGAATTAATTATAAAATTATGTATAGGAATATGCTTTGTTAGCTGGGTTTTGAGGAAGTAAATAATTAAATTAATTTGTAAACGTATTCTGCTATTGCAAGCTGTTTTAATGGATAGAGCGTAGTTATTTCTTGTGATATTCTTCAACGTGATTTTACCCGTTTTCTCATGTTATGCTTTCGACATGTTCATGCTTTGACTTTGTTTGCCTGATTTTTAAATTCTTTAAAAATTTAATAAATATCTAATTATGCTTGAAAAAGAAATTAACTAGTGGGAAGAATAATTTCCCGAAGTGAAAAATCATATAAAATAATTGATTAATTAATTGAACAAAACGACAAATTTATAATTTTCCATTAATGTGTTTAAATAAATTATGTTTTCTTGTTTATAATTGAGTCACTAATTTCTGGATTAAACCATTTTCGAAAGTAAAAAAAAAAAAAATCATAGTAACTTAATTGACTAACTAAATCAAACTTGAATGAAAAAGAAAAAGGTATAAGGAATAGTGAGATTCACAAGCATAGAGATTTACAAACTATTGAAATAAATACGATCATTTTATAGCAGATGACACAGACTTCTGGAAAAATTCATAATTTTGTTGCATTATTTTTTCGCATCGTGAATTATTTAGTATGGTATGAACCGAATTCAATTTGCTGAGCTTTAATGCTTCCATTCGTATTTCAATAGATTATCCTTGTATATCTGTAATTTAACAATAAATGGTTAAGAAGGACTATGAACAAAGTTTCACGTTTGCCCGTTGGCATGTTATTCACGAATATACTAACAAAAGCTAAAAGCAAATTCAATGCTTAATGATCTTCTGGCAAGGACTTTAATTATATTTTATGATTTTAATTAATAAATAATATTAAAGAAATTTTGGGTTTAATATATTATGGCTCCGATTTGCTTCTTGCTGTCCAGTTTTTCATTATCTTCGCTGTCTTGTAAGTTTAAGACAAAATTGGCATGAATCTGTCACTTTTATTTGTTAGTGATCCAATTGACATTTTCTGCCACTTATTTTATGGGTTTTTTTTTTAATTCGATAACATTTTTGTGTATGTAAACCTTTTTAGTTTGTCATGAGATGATTATAAATTTGGCCTTTCAAAACTAACTCAAAAAGAAGACCTCTTGCTTCATTATCTGGAAAAAATGATAAGGATTGCATATATTTGTAGAAGAAAAGGCTAATTTGGCGCCGGACTTCACCAATATAAATAAGTGACATCCCAATTATTATTTTTTTTGGACAAAAAACACCATAAATTTTTAGTTGTTAGAAAATTAAAATCTATTATGAAAAAGTCTCTTTGTATTGCCTTGACTTATACTAGTATGTTAATTATAAATTGAACGTGTTTATATGGTCATTATTGATATAATGATACTGTCTTGCTGGATACTGATTTATATCTATTGTTTTTTTTTTTTTTCGGGAATATCTAATAAATAGAGAACATGCTCAAACTTCAATTTAGAAGATAAATAATGGAAGAAAACGAAATGAGGAACTCAATGACCATGAAATTAAGTAAATTGAATTCAAAATGTAAAAGTTATGTAAATCTAATTTTAATACAATGATTAAGGAATGACTTTATGATGCTAATTGACTCGTGCCAAGGTGATTTAGTTGTTTGGCGTTAAGAAAATATTGAACTAATAGAAAATTGACGTGTCACTTGTTTAATTAAAATACTAATCATGATTAACACATAATCAAGCTCGGCGATTTTCTAATTTCTACAAAATTGAGGGTTGCATTGGTAATTCTCTGAATGAAAATTTGAACAAAATAAGAAATCATCAATTTAATAAAATATTAATAAAAGAAAAATAAAAATAAAGTTCGACCGTGGGAGAGACTTATTGGAAAAATAATTAAAGAAGAAATCTGGGTTCAACACGAAAGTTGAAAAACTAGCTGAAAACAATAGTCGAGCATGCAGTCGCTTACGAGTGCCACATTTTTTTCAATTTCCACAACTAACTAATACTGGAGTTTGAATGTTTACTCTCGAAGTGTAAATAGTATAAACTTAGCTGCATAGATGCAACAAACGTGTTAGTAAATTAAAATACTCGTATTTCTAAAAAAAATATAATCCTTTCAAAATATGTTTATCATTAATTTAGACTTAATACAACTCAACAAATTAGAAAATATATTCAAATAATTATACTCATTATCAAAACAATTATACTTAATCTTTATTAAGCCAACACATTAAATTTTTAGTTGATTGGTAGGATTGACCCTCACTTCATAGCTTAGAGTGTGTTACGTTGGTTCGGCAAGAGTTGGTTAGTGATCCAAGGAATTGAAATTGAGAAAAGGAGGCGAGGGTAAAAAAAGAAAGTATTAACAGTGGGAGGATAGTGAACATAAAGTTTAATCAGCAAAGAAGGAGAGGACAGCAGCAATGCTTCTCATGGTAGAAAAAGTGTTATCATTGCGGAAAATTTGGACATACTAAATGGAACTATCCTCAAAGAGCTGTAAAGGCCACTTCTAGACCAACAGGGTGTCAGCAGTTACGTACTCACCTGGTTCACCTTCATCCTCTAACAGGCTAAGTCAAGCAAGATTTGTATGCTAGGATGGAGAGATCAGTTCTCAGTTGGACAGCAGACGAGTGGTTATGCATTTGGTAATCCATATCAACAACATGAAAAAGCCCTAATCCAAGGTATCTCTCGATTGTTTAATTTTGAAGTTAGAGAAAGAATCCAATACATCTAACGGTGTAGTACACGAGTATATGGACGTATTTTTATAAAAGTTATATGGTCTACCTCTAGAGAAGAAGGTAGAGTTTTTAATTGATGTCTATTCATGTGTGAGTCCTATTTTGATCGCTCCACCGTATGGCTTGAGCTTATTATTAAGATGTTTTCGAGTGCTCTTGCATTTTTTGTTAAAAAGAAAGATGAAAATGTAAAGACGTGTATCTATTATAGGCAATTGAATAAGCTAACAATCAAGAATAAATACACATTTTCTATGATCAATGATCTGTTTGATTAGTTTAAAGATCTTCTTGGTATTCAAAAATTTGACTTGAGATCAAGATGCCATCAATTTAGCATTAAACATAAAGACATCTAATAGAGTGCATTCAGAAGAAGATATGGACACTATGAGTATTTTCTTATGCCTTTTCATCTTATGAATATACTAGGTGTCATGATCTGGAAGTGAACCTAGACAGAAACGTCAAGTTGAGCCACTTGATCGTCGGAGAAGACCCTACCGCTCATCTTATGAATATACTAAGTGTCATGATCTGGAAGTGGATCTAGACAGAAACGTCAAGTTGAGCCACCTGATCGTCGGAGAAGACCATACCGCTCAGTCCAAGACTAAATTTGATAGCAGAAAACTTTGTTTTTTTATTTCTTTGTTCTTTTTATATCTTTCTTAACATAACAAAATACTCATGTTTTAGCACCTGGTGCAATGCCCTGGTACAACAATAAGCACCAATTTGATTGGGGGATGGTGATTTAGTGTTAGTGGGCAACAAAGTAGCTTTATTAATTTTTTTCTTCCACGTTATCTACCACATTGGAATTTACAATTAAATGTGTCTTTGTTTTGACTAATATCTGTTAAACCAAGATATCCACGTTCCTCTTTTTTTACACCTATCTAATATTTGATTTCTTCCTAAATAAAAATAAAATCATAGTACTTTTTTTCTTTTACAAACAAATACTTATAAGGATATGGTTAAGCACCTGCCTCCAGCCAGTGATCTCATCTCAGTGAGTTCTTTTAATATTAACCCATACATAATAATTTGTATAGACGTTGGGTTCGAACTAACTGATGTGGAAGTGAGGAATAGCCATTTTAGAACAAATCATTTTGTCATCCATGCGACACTAACAAACTTGCTAAAAGAATAATTTTTTATAATGCATGAATCTCGATTGTCTTCGAATCAATTTATTGTTCTTTCTATTTAATCATAACCATACATATCATAAAAATATCAATATTTCTTCAAATTTTGAAGAATGCAAACCAGGTGAAAGAAATGCAAATGAAAATTACATAAATCTCAATAGAGGAAGAGGAGTGACTATCAGAGATGAAGTGAACATGGTTACTTCAAATGCTATGGTTGCAATAAGTTGGGACACACATAATGTTGACATTGATACCAAGTTGAAAGAATTGGATAAATCTCATTCAAAAAACAAAGTCACGAGAAGATTTCTGAGGTATATTAAGTTTCTAACTTGAAAAAATAATTTAATTGTGGGTAATTTTTTGAAAAAATGATAAGAAATACATATCCATGACAATGAATGCTATATATCCTAGAAAATCAACCCGCTGCAAAGGTTAATACAGTTGAAAATAATTTTTTTTATTTTTCTCCAAACAACAAATTTAACTTGTTTTATTGGCAAAGAAAAAAGAATTTCTAATATGTGGCACTTCAGTCATATATATTACAAGTGTTTATAGTTGATGTCAACAAAAAATACAGTTGAAGCCTTGCCTCCTACTGAACATATTGAAGATGTTTGTGAAGAATGTCAGGTAGGGAAGCACATAGAATTTCATTTGCGTTATATTCCTTGAAACAAGCAAAACATCCATGGAAGCTTATTCATTCTAACATTTGTTGTTCACTTTCTGCTCCTTCACTTTGAACTAGTCAAAATTCAATAACATTTATTCATGATTTTTCAAAAAAAAAAAATTTATTTTCTCAAAAACAAAATCAAAATCATTTTACGTCTTAAAAATTTTAAAATTGAGGTTGAAAAATATATGGGTCTTCCGGTTAAGACATTAAGGACTGGTCATGGAGGAGAATATCTCTCCAATGACTTTCAAAATTTTTGGAATAAAAAATCAATTGAGAGCTTGAAATATATCTCACAACAAAATGGTGAAAGTGAAAAAAGAATCGAACAATCAAGAAGATGACAAAAAGTGAGTTCAAGAAGAAAAAATTGCAATAAAAACATTGGACATAAGCTATTACATGTGCAATATATTTAATTAATAGATTGCCAAAGAAATAGTTGAAGGATTGTACACCCCATGAGTTTTGATTTAGAGTATTACCTATTTTATAACACTAAAAATATTTTAATAGCATTGTTTATTCCCATGTCTGAAAAAGAGTTGAGAAACATGCTCAATAATAAGGTGAAAAAATGTATTTTCATTGGATATAATGAACATCGTAAGGCCTACAAATTGTAAAATCCCAATACAAAGAAATTTCTAGTAAGTCATGTTGGTCGATATGACGAGACTTCTTTATTTGATTAAATAAAAATGATATGGTTACGTCTCTTTTGTGCAAGAAAAAAAAAATTTCTAATTTTCAATTGAAAGTGGCTTCATGCTCACCAAGGGATGTATCTAACAATGACAATTTACCTTTAAGAGATTTCAAAAGTATTCAACCTTATTAGGCCATAAATTGAGTAAATTTAGAAGATGAAAATGTATTCTTTACATTTTTTGAAAGAGAAGAACTACTTTCTTTTAATGAAGCATATGAGGAAGAAACATGAAAGCAAGCAATAGATTGAGAAATATATGTCAGCAGAATGAAACATGGAAGATTACAGAATTACTCGTACACAAATGTGATGTAAACAGCGGAAATTGAAAATAGAATATAGAAAAGAATTAAATTTAGAGAAAAAAAAAGAGAGGAAGAGGAGAAAAAAGGAGGGAGAAGCCGAGAGAGAATAGGGAATTGGAAAATAAGGTTTCAAAACCTCTCATATTCGCTCATCATAATCTGTCTTATAAAGTTACAATAATAAAACTTAAATAGAAGAAATTATAGCTAATCATAGAATACTAAAAATAACTTTAATTAAAAATAAATAAATAAAAGACTAAAATTTCAGCGATGTCCTCATTAACTCTCTCAGGGTAGAAGAATCACCCAATCAAGTTGACGGAACCCAAAGCAGCAAATTGTTCAATCACCTAACCATAAGCTAAACGGCTGAACAAACTTCTTTTGACGTCCATACATTTGTGTAACTGGAGTTCTGGACCGAGAGTCGTTCCAAGTACGCTGGGAATTTGGCAAAGGAATATCTTGATGACTCCAAAAGAATTCCAAGAGGTCTGGATCCAAATGCTGAAGTGTCTCTCTGGAAATCTATGTACAATCACTATCTAATCAATCCACCCAACGAACCAAGAAGCGTTGAACCTCACCTTCATTAATGAATACAACCTGTTCATCTAAAATAGCATCAATTTTATCATTATGTATTGTGACAGGGGATGTGGGGGAAGCAGAATGAACAAATGTAGGGTTAAAATCGATAGATGAAGGTAAAAAGTGGTCAGCAGATGGATTAAACTAGCCTTTATAAGCAATCAAGTACTCAACATTAAAAGTAGAATGATAACCAAAATGAGGTGAAAGATCAACGACATAAGCATTTGAACCAATTCGCTTTATAATTTTAAAAGAACCAACACTACGAGCTTGCAATTTAGAACTAGATCCGGATGTTCGCCATTCAGGATGAATCCGAACCATCACATAATCTCCAATATTAAATTCAACTTTTCGTTTGTGTAGATTCGCTTGTAAATTGATCTCTGTGTGTAAATCATGAAAATGTTGTGCAAAATTTTCAGCTGACATAGACACATTAGCATGCGGTGACATAGGGAGGAGGTCTAAGGGTTTCCTAGATTTGAAACCATGATCAACTTCAAAAGGACTCATACCTATGGTTCGGTTCACTGAGCTATTGTATGCAATCTGGGCAGTGGGGAGAATCAAATCACAATTCCTATGATTTTCTTTGACCAAACATCGTAACAAATTTCCAAGATTTCGATTAACAATTTCAGTTTGACCATCAGTTTGGGGATGGTAAGCCGTTGAAAATTTTAGTGTGATTCCTACTATATGTCAGAGGGTTCTCCAAAAATGACTAGTAAAATGCGCATCCTTATCTGAAACAATAGTTTTAAAGAGACCATAAAGTTTGACAATCTCATTAAAATACAATCGGGTTAGTTTAGATGCATCGGACGTTTTACTACA
This sequence comes from Begonia peltatifolia, assembly GCA_022433055.1. Taxonomy (NCBI): domain Eukaryota; kingdom Viridiplantae; phylum Streptophyta; class Magnoliopsida; order Cucurbitales; family Begoniaceae; genus Begonia; species Begonia peltatifolia. The sequence goes on along the minus strand of CM039529.1, from coordinate 7,591,046 downwards.
AGGAATGAAGTGAGCTATTTTTGAAAAACGATCCACGACGACCAAGATAGAATCATGTTTTTTTAAGAGTGAGTGGAAGGCCAAGCACGAAATTCATACTAACATCCTCCCAGTGACGACTGGGGATAGGAAGAGGTATGTAAAACCTAGTGTTTTGTTGTTTTTGCTTAGCCACTTGGCAAACTCGGCAAGTGCTGACTATTTTGCCCACGTGTTTATTTAAACCGGGCCAATAGAATTGAGGTTCCACTTCTTCTATCGTTTTGTCACGTCCAAAATGATCAGCCAATCCTCCTGGATGAATTTCCTAAACGAGAAACTCTATAACTGAAGTTTAAAGAATGTACAATTTGTTAGTTTTAAAAAATAACCATCCTCAATATGAAAATCACTACTGGCGTCGCCTTGTCCATTTTTCAAGGCATGGACAATATCTTTAAAATTAGAGCAAAACTTATAATTCTCTTTAGGTCTTTCGAAACCGATAATTTTAGCACTCATGACATTTAGAAGATATATGCGCCGATTTAATGCATCAGCTGCTTGATTCTCTACACCCTTTTTGTGTTTCAAGACGAACGAGTGTGCTTGCAAATATTCAATCCAACGACCATGTCGAGAGTTCAACTGCTTTTGAAATTTGAGATATCGTAAGGCCTCGTGGTTCGAATAAGCACAAATTTCTAAGGCAACAATTAATGACGCCAATAGCATAAAGCTTGCACTATTGTATACAATGCTCTATCATATGCAGAATATCGTTGTTTGACATCATTTGACTTTTTGCTAAAATAAGCGATGAGGTGTCTTTCTTGCCTGAGAATGCCACCAATCCCCACTCATGATGCATCGCACTCAACCTCAAAAACTTTAGAGAAGTCGGGGAGACTCATTACTAGGGCTTCCGACATTCGGGTTTTAATAATTTTAAAGGTCTTAGATGCTACTACTGTCTAACAAAACTCACCTTTTTTCATACACTCGATAATAGGAGCCATAATTGTACTGAACCCTTTAATGAAACGGCGATAAAAGGTAGCTAGTCCGTGAAAACTTCGGACGTCATTTAAGCTTTGCGGTTCAGGCCAATCACCAATTGTCTTAACTTTTAAAGGGTCAGTGGATACCGCTGTCGTAGAGACTATGAAGCCCAAGAAGGTAACATTCTATGTGAAAAACGTACACTTTTTAACATTGGCATAGAGGCTTGAGGATCGAAGGGTGGAGCAAACGTGTTGGAGATGATTTTGATGTTGATCTAAAGTTTGACTAAAAATGAGGATATCATCGAAATAAACTACTAAAAATTTTCCTATAAAAGGTCTATGAACATAAGTCATTACTCTCATAAAGGTACTTGGGGCGTTTATAAGTCCAAATTGCATGACAAGCTACTCATAAAGTCCATTTTAGTTTTAAATGCAGTTTTCCATTCATCACCGGAGCAAATCCTTATTTGGTGATACCCACTTCTAAGGTCAATTTTTAAAAATATCTTAGCATGAGTCATTAAGTCTAACAAATCATCAAGTCTAGGAATGAGAAAATGATACTTTACGGTAATCTTGTTAATGGCTCGACTATCAATACACATCTTCCAAGTGCCATCTTTTTTTTAGGTCAAACGAGCAGGAACTGCACAAGGGATTAAGCTCTCATGAATAAATCATTTATTCAAAATTTCATTTACTTGTCGCTGGAGTTCAATATGCTCAGCGAGGTTCATTCTGTAATGAGGTAAGTTTGGAAGGGATGCCCTAGGGGTGAATTCAATTTCGTGTTGAATATCTCGTAATGGCAGTAACCGACTAGGCATGTCTTCGAAAAAGACGTCCTTAAATTCATTGATGATTGACTGAGCTTCCGCAGAGATTATGAGTGGAGAATTTGACCCACTATCTACCACTAACACGAGAAAAACCACTTAACCATTTTTTAGTGAACGCTTAAACTCCGTAGGAGTAATAACATTTAGTTCTTTGTATTCAACGATTTTTTTAGCTTGAGGGGACTCCAAAGATTTTGGATTTGGAGGCAATGAATTAAAATGAATTTTCTTTTCCTGGAATACAAAAGAATACAAATTTGTTCGACCATGAATAGTGACATCCAAATCAAATAATTAGGGACGACCGAGAATGACATGGCTAACATCCATAAGGATAACATCGCATCAGAGTTGTTCTTTATATTCAAATAACTGAATTGGTACCAAGCAATGCTCTTTTACTAAAATGGAGGAAGTGTCGATCCAAGAGACATTATAAGGTCGAGAGTGAGGTGTAACACCCCGAGAAACCCCACATTCCCGGTGTGCTACAGTGCATCTACACACTACACACTATAACACCACTGAACCTTGAACAACTCACTCAATTTAATACCACTTTCGTTTTCAAAACATCTTCATAGAATATTTGTGAGTATGAAAAATTTTCAACTCGATTCGAAAACAATTCACGTCCCGAAGAGGAAACGCGAAATCCTCAACATAAAAACTACGCAGCGAAAAAGAAAACCATTTAAAATAGTTTAAGATAAAACGGTAAGACTCGAAATCCTAGGAAAGAATCCAACGCACCCCTCGAATCACACAATCCAGTGCCCTGCACTCACGTCCCCACTTCGACACCTCGCGCACACCCTCGCGGTGCCGCACGCGCCAACTCAACGTCACTGTGTCTCGCGCACGCTCACAGCGCCGCGTGCCCCATGCACCCTGCCGCTGTACAACACGTCAGCGTGCACGCCCTCACCCGGCGCCGCACGACCCGTGAGTACCCGCAGGGCCGCGTGCCCCGCGCACCTGCGATCACGCCGCACTCCCACGCTCATCTACACTTCTCTAGCATGCACTGTACGCATCTCAACCTATTCCATATTCTTTCGACTCTCAACCTTTCTCCCGACATTTCGGCAGAGTAATGCTTAAAAACTGGCTTATCCTAAAAATTTAAACCCTGCACACAGTTCACCAAACATTAACAGTAAATATCTATCAACCATCCAGAGAAATCACCATGACAAAATCAGAGTATGAAGACGACGAAAATCTATCAAATGCAAATGAAGAAAATTCACAGTATAGAGCAATTCCAAGCTCCTACATGTAAAATATATACGTACGTCGTCAAAATCACACGCACTCCATATACACCTACACATTGACGCATATACAATTCATCTCATCGACTGTACATCAACACAGCAAAAGAAAAATACCCGCAAACTATCCCAGCTACCACTTATCATCCCCACGGGTCGGGTCGCCCTAACAAAATCCACCATCCGGTGCCTCGGTCGCACGCCACCAACCATCCTATGCCTCAGGACTAGGCTCTCGAGGCTCACCAACAATATCGTCAGTACCTACACCACAAAACACACATTATAAACCTAACGCTAAGTAAGTAATGCGATATGAAAGTAAAAACCGACAATGCAATCCTATCACATGCAGTCTTTACACTCACACTCATGTTGTCACATTTGTGATGCGTAGTGCAGCCGCACCAAGGTCAGGAGGAACCTCACGCCACCCTACACCCTGACACGTCGCCACCGTTCCGAGCTCTCCAGCAACGAGGCCCACAAGCTACACACACGCATCACCACACGACAACCACATCAGGGTAAGGGTGTACCTCGCGCCACACTACACCCTGGCACGTCGCCCCCGTCCTAGCCTCCCCAGCACGGGGCCACAGTTGCCACACGCACACGTTTTGCAACAGCCCAGCTGGCCCACTCCTTGAGCGAAATTCGCGACTTGTGTTGCACTAGCCCATACACTAGTAGAATCCGCGTACCACTGCCCATCATCCTCACCGTCAACACATTCACGCCGCATGACGGCCCAACCGACCCACTCTTCGAGTGGAATCCGCGACTGATGAAACACCGGCCCACACACTAGCGGGATCCGCGGTACCACCGCCACACGTCTCACCACATACTCAAAACATGCTCAAAACCATTTTCGTCCATGTTTTTAAAATATGATGCATGACAAACAATACGCACGCACACCACAATCAATCACAAAAACCCTAAAGTTCAACAGTGTAGGCCCGTTTGGGCAAAACGCATGCATGCACTACTTACTTGGCGTCTTTATCTATTCGATCCAACCCGATCGATTCCGTTTTCCTGAAATTCTAAAGCATAAAGTTATAAATTATTATTCACGATTTACAATTGTAATTCACAACCACCACATATAACAAAATCCACAAATTTCTGTTTTTTTTTTAAACACTAAATAAACAATCACAAGATCATTAAGGGTAACTCTATGCACTTAACTTCAAAATCAACAACTAAACTAACCTATACTCTTAACATCCATTAACTAGCATGAACACCACCTAATATCCAATATCCAAAAAATAATAAAACTCAAAACATGTGCATCTAACCTCTATCTCCAAACACCTATCATTCTATAATGCACAATCTAAAAATTGAAATCCAATTCAAATAATTATCCCAAGGGTAGGTCATCATCCACATAATCTCAATCAACCACCCTAATAATTCAACACTCAATCAATTTCAACCAAATAATTCAATATCAAGGAATTAAAAATTGAAACTATCACAACTCAACTTTCAAAATTTGTCATAAATTTTGTCTAACTTCAAAAATTCACAACAAATTGAATATAAGTCCGAATTCAATAATTTAAAATGCTAAGGGCTCCTAAACGAGTCTATTTCAACATGGTGAAATCCATTTGTCAAAAATCAAACTCAATTAATAGCAGAAAAATCAAAAACCAAATCTGCCCAGAAATCTCTTCACAGCTTTTCATTAAACTTTGAAAATTCATATCAAATCTATATTTGGCCGAATTCGATGATTTGACATGTTTTGGAAACCTTATAAAGTCTAGTTTATGCTAGTAAAATCTATTTTCCAAAATCAAAGTAAAATCAATGGCAGAAAAATCAAAACCGAACTGCCCACTGAAATTTTTCAGTTTTTTGCACGAAAACGTCTAAAATTCGTAACTCATTCAATCCTTACTCGATTTCAACGATTCAAGATGCTACGTAACCCTAATTATGTCCACTTTGACGTGGTTTCATCCATTTGCTAGAAACCAGACTCGATAAATAGCAGAAATTCTAAAACCAGAGCTGCCCGAATTTTACTGTGACCTGGCTAAATTCACCTATAAAAAGACAAGCTCACTAGATAGCAAAAAAATTGAAAACGGAATCTGTCTAAACTCAGTTCACAGATTTTTTCATCAATCTTTGAAAATTCATAACTTCCTTTACAATTATCGAAACGACTCAATTCCAAAGACGAAAGTTTCCTTAAAGTATCTAATTTAACATAATAGTTTTTAAAATGAACAACTGGAACTTAGGTGAAAAATGTCAAAACCGAGCTGCCCTGTATAAAAAAAAATCTCTCCCTTTTTTCCAAACTTCAGCAAACTCACTTTATTTTTACCAATCTATTACATTCTAACTCATTTGAGGACAATCTAATATAATTCGAGTACTGCCTAATCCGAAACCCTAGATTTTCTTGGCCAAACTAGAAAAGGAAGAGAACACTTACCGAAATCGAAGAGAAGGTCGTGTTCCACGCGGGATAGAGGGGAAAGACGAAAAGGAGATGAAGCTGCGTTCTTCAGCAGAGGAGAAAATGGTTCCTCTTTCGTGCAAAACTGAAAGGAAAATGAACAAGAAAGGGGGAGGAAGAACAAAAAAAACAGAGAACCTGGAAGTCTTCATGCGGGGAGAGAACAGCAGGGGGGCGGAGTATCAAGAGGGGAAAGGGCTTTTTTTTTTTAATTTTATAATATAAATAATAATAATAAACTTAATTACTAAATCGCCCTAAACCCCTAATTTTTTTATTAAACGGTCAATCAGTTCGCTTCCGTTTAGAATTTTAGAATTTTAGAATTTTCTCTTTTCCATTAGCTTCAAAATAATCTTTTACTTAACAGTATAAATTTTCTTCTCTTGATTCCGAGTAAAACTCCGCCGTCTACCGATACATAAATCCGAAAATCATTTTAACGAAAAATTTCAAGGTGTTACATGAGGTATAGATTTCACCCCAATACGAGATATTGTAGTTATAGATACTGCATTAATGCAGCTACCACTATCCACAATGACTTTGCAACCTTTATTATTGATTTTGATATAGGTGTGGAAAATAGAATGACGACGCCAATCTTCAACGTCTTTGGGCTTAGTGAGTGTACATCTCACAACGCTCAGTCGAGGTGACTCGAATGAGGTGGACATAAGAATGGGTCGGATACATCCTAAAAAGTTATCATTGTCCAAAACCTCAAATTTTTCAAGATTAGGTTCGTAGATTTGTTCCTCACTTGTCTCCTCAACTGTATTTTCACATTCTTGTAGGGCTAGGGGAATTTGAGGAAATATGACCAAAACTCTTACAATTAAAACATTGTAATAGCGAAGAGCTTTGCGAATTATCTACTTTTCTTTCCTTTGTTTTCTTTCACCGAAGAGGAATTAGGAGTAACCGGAGTCGGGACTGAGAGAGGTCTATTGTCACTTCGCTTGCCATACAATATTTTCGTGACTAGTCCATAGTCTCGAACTAAAGAATATGCATGATCTAGGCTGTTGACACCTTGAAGGATAAGCTCGCATCTTAGACATCTCTTAGACCCTGTCGAAACCTACTTAGAGTCATGGCCTCATCTTCAACAATTTAACTTTTCATTCGAAACTCATCAAATTAGTTAACATACTCAGTGACTGGCCGATTGCCCTGAGCAAGGGCATTCCATTGGTCCAACAAGTTGCCTTGATAGGATCGGGGTAAATATTTTTCTTGAAGTCGTCTTTTCATTTTTTCCCAACTTCCAACAGGAGGTGCATAACATCTTTCAAGAAGATATTCGACACTCTCCCAAAATAGTTGGACAGTACCAGATAATTTTAAACTGGCAAATTGAACTCGGCAATTTTCTGGCACTCCATACCAAGCAAAAAAACAGTCCATATCTTTTACACTTTGAGTAAAGACACGGGGATCTAGACAACCATTAAAAGTAGACACATCAAGTTTGATATTCTTAAAAAGTGGTTCATCATGGCGATTAGGAGAATGAGATTCTTGACAATCTTCACCGCCCTCTCGACCGTAACCTCTATCTCTACGGTCATGTCCCAAGTGTCGTCGAGTGTGTTGCTGATGATGTTGAGGTCTATTAGGGAACACTATGGAATTGTCTACGTCTAAGGGATGAGGAATTTGTTCCGCAATATTTATTCTATTCTCTAGGTTTCTAGTTGTCTCGTTAGTAATGGCCAACTCAGTCCGGAAGGTAGCTAATTGTTCCCGAAATTGTTGTTGGTCGTTAATCAATTGTGATAGTTGTCGAGAAATAGTATGTAGTTGGAAAGGATCAATGTCTAAAACACTAGGACTTGATGAAACCTGACAACCACTACGTAACTGCATGCAATGTTACTTATTATAGTTTATTAACTTAAATTTTACTTATTAATAATAATATTTTTTTTATATCAATAAACAAACTGTGTTTATAATGAATAATATAAACTATGATAAAGAATCTAATAAATGAAAGAGTAGAATTTATTTTGACGATTTTGTTGATTCTACCAAGTAAATATGAAGAATTTGATATTCTAAAATAATAAAACGAAAAACCCAAATGTTAGGTTGAAAAATATAACACCACAAAGTTGAATATCAAACTAAACAATTAAGTGATGAAGTAAAATAATCAGCAAAGTTTATATCAAGAAATCGTTCAACATGGGAGAATGAAATAATCGGTCAGAGATTAAAACATATGGTTGTTTAAATCAGAGGGCATTTGGGTGGGTTAAAAGAATCTAGTTTAATTCGATGACAGACCACAAAATTAATGTGCAAGTAAGCAGGCTGATATGTATATGAAATAGAGGTAAGGGTACGTCACAGCACAAGAACAAAATTAAAGTATACTTTAGAATTAAATAGAATTGAAAAACTAAAAAAAAGATAGGAATAGAAACTCTCTGAATTTGTTGAATGTGATCGAAGAAAATAGATTTAATAATGAAAATTCATCACAGCCCAAGTAGCATCTGAAATCCCACCGTGAGCAAGTTGGCCCAAAGATTGGCCCAGCAAAGGATTGGCCCGCAGCACCCTTCACAATATTCACTAATAATAGTGAAATCCACTTCAGCGCAATTGTTTAGAAACTCAGCGAACAGAACCGCGAAGCTATCCGACAAACCACGGACCAAGCACGAAATCTGACGAGCAGTGCAACAACTCGAGAGAACTCCAGCGAGTAGTACAGTCACGGCTCTTTGCTTCCAGAAACCAAGAACAGAGTAGCCAGAGGCGATGGGATTAGAGGAGCAACTAGCGTGATGAAAAATAGAGGGCTATTTGAGGCGCGACGAACAGCAAGGAAATGGTGTTGGCTAGTTGGGGTGTGGCTGCAAACGAGACCGACCAACAGTGGTGGCCAGCGGTGCGGCGAACAGAAGACCGGACCGAAGAAATCCAGCAGCGATTCTGAAGCAGGAACAAACATAAACTCCCTTTCGACAATGAACAGTGATTCTGATTAGCAGTAGCACCGAACGTCGATGAACAGTAACACCGAACGCAGAAAATTAAGGAATTGAGAAATTAGAGAAATTAATCCAAGATTTTATTGTTTGGAAAAACAATAAAATCCGCTATAATACCAATTTGATGTAGACAACAGAAATTGAAAAAATAATATAGAAAAATAATATAGAAAAGAAATTAAATTTAGAGAAAAGAAAGAGAGGAAAAAAGAGAAAAATGGGAAAAAATCAAAAGAGAATAGGAAAATAAGGTTTCAAAACCTCTCATATTCGTTCATCATAATCTGTCTCACAAAGTTACAATAATAATACTTAAATAGAAGAAATTAGGGTTAACCCTATAATACGAAAAATAATTTTAATTAAAAATAAATAAATAAAAGAGTAAAATGTCAACAATGTTCTCATCAAAATGTGCTTCGAGTAAAATGTGGGTACAAAACAAAAAAGAAATACAGATAAATCTATCAGTAAGCATAAAGAGAGATTCATAGCGAAATGGTACAAGCAAAAGGAAGAAAAAGATTATACTGAAGTTTTGACTCATATTTCTAGACTTGGTACTATTAGTTTGATTGTAAATACTTTGAAGCTTTTCCAAATGGATATCGAGTCTGCTTTTTCAAAATATAATTTTTGAGAACAAATGTGTTTTGAACAACCACAATGGTGCGTACTTAAATATGCATTATATGGACTACAACAATTGCCACATGCATGGCATAATTGAATAATTCGTATTTCGAGAATTATTGCTTTTACAAGTGTCCTTACGACCATATTATCTATCTTAAAATAAATTCACCGAGAGCCTTGATAGTTGTAATTTTTATGTTAATGATCTCATTTTTATTAAAAATAATTTTAAATTATTGAAATTTCAAACAATCAATGATGAATGAATTTGAGATCACAGATCTTGGAGAGCTGCATCATTTTGTGATTGAAGTTCATCAATCTAAGGAAAGTGTTTTTATTTCTCTAGAAAGCTATGAAAGAAGTATTGAAAAAGTTCAAGATGGAGAACTTAAATCCAACAGTGATGCAATGGGCAAAAGGCCTTTAGCTCCACAAAGAAGGTGAAGTAGGGCTTGTCAATTCCACAATGTTTCAAAGTTTGGTAGAAAATCTATATATTTAACAGACACAAAACCAGATGTTATGTATGGAGTAAGTTTATAATATTTTTGAAGAATCCATTTTTTAGTCATAGAAGGTTGCAAAATTTTTTTACAATATATTAAAGAAACTATTGAATATGGTCTCTTTTCATAAGAAAATGTCTTGATAAATCTTGTTGGATATAGGAACAACGACTTAACGGGAAATATCGATGAAAACAAAAGCACTTCTAGTTGTGTTTTCAACTTTCTAGGTTTTCTTATTTCATGAAGTTTGAAGAATCAATCAATTAATGCTTACAAAAGAACATGTTCTCCGTGGAAAGATAGCATATTTGCATTTGTTTTCATTTTTTAAGAGAACTAGGGAATATGAAAATTATTAAAATGAAGTTTTGTAGAACATATGAACAAATGGGTGATACTTCACAAAGGCTCTTAGTGGACAACTGCTCAAATGTGAAGTTGTAAGACTGAGAATCAAAAGCAAATTTGAGTTCAGAGATCCATATTGGAAAATTAAATAAAATATTCCTAACCACCTTTGACAATACGAAGCTCTTTTTGCATCAGGTATGTCACAGAAAGAGAGTGAAAAAAATGATATTTTAATTTTTTTAATTTTTTTTTTTTTTTTTAAGCTTTATGCTCTTGGACAGACTACTATTGTTGAAAGACTCTTTGTGAAAGGTGAAATCTTGCCGAAAATCAAATAAAATAAAATTTACATTTCGACCAAGTAAGTTCAAAGATGGTGGGTAACTAGTTATATTCCTAATATTAAATAATTTTGCAGAAGTAATATTTTATTCTTTCGTCCCTATCAAAGTCAATTTTATTATTTTCTTATGAGTTTACTGTTTACGTATTGTATGAAGGTGACAAATGGACAATGTCAAACTAAGTGGAAACCAAGATAGAAAAGGGGCCCGATTTGATCCAATTGAGAGTCAAATTGTCCGACTCTCAGTGACAATGTAACACTCAGAATTTTTTCGTTAAAACTAATGTCGAATTTACGTAATTGTAATCGACAGAGTTTTGGTCAAAATTGAGAGCAAAAAATTTCTACTATTAAGTAAAAGATTGTTTTGAAGTTAATGGAGAAGAAAAAAATTTAAGAATCCAACCGAAAATAGACTGAATAACAAATTTATTAAACGATTAAGGATTGAAGGTGAAATAGTAATTAAAATTAATTATATTAAATTATATAATTTAATTTATAAAGAAAAGAGAGAGAGGCCAAGAACACCCTTCTCACTGTTCTTCCCCTTCTCCTACGCGAGGAAGCTTTCATCCTCTGCAAGTCCTTTTTCTCCAGCGACGATGATTAACCATTCCATCGTCAACCTTCAGATTCTCAGTAAGTTTTAGTTAGTTCTTAATAGATAGTTAGTATTTTAGTTGTTTTGAGTGTTCAAAATGAAGTTAGTGAGAGCATTGGGTAATTTTAGTGAAATCCTTAGAGGGAGATGTGGGGAATTGAAGTTAGAATTGATTTCTATTCGTATGTTGGTATTTGAGCCGGAAGTAGAAGTAGATTACGGAATTTTGTGAGAAAAATTGAGCGGTTGGATAGCCGAATGCTCAAATTATGGAACGGTTTCCGTTCGGCCACATTCGGCCAAACTATAGGTGTTGGATTAAGAATTTGTTTAGACCATTCGAAATTAGACGTACTCAGAAGCCCGTAGCATTTTTAATCGTCCAAATTGGATGAGTATTGGATAAGTTATGTAATTCTGAATTTGATCGAAATTGTGTAGGATTTTGGGTTTAATTAAATTAGTCGTTAGTATTGTTTTCTTTAGAGTTTTACGAGTTGGACAGAGAAGAATTTATGGGTGTGTGTTTTATAGGTTCTTCAGTTAGCGAGCCGTATGCGGAGTACGAATTGCTAGGATGCCAGGTAAGTAATATAGTAGTTGTTTTGCTTTCGAGCCTACATCACAATTCAGTAGGTTGCATGCAAGTTTACGTTATGTTATGCTTTTACGTTATGTATCATTGTTTTAAAGTATGAGAACGAAACGAAAATGAATTTTCATGTTTTTACGAAACAAAAACAGTAAGATGTGAGTTGTAAAGAACGAAGTTGAGAAGATACATAAGAAGATAATGAAGGTGGGGTTGAGTGGCCTTGTCCTATGAGGGGGACCGCAAGGTGTGTCACTACTTCCCTCGCTTTACGTGGTGGCCTTATCCTATGAGGTGGACCGCGAGGTGGACCGCGAGGTGTGTCACTTTACAAGACTAAGGTTGACCTTGTCCTATGAGGGGAACCGCGAGGTATGTCACTGTAATACCTAGAAATTTTCTTTTAGAAAGTTGTGCCGAATTTCCGTGAATTTTAATCGGCGGAGTTTTGCTCCGAATTAATAACGGAGAATTTCGGCCCCTAAAGGAAAGTTTATTTTAAGGCTAATAATGGAAAGAGAAATTTAAAAATTTAACCGGATTCGGATGAAATCACGGAATTGTGAAACGATTTAGGGTAGAGGGTGATTTAGTAATTATGAAATAAAATATAAAAATAATATAAAAGAAAAAAGAGAAAGGGAAGCGGAGAAGATGAAACAAAGTTCTTCTTCGCAGCCAAGCCCTCTCTCTTTGTTCTTCTCTCTCGCGAGCCGGCGTCCCCTCTTCTCTACTCAGCGATCAAGTTTTTGTCCGCAAGTCTTCCAATCTACATTAAGTTCTCGTTAGTTTTACATAGTTAGTTGATGCGTTAGTGTTGTTATTGATGAAAAACGAGTTTGGCGATGGTATAAGGCAAATTGGTGAAAACCTAGTAGGGTAATGCGAGAAATGGAGTGTAGGGCTGATTTCGATCCGTGTAATGGTGCTTAGGGTAGAAATAGGAGTAGATTACGAGAATTAGTGAGGAAGATTGGGTGATTTATTGGTCGTGCAAGTGAATTTTGGAACAGTGTCCGTTCGTGTAATAACCTGGAAATTTCGAATTTTATTTTTTATTTCTGGAATTTTTAGTTTAATCTCGGTCGGAGTTTTGAGAAATTTTTCAACGGGAAAATTTATATTTATAAGACGCAGAGCCTACTTTTGCGATGGTTTTCGGAATTTGAAGTCGGGAGGTCGAGAAATTAACGAAATTACGAAAGATTTAAACACGTGAGGGCAGTTTTGTAATTTGGTATATAAAAAATAAATAAATAAATTTAACAAAACAACTAAACGGCTCATGAAGCCGTTTAGTGTTCTGTTCTTTCGCCAGAGCCAAGAGAAAACGACTGAGGCGAGTGAGGCGCCGAGCGGGTGATTGAGGAGCGGAAAACGAGTGGCCAACGAACGACGACAGAGTGCGACGCCGGGAGCTCCGACGAGCTGAGTGAAGGTGTTGGTGTACCCTTTCCCGAGCTGAAAGCCAACGGTGAGCTTTTTGTTCAAGAGTGATTCGGCCGAGCCTTAATGCTCGTTTTGTTTCTTTTTTTTTTTTCTCCTTCTTTTTCTCCGATGTTGATGAAATTGCTGAGTGTTCTGTCGAAGGGAGGGTCTGCGTGTGAGGGAGTGAGTGCTTGAT
>CM039529.1:7556689-7567283 GCA_022433055.1 Begonia peltatifolia | reverse complement strand
GCGGGATTCGGGTCGGATTGGAGAGTGGAAAATTTGTAAGGGTAGGTGGAGAATTATTTTGAGGCTAATAGTGGGGAGAAAATTTTAGGAATCCGAATGGAAACGGATTTAATAACAGTTGGATTAAAAAATTGAAGTGTGAGGGCAAAAAGGTAATTAGTCTATTCTTATTTTATTATATATATATATATATTATAGGAGGAGAGGATTCACAGAAACCCTCTCCCCCTTCTCTATGATTTCTTCCCCCCACCCACCGTGCGGTTTCTTCCCTTCCCGCTACGATTTTCGCCAACGATTTGGTGTGGTTTTCTCTTCCATTTCAATGGTTAAGTTAAGTTTAAGTAGTTTATGGTTCAATGTTAGTTTAGTGTTGGAGTTAAGGAGAAATTTGGTGGATAGAGATTTAGGGTTTTAGGATTTGAGTGTTTATGGGATTTACTATTGATTTCTATGGGTTATTGATGATTAATGTGACAGATTGGTGAGAAAGTGAGCGAGTTTGAGCGAGAGACTGAGAAGGTAGGATTTTAAGCCCTAAAACAGAATTATTTTTGAATTTCTGGCCTAGCTACAAACATTTGTTTTAAAAAATCTTTTGATACGTTGTACTAGGTTATGAGTAGAGCATTTAGCCGCTGGAATCGAGTGATTCCGACAACTGACGCAAAAGTTATGCGCGTCAGGGGTTAGGTTGGTTTTTGGCTGAGTCGGGTTAGTGAGCCGTTTTAGCAGAACTTTGGTGAATTGAGTTAGTGGTCAAAATTTTAGTATGTGGGATGAATTGTGGAATGAAATTTAATGTGATTTGGTTATGTTGTAGGTTGAGCCAAGCAAGTGATAGAAACGGGCACGACAGGAGCTAGGACGCCAGGTAAGTAATGTAGTAGGAGTTTTGTCTTTGGGCCTATATCACAGTTCAATAGGATGCATTGCACGTTTACTTTATGTTATAGTTTATGAAATGCATCATGGTTTTAAATTACGAAACGAAATGAAAATGAATTTCCATGTTTTTACGAAGTAAAACAGTAGGATGTGATGATGTGATGAGATGAATGAAATGAGAAAATACGTTATACGTAAGAAGATAATAAAGAGGGGTTGAGTGGTCTTGTCCCGAGAGGTGTACCGCGAGGTGTATCACTCTTCCTCCGCTTTACGTGGTGACCTTGTCCCGAGAGGTGGACCGCGAGATGTGTCACTTTACTAGATTGAAGTTGGCCTCATCCCGAGAGATGGACCGCGAGGTATGTCACCTTGATCTAGCACGTAAAGAAGAACCTAGTAGTAAGAAGATAAAGAAGATGTAAGAAAGAGACGAAAACAAAAGTAAAGACGAAACTGTAGAAACTGCATGTGTAGGAGATGTTTGTTTTTAATATGTATGTATACATTACTTACTTATCATTAGGCTAATAGTTGAGTTCTGTGATGTAGGTGATGACGCAACAGCTAGTGAGTATTCAGAGCATGCCTAGGACTAGGAGGCAGTTGGGGGAGGACACACGTGGACGATCCGGCCAATTGTTAGGGCGATTTCGACACGGTGTTCATAGGTACGGGTGTAGAGGTCAAGTCGGAGTCGTTATCAGTCATTTTGAATAATAGACGGATTTCAAACTTTAATAGTCGTTTTCTTTACGTAAATCATGCTTTTGAGTTGATGGAAAAGTGTACGCTGAGTTATATTAGCGTTGAGTCGATGTCGGGTGAGTTCGTGAAGTTTTTAAGGTTTTTACTGAGGTTCTGGGGAGAAAGTGTCGACCGAAGTCCACAGGTGTCGACTGGTCAGTGTAAATTGGAAAGTGAGTGTCGACCGCAGAGTTCGACCGGTGCGGGCAGAGAGAAGTGAGGTGTTGACCGGTGACCGAAGGTGTCGACCAGTCAGTGTAAATTGGAAGGCGAGTGTCGACCGCGGGATTCGACCGGTGCGGGCAGAGAGCAGTGAGGTGTCGACCGGTGACCGAAGGTGTCGACCGGTTAGTGAAATTCAGCAAGAGTGTCGACCGCGGGGGTCGACCTGCACGGGCAGAGAGGGGCCAAATGTCGACCTGCAAAAGGAAGTGTCGACTGCTCTCCTAGCTAAGCATAGAAATGTCGACCGGTGATTTCTAGTGTCGACCGATGGAAACCCGAGACGACCCAGGTATCGACCGGTGTTTACAAATGTCGACCGGTCTCTGTATTTCTGCGTTTTAAAATGGTGAAGTCTATTTGAGCTAAATTTAAACGAGTTTTCCGCTGCAATGCTAATTAAAAATGTTTTCAAAGATGTCGTTTTAAGTCGATGAACAAAAGTTTTAAATCATATACGAATTCTATCGGAGTGAGAAGTGGGTGTACGGTTGACGACCCAAGTCCGGAAATGACTATGGGCGTTAAAGATGTAGTGTCGAAACAGTGAACAAACCAGAAACGGGTAGGTTTTCGGGGCATTACATGTAGCGTCCCAGTCTCCCTTGGTCCCAGTTTGCTACTTGTAGCGCCCCGGTCCACCTTGGACCAGGTTTGCTATTTACTCACTATCTCACTCGTATCGTAAGAATTCGCACAAAATTTAAAACTTTTATTTCTCGACTTAAAACGATATTTTTTAGAATATTTTAAATAACATTGTAGCGGAAAACTTGATTAAAATCAGTTTGAATGAAACTTCATTTTATGAAACATAAGACAGAGACACTGGTCGACACCTGTAAGTATCGATTGACACTTAGGCTGTCTCGGATTTTTCATCGGTCGACACTGGCAAACATCGGACGACACTACGTTTCTCTCGGGTCTCCTCGTCGGTCGACACTGAGAACACCGGTCGATACTTCTACAGTCATTTCAGAGAGCGGTCGACAGCTGCTTTCACAGGTTAACACCTAGATCCTCTCTGCCCGCGCAGGTCGCGCCTCGCGGTCGACACCGCTGCCATTTTTACACTACCGGTCGACACCTACAACCATAAGTCGACACTTACTTCGACTCTACCCGCGCAGGTCGAACCCCGCAGCCGACACTCACCTTCCATTTTACACTGACCGGTCAACACCTATGGATTTCGGTCGACACTTTGCACCAACAGTATAAAAATAAAACCAGTTCGAAAAGAAAACGGGCAACAAAACTTCCACGATTAAACCATGAAGTAAATACTTGTATTTTTAAGACATAATCTCCTCAAGTAATTTCAGAAACACAACCTTACACCAATCCCGACTATAATCGTGCCACAAAAACCTATATCCTCAAAATCTATACACAGGTGTTCAACACAAAAAGATGCTTACAAAAGCCTACAACCTATCACACCATGGTCGTGTCATCCCAACAAGCTGCTTGCACCGACATACAACATATGTCACTAACCGCCATCCTAGTCATGTCCGTCCTCAAACAACTTACCGGAGAACTCGCCGTCACCTACACCATGGAACACAAAACATAAGCGTAATGCTTAGCAAATATGAAATATGAACTGAAAATCAATATACAGCTCAACCCCTAACACATGCAATTTCTATGCTTTGTTTCATTCTCGTTTCGTTTTCATTATAATCATCTTCCATTTTCACGTGTGAAACAAGTAGACACCCATCCTATCACACTCAGGACGGCCAAACCAAGACCCATGGAGCGAGATTAGAGGCACACATCGTGTTCACGCACAGGACGGCTATACAAAATCTTCTCCCAACATCGATCATAGAACCCTCTAGTGCTTTCTCACTAGCACGTTAACGACGAGGCGTTCACAAACCATGTCATCTTACGTACTTTCATCAATGTGAACCCTCTAGTGCTTTCTTACTAGCACGTTAACAACGAGGCGTTCCCATACGTGGCATCTTTTCTTATCTGATTACATTTCATATGCACAATTCAAAACATGCTCAAAACTCGTTCTTTCGTAATTCAAAACCATGATGCATGTCAACACATATGCGCAATCAACTGACAAATCAACAAAACAAACAGTCAAAACAAACAAGCAACTCTACCATTCCATGGGGTAGGCCCGAGGGCAAATCATAAACAATCCATTACTTACCTGGCGTTCTAGAAATTCCTCGCACTTCGTAACTTCGTACGCTAACTGGGAATACCTATAAAATCTCACATTCATCAATTCTACCTCGTTCAATTCATAAATTCCTAGATTGAAAGTCATAACTCGTACAAAACCAAAGCTCTCTACTAAACCCGAAATCCCACTCAATTTTCAACCAACTTTGGAAATTCATAACTTCTCTAATACTCGTCCGAATTGGACGATCCAAAATGCTACAGGCTCCACAGGATGTCTAGTTTCCAATGGTTTCATCTATTTCCTAATTTAACATCTACAGTTTGGCCAGACGTAGCCGAGCGAAAACCGTTCCACAATTCGAGCACTGCGCTATCCAACCACTCAATCCTTCTCATAAAATTTCATAATCTACTCCTACTTCTAGTTTAAGCTCCAACATATGAATAAAAATCAACTCTAAGTTCAATTTTTTGTATCTCCTTCCTAGGTTTTCACCAAATCACTCAATACCCTCACTAACTTCGTTTTTGTTGCTAAAAACAACTAACACACTAACTATCTACTAAGAATTAACTAAAACTTACCATAAATTTGAAGAAACGGAGAAAAAATCGACTGAGCATCGCAGGAAGAGGAAATTGCCAACGGGAGGAGAAAGGGGAGGGTTTTCGGCGCTGGGGGAGTGGGGAATGCAGAGAAGAAAACAGGGGGGGAGGGAATTTCATTCCTCCCCTCTGCTCTTATTATTTTTTTATTTTTTTATTTTTTTATTAATAAACTAAATCCTTAATTATTATTTAACCCTTAACTCTAATCCGTTTAACTAAACTGTTATTCAATCTGATTTCGGTTGGATTCTTAAATTTTTCTTTTCTCCATCAGCCTCAAAATAATCTTTTACTTAAGGGTAAAAATTCTCCGCTCTCAATTCTGACCAAAACTCCAGCGATTATAATTACGTAAATCCGAAATCAATTTAAATGGAAAATTCTAGGTGTTACATTCCACCCTCCTTACAAAAACATTTGTCCTCAAAACTTGCGTACTAGAAAAGTTCAGTATAACGATCCATCATATCATGTTGTCTTTCCGACGTTGCCTCTTCCACATCATGGTTACGCCATAATACTTTCACCAGCGGAATATCCTTGTTGCGTGTGTCTTCACTGCATAATCTAAAATCTCCACTGGCTTTTCTTCGTACGCTAAGGTTGGCTGTACTTCAATCTCCTGTTGAACCACAATGTGTGACGAATCTTTGAGACACTTTCTTAGCATCGACACGTGGAAAACATTGTGAACTCCTTTCATGGAAGCTGGCAGTTCTAGTTGGTACGCAGTTCTTCCAATTCTCTTTGTGATCTGGAATAGTCCAACGTATCTGGGGCTCAACTTACCCCTCCTCCCGAACCTCATTACACCCTTGAACGGCGAAATTTTTAGGAAAACTTCATCTCCTACTTTGAACTCCAATTCTCTCCTTCTGCTATCGGCGTAGCTCTTTTATCAACTTTAAGCTGTCAATATCCGCTACAGAATAATCTTAATCTTCTCAGTCGTTTGTTGCACGATTTCTGGACCAATCAAGCTGGCTTCACCGACTTCATCCCAACAGAGGAGCGATTTGCATTTCCTCCCGTATAGAGCTTCGTAGAGGGCCACACTTACCGTAGCCTGATAGCTGTTGTTGTACGAGAATTCCACCAAGGGTAAATACTTGCTCCACGAACCCTGGAACTCCAGTACACAGGCTCGAAGCATATCCTCTAAAGTTTGAATAGTCTGTTCAAATTGTTCGTCGATCTAAGGCTGAAAGGTTGTACTGAAATTCAGTCGTGTCCCCATTGCTTTGTGCAGACTCTTCCAAAATTTTGACGTGAATCTTAGGTCCTTGTCCGACACAATCAAAATTGGTATTCCTTGCAACCTCACTATCTCCTGAATGTATAGGTGCGCGTGTAACGCCCCAGAAACCTACCTCTTTCCGGTTCGCTACTGCTCCGATACCACATCCGAGTCGTTCCCGGTCCCGAATCGCCAACCGTACACTTACTTGTTTCCTCGACAATTTCATATAAAATTTTAAAACCTTAATTGCTCGACTGAAAACGACATTTTTAAAAACATTTTAATCAGCATTACAGAGGAAAACTCATTTAAATTCGATTTGAATAACTTCACCATTTTAAAACACAGAAATGCAGAGACCAGTCGACACTTGTAGATGCCAGTCAACACCTGGATCGTCTCGGGTTCCCATCGATCGACACTAGCGAACGCTGGTCGACACCCCGTTCCTCTCGGGTCTTCACATCGGTAGACACTAAGAATCACCGATCGACACTTTTACGTTCAACTCAGAGAGGGGTCGACACTTGCTTTCACAAGTCAACACTTGGACTCTGTCATAGGTCGATCTCCACGGTCGACACTCTCGCAGATTTTACACTAACCGGTCGACACCTACGGTCGCCAGTCGACACCTCATTTCTCTCTAGGTGCCCCGGTCGAACCCCATGGTCAACACTCACCCTCCAAATTACACTGACCAGTCAACACCTATGGATTTCGGTCAACAATTCACACCAGCAACCCAAAAATAACAGCAGTCCTAAGGGAGGATGACACGAAAACTTCCTCGAATTAAAACAACCGATTGGAAACATAAATCATTCCATCGAACACTCCCAACAATCTTCAAAATGCACATATACACCAATTTCGACTATGAATACTCGAAACCAACTATGCACCAAAACCTATGCACACGACATAGACTCTTCAAAACTCACTAAAAAGGACCCCCATCTAACCTCGCCCCACCGGTCAGATCGCCTTAGCGAACCCCACGTGCCGACACACGGTAGCACGGCGCCAACCACCTACTCATCCTGACAGGTTCTCGTAACTCACCCAAAAGCTCATCGTCACCTTCACCACGGAACACAAAACGTAAGCCTAATGCTTAGCAAGTATGGAATATGAATTAAAAACAATGCACAACTCAACCCCTAACACATACAGTTTCTATACTCGGTTTCGTTTTCCTTTCATTATTATCATCTTTCACTTTCACGTGTGAGTCAAGTAGGTGCACATCCTGCTGCACTCAGGACAGCCACACCATGACCCATGGAGCGAGATTGAAGGCACACATCATGATCACACATGGAACGGCCACAACAAATCTCGTCCCAACATCGACCATAGAACCCTCTAGTGCTTTCTCACTAGCACGTTAACGATGAGGCATTCGCAAACCGTGTCATCTTACGTACATTCATCCATGGGAACCCCCTAGTGCTTTCTCACTAGCACGTTAACGACGAGGCATTCACCCATGAGTTGCAAATATTTTCTTATCTAATTACGTTTCATATGCACAATTCAAAACATGCTCAAAATGCGTTCTTTCGTAGTTCAAAACCATGATGCATGACAACACATATGCACAACCATCAACCCAAAAAACAAAAAAATCAATCAAGCA
The DNA here is from genome assembly GCA_022433055.1 of Begonia peltatifolia. Taxonomy (NCBI): domain Eukaryota; kingdom Viridiplantae; phylum Streptophyta; class Magnoliopsida; order Cucurbitales; family Begoniaceae; genus Begonia; species Begonia peltatifolia. Next base: position 7,559,772 of record CM039529.1, on the reverse strand, counting down.
GACAAACAATCCTACCATTCCATGGTGTAGGCCCGAAGGCAATTCACAAGCGATCCATCACTTACCAAGCGTCCAAGCTTTCCGTAGTGCTCGTTTCACCCGAAACTTGATCAACCTACAACAAAACCGATTTTTCCATCAATATTAATCCCACTATTCTACTTGTGCACTAAAATCACCACACTAGCTCAACACTTCGCGAACTCACCAAAATCGCTCACTAACCTATTCGGCTCCAAAACCAACCCAATTTCCGACGCGCATAACTTTTGCGTCGGTTATCGGAATCACCCGATTCCAAAGGCCAAACGCTCCACTTATAACCTATTTTAACATATCGAAGCAGAATTTAAATCCATTAACCGCAGCTAGTTAAAACTCCCAAAAACAGAACCAAATTTCACACTAAAACACCCAAGACTCCTATTCTCGGTTCTCTTGACAAAACTCACTCAATTCCTCACCAATGTATCGCACTCCAACCTATTACACATCATCCAACTGCCGCTGGAGATTTCGAATTTAGAAACCCAAATTGCACGGTACCCCTTCTCGGATATTCTGTAAGCTTCGGCACTCCCTCACCTCACCTCACCCGCTCTGAACCGTTAACTCCCACATCATCCGTTCTAAACCCTAGCACAAACCTCCAGAAATTCAAACCGAAACTCAACCCTAGATTACCGATCAACACAGGGGAGGAGAGGAAGGAATTACCTGAGACAAAGAGGACCGTGTTCTGTACGTGGACGGGAGGAGAGAAAACCGAGATGGCGAACCTCAAACCACCGGCGCGCACTCTCCCTCTTCACGAAAGAAACTCGACGGGGAGGGGAAGAGGGTTTCCTCTTCTCCTCCTTCGACTGGAGAACGCAGAAACCTCTTCTGCTCTTCCCTTTTTTTTTTAATTAAATAATAATAATAATCATAATTACACTTTCGTCCTCACACTATAATCCTTTATTCAAACGGCTATTCAGTTCGTTTCCAGTCGAATTTCTAAAATTTTCTCTTCATCATTAACCTCAAAATAATCTTTTACCTAATAATACAAATTCTCCGCTCTCGATTCCGACCAAAACTTCGCCGTTTACCAATACGAATTTCTAAAAGTTAAATCACAAAAATCCCAAGTGTTACATTCTACCCTCCTTAAAAAAAATTTTGTTCTCAAAATTTGCGTGACAATAGTTTCCTGACATCCACACCAGAAAGTCCTCTATCTCATATCCAGACTCTCTCTCGGAGCAACGTCAAACTTACCTTAATAGGTTTTTAACGTCCTTGCTTTTAACTTTATTCTAATCTCATACCTAGCCTCCCTTGGCTATCATTCGCTCAAAACCTAACTTCCTTATCCCCATCACCACTACCGGCTTTATATTTGAACTATTCTTAGCTACTCTCTTTAAACTTATATTGTTTATTAACACTCTTTTCGCCTCCTCACATTGATTCGCCCACGAATCCTATTGTTTGCAATTTGTTGAAAACTATGCTACCCTATTGTTTCAAATCTCGTTAGATTCTTACGTCCTCAAGTCCAACCCAATAGTGATTCTATTCAATTAGCGATTACCTCAATATCCGAAATCACCTAACTGGATCTCTTCCATACATCCCTCTCAACAAAATTTCATCCCCATTCTAAATTTCCAACTCATACTTAGCATCCTCGATAAAATATAGCTCTAGATATCCTCGAGTAACATCTGTTTCGACTAATTATCAAATTTAAAACTTCTAAGTTCCTAAATTTTCACTGATAAACTAAACCCCTCTTCACAATTCTTGTCAGTACTCCACCGTCTTATCGACGTAACTCCTCAAAATATTCCCTAATTAGAGCCTCCAACAATCATCCTTTTTTTTAATCAGTATATCCACAACCAAGGTTATGAGAAATTATGCATTTGAACTCTTAACTTATTCCTGGACTCCTCGACCCAGTTTCAATTAGCTCAAATCTCCCAACCTAGTTATATATATCTTTACTCTCCCAACATATACACCTCAGGGCGGAATTCCAAATATAGTCTTTCAACCTTTTTGTAATTAGCTATGCTCCTTCACTTACGATCATTCTATCATGTATCTAGATATCTCAATTATGTCTATATGTTTTAAGCAACATCCATACTCCTTTAATCAAATAATTCCAAGCACCTGCACTTCTACCATTTAACCAGCTATAATTTCGTACACAATTTTTCGAGATCTTTCATTAATCCTTGAAAGCCTCGAACTACTATTGAATATAGTTTTCTACGTCTCCGAGTCTCACATAACCAAATGACCGCTACAACATGCCCCTCAACTTCCAAACAACGTCATATGTCATATTCCTGTATCCCCTATTTCCTCAACTTCTTCTTGACCGACTTTATTCTCACGTATGGCTTTTCGGTTCAACTCAAACTTCTAACTACCTAACTGTTACTCTACACAACTTTTCTAACGGCATACGTCCTGTGGGCAATTTCTATCAGGTACATGAATTCCTTTATTCGCAATCGTGTTTTGTTTTATTCATAATAGCCCTATTAACCTCAATACTTTGCCAAAAGTCTAACTATCCCATTAACCACTTGAATACGAGTTTCTCATGGAGGTTCCCCCATGCCCACGTATCCCAGACAATCCAGTACTCCTAGCTCAACGTCGGTCACTTCCTTTCCACATATTACGCTTTTCCAAAATTATATATATAAGTTTAATTCCACACTTACTCCCGTCAACTTAACTCTATGGCATAGGTTTCTTTCATTAATCCTTGAAAGCCTCGAACTACTATTGAATATAGTTTTCTACGTCTCCGAGTCTCACATAACCAAATGACCGCTACAACATGCCCCTCAACTTCCAAACAACGTCATATGTCATATTCCTGTATCCCCTATTTCCTCAACTTCTTCTTGACCGACTTTATTCTCACGTATGGCTTTTCGGTTCAACTCAAACTTCTAACTACCTAACCGTTACTCTACACAACTTTTCTAACGGCATACGTCCTGTGGGCAATTTCTATCAGGTACCTGAATTCCTTTATTCGCAATCGTGTTTTGTTTTATTCATAATAGCCC
>CM039529.1:7344440-7556679 GCA_022433055.1 Begonia peltatifolia | reverse complement strand
TTAATTCCACACTTACTCCCGTCAACTTAACTCTATGGCATAGGTTTTTTAAAATTCCGTAAACTAAGCCTCTCCATTACTACTCATCCTTATTGTTCCACAATAAGGGTTACTCTATGTGACACCTTGACTATAAATCTTGCGCTTACGCATCACGACCTTAGTTGGATCAATTATAATCCCCATAATCAATCCTTCATACTCTCAAGTTAAAAGGACTCTTTCCACTAGCGCACTATCACCTTGTATCATTTGATCCTAGCATAGGTGCTTCCTCAAGTTCCAGTTATCCTTATGCCCATATCTCTATCTGATTTTAGACGTTGCACAACCTGGTATACTTGGTACTCATTCGGGCTTACCAAGTGCCTAGCAAGCTGAGATAGCGCCTCAAACTGTCTCACGTATTCAACCACGACACTCGTCAGTATCAACTGGGCAAACTCCACCATCTCACGAGTCCTGATTGCTTGGCTGAAATACCTCCCAAAGAACACAGCTTTAAACTCCTCCCGAGTCATGGCCTTCACATCGGTGGTTGCCTTCACCGAATCCCACCAATAACGGGCATCCTTGGCCAGGTGGAATGCCGCACTGGAAACTCTGTCCTGATAATCCACCTTGGCATAGTCCAACATGTCTTCCATACTTCGAATCCACTCCTCAGCAATGAGTAGGTCCGAAGACGATCCATCGAACACTGGGGTTCTAAGCCTATGTAACCTACCACCCCCACGATCCATTGAGGTCTGGGCACTAGACTGGCCCTGGTCCTCCCTACTCATAAACCGCTCCAGCTGCTGTGACTGGCGGTTGACCAACTCGGTAAGTTGTCTAACGGCATCATTCATGTCGCCTACAGTTCTACACGTCTCTCTAACCATATCGTGAAGCCTGTACACCACAACATCTAATGAGTCTAAACAAAACTACGAGGGCTTTAAGAAATACTTACAGTTGGTGGAGCACTCCCATGCACTGGCTAGTGGTATTAGGAGATCCATCGAACGATGTAGACCCCGTGGCTCCCCACCTATTAACTTGTCTCTCTACCTTTCCCCCAAAGCAGTGTGGGAATTGTGACAGGCCTCTCGCCTTCACAATCTCACCCCTCCTCCGAGGGACCCGACATCCTCGTCAGCCACACTTCCGGTTGGGTAAAAGCTCTAATACCAACTCTGTAACGCCCCAGAAACCTACTTCTTTCTGGTTCGTTACTGCTCCGATACCATGTCTTTAACGCCCCCGAGTCATTCCCAGACCCGGATCGCTAACCGTACACTTAATTGTTTCCTCAACAATTTCGTATAAAATTTTAAAACCTTAATTCCTCGACTAAAGATGACATTTTTGAAAACATTTTAATCAGAATTGCAACAGAAAACTCATTTAAATTCTATTTGAATAACTTCACCATTTTATAACACAGAAATACAAAGACCGGTCGATACTTTAAACGCCAGTCGACACCTGGATCGTCTCGGGTTTCCATCGGGCGACATTGGCGAACGCTGGTCGACACCGCGTTCCCCTGGTCTTCACATCGGTCGACACTAGGAATCACCGGTCGACACTTTTACGTTCAACTCAGAGAGGGGTCGACCCTTGCTTTCACAGGTCGACACTTTGACCCTCTCTGCCCGCGCAAGTCGATCCCCACGGTCAACACTCTCGCAGATTTTACATTGACTAGTCGACACCTATGGTCGCCGGTCGACACCTCATTTCTCTCTGCCTGCCACAGTCGAACCCCGCAGTCGACACTCACCCTCCAAATTACACTGACCGGTCGACAACAATGGATTTCGGTCGACACTTCACACCAGCAACCCAAAAATAACAGCAGTTCTAAGGGAGGATGACACTAAAACTTCCTCAAATTAAAACAACCGATTGGAAACATGAATCATTCCATCAAACACTCCCAACAAACTTCAAAATGCACCTATACACCAATGCCGACGTGAATACTCGAACCCAACTATGCACCAAAACCTATGCACACGACATAGACTCTTCAAAACTCACTAAAAAGGACTCCCATCTAACCTCGCCCCACGGGTCGGATCGCCTTGACGAACTCCACCTATCGGCACACGGTACCACGCCACCAACCACCTACTCATCCTGGCTGGTTCTCGTAACTCATCCAAAAGCTCATCGTCACCTACACCACAGAACACAAAACGTAAGCCTAATGCTTAGCAAGTATGGAATATGAATTAAAAACAATGCACAACTCAACCCCTAACACATGCAGTTTCTATACTCGGTTTCGTTTTCGTTTCATTATTATCATCTTTCACTTTCACGTGTGAGTCAAGTAGGCGCACATCCTGCTCTACTCAGGACAGCCACACCATGACCCACAGAGCGAGATTGAAGGCACACATCGTGATCACACACGAAACGGTCACACCAAATCTCTTCCCAACATCGATCATAGAACCCTCTAGTGCTTTCTCACTAGCACGTTAACAACGAGGCGTTCGTAAACTGTGTCATCTTACGTACATTCATCCATGGGAACCCCCTGGTGCTTTCTCACTAGCACATTAACGATAGGGCGTTCACCCATGAGTTGTAAATCTTTTCTTATCTAATTACGTTTCATATGCACAATTCAAAACATGCTCAAAACTCGTTCTTTTGTAGTTCAAAACCATGATGCATGACAACATATATGCATAACCATCAACCCACAACAAAACAACCAATCAAGCAGACAAACAATCCTACCATTCCATGGTGTAGGCCCGAAGGCAATTCACAAGTGATCCATCACTTACCTGGCGTCCAAGCTTTCCGTGGTGCTCGTTTCACCTGAAACTTGATCAACGTACAACAAAACTGGTTTTTCCATCAATATTCATCCCACTATTCTACTTGTCCACGAAAATCACCACACTAGCTCAACACTTCGTGAACTCACCAAAATCGCTCACTAACCTATTCGGCTCCAAAACCAACCCAACGTCCGATGCACATAACTTTTGCGTCGGTTATCGGAATCACCTGATTCTAGTGGCCAAACGCTCCACTCATAACCTAGTTTAACATATCGAAATAGAATTTAAATCTATAAACCATAGCTAGTTAAAACTCCTAAAAACATAACCAAATTTCACACTAAAACACCACAGACTCCCATTCTCGGTTGTCTCGACAAAACTCACTCAATTCCTCACCAATCTATCGCACTCCAACCTATTACTCATCATCCAACTACCGCTGGAGATTTCGAATTCAAAAACCTTAATTGCACGATACCCCCTCTCTGATATTCTGCAAGTTTCAGCACTCCCTCACCTCACCCACTCTAAACCTTTAACTCCCATATCACCCGTTCTAAACCCTAGCACAAACCTCCAGAAATTCAAACCAAAACCCAACCCTAGATTACCGATCAACATAAGGGAGGAAAGGAAGGGATTACCTGAGACAAAGAGGACCGTGCTCTGTACTTGGACGGGAGGAGAGAAAACTGGGATGGCGAACCTCAAACCACCGGCGCGCACTCTCCCTCTTCATGGAAGAAACTCGACGGGGAGGGGAAGAGAGTTTCCTCTTCTCCTTCTTCGACTGGAGAAGCCAGAAACCTCTTCTGCTCTTCTCACTTTTTTTTTAATTAAATAATAATAATAATAATCATAATTACACTTTCACCCTCACACTATAATCCTTTATTCAAATGGCTATTCAGTCCGTTTCCGGTCAGATTCCTAAAATTTTCTCTTCACCATTAGCTTCAAAATAATTTTTACCTACTAATACAAATTCTCCGCTCTCGATTCCGACCAAAACTTCGCCGCTTACCATTGCAAATTTCTGAAAAATAAATCAAAGAAATCCCGGGTGTTACACCGCGAACTGGTCCATATTGAATGTCATCTTCACCGACAGAAAATAGGCGGATTTGGTTAAACGATCCACAATCACCCACACCGCATCAAATCCCTCTGTCGTCCGGGGTAACCCAACAACAAAAGTCATGGATATCTGGTCCCACTTCCATTCTAGAACCGGCAATGGTAGCAACTTTCCAGCCGGCCTCTGATGCTCAGCCTTGATTTGTTGGCAGATCAAGCATGTCTCTACGTACCTTGCTACAGACTTCTTCATGTCAGGCCACCAATAATGTTGTCTAAGGTCTCTGTACATCTTGGTGCTTCCGAGATGAACAGAAAACCTTGAGGAGTGCGCTTCAGACAAAATCTCATTCCGAAGTTGATCATTGTTCGAAACATACCATCTATTCCGAAACTTCAGAATTCTATCATCTGAACGACTAAACTCGGTTATGTCATTAGATGCTATGCTCGACCTGAATTCATTGCACCTTGGGTCATCTTGTTGAGCTTCTCTAATTTTCTCAAAAATTGACGACTTCAAAGATAAGGCTGATAATTCTACTGCCACATTTGAAACTAACTCCAAATTAAATCTCTAAAATTCTATACTCAACTCTTTAGACATCTCAACATTCATTGCTGAAACTGAGGCCAAAATCCAGCATAATGCATCGGCCACTATATTGGCTTTGCCGGGGTGGTATTTGATCTCCAAGTCGTAGTCCTTCACGAACTCTAACCACCGCCTCTGCCTCATATTCAGCTCCTTCTGAGTGAAGATATACTTCAGACTTTTATGATCTAAATATATCTCACATTGTTGTCCATAAAGATAGTGTCTCCAGATCTTTAGCGTGAACACGACCGCCGCTAACTCCAAATCGTGGGTTGGGTAATTTTGCTCATAAGGCTTTAATTGCCTTAAAGCATAAGCGATCACCTTTCCATTTTGCATCAAGACACAACCCAATCCAATTCTGGAAGTGTCACAGTAAATACTGAACTTCTCATCCATCACTGGAAATCACATGTTCAAGAAAATGGACCTTATCCAACCAGAACTCGCATTTGGAGAATTTTGCATACAGCTGATGCTGCTTCAAAGTCTCCAGAACCATCTCCAAATGCTCTTTATGCTCGTCTTCATTACGAGAGTAAACCAAGATATCGTCGATAAATACAATGATGAATTTATCTAGATACTTTTGGAATACCCGATTCATTAGGTCCATGAAAGCGGCTGGAGCGTTTGTCAGCCCGAACGATATCACTAAAAATTCATAGTGCCTGTATCTTGTCCGAAAGGCTATCTTTGGGATATCTTGTGATCTGACTTTCGGTTGATAATACCCCGATCTCAAATCTATCTTTGAGAAAATCCGAGCTCCTTGGAGTTGATCAAATAAGTCGTCTATCCTCAGCAGTGGATACTTATTTTTTATGTTAGCTTATTCAGCTCTCTGTAGTCAATGCACATTCGAAGTGATCCGTCTTTCTTCTTTACAAATAGGACCGGTACGCCTCATGGTGAAAAGCTCGAGCGTATGAACCCCTTTTCCAACAATTTTTCCAACTGCTTTTTCAACTCCTTCAATTCCGAAGGAGCCAACCTATAAGGGTTCTTCGATATTGTCTCTGCCCCGGGATATGTGTCAATCACAAATTCGACTTCTCGGTCTGGGGGTAAACTGGGCAAATCGTCCAAGAATACATCAAGAAACTCACGAACTACCACAATATCCTGTGGTTTTGTCTCCACGTGAAATTGAGTATCTAAAATTGTTGCAAGAAAGCAAAAATGCTCACCCATTACTAATCTCCGAGCCTCAAGGGGTGCCATTACAAATAGCTTCTTCACATTCTTCATAGCTTGCAACGAATGTTTCACACCACCTGGGGGTTGGAAATTAACAGTTCCAGCTCTGCAATCAATCGTTGCGTAATGCCAAAACAACCAATCCATGCCCAATGTCACGTCATAGCCAGTTATCCCCATCACAATCAAATAAGCAGGCATGCTCTCAGTCCCCATGATATGACACTATCACACACCACTTGATCGGAGTGCATGCGCTCACCAAATGGTAGCCTCACTTCATATGTACACCCGGCTAGTTTATCCCATAAATTTACTTTCAACGCAAAAGCCATAGCAACAAAGGAGTGTGACGCTCTTGAATCTATTAACGTAAATGCAGGCACCGTATCAACTAGTACCATACCTGAAATAACAGCTGGTCGATTTTCACCCTCGGACTCTATCATAGCAAAGATTATGGGCGTCATCTTTGCTGGATCCTTCTTTGCTGCGGAGCAATCCCTAGATATGTGACCGATCTCGTTGCAGGTGAAACACCGGTTGACTCTCGGCTTTGTGCAGTTTCGTGAAATATGACCAGTTTCATTGCAATTGTAGCATCTACCTGCAAACTGTCCGCATTCTCTCGGATGGTTCTTTAAGTATTTTGGACACTGCGGGTACCTGTTCTGCATTTGCGGTTTCTTTTCTTCCCTCGAATCATTCACAATGCCACCGGCATGCTCTTAGTCCCCAATGATATGACACTGTCACGAACCACTTGATCGGAGTGCATGCGCTCACCAGATGGTAGCCTCACTTCATATGTACACCCGGGCTAGTTTAGCCCATAAATTTACCTTCACCACAAAAGCCGTAGCAACAAAGGAGTGTGACGCTCTTGAATCTATCAACGTAAATGCAGGCACCGTATCAACTAGTACCATACCTGAAATAACAGCTGGTCAATCTTCACCCTCTTACTCTATCATAGCAAAGATCCCGGGCGTCATCTTGGCTAGACCCTTCTTTGCTGCGGGGCAATCCCTAGATATGTGACCGGTCTCGTTGCAGGTGAAACACCGGTTGACTCTCAGCTTTGTGCAGTTTCGTGAAATATGACCAGTTTCATTACAATTGTAGCATCTGCCTGCAAACTGTCCGCATTCTCCCAGATAGTTCTTTAAGCACTTTGGACACTACGGGTACCTATTCTGCATTTGCGGTTTCTTTTCCCCCTCGAATCATTCACAATGCCACCTGGCCTCTTGGTTCTAGAAGAAGATCCTCTGCTCGTCTGTGGTGTGATCTCCTTAAAGAATATTTTGATGGCTTCTCCTTGCTTCACACATTTGGCTTCCATTCCACAGCCAATGCTTTGGCTACGACTCTTGCATACGGTACTCCCTCGGTTCCAGAGATTGTCACGCCTTTATATATCTCTTGCTTCAACCCTTGCACAAACTGTAGTACCTTTTATTCTTCATTACTCACTAATTGACTTACAAACCGGGACAATAGTTCAAACTGTCTGACGTACTCAGCCACTGGCCCAGTCTTCTTTAACTGTAAGAATTCCAACTTCTTCGCAGCTTGGACCATTCCGTTGTAATACTTGTCATAAAACATCCTCTTAAATCTCTTCGAGGTCAGGTCCCTGGTAGCTATAGTGGCCTCTACTGTCTCCCACCAACTCTGAGCGTCATTCGATAGGTGAAATATCGCACATGTAACCATATTCTCCTCCTCTACATTGGCATACTTGATCATGTTTTCAATGTGCGGATCCATCTTTCCGCAGCAGTCGGATCTGTCATCTAGCCCTCAAACGTCGGAGGCTTTAACCTCCTAAACCTTTCTCCACTAGAACCCGCTCCATGGCTCCCTTGTCCTTGATTCAGTAGCATTCTCAATTGTTGGGACTGCCTGTCGACCAACTCGGTTAGTCGTCTGATCGTAACCAAGTTGTCATCATTCTCTGACCCTACTGCCTCTCTCGAAACTCTAGGTTGTCTCGGTCATCTATCCATTTTAGGTAATTCGTATACGAGGTTAGCGTAATCTAGCCTTAGTCACAATCTAACTAAAAATAAACAAATACTTACAGTTGGTGGAGCACGTTGCATGGTGGCCAACAGTATTAGGTAATTCTTTGAACGATTTGACCATTTTACTCTGATACCAACTTGTAGCGTCTCGGTCCCCCTTGGACCCGGTTTGCTACTTGTAGCGCCCCGGTCCACCTTGGACCCGGTTTGCTATTTACTCACTATCTCACTTGTATCGTAAGAATTCGCGCAAAATTTAAAACATTTATTTCTCGACTTAAAACAACATTTTTGAAAATATTTTAAATAGCATTGTAGCGGAAAACTCGATTACAATCAGTTCCAATGAAACTTCATTTTATGAAACATAAAATAGAGACACCGGTCGACACCTGTAAGCATCGGTCGACACTTGGGTTGTCTCAGGCTTTTCATGGATCGACACTAGCAAATGCTGGACGACACTACGTTTCTCTCGGGTCTTATCGTCGATCGACACTAAGAGCACCGGTCGATACTTCTACACTCATTTCAGAGAGCGGTCGACACTTACTTTCACAGGTAGACACCTAGATCCTCTCTGCCCGCGCAGGTCGATTCTCGCGGTCAACACCGCTGCCATTTTTATTTACACTACCGGTCGACACTTACAACCATAGGTCGACACTTACTTCGGTTGTGCCCGCGCAGGTCGAACCCCGCGGTCGACACTCATCTTTCATTTTACACTGATCGGTCGACACCTATAGACTTCGGTCGACACTTTGCACCAGCATTATAAAAATAAAACCAGTTCAAAAGAAAACGAACAACGAAAACTTCCACGATTAAACCATGAAGTAAAGACCTGTATTTTTAAGACATAATATCCTCAAGTAATTTCAGAAACACAACCTTACACCAATCCCAACTATAATTATGCCACACAAACTCATATCTTCAAAATCTATACACAGGTGTTGAACACAAAAAGATGCTTACAAAAGCCCACAACCTATCACACCATGGTCGTGTCATCCCAACAAGCTGCCTGCACCGACATACAGCATATGTCACTAACCTCCATCCTAGTCATGTCCGTCCTCAAACAACTTACCGGAGAACTCGCCGTCACCTACACTATGGAACACAAAACATAAGCGTAATGCTTAGCAAATATGAAATATGAACTGAAAATCAATATACAGCTCAACCCCTAACACATCCAGTTTCTACGCTTTGTTTCATTCTCGTTTCGTTTTCATTATAATCATCTTCCATTTTCACGTGTGAAGCAAGTAGACACCCATCCTATCACACTCAGGACGGCCAAACCAAGACCCATGGAGCGAGATTAGAGGCACACATCGTGTTCACGCACAGGACGGCCATACAAAATCTTCTCCCAACATCGATCATAGAACCCTCTAGTGCTTTCTCACTAGCACGTTAACGACGAGGCGTTCACAAACCATGTCATCTTACGTACTTTCATCAATGTGAACCCTCTAGTGCTTTCTTACTAGCACGTTAACAACGAGGCATTCCCATACGTGGCATCTTTTCTTATCTGATTACATTTCATATGCACAATTCAAAACATGCTCAAAACTCGTTCTTTCGTAATTCAAAACCATGATCCATGTCAACTCATATGCGCAATCAACTGACAAATCAACAAAACAAACAGTCAAAACAAACAAGCAACTCTACCATTCCATGGGGTAGGCCCGAGGGCAAATCACAAACAATCCATTACTTACCTGGCGTTCTAGAAATTCCTCGCACTTCGTAACTTCGTACGTTAACTGGGAATACCTATAAAATCACACATTCATCAATTCTACCTCGTTCAATTCATAAATTCCTAGATTGAAAGTCATAACTGGTACAAAACCAAAACTCTCTACTAAACCCGAAATCCCACTCAATTTCCAACCAACTTTCGAAATTCATAACTTCTCCAATACTCGTCCGAATTGGACAATTCAAAGTGCTACAGGCTCCACAAGATGTCTAATTTCCAATAGTCTCATCCATTTCCTAATTCAACACCTACAGCTTAGCCGGACGTGACCGAACGGAAACCGTTTCACAATTCGAGCACTCGGCTATCCAACCACTCAATCCTTCTCATAAAATCTCGTAATCTACTCCTACTTCTAGCTTAAACTCCAACATACGGATAAAAATCAACTCTAAGTTCAACTTCCCGTATCTCCCTCCTAGGTTTTCACCAAATCACCCAATACCCTCACTAATTTCATTTTTGTCGCTAAAAACAACTAGCACACTAACTATCTACTAAGAACTAACTAAAACTTACTGTAAATATGAAAAAACGGAAAAGAAATTGGCTGAGCGTCGCAGGAAGAGAAAATTACAGAAGGGAGGAGAAAGAGGAAGGTTTTCGGCGCTGGGGGAGAGGGGAATGCAGAGAAGAAAACAGGGGATTCCCCCTCTGCTTTTATTATTTTTTTATTTTTTTAATTAATAAAATAAATTCTTAATTATTATTTCGTCCTTAACTATAATCCGTTTAACCAAACTGTTATCTGGTCTGATTTCGGTTAGATTCTTAAATTTTTGTCTTCTCCATCGGCCTCGAAATAATCTTTTACTTAAGGGTAAAAATTCTCGCTCTCAATTCTGACCAAAACTCCACCGATTATAATTACGTAAATCCGAAATCAATTTAAACGGAAAATTCTGGATGTTACAGCATGCATGTCGTAATATATCTTTGGAGGACTAGAGATTTCCACCTCAAGGGGCAATCACAGTAACTCCCCTAAACACGTCACATAATACATAGACAGTGACATATATATTAAGTTTGAATGTAACCAATCATACCTCCTGTAATATCATTTCCATATATACATATAATGCATTATTTAAACATTGTCAATGTACATACATTGAGTGTGTAATACATACTAACAATACATTAAGTATGAGCATGTAAATCTCTATTAAATAACAAACAATATGTTGCATGATTCATGCATAATTAATGGTTATGCAACTATATAGACATCATATGATGTTGTCCCCAAACTTGTGAAAACCAAATACTTTAACCACTTAAAATTACATTTTAAACTCTACGTGGATGCCTATTTGGCAACTTATATGATATTAGATAATTATATCAATTTTTTTTTTATATATTATTTTGTTATTTTTATTCGTTTTTCGTCACTGTGTATTTGTATCACCAAAAACAAACGTAAATTTTAAAACTCAATCATCCACATTTCCATTGCAGCTGCTCGCGTTTCCATTGTCTCGAATGCCAGCTCTTCAATAGCGGTTGTCTTCTCACAAAACCAATTGCTTTTGTAATAAAAATTTATATCATTAAATACACATATTCTCATTATTTATATTATTTTAAATTTAATGTTTGATACATCATACTAGACAATTTTCACCTCTTTGTGTTTCTACTTTGACATAGTAAAGTTTCGTAATTATCTTAGCACCATAGCATTTCTTATTGAATTTACACCTAGACATATTTTAATAAAAAAAAATTTTACTTTTATCGTAGAAAGTGTTTTATATCACATTTAATTATTTTAATTGTGATTATTATAATTAATCTTAACTAAAAACATCACAGAGATCCAACATACCTGTCGACCACACTTTCAGTTGTGCTTTGGTTTTGATACTATTTGTTGATTTCTCAATTCTTCCAATACAATATTGTTTACGTTGGGCTGAATCGCGCATGATTTTATTATTGGAGTTTTCTCAAACCTCGTTGTACTAGATTAGGAAGATAACCTTATTCATAAATGATTCACTTTTAACTCTTCTAAGCAATGTGTGACTGTGCAACATACTGATATGGGTTAGAGTTTCACAATCAATAAATTATTGAGTTGTATTTGTCTTCACATAAAACTTTGTCACAACAATGAACAAAGAGTTTGACTCATATCTAAATTAATAAAGAGTATACTTAATACGAAACAATAAAATGAGAAGTACAAGCAAATAAGAAATAAATAAGATGATGTTTTGAACGATAGAACTTGACTACTATCATTTTGTCAAAGAATCTCCAACCTTCTGTTGCACAATCATTCTCTTTTATTTCGGTTTTGTGTAGTTTTCAAACGTCTCCTCTTTTTGCATTAGCAAGACAACTCATATAAACCAAAGTTGGGTAGAATATCCATGTGCCCAAAATCAAGGACAATATCACCGTCACATCTTCCAAAAATATGCATGCATTCTGTTCCCAATTCCAAAAATATGCATGCATGAATTTATAAACTACATATTCAAACAATTCATATCCACCATCAATTTGAATTATCAATAGCCATTAATTTCCGAACACTTTGTGATGTAGGTCAATTGGCCAAACACATGCAACATCACTTATCTTAGGTCCTTAGCACAATTTATAACATTTGATCAAAAATCTTTGTAACTTGAAAATCTATAACACATGTATTATACCATTAGCTTCCTAACAATTTTTATTCATTATAACATCCAATTTGATCAAATTTCTAACTCAAAGATTTCACAAGTAGAAAAATACATATATACCAAATTCCAAATTATAATAGTTTTGAACATAATTAAAACTAATCTAATCACCCCAAGAATACAATTTGGAATATATCCACATTTGGCATTAACTTCAAAATTCATAATTCAATGTATACATATCTAAATGCTTCAATTCCAAATCTTATAGTTTACTAAATGTGTCTATTGTAACATGCCAAAACCATTTAGCAAATGAAAATCATTAGATTAAACTAAAAATATCAAACCCAAAATTATTTTGTTTTCTACTTATTTTGAACATACTTGTATAAAATTGATAACTTCTTTCATTTCCAACCACAAATACGTATCACAATCAGGTTATACATCAAACAAGCTGAAACGTTGAGCATTGAAACTTAAATTTTTGGATATCCAACTAAAAGTTCATCAAACATCTAATTACTCAACAAAATTATCACTCCTTTGACATTTAACCAATAAAACTTCATAAAGCTAAATGAAAATTCATCTTACCTTAAATCTTTAGAGAGAGAGAGAGTGAGTGAGTGAGTGAGTGAGTGAGTGAGTGCGTGCGTGTGTGTGTGTTTTCGTAGGAGAAAGGCTTCAAGAAGAGGGAGAGAATGAAATGGATGTTTTGGACTTCAAATGATATTTAACTTCAATTAATATGAATAGTAAAGGATAAATATAAAAACTCATGAGGTATCATCGCATGAGTTCAAGTAATTTTGACTTATCTCTTTCTTGACTAATGGTTAGGTTGTCCTTTTTTTGCTTCTCCCTCAACGCCAACATACCTTAAAAATAATTAATCTTATTTGATTTTTTCCTCAAGTTTGACTTTTCAATTCTTCATCTAATTAACTACAAAATACTAAAATTCTCATTACTAATAATCAATTATATAACATAAATTATTATGTTCTATAATAAATTGTATGTTAAATTTTTTGGGTGTTACACTTACTGTTTATCTTATACTTTTTTAATAAAATTTACTAGACATTTATTATTAATATCCAATTCAATTTACGTTTATCATATTCCTCATGTGCAGAAGTTAATTAATGCATATATGAATATGCCAAGACACGCGACAATTTAAGTCATTGTCTAAATATTATGACTCACTTATTTCTTATTCTTATACTCAACTATATGTAATGAGTATGAAATATAACTCTTACACACCATTTGTATCAAGATAAGTTAATCAATGCAAGTCTTTACACTATATTATTAAATTGATTTTATTTTTATCAAGTGTCATATTAACATGTAAATGAATACTGATATGCATGATCCATAATTCTAATATGTAAAGCTACACACATACGTACATCCTATTAACTATTTCACAGTAGTGCATACATGTCACAATATACCTTTGGAGGGTTAGGGATTTCCATCTCAAGGAACAATCACACTAACTCCCCTAAACACACCACATAAGACATAGATACTTAAGATATATATTAAGTTTGAATGTAACCAATTATACCTCCTGTAATATCATTTCTATATATACATATAATGCATAATTTAAATATTATCACTGTACATACATTAAATGCATAATACATACTAACAATACATTAAGTATAAGCATGCAAATCTTTATTAAATAACAAACAATATGTTGCATGATTCATACATAATGAATGGTTATGCAACTATATAGACACCATATAATGTTGTCCCAAAACTTGTGAAAACCAAATACTTTAACCACTTAAAATCACATTTTAAACTCTTTGTGGATGCCTACTCCGTAACTTATACAATATTACATAATTATATCAATATTTTTTTTACATATTATTTTGTTATTTTTATTCGTTTTTCGTCACTGTGTGTTTGTATTTCCAGAAACAAGGGTAAATTTTCAAAACTCAATCATTCACATTTCCATTGCAGTCGCTCGCATTTTCATTGTCTCAAATGCCTGCTCTTTAATAGCGGTTGTCCCCTCACAAAACCAATTACTTTTGTAATAAAAATTTATATCATCAAATACACATATTCTCATTATTTATATTATTTTAAATTTAATGTTTGATACTTCAGACTAGACATTTTTCACCTCTTTATGTTTCTACTTTGACATGGTAAAATTTCAGAATTATCTTAGCACCATAGCATTTCTTATTAAATTTACACTCAGACATATTTTAATAAATAATTTTTTACTTTTATCGTAGAAAATGTTTTATATCACATTTAATTATTCTAGTTGTGATGTTTCGAACGACAGAACTTGACTACTATCATTTTGTCGAATAATCTCCAACCTTCTATTGCACAATCATTCTCTTTTATTTTGGTTGTGTAGTTTTCAAAAGTCTCCTCCTTTTGCATTAGCAAGACAACTCATATAAACCAAAGTTAGGTAGAATATCCATGTGCCCAAAATCAAGGACAATATCACCGTCACATCTTCCAAAAATATGCATGCATTCTGTTCCCAATTTATCAGATCTTAAATTTTGTGTGTTTTATCATTCTTTACTTTGTAGCCTTTTATTTTAAATCTACAAAATCATGATAGTTTATTACAAAATTTAGAGACTTTCCAAAAATATATATTTTTGTTATTTCAATTTAAAATGTTATAGCAATAATGCAACAAACATATAAATTATCTAAATATTCACTGAAAAGATAATGTAAAACAAATATGTGAAGATCCAAGTGGGGAGACAACAAAAAATGGCCCAGCCCAAGAGAGGCTGAAATCAGTTAATCCTTAAAACCAATGCAATACAAGTCTTAAAAATAAATTTCAGTCAAAACTCAATAAAACTGGGTTAACACATAATCCTAACAGCGTCCTCAAAATAATACAACAGTATAAGTCCAAATATATTAAATAATCTGGACTTGACTACCATCTTCTGTTTTCGTGTAGTTCTCAAAAGTCTTACATAAATTGTGGTTGGGTAGAATATCCGTGTGCTTCAAATATGCATGCATTTCATTCTGAATTTGACAGATCTTAATTTTTTTGACGTTTTATCCTTCTTTACCACATAGTCTTTTATTTTAATTTCCAAAATTATAATATTTTATTACAATATGTAGAGAGTTTGCAAAAATATATTTCTCATATATCATTTTAAAGTGTCATAGCAATAATACAATCAAGCATGTAAATTATCTACATATTCACCAAAAAGATAACTTAAATTAGAAAGGTCATGACCCAAGAGGGACCCAAGATATCCCAATAATATGACAGTATCAATTCAAATATAGTTATCAATGCAAAATAAAATAACACCATGATATGAAACAATCGTAATAGAAAGAAATAAACTAAAATGAAAATAATTTCTTACCAAGAAATTTTTCAAAAAACTAAAGTCTAAAAATATCGTCGAACTTAATCTTAAGTTGACTGGTACAATTTTCAATGTCGATCACCTGAAAGTGAAAAGTCATTGTGGTTAGTCAACTAAACTCAATAGGTTTAGAGTTTTACATTCAACATAAATATTTTGAAAAGCATAGGTGAGAATGTTATGTCTAAAACGTTTAATAAAAATAAGTAAAAGACAAAAGTGCCACTACAATATAGGACATATGTAAAATAATCTTTTATTATCAAACAAATAAAATGTCAATGAAGATAAAGTCATTCATGACTCTAAGCATACTATGTCTTATACGTAAACAACAATAACACAATACTTGACTTCTAAAAAGCAATTAACAATTTTGATCTTGTTTTCCAAGAACATGACACATACAGCTGTTTCACTACTCTAATTATCAACAAACAAATATATCATTTGATAGTCGAATGTGAACAATAAAACGGAAGTCTCACATTGGTCAATTAAACTCGATTTACATAATCAAGATGACCAATAAAATTATGTCAAGTCTCAAAGAAAATATGTTTAGTGAAAATTATATAAATAATATAAAAACAGACGATTCAAAAAATTGGACATGTCATTTATATGACAATTCAAAATAAATTTTATAAAATAATGCATGACACTCTAAGCATAAAATTAAGTCTTTACCTCTCAACTGAACCTACCAAAGTCGTACCCAAAAATCTAAGAAAGTTCTATATTGCATTAAGACTTAGAACCTATTAGTATATGTTTCCATTAGTACACTTTTCAAAACTTTCAAAGTTTGTTAGTAACCATTATGGGGATAGGAACAAACTTGGTAGTTTATGTAACAATCCAATGAAAAATTGGATCCAAAACACATCTTGATCAACTTGAAAATTGTTTGACCATCCAAACTGGTCGACCAGAAAAACTCTTGTAATGTTGGTCTGAACACCTGCACTGACATGAGTACGCTTGGTACTTTATGCTCGAACACCCGAGCTAATGATTTGGATACCCACTCTGCAGATGAAGTGGTTGCTCGAATATACACATTGGGTGTCTACTGTGTTGAGAAACTGTCTTGAAAATTTGCAAAACTTCTACCTTCTTTTGATAATTCGACTTTAAATGGTAATTAATCAACTTAGACTAATTCCATTATGATTTCATGCATAAATCTATTATTTTTATTCCATCCATTCCAACTTATAATTTAAAGATCTAACTTTTCCAACAAAACTTTTAAATTCAAATGAAATAACATGATTGAGGCTAAATTTATAATTAAACTCTGCATATCTTTCAAAAATTGTTGAAGTTCTACTCGTATAGGATACAAATTTGTATTCTTTCGTCCATTGAAGGGGATCGACCTACTTTCGACAATTTCTTGTTCTCCTTTGTTGATCAACACTCCAATACCTCTGATTCGGCACTCATAGATGAAATTTCAATCCCATTACAAAGACTTGCATTAAGACTGAGAATCAACAAAAAAATCGGAAGTAAGTTATAGAATCTCAACTTACCTTCACCAATATTTTGGTAGCAATCGAAATAGACTCACTTTGTAACTCGATTTGCATATGAATGCAAGATTTCCAGTGTTATTTAAATCAATCACCGCAAAGTTTTTGAAAATCGAAACGATTGATCAATCTTAAATTTCTCATCTCTTGTCTCCTCAATACAACTAACTAAAGGGTCCAAAGAGGCCTCTATGTGCATTAAGTTTTTTGACAATAAAGATATGATTATATAGAGTTCTGCAAAAAGCATGTTTCGATGCCACCAAATAAAATTTAAAAGAATAAAAATAATTTTGAGAATTTACTTCTAAAATATCCAATTTTACTAGAATGATATGACCATATTATATGACTGTCATTCTATTTAAAACATTATCTCATAGGTAATTTTAATTTACGTTATTACTATTTTAACCACTTCAATAATTTTTTTTCACCATTTCATATTAGATTATTATTATCGGGGTACCATAAATTTAATTAGAGTTAAATTAATTTATACAAGATAATTAGTAATTTATTTAATTTAATGAAAATGAAAAATTTTGGATTGAGCCGATTCCGTATTAACAGATTTTATACTCTTAAAAGTACATTAAACTAGGGGGAAAACAAAAGGATAATCTGCCTTTTTTCTTTATAAAAAAAAATAGTGAATTATCTAACATAATTTATAGGGAGTCGCTTACTTTAATCATTGTTTTATAGTTGCTTAATAAATAGTAGCTAAATTAGGGTTTTCCACACTTCGTCATAATTGCTGTCTCCCTCCACAACAGTACGATGCGTGATTAAGAAGTGATTAGTGGGTACTCAGTAGTAAGTGGTTTCCAGCATTCATGCCTTGAGCAAAATCAATCATTACCTTGGAATGTACCATAAACTATAAAACAAATAAATCATCACAATCCCCAATTTCGTACCAAATCATCCCATCTCTGTACGGTTCTTTTAGCCATAAATTTAAGATTTTTCATGGAAATAACAAACACCGAAACAAAATCTTGTGTTGTTTGGCCCAAACCAGAGAGAACTCAATCTAATGAATTTTTCTAATTATAGCAGGCCGTAGGTGAAAGCAAAGATGATCAAATATTTCATTTTTGTTTCGCTGAAAGTGTAAAAATTTAATATTTTATAAATTGAGTTCTCTTTTTATCTAACCCAATGTATTTTTATATAACACAGTGTATTTTATCTAACATTAAGAACAAATTTATACAGTGTGTAAACTTTGAAGATAATATTATATTGAAAGCAAAGGAAGAAGTTTACAAAATTCCTTTGGTTTCACGTGAACTAACATGAACTTGTTTATAGTAGATCTAATAGACAAATGTGAAGCCAAAATGAAGAAGATAGATCCCCTCCCAACAAAACATTCAGCAGATACAGACAAGGCAGCAATCAGATTCCCACCCTCCTGGCTCTCTTCCATTTAGAAATCCTAGAAACCCTCGTCGTCTTGGCCGTTCTTCCCTGCAATGATGAACACTTGGACGATTTTCATCTATTTATTGATCTTCTCAGTGGCTTTTCCGAAGTGGGGCCGGCCTAACAGTATACCACGAGCCGATGGCTCAGCCTTTCTACAGCAAAGACGATGGATGGACCCACCAACCCAGGCGGCTGCTCCTCCCCTCGCCGGCAACGCGTGCTTTCCTGTCCACGTCTCTCTGTGAGGGTTGTGTTTATTTTATTAAACAGCCGAATAGTTTGATTAACACTTTGTTTTGTTTATTTATAGTGAATTAGTTGAAATGATATTATATGGTAAGTACGTTTAAAGAGCATGAACCATGTGGTCATGATAAGCACGACCAGACATGAATGTCTTTCTTTTTTAATTATATTCAATTATTTTCACTGCAACTAATTAATTTTGTTAAAAAAATGAATAAATTGTAGACGGATATTAAAAGTTGTGTGACCACATTCAGATATAATAAATGAAAATAAAAATTTACAACAAAGTCAAAGGAAAATAAAAAATGAAAATAGTTACTTCAAATTAAATTCTAGCTACAAACAAAAGAATTTTCACTAAAACTTTGTCAAGAGATAACTATATTATATGCAACTATTATCCTTATTTTGCATTACTAATTTAGAAAATAAGACATACATATTTACATAAAAATCCCTTTTGAGAAAAAATACAGTGCAGATGATAAATTTCCTATCTGAAAATCAAAATACATGAACGATTTTTGTGACTTTATATTACATGAATTTATAAAAATTAAACCTTAAATCAGATTTACAATGCAAACCTACCATCTCGACTTGAATAAAATTCGAGTCATATTAAATTCTAACAATTTTTACATTGACACAAATTAAATAAAAGAGATCTACAACACGGGTTCCATCAGCCAAACCCAAAAAAAATCTAAAACACTAAATTATAATAATATTCACATCGAAATGAATTCTAATGCAAGGAACAAATTTTTCTCTTTCACAAAACTCTGTAAGAGACTTGCAAGGTACAACACTTATTATCCTAAGAAAAAAATCTCAAATTGTGAAAGTCCTCAAAGATGAATTCAGAAATTAATACTGACCAAGTTTGAAAAATACTTAAACCACGACGATGATATTTGCAAATCTCATGAAATATTCTTAAGCTTAAAATTACCACATCTTTACTTGTTATATCAAATCTATTTTTTTATAATTTTAATAATTCTACTATCATTATTATCGCATAACGAAATATCATACTTATGTCCATGTGAAATATCATACTTCAAATATCATTTCGCCCTAAAAAGTCTTCACCGAATTAATCTAACCTGAAATCACCAACTTCAAGAAAATATTTGGATCCAAAAATTTGAATCCTAAAATCTCATATATCATAAGATTCCAAAAAATAATATCTCAACAAACTCATATATATATATATATATATATATGAGCAATAATTGATCATCCCCAAATTAGCCAACAAAACCGTCAATGGCAATTATCACAAAATTCTATTATTATTTGAATGTTAACAAAAATGTAATCATGGAGAATAAGATATTCATTCAATAACAAAAAAATTAGTTATTAAAATTATAGTAATTATTTATTATTATAATGTCAAAATAAAATAATTAGTCATTTAGTTAACAAAATTGTTTATTAATATACAAAATAACAAATATTTAGAAAAAATATTATTTAATATAATTTAATAAAAAAATATCACACGAATATTATTGTAAATATCTGACAATCGCATCATTACAAAAATATACATACTAACTAAGTTGTCACATACTTAATTATCAATGATTTGCAATTAGGGTAACAAAGGAGCCGAGCCAACTTTAAAACAATCTAGATCACCAATCTTAACGAGTTAAATGAACCAACGCATCCACTAGAAAAAAAAAATTTAATCTGAGCAGACTCGCAAACTAAAATTAAACAATGAAGCCTAGTAGAAACCGCTATAGTGCCGAGACATTGGCTGACAGAAGCTATGAGTGGTTGTCTTCACACCAGCAACCTTCTTCAGAGGAAGAAGACACAGCATGAAGGAAATTTCCTGCCTTTTCCTTTTCTTTTTCTCAAAAAATTGTTATGTTTTTTTTTTCAAAGATTTTCAATATTTGAAAAATTGTTAGATATTAAAAGCTAGAGATAATTCAATGTCTAGGCAAATTGGGAGACACCAATTCAACAAACTCTTGAAACCAAAGCTTAGACCAATTGTTAGAAATCGAACACCAAATAAAATAGAATATACGAAAGTGGGAAACAAATAAAGCAAAAGATTATGTTATAAAATCAAACAATAAATTGAAAAAGACTATAAAACTGATTTAAAATGGCACCTTTCGGGAAAAATCACGAGATTGGAAGATTATTTCTAATGAAAACTAAACTAAGACAATGAGTTATATTTATTTAAAAGATTAGAGCAAAATCATAAAAAGTATTCATAAAACTGGCTGATTAATCCGTCCCGAAAACTTTGGATAATTGAACTCTAACGGATTAAATAAATAAGTTGGATTTCAATGTATATGATTATCAAACATAAATGTTACTTATAATGTCAATATTCTTAAGCTTTTGTTGTCACATTAAACGATAATACGAGGACTTATTATAAGTAAATGAACAACTTTAATATACAAAAGCATTGATAAATGCATTGTCAAAATCTAAAGTCAAACTCTGTATGCATAGACTAAGTCATTCTAAACAGAATATTGGGGAGAGAAATGATCATTCAGTTCATCTCCAATTAATAAAGGTGGATCTATTTTTAAAAATTAAAAAATAATAATAATAAAGAATTTCTATCCGTCGTGGAAAATGCTACACTGTCTGTCGTGCTGTATGACGAGATACATGTATTATGCAGAAGAACATTTAATGAGGAGGATTACCCAACACAACTACGTACAATTAAAAGCTAAAATCATTGCACTGTGTCTTCTCCTTTGATGATGATGATGATGAGAAAGTAACTACTTAACCCCACTTTATCTTATGTTTGGAAGAGATTTGGAGGAATCGAAAATAAAAAAGATTTATTTTGCAAATAATTTAAATTAGTTTTATTCTCTCTTCTTAAGATGACAGTTTTTCAAAAGAGTCTCTCTCTCTCTCTCTCTCTCTCTCTCTCTCTCTGTATATTACATGAAAATGGAAAAATAAGGTTGAACTACGTAGGCCAACATGAGTCCATGATGTGTCGTGGCAGTGGAATGTGATAATTGCAATGTCAACAGGGACAAGACACTGTTTACTTGCGCATGCATGTGATTTTCATCCGAGCATGCTAAGCTGAATTTTGGTTTAATGTATATTAACCATATTCCAGGCCCTTGAAGTTGAGATCCTTGACGATGATATTATACAATTATTATCCAAAAAATTCAGTGCAGAAGAAGAATATTATTATATTTTTGAGGAATATTATATGGGTTTGATTAAATTTATGGGATGTATTTGTTGGGTCTTTCAGCGGCATCTCTTTCACTAAGCTGGAATCAGATTGGCTGTAGGACTGAGAATTGTTTGGCATGCTTCATACCCAGATCAGAAAAACCTTTGATTTCTGTGTCGTTTGTGGGAAGAAAATAATTCTTAAATTACACGAAGCAGTGCTTGGTTTTGTTTAATATTATGCAGTAAATGCTGATGGCTCGATTTGATCAAATGGAGGAGATTGCAAAAGTCTTTGTTTATATGCTGTAAAGCTGCAGCTTGAGGCTGGTTGTTTTTATATCCGAATAGACCTTCCTTTTTGTTTTGGCTACTTCTTTCTCCCTTTCCTGTCTCTCTCTCACTACAATCTCCTAAAGGTATGAAGCCTGGTTTTACTCTCTTTCTCTGCAAATTTTGCTGCTCTGATCTGCCTTTCTGGTTGGTTTTTTCTACCTTTCACTGCTACAAAAAAAAAAAAAAAAAAGTATTTTTAACGACGGTAATCCACTGTGTTTAAGGGTTTTGCCCGGCCGTCGTTGAAAAAACTAGTTGGAATCTGAGAAACTAGTCTTTTTTCGATTTCTCTTTCGACTGCTTTTTTTCTACCTCCATGATCATACTGGTCTAGTGATTCTAGAACTCGTTTTTTGTTTGGCAACTGCGAAGAGATTCACTGTTTTACGAGCGTGATTGTCAGAAAGACGTGTCGTTTTGAGAAGATATTTTGGTAGAGAGATGATTCTATTGTGGCTTAAAATGATCGAAGGACAGAAACGAAACGAAACAAAACAAACAACTAGACAAACAGTAGTAAAATCGAGGGATAATCCCTTAGCCCTTTCCTTTTTGATGCTTGTAGATTCTGTAAAAAGACTCGTATCATTTTCAAGTTGTTTATCCTTTAAATATTTGAAGAACTTTCAAATTTTGGGGTCTACCCTTGATTCAGAACCAACTCAAGATCATAACGCAGAAGAGGTTTTTAGTGGAAATGGCGGAAAACAGTCTTCGGCCTTTCGAGAAGGAGTTGATGAGGATGGCCATGTTAAGACACGAAGAAACATTCAAACAACAGGTATTATCCAAACCCAGTTCCAACCCTGTCTGAAATACAGTAATTGCTGAGCTTTTTTCTGACTTTCAGAGAATGTTCATATTTTGCAGGTGAGTGAGCTCCATCGTCTGTACAGAGTTCAGAAAATCATGATGAAAGACATCGAATCGAGAAGGTGTCAAGAATGGAGTCAAGAGATTTGTTTCAGACAAACTCACGCAGAAAACAGGCGAAGAAAACTAGACTTAAGACAGCCAGCTGAAGAGTACCTTATTTCTGCAGAATCAGAAGGAAACAATGTTTTCGCCATTGTTGAGAGTGAGATCGAACTAACTTTAGGTCCTTCCAGTTCAAGCCATGGTCGAAGAAAGAAGTACGAAATGCAGCTAGCTTCAGATTCCAATCCAACAGAGTCCAGCCATATCTACAGAGCTTTCAATGGCCATCAAATGGGGCTTGATGTTGAAGAGAAAATGAGACGGGAGAGATTAAGACAGCTTCCCTGGGCTTTCCAAATCGTGAGCCTTTAACCTGACTTACTCTTTTTAAGCTTCTAATTTTGTGATAAATGAATGTTTGTGTGGAGTTTTCTTCTTCCTTTCGTCTTTAATGGCGGATCTCTTCCTGTAAAAGGTAAGTTTTTCTTCTCTTTTTAGCTAAACCCATCATAGTTTTGAGCTAAATTCTTGATATTTTCTGCATCAAACCCATTTTATCTCCGTCCTCTCCGACCATGGAGTAAACAGAGTTTCAAAAGGCAGAAACTATCAGAGAAGATCATTTTTGGGTCTGTCTGCCACAAGATGATAACTAGATTCTCATATGACATAATTAAAGGCACTCATTTGACTGTCCTTAACGATGATTCCAAAATTCCCAAATTCAATTTGTGCTGAGAATTATAGTGGAAAGCACAAACTTTTCCTGCATCATCAACTGCCTCAGCAACCGACCAACATGCTCTGCTTCTAGCCTGTCCCCTCAGCCTCCCCTGCTTTTCCTAAGAACCTTGTCACCAAAAAGAAGACTCAATAATTTAGCTAGAGACCCATTATCCGTATCCCACTGTAATGGAGAAACACAAGTTGCCATTTTGGCGATGATACCGACCTCCATAAGTCGATTCTTTCACCAAAGCATAGTTCTTTAACCACAAAGATTTAATTTCCAATATTTCCAAGTCCAAATGGGTTATATGGCAAAAAAAAGACAAGAACCTACTCCCTTCAACCTTAAGTTTAACGATGAATGTGTCCTTTACAAAAATCAAATCAAAACAAACTCTTTATAATATTCACTACCATTTGAATCATGTTATTGCAAAAGAAAGGAAGATGTTATATACAGAAACATCACACAATAACAGAGCACATAGAAAAAAGAAGATTTCCTAGAGCATAAGGAAGAAATCACAATTTCTCAAGAGATCGAATGCCGCCTATCTTTGGTGGGTCGGGTCTGTCCTTTGGCACCGGCCGGAGGGACTCCGTCGGCACGTACGAATGGATAGAGCTTCCCGAGTCTTTTCGACACTGAATTCATGAACGATTTTCTCGGGAGGGGATGTTTATCAATAGGCTGCAGAGAACTCCCTTGTGGGCTGCTCACTGCTGATTTGTCAACATCTTTCATTTTCATCTTCATTTTCACCAACTCCACTTTGAGATCTGCATTCTCCCTCCTCAAAATCGATAGCTCATTGGAAACTGGATGGATATCGGGGGAGAAGACATTCACTCTTGCCGGAATGGATGGGGAATCGGCCCCCGTTAGACCTCCATTCATGACATCTCGAAGGCGTTGTTGTTCGTAGTAAAGCACTTGAACCACGGTCTGGACCGGAAGTCGATCGTTCTGAGCAGCATGAGCGCAAGCCTCCCTTGATAGCTTCTGACAATCCATTAAACTGCACACTTTCTTCCTTTCCACGTCACTTAGAGAGGGATGAGCCTAAGTAAATGAAGATCAGAAAATAACAGTCCAAAATAAAAAAGAACAACCATACACTTCATTGAAATATGTCACACCTTTAAGTAGATGTCAATGGCTCGATACATCCCGTCTTCGTTGACCCTCGATTGTTCGGGAATTAATTCGGCGATATTGATGAATCTTGTCACGGATAAGTTGCAATCAGAGGCGATTTCTGTGAGATAATTCTCCATTAGTTTTACCACTCTTTCCATGTCATTTGCTGGAGAAATATATTCATCATCTCCATTCCCACAAGAACGATTCCCATCAATTTCGTTTTCGAGATAATTAATCATAATCCGTTGAACGGTATCGACATCGAACAACGTATCGCCAGTGAAGAAATACGAAGGAATTAAAAGATCGTCAAGAGCAGCTTGGCTTAATTGCATTCCCATTCGCTTCTCCAAATCTAGACGACAAGCCACCGTCGTCTCGAGATACATCGCAGCCCGAAGCAACATCGAAAGAAAGCTAACCGACATTGCATGTTTCTCCCTCGGGAGAAGACTCACCACAGTTTCTAAAATGACCCTCTTTTCATGCTCTTGTTGCGGCTCGATTTTCTTCCTCGCTTTTCCAAATGCTTCCTGCATAGTTAAAAGGATTTAGTTTCAATCCAAATGAGAGAATCGATAATTCAAAGAATTGTTCTTCGTTTTGGTAAGAGATCTCACCAAACCTCGAAGAGATTTCTGAGCGTAGAGCATGAGAACAGGGCCAAGAGCGAATTGTTTGAACCCTCTAGCCATCATAGCAATAAGAACTCGTTGAAAGATATCAATTCTAAGAATGGTTAAATCCTCAGCCCACCAATCTACCATTGGCTTCTGTTGATTCACCGTTGGAGAAATCAGCCCTCGATTCGCACTTTCACTTCGGCCCGAGCTTGACACACAGAGTTGGCTATCTTTGCAGGTGATGAATGCGATTGAATCTATACATCTGCTCACTAATTTCACCTTCTCTGCAATTGGAAGCAGATTCTGAGACAAACTGAGAACAGTGACTGCCCCTGTAAGACTTTTAAGTGCAACTTCATTTAAGTAAGCTTCAGTTCTTCCCACAAGATTTCCGACCGCATAATCTTCGGTCATTTCGAGATATTCGGCTACGCATCGGAGCATCACAATGTTCTCTGTGCTGATTTCGAAGTTAATTCCGTAGCAAAATTTTGCTGCGAATTCAAATGCTTCTGGCCCTCCAGGAATATCAGGCAATTCAATAGCAGCAACATCAGCATCGCTAGATTCTGATACATATTTTCTTATATGTCCACATTTTGAAACTAGTGGGAACTGCAAATTAATCAAAAAGATTTGATTTAAACTAATTAAACAATCTTTCGTCTGAAAATTGATTTTATGAAATAAAAACGATGAATCTGGCCAAAAACTCTACCTTGTGTAGGGAAAAAGAGACTTCCCCGACATGAACTGTGACATCGCTGGGAATTTCTTGAGAAAAAATCCTGTGGAAATTCAAAAACCCATTTCATTACAATCTACGAAAGAATCTGAGAAGGCTTCTACTGAAAAAAAAATTGAACTTCTACCACTCGCTGGTTCTCTTCATTGCAGTAGAAAGAAGCTCTTTTTTGGAAGACATGTTAAGAGGAGAGGATAAAGCTGCCTCCTGATTAAGATCCAGCATGACAGAAACTGAGAAATCTCATTCATAATCATCTCAGAATCATAAAAACAGTAAACCCAACAGCAGAGAAATCCACCCTTTCTCTCATTTACATTTGGTTTGAAAATCCCTTCTTTTACTACTTTAATTACGAAATCAGGAGAGATATTGAGAAACAGAAGCTCAGCCTGAAACCAAGCTGTATTATCAGCATCTTCACCCAATAACCTCTTGACCCACTCCATGTGAAGTACCCATAATGGACACTTGCCTATGGCGACAGAAGTGGTCAAACTGGAGAAAGCAAGGACAATGAGGATGGCAGTTTTGGTATATGAAAATGACTTAAGGGGGGCTTAGACAGTTTGGATATGGAGCTTACTGCTTGTGGTCTGGGTTTAAACTTGTTCTGTTTAGAGGATGAGATGGTTGGATGTTTGGTGGCAGTAAACAAACCCCTATGGATCGAATCTTTTTATTTTGACAAACACTATGATGATATTTTATTGCATTATTTGCTTTGGAATTTTATCAGTTGAGTTTGACTTGTATTTATTTCAAAAACTTTCGTTAAAATCTTAGTATAACATTCGATGATCAAGTTCTCTTTTCAAGAATCGAGTTGCCTGATCCACATTTCTACTCCGACCCGTTATGGATCTTGACAGAAATTTTTGATACAATCGGGTCGTGACCCAAACATCTTAAATTTTGACGTGGAAAGTCAAATAATTTCTACCTACGGTTGTATCTTTCTTAATCTTTCCATGAAAATATTGTTCTTATTGCAAAACCAATTGTAATTTCCGAGGTTACAAACTGTTTTTACCAAATTATCAAAGACAAAAAAGAAGAAGAAGAGACATTAGCTAACCAGCCTAAATAATCCTTCCTTTTGCTGTCTTATGCAGCCTTTTTGAGCTTCCTTCATTGTTGACCCCTCTGTTGCCAAGAACATCAATTGTCAATAACAAGAAAATTTTAAGAACTCCATTGTTTTCAAGGAAAAGCAAATACCCAGAATATGAACAGGTCTGAGTATGAAAAAAAAAAACAAAACTTGATTCTTCTTCTCATGGACTAATCTAAGTACAAAAATAAAAACAACTACCCAGAATAGAGAAGTACAAGAGAGTTTTAGCCGGTGAAGTTATAAACCCTAAATGGGTAAGTTCTAAGAAGCAAGAAATTGCAGTGTTAGAGCCCTTAAATAGAGGAGAGAGAGTGGATTATATGATCTTCCCTTCTCTCTCCTCATATACTCTCTTCTCTTTCTGCAATAAATGAAGCAATTGCTCCTATGTAAATCAATGGCCCTCTCTCGCCTTTGTCCCTTCACATCAAGCAAACGATCAATAGCTTTCTTCCAGTAATGTTTTTCTTGACCTTTCTTCAACAGAGGTTTTTCAGTTTCTCCTCCATTTTCTTCTATAATTCTTTTTATACTGAGTTTTCCCATTTTCTGGCCTATTTTGCAGTTTTTTGATAATTATTATTTTTTTTTTTCCACTTCTACTAAATTAAGAAATGTGTTAGATTTGCCATTTTTCAGACTCCATTGAAGCTGCTTCTCAAATAATTTCTATTATGGAAAAAAACAATATAATATAAAAAGTATTTGTCTTTATAATGGTTCAGAGATCTGAAAATTTGATTAGATCTTCATGGCTTACAACTTGTTGAGACGTTGTCCAGTGTCATTCAATCAAGTCTCGCACCTACCTTTCATCTTTTTCTTCGGAAAATTACAAGCAAGTAAGCAACGATAACAAGATTCTGCAGTCTAGATTTACTCCTTGCTTCAGAAATTGAAGATGTGACTGCTCAACCAAAAATTATATCGTTGAGTTTTGGATTCTTTGCAGCACTCATTGCTTTATTTCATAGCCGTGAAATAAAAAAACTAATTAAATAAATGCATTCTACAACCCTCGTCCTGGAAGTTACAATCATATTTATTTATCAAATATTAAACTTCTTCGTCGTGTCATGACAAAGGGACCTACGACCTAAAGAGGAACAATGCAGTGTGAGAAAAAAATCAAATTATACGACCCTGATTGCATTTAATAAATTTGCAACAAAATACTTAAATAGTTAAACATAAAAGATTCATAATGTGATAACTTAAGACTAAAATCTTGTCTAACAATTAAAATCAGAGAGATTAATAAAAATGGTCTGAAATATAAGTCTATGAAATGATAAATTTATATCATGATAATGAATATTAACTTCAAATATGAAATAAATTTTAAGTCTCACCAATAATATCACTCGAGATTTAACCAAATAAAACTAATAAATATGTAGCGCTCAGACTCACCTCAATTACTCCAAACTTTCTTGATTGACCTAAAAGAAAAGGTGCTCAGACTCACCTCAATTACTCCAAACTTTCTTGATAGACCTAAAAGAAAAGGTCAGTTGTGATAAATTGACTAAATTTAATGAGAATCTAAATGTTATTTTATAAATTATGTTGTAACATGCATCATGAAAATCCACGTATAAAAACCTAGGGCAAAAAATATTCTGAAAAAGGTTTCGCGAACCATCAACGGGGCAAGTAAGAAAACATTCACTATGTTGTGATAAATATTAACATAAATCACTATTGTAGTATATAAACGTCAGTGAAATAAAAGTCACGTCGATTGATTTCAACTATTCAACTATGTTTCAAAGAAATTTTGAAATTGAAGCAGAGTTAAAAGAAGTAGAAATAAACAAAATAGAAGTTTGTGTAAAAACTGACTCACCATTAAAACTAAAGATTTTCTTGATTTTCCTCGCGATTATATGTTCCGAGGGTTTCAATGACAATCTGCGGAGTCATGGATCTAATCCAAAATTTAAGCTAAAAAGAAAAAATTTTGGAAAGAAAACGATACCAAAGATGAGTATCGACTTACATCTTTAATTCAATAGTTGTATGGTTATGAGATACAAAATTCTTACCTAATAATCGATCTTCCAGTTCATGTTTTTAGTCGGCGACCCTCTCATTAAATATCATCACTCCTTTTTTTAAAAATCGAACAATAAATACATAAAAGCAAAATATAATATTGAATATTAAGATTTAAGGTGATAAACTTCTTCCAATAAGAAAAACTACTCGAAAATGAGAAAATTTACTACAGAATCTAAATTACTACCGCAAAGTTTTGTAAATCAAACTCGCATATGTTTATAAAACAAGAATCTAAAGGATATTAATAATGTATTCTTTTGGCTCGTTTATCTGGTTGACAAAAAAGGACTCGGGTAACTAAAATTTAACGAAGATACCATGCTAATATCATCCAACCGATTGCTTAATAAAAAGAGAAAAGAAAAAAATGTCAAATTAATTCATTGAATGATGAATTTGAGTAGAGAAAACTTAATTTAGTTCTTTTTTTTTTTTTAAATTTCAAATCCTTAAAAATATTTTGAATATTACAATCAAATATTTATCTTTAAAAAGCATATCAATTTTATATTTATTTTTTTCTCCGTTTTACCCTTTAAAATATTTTAATGATTGAACAATCATTAAAAATATAATAATAATAATTGTGTTAGTGAGGACAATAAAGATTCACCACCTAACAACAGCAAGACTTGTGGTTTTCATCATCTGTTTTCCCTAACTTTATTTCTTCATAATTTAGAGACTTGTGTTACTTTATTAATTAATTGGTCAAGATTTTATTTTATTTCAGAAAATATTTGTTATTACAGTTTGGACTGGACATGAATTTCAAATGGAATAAGCAGACTTCAAACTTTGGATTTTTCAAATAAAAAATGGTTTAAATAAATTAAAAAGATATTTCATAAACCATCTAAATATGATCTATTTATTGAATAGTTGCTTTTGGAAGTAATCTTTTTTTCAATATCAAATACTTCCATTAATTTCATCATGATATTATGATTTTGTCATATTGGAATCAATAACTTCCAAAAAGACCGCAATAGTTGGAGATTATTCGCTGAAAAATAATTACACCCAGTTGTTTGTAAGAGTGTCAAATAAGCCAATCAAGCATCAGACAATTCTGACTTTTCAAGAAGATAAGTTCAGCATTTCTCGACTTGTTCAATGCACAAACTAAACACTAAAAAAATTATCCATTTTTCTCAAGTCTAACAATTCGATTGATTGATCGCAATTCTTTTGTAAACTATAAAATTAATCAAGTTCAGGCTACTGGTGGAGTGCAAGGAAGAACTATCTGACCTTTAGATACAGTTTGATTATCCAATTTAACCTTACTCTCTTTGGGCCAACAAGAAGATTAATTTTAGACAAGCTACCATTAAAAAAAAAAAAAAAAAAAAAAGTAGAAAAAAAAAAGAGTAATCTGGAAAAGTGAGAGCTGTCACCTCAGTTAGGTAATATGTCTTTGATGGCCAAAGACACATCAGTTTGAGCCACAAAATGGAACATTTTACAATCGATAATAGCCCCCAAT
The DNA here is from genome assembly GCA_022433055.1 of Begonia peltatifolia. Classification (NCBI taxonomy): domain Eukaryota; kingdom Viridiplantae; phylum Streptophyta; class Magnoliopsida; order Cucurbitales; family Begoniaceae; genus Begonia; species Begonia peltatifolia. The sequence continues at coordinate 7,525,518 of CM039529.1, read as the reverse complement.
TCACGTGGACATGTTAGCAGCATATCTGCTTCTCATTAAATCAACATCCCCAATCTGCGTCAGAGTCATAAGTCTAGATTTTTATGTCAGAAATTTTGACTGAAACTTATTTTAATGTCCTTTAGGGTTTAGCCTGATGCACACCCATTACGACTGCACCCTTCGGTTCAGAGAATGTGAATTGTTTTTGTCCATTTCCTTCTTCACCTCATAACCATGCATTTCTTCTATCATAGGCTGGTTATGTACTGACTTCTTCAAGATTTCTGGGATCTTTGTTTTTCAGAACCCATTGTAGTCTAATAACCCTAGGAAAAAGAGTTATTACAGTATGTTTTATTAATATTATTATTAAAAATGAGTGATTAATTAAATAAAAAAATAATGTTTTGTTACCTAATTCTATAAGCATGAAGCGTTGGATTTGTATAAAATAATATTTTTTATTCTTTTAAGAAAATATTTATTAAAAATTGGTATTTTTTGTAAATTGCTAATGATGTAGCAAATTTCAAAAAATAAAATATTTGAAAGTTAGAAGTTACAAAATGAAGATTCTAGATAGAGAGAAGAATAAAGAAACAATTAAGGTTTGGGAGAAAAAAAAGAATCTAATCTAAATTAAATATTTTGATTAGATAATAAAATAGAAAATCTTAGGAATAAATATTATTTTAAAATGAGACATCTTTTGCTGCAGAAAGAGGGGAGCCAAGGAGAAGGTCTGAAAGAGCTAAAGAGAAGAAATACAAATAGAAGAAAATAAAGTCTTAAGGAGAAAGGAAATATTAGAACTACGTATTACTATAATATTGGGCACCACATCCAATCGCAGAGAATAATTTCATATTTTTTCTGTGTTGAATGATAATTTTTATAATTAATATGTTGATATTTTCTTCTTTTATGGGCTAAATATTTAGTGGCTACGAAGAGAGAGTATTCAATTATGCAAATTTATTTACTTTTGTTACGATTTGTTGCATGAACTTGTTTAGATAATTTAATATGGTTTTATTGTTATTTTATTTAATGTTGGAAAACATAAACAAATATTAGGTCTGTTATTAAATGTGATTGTAAATAGAATTATGAAATATATTGAATTATGCAAAATTAAATATTCTTCTATTGAAGTATTAATTTTACATGATTAATTAGAATTGTTATTAATTGAGTTCATTATAATATTTATTTTTCATAGAGTAATGAAGAAAATAGTATAATAACTAATTAAATAACTGTGACAAAGCTTAATTTATAAAAAAAATATTCTAAATCATCTAATTTGTTTACTTCAACTTTTATATAGCATCAGTAATAAATTTCATATACGAGGAAATCGAATCTAACCCACGTTTCTATCTCTTGATTTTCTCTCTGATTTGTTTGTGCTCCAATATAATTATTTTAATTTTTAATTTATTTTGTTTCACTAAGATTTAAAGTTTGATAATTTTATTTTCGTGAGATCGACTAGTATTTATCATTTATTACTTGTTTGCGACAAGTACATTTGCGCGGTGTAACGATTTTGCACAACAAGTTCCACCTTAAAAGTAACTTGTTCTTTAGACAACATGAAGGTTGGAACTCAGGCCTTAACCCCGAGACTAAAGCTCAAATGCGTAGTACAACGCTTATAAATTTTTGAATCTTCACCGTCTATTTCAAGCACACCATTGTTCCAAAAATGACAAACCAAAAGATGTCTAACGAATTTTTTATATAGTTTTTCTTTTTTTTATTGTAACGACTCAAAATGAATTTATGACAGAACGAAAAACGACCCACCCTATAAAAAAAGAAACAAACCAATTACTGAAAATAGATAATTTAAGTCGCAACGAAAAACATTAAATATTATGTATTAGTTGGGACTGAAAAACGTTGGGTTAACTCAATGGTCCAAAAGTGACAACAAATACAGATATAAATCCAATGTAAATTCTATAAGAATTCAAATGTTTATACACAAAATTTTATAAAAATATATAAGTGAGCGAGCATATTAACTTAACTCATATAGTAAAACCGAAGCTAAAAACATTAGCAGAGTAAACGTAAGAAATAACCCACTATACTATGGTATGTAAAAGACAAATAGGTCACTATTGTCAGAAAGATAACATCCGGTGAAAAAGGAACTACTCATGAGCACACTATGCACAAAGATAATGGAAAAGACCAAATAATTTCTTCTAGGGAATTTCTTTCTACCCCTTATATGGAACGTTGCAGATTTCCTTTCTTGGTCTGTTTTCTTCTCTCATTAGACATAGAAATTTCCTTTTTTTCTCCCTCTTTCTCTCGATTTCCCTTCGCTTCACCACAATCTTCCTCTGATTCTACAAAATTTTCCCATGGTAATATCTCTCTCCTTCTCGATTGTTTCATCGTCCAAATCCAAGCCCAAAATTTTGGCGTTTGGTGAGGAGAGCTTCGAATTTAAGGAAAACTCGTCTATGTTTGAAGGATAAATCGAACTCCTCCTAGTGTGAATTCAAAAAGGGAAAGCGATGATTCTTACAACATTAGAAGAGAACTCTGGTGATCGAGAAACCATTTGACTGAATGTAAAAATCTAACCTTTGACAGTCAGTTGTGACGATGAGTTTTCCCATTCGATATCAAGTTTTTTGTTGGAAAAATGCTCAGTTTCTCTCTCGTTATCGACCCTCGGTTTTGAGCCTTGAATCGCTAAACTTAAAGACGAAGTCTGACGAGACTTCAACAGCTATGCAGACAATGTCACAAGGCAACTATTTTCTTGCTGCCTCTATTCAGCGGCTAGTTGAGCCGCAGTCCATGCTTTGTTTTTGAACCACGATTAAGTTTATATATGGTTTGTATATCTGGGTTGCGGTCCAATTTTTCTTCGGCCGTGGTCCAACACCTTTAGGCAAGCCAAAAGTTGGGCTATGAGTTTTCCCCTGTGTATTGAGATTTAGGCCTTGTTCAGTTGCAGACCTTGTAACACCCACATTTTTTCGTTTAAGCTAATTTTAGATTTACGTTATTGGAATCGGCGGGGTTTTGTTTGGAATTGTGAGTGGAGAATCTCTACTACTAAGTAAAAGATTATTTTGGAACTAATGGTTAAGAGAAAAATTTAAGAATCCGACCAGAAACAGACCGTATAACAAATTTATTAAACAGTGCAGGGTTAAGGGTGAAATAGTAATTAAAATTATTATTATTATTTTTATTAAAAAAAAATATAATGACAAAACACCTTACGGTGTTTTTCTTCCCCATTGCAAACCTTCCTTTCCCTTTTCCTTCTTCCACCGGAAATTTTCCCTTCCAGCAGTGACGCTTTTCTTTGATTCTTCTCTGTTTCTTCAAATCAACGGTAAGTTTTAGTTAACTCTTAGTAGATAGTTAGTATTTTGGTTGTTTTATGTGTTAAAAATGAAGTTAGAAAGAATATTGTGTGGTTTGGTAAAACTCTAGCAGGGAGTTGTGGGAAATTGAAGTTAGAGTCGGATTCTATCTGTATGTTAGTGCTTGAGCTGGAAGTACGATTAGATTACGGGATTGTACGGAGAAGATTAAACGTTTGGATAGCCGAGTGCTTGAGTTTTGGGAATGGTTTCCGCTCGGCCACGTCCGACCAAGCTATAGATGTTGAATTAGGAAATAGATGAAACCATTAGAAACTAAACGCCATGAGGAATTCGTAACATTTCGAATCGTCCAAATCGGATGACTATTGGTTAAGTTATGAAATTCCGAAGTTGGTAGAAATTTGTGTAGGATTTTGGAATTTAGTTAGAATTTTCGGTTTAGGTAGATTGGAGGTTACGTTGTTATTTCCTTATAATTTTACGATTGAAAGGAAAGTAGAGCTAATAGATGTATGGTTTTATAGGTTCTCCCAATTAGCATACGAAGTTACGAAGTGCGGGTTTCTAAGGACGCTAGGTAAGTAATGTAGTAGGAGTTTTGCCTTCGGGTCCACATTACAAACGCATTACACGTTTACTTTATGTTATGCTTTCATGGTTGTACATCATTGTTTTAAAGTAGGAGAACGAAACGAAAATGAATTTTCATGTTTTACGAAGTAAAACAGTAGGATATGAGAAGACGAACGAAATGAGAAGATACGTAATAAGATAATAAAGGTGAGGTTGAGTGGTCTGTACAGTGAGGTGGACCGTGAGGTGTATCACTCTTCCTCCGCTTTACGTGGTGACCTTGTCCAATGAGGTGGACCGCGAGGTGTGTCACTTTACTAGATCGAGTTTGGCCTTGTCTAGTGAGGTGGACCGCGAGATGTGTCATCTCGATCTAGCACATAAAGAAGAACTCAGTAGTAAGAAGATAAAAAAGATATAAGAAAGAGATGAAAAAGAAAGTAGAGATGAAACTGTAGAAACTACATGTGTTAGGATGCATTGGTTTATAGTGTTTCATTTTTATGCATTACTTGCTTAGCATTAGGCTAATAGTTGAATTCTGTGATGTAGGTGACGACGCAGCAGCGAGTGAGTATCCCGAGCATGTCTAGGACTAGGAGGCAATTGGAAAAGGATGCTCGTTGGATGATTTGGCCAGCTGTTGGGGCGTTTTGACCAGGGCGAACGTAGGTATGAATGGTTAGGTGTTTTGAGTCAAATTGAGTCGTTTTGATGTACAATTGAATATTTGAAATGGGTACTAAATATTTTGGTGTGTAGTAGGTTGGTAAATTGAATGGAGAAGTAGATGTTTGGTTTTTGAACGTTTAGTTAAAACTGTGACCGTTTTATTTGATTTTTGTCAATTTTCTGGGGGCTAAGTGTCAACCGATAGGCTTAGTGGTCGACTAAACCCGGCACGTGTCGACCGTATGGGTCGACCTGTGCGGGTAGAGAGTATCGATGTGTCGATCTATGACTGTAGGTGTCGACCGCTCAGTGTATGGACGAGTGCGGGGTGTCGACTTGCATGTAACAAGGTCGACCAAATCCCGCATGTGTCGATCGCGTGGGTTGACCTACTCAGACAAAGAGCAACAAAGTGTCGACCGGTAATATAAAGCAATCAGAAGTGTTGACTTCGAGGATCGACGCGGACAGAGAGAGTCTAGGTTTCGACCGCCAAAGGAAGGTGTCGACCGGTCCGAGAAGTGAGTAACAAGGGTTGACCGCGAGGGTCGACCTGCGCTAGCAGAGGTGAATGAAGTGTCAACCGGGATAAGAAGGGGTCGATCGAGAATGAGTTTTGCGTTTTTAAAATCTTGTATTTCATTTAAAATGATTTTCCCCAAAAGTTTTCCGCTGCGAGGTTTTCAGTCGATTTTAAAAGGGTCGTTTTAAGTTAAAAAAAACAAATAATCAAATTTTTAAAAAATTTGATTAGAGGATGTTAGTGATGGTGACAAGTAGTAGTAGGTAGTGAACAAGATATCGGGGTGGATTATCCGAGCGTTACAGACCTTGCCTGTTTGGGTTGCAAATTAGGCTTTTTTGACTTGCAATTCCAAGTTTTGAACCTAATTTTAAGATCCATTTTGGATACAATTGAAATAGTTATTTTTATCTTATTAAATAAGGACTAAGGTGAAGAAAAATTTGGGGTTTTAAGGTAACGCAGGCAGTGGAGATTAGAATAAGAAATATAGTTGAAGAGGAGAAAGAAGAGAAGCCGAGAAGAAGAGAAGAGAAAGAGAGAAGTTTGAGAGAGAATAGAGGATTGGAAAATAGAATTTCAGGAAACCATTTCATTCAATAATCATCATAAACTGTTTAATCAAGTTACAATAATAATAATTAAATAGAATAAATTAAGCCTAACCCTAAAAGACGACAAATAACCCTAAAATACAAGAAATTAACTTTAATTGAAATAAATAAATAAAACATATAAATAATAAAAGCAAAATGTCAAAAATGTCCTCATAAACTCTCTCGGGGTAGAAAAATCACCCAGTCGAGTTGACGGAACCACAAAGCAGCAAGTTGATTAATCACTCAACCATAAGCTATGCAGTTGAGCAATCTTCTTTCAACGTCCATAAACTTGTGCGACCGAATGCCAGGATAAAAAATCTTTCTGACTGGTATGGAATCTGGCAAAGAAAGATCTTGATGACTCCGAAAGAACTCGAAGAGGTTTGGATCCAAGTGTCGAAGTGTCTCTCTGGAAATCCACGTACAATCACCGACTAGTCGATCCACCTAACGAACCAAGAAGCGCTGAACCAGATCCAAATGAATGCCACTCAGGGTGAACCCAAACCATAGCATCATCTCCAATATTAAATTCAATGTGTTGTTTATGTGACTCAGCTCGTAATTTATATGATGCAATACTAGTATCTATTTTGTTTATTGATCTTAACATGCAAATTATGAAGATATTGTGCAAAATTTTTGGCTGGCATTGAAACACTAGCATGTAGTGACATAGGGGCGAGGTCTACAAGTTTCTTAAGTTTAAAATTATGAATAATCTTAAAAGGACTGATACCTATAGACCGGTTCACAGAGTTATATGCGACCTAGGTAGTGGGGAGATAATTAATAATATTTAATCTTGTGTGTTTAATAATTTTCCTCTCTTGAAGGGTCTCCAGCGATTTTGGGTTTGGGGATAGAAGACTAAAGTGAATTTTCTTTTCTTGGAACATGTAAGAACCAGAGTTTGATCGACCTTGGATAATGACATTCACATCAAACTGTCAAGGATAACTGAGGATGACATGACTGACATCAAGAAGAATGATATTGCAGCAGAGTTGTTCTTTGTTTTCATGAGACTAAATGACAACCAAATAATTCTCTTTCACAGATATAGAGGATGTGTTGATCCACGAAACATTGTAAGGTCGAAGATGAATGATGGGTTTCAACCCAAGGCACGATACAGTAGTTACAGGTATTGCATTAATATAGTTATCACTGTCGACCTTGATTTCACAATCTTTGTTATTGGCTTTGACGTATGTGTGAATAATCGAATGATGATGTTCATCTTCAATGTCTTTGGTGGGATAAGTTTACTTCCCATAATACTCAGTCGCGGTGAATCGGAGAGAGTAGGCATAGAGATGGGTCTACTACATCCTAAAAAGTTTTCGTCAACCAAATCTTCAAATTCTTCAAGGTTAGGTCCATAAATTTGTTCTTCAATTATCTCCTCAATTTTATTTTCACACTTTTGTAAGACTATATTTTGACTAGAGCTATTACATACAATATGACCAAAATCCTTACAATTGAAACATTGTAAACGTGAAGAACTTCGCGTAATTTTATTTTCACACTCTTGTAAGGTTAGGTTTCGGCCATGACAATTATAGGAAGTGTGACCAAAACTCTTACAATTTAAACATTTTAATTGCGGAGAACTTCGCGACTTGTCTAACGTAATAGCCTGAAAATTTCAGATTTTAAATCTAATTTTTGAAATTTTTAATTTAATCTCGGTTATCGTTCCGAGAAATATTTTAACGGGTAGATTAAATTATAAAACTCCGAGTCTAGTTTGTGATGGTTTTCAAAAAATTTAAAGTCTGAAGGGCTAGAATTTAACGAAGTTACGGATGATAGAAACACGTAAGGGCGTTTTGGTAAATTCATTATTTAAATTATTTTATAAAATTAAAAAAAAAACAAAATTTTATAAAAACAACTGAACGGCTTTCACAAGCCGTTCAGTGTTTGGTTTTGCTTCGCCGGAGCCGAGAGCGAACGCGCGAGGGAGGGCGATTTGTGTGCCGAAGTCTGAGCTGCGATCAACGGCCGACGAGCGCAAGTGTGAGGGGAGAGCTGTGAGCGAGTTCTACTGTTCCGACGAACCGAAGCTGTTCGGGTTCTGCGGCTCGAGCTCCCGAAGGGTGAGGGCCCGAGCGCCTTCTGCCGTCGACCGAGGGAGTGAGTCTCCATCTAATTCTGCTGCCGACGACCGGACGTTTTGCTGGAGTCCTTCTCCCACCCGAGTGCCGGACGCCACTACCCTGTAAGTCCTTCTGTCCCTCTGCTGTCCTGTCCGGTTTGGCCGAGACTAAGATTCGGCTTCCTTCTGTTTTTCTGTGAATTGAGCTGCAAATTTTGAGTGGATTAGGAGGGTGAGTGTGTTTGTTAGCGGGTGGACAGCAGGAGACCGGTGAGAGGGAGAGAAACCGAGGGAGAAGGTTGAGCCAAAATTTGGATTCTTGTGCTTGAATTTCTGATTTCGGGTTAAATTGTGCTTAATAGGTTGAAATGTGATTGTTCGTTGAAGAAATTGGCGAGATTAGATCGAAGTTGAGATTTTGGCTATTTTTCGTATAAAAACAGATTCTTTTTTTGGCCGTTTTGGCCTGACTTTGGTTGATCGTTTCCAATTCTGTTTTTGTGAGTTAAACTAGGTTATTAGAGGAACGTATAGCCGCTGAAATCGTTCGATTCCGATATCCGATGCAAAAGTTATGCGCGTTGGAAGTTTATGTCGGATTTTGGTCCTAGTCAAATTAGTGAGCGCTTTTCGTAGGGTTGTGACGTGTGATAGTGGCATGGCCATTTTTGATGCGTAAGACTAGTTTGAATGAGTTTTGGTTGAAGAAAACAAAAATGTGAAATTTGATAAAAAGGAGTAGATTGGGTTTCGGGATTTTTCAACCTAGCTACGGTTTATCGTTTTAAAATCCGTCCTAGTGTGTTAAACTAGGTTCCTAAGAAGACGTTTAGCCACTTGAATCGTTCGATTCCGTTGATAGACGCAAAAGTTATACGCGTCCGAACCTTAGGCTGGTTTTCGGCCAAACCACATTGGTGACCCGTTTTAGTTGGAATATCATGGTTTAGTTAAAGAATGTTATTTTTATCTTATTTGGTGAATTTTGAAGCGAAGATTTATGATTGATTGTTTGTGTTTTAAGTTGAGGCATTTTTGGCGAAGCTGTGCGTCGAGTGAGCGTAGCACGCCAGGTAAGTAGTGCATGCATGTGTTTTGCCCAACTGGGCCTACACCGTAGAACTTTAAGATTTTATGTAATTGATTGTAGTATGCGTGCGTATTGTTTGACATGCATCATTTTTTTTAAAACGGGAACAAAAATGATTTTGAGCATATTTTTAGTAGGTGACGAGTTTTGCTGGAGTCCTTCCCCCACCCGAGTGCCGGACGCCACTACCCTGTAAGTCCTTCTGTCCCTCTGCTGTCCTGTCCGGTTTGGCCGAGACTAAGATTCGGCTTCCTTCTGTTTTTCTGTGAATTGAGCTGCAAATTTTGAGTGGATTAGGAGGGTGAGTGTGTTTGTTAGCGGGTGGACAGCAGGAGACCGGTGAGAGGGAGAGAAACTGAGGGAGAAGGTGGAGCCAAAATTTGGATTCTTGTGCTTGAATTTCTGATTTCGGGTTAAATTGTACTTAATAGGTTGAAATGTGATTGTTCGTTGAAGAAATTGGCGAGATTGGATCGAAGTTGAGATTTTGGTTATTTTTCGTATAAAAACATATTCGTTTTTTGGCCGTTTTGGCCTGGCTTTGGTTGATCGTTTCCAATTCTGTTTTTGTGAGTTAAACTAGGTTATTAGAGGAACGTAAAGCCGCTGAAATCGTTCGATTCCGATATCCGATGCAAACGTTATGCGCGTTGGAAGTTTATGTCGGATTTTGGTCCTAGTCAAATTAGTGAGCGCTTTTCGTAGGGTTGTGACGTGTGATAGTAGCATGGCCATTTTTTATGCGTAAGACTAGTTTGAATGAGTTTTGGTTGAAGAAAACAAAAATGTGAAATTTGATAAAAAGGGGTAGATTGGGTTTCGGGATTTTTCAACCTAGATACGGTTTATCGTTTTAAAATCCGCCTTAGTGTGTTAAACTAGGTTCCTAAGAGAACGTTTAGCCACTTGAATCGTTCGATTCCGTTGATAGACGCAAAAGTTATACGCGTCCGAACCTTAGGCTGGTTTTCGGCCAAACCACATTGGTGACCCGTTTTAGTTGGAATATCATGGTTTAGTTAAAGAATGTTATTTTTATCTTATTTGGTGAATTTTGAAGCGAAGATTTATGATTGATTGTTTGTGTTTTAGGTTGAGGCATTTTTGGCGAAGCTGTGCGTCGAGTGAGCGTAGCACGCCAGGTAAGTAGTGCATGCATGTGTTTTGCCCAAGTGGGCCTACACCGTAGAACTTTAAGATTTTATGTAATTGATTGTAGTATGCGTGCGTATTGTTTGACATGCATCATTTTTTTTAAAATGGGAACAAAAATGATTTTGAGCATATTTTTAGTAGGTGACGAGACGCGTGGCGGTGGTACCGCAGATTCTGCTAGTGTGCAGGCTGGTGCTTCACCAGTCGCGGATTCCGCTCGAGGAGTGGGCTGGCTGGGCCGTCACGCGACGTGAATGTGTTGACGGTGAGGGTAATGGGGAGTGCTACCGCGGATTCTACTAGTGTGTGGGCCGGTGCAACACCAGTCACGGATTCCGCTCGAGGAGTGGGCCGGCTGGACTGTCACGAAACGTGTGTGTGTGGCAACTGTGGCCCCGTGATGGGGAGGCTGGGACGGGGGCGACGTGTCAGGGTGTAGTGTGGCGCGAGGTACACCCTCACCCTGATGTGGTTGCTGTGTGGTGATGCGTGTGTGTAGCTTGAGGGCCTCCTTGCTAGGGAGTTCGGGACGGTGGCGACGTGTCAGGGTGTAGGGTGGCGGTAGGTTCCTCCTTACCCTGGTGCGGCTACACTACGCGTTACAAATGTGACAACATGAGTGTGAGTGTAGAGACTGCATGTGATAGGGTTGCATTAACGGCTTTTATTTTGATATTGTACTACTTACTGAGCGTTAGGATTATGATGTGTGTTCTATGGTGTAGGTGCTGACGACTTTGCTGGTGAGTCTCGAGAGCCTAGTCTTGAGACATAGGATGGTTGGCGGCATGCGACCAAGCACCGGATGACAAATTTTGTTAGGGCGACCTGACCCGTGGTGGTGGTAGGTGATGGTGAGATTCGTTGGGTTGTTATTTTGTGTCAGGTATTTATGCAGATTGAGGAGTTTGTATAGATATCGGTTGTACATGATTATATAGAGTGGTTGCAGTGTTTTGGGGACGCATATGTATTTTTATATGTTAGAGTATGATATTGCGCTATACTGTGAATTTTCTTCATTTGCATTTGATGGATTTTCGTAGACTTCATACTCTGATTTTGTTATGGTGATTTCTCTGGATGGTGGATAGATAAATACTGGTAGTTTTGGTGAACTGTGTGCAGGGTTTAAATTTTGGGATAGCCAGTATTTAGGCATTACTCTGCCGAAATTTCGGGAGAGAGGTTGGGAATCGAGAGGATATGCACTAGGTTGGGATGTGTACAGTGAGTACTTGAGAAGTGTGGATGAGCGTGAGAGTGCGGCGTGATCGCAGGTGTGCGGGGCACGCGGCCCTGCAGGTGCTCACGGGTCGTGCGGCGCCGGGTGAGGGCGTGCGTCCAGACATGCGGTACGAAGGCAGGGTGCGTGGGGCACACGGCCCTGTGAGCGTGCACGTGACGTGGTGATGTTGAGTTGGCGCGCGAAGGGCACTGCGAGGGTACGCGCGGGGTGTCGAAGTGGGGACGTGAGTGTGCGACACCGATTTTGGGTAGTTCGAGGGGTATGTTGGACTCCTTCCTAGGATTTCGAGTCTTGTCGGTTTATTTCAAATCTATTTTAAATTATTTCCTTTTCCGCTGCATATTTTTATATTGAGGATTTCGTGTTCCCTCTTCGGGGCGCGAGTTGTTTTCGAATCGAGTCGAAAATTTTTCATACTCATAAATGTTCTTTTAAAGATGATTTAAAAATGAAAGTACTATTAAACTGAGTGAGTTGTGTCAAGTTTTATTGTGTCATAGTGTGTGGATGTACTGTAGTGCACCGGAAACGTGTGGGTTCTCAGGGTGTTACAGTCTATATCTTTTATTTTGTTTTCTCTCACCAAAGGGGTATTAGACAGAGGTCTTAGAAGAGACTTAGGAGTAACAGCAGTCGAGATTGAGGGAGGTCTATTGTCAACTCGTTTGTCATATGGCATTTTTGTAGCTAGTTCATAGTCTTGAACCAATGAATATGCATGATCTAGGGTATTGACACCTCGAAAGATAATGTAGTGACCTGAAAACCGACTCGTTGATTTCCGGTCCGCTCTCCCTCTACTACTACTCACACACACACACACATGGGTAAAATTCGTGTAAAAATTTAAAACTTTGTTCCTTGACTTAAAACGACACCTTTGAAAACGTTTAAAAACATCACAACGGAAGACTTCGATTTAAAATCAGTTTAAATAAAGTTTAAGTTTTCTAAAACATAAAAAAAATCATTTTTAGTCGACCCCGGCAAGCACCGGTCCACACCTTATTTGTCTATGTTTTCATCGGTTGACACTTCTCCACTAAATACATTGACCGGGCGACACTTGTGAATACCGGTCGACACTTCATTCCTCTCTGTCTGCGTCGGTCGATCCTTGTTGTCAACACTCTCCTCTATTTTACACTACTGGTCGACACTTGTGAACACCAGTCGACACTTAATTCCTCAATATCCGCGTCGGTCGATCTATGAGGTCATCACTCCTATTTATTTTACACTACCAGTCGACACTTGCATGCCCCGGTCGACACTTCATTTCTCTTTGTACGCGTCAGTCGATCCATGAGGTTGACACTTTCGTTTATTTTACACTACCGATCAACACTTGAATATATCGGTCGACACCTTCTCCCTCTTTGTCTGAGTAGGTCGACCCAAGCGGTCGATACCTACAGAGTTTGGTCGACCACTTTATATATAGGTCGACACTCTGCACTCGTTTTTATACTGAACGATCGACACTTTCGGGCACAGGTCAACACTTCCTTCACAAAATCTGTTTTAAAACCTTAAATCCTTCACAGAAATCACCGAAATTCGACTCAACAATAAAATAACAAAAAATACACTTTTTCATCAACTCAAAATCATTATTTACATAGACAAACGACTACTAAAGTTTGAAATTCATCTATACATCCACATGACTCCAATCGACTCATAACAACTCAAAACGGTTTCGACAAAACTCAAATAAACTAACTCTCTCACATACCCCCACCCCGGTCAAAACGGCCCAATAGCTGGCCGGACCGTCCATGAGCGCACTACTCCAACCGCCTCCTAGTCCTGGGCACGCTCTGAGTACTCACCAGTTATAGCGTTGTCATCTACATCACAGAACTCATCTATTAACGTAATGTTAAGTAAGTAATGCATAAAAATATAACATTGTAAACAAACACATCCTAACATATGTAGTTTCTACAGTTTCATCTTTACTTTCGTTTTCGTCTCTTTCTTATATCTTTTTACTACTGGATTCTTCTTTACATGCTAGATCGAGGTGACACACCTCGCGGTTCACTTCTTTGGACAAGGCCAACCTCAATCTACTAAAGTGGCACACCTAGCAGTACACCTCTAGGGACAAGGCCACCACGTAAAGCGGGGGAATAGTGATACACCTCGCGATCCACATTTGAGTACAAGACGACTCAACCCCACTGCTTCTTCTTTTATTTTAATTTAATTTTTTATAATAATAATAATAATAATCTAATTACTAAACCACCATTGATCTTTAACCCTTTAATCAAACCATCATTTGGTCAGTTTGCAGTTGAAATCTTATAATTTTCTCTTTCCCATTAGCCTCAAAATAATCTTTTACCTAACAGGTTAGATTTTTCGCCCTTAATTCCGACTAGAATTCTGCCGTTTACTGCACCAAAAATTAAAAAATTATTTAACGGAAATTCTGGGCGTTACATTCTATCCTCATTAAAAAAAATTTTGTACTCAAAATTTGCATAACGATCACTTCCTGATATTGACACTGCCAATCCATTGTCTCATATCCAGGCTCTCTTATAACAGCGTCAAATCCATGTTAAGCTCTTAGTTCTTAAATGTTCTTATTATCAATTTCATTCTTCAACATGTGATCGTTTTACATATCTTCAAGTCCGTTCCATCCAATTATTTACTAGTTTCCATCTATATCCTAAAACTTACCTTAACCTCATAGTTCTCCCGTTAATAACTTCTAAAATCCTGTATCCAATTCTGGTCCCACGATCACGTTTGCGACATTCAATTAACCAACTATCTGCATCCCTAACTCTGTATTGAGCACTATTCAATTCCCATATCTTAATTTTTGTACTTCGCTCATTAACATAACCAACTATAATCTAACTACTCAAAGCCTTCTATTCTAAATCCATATCTAAGTTTTCTTGGCTAGAATTTACTCAACCTCTAAATCCTCTATCCCGATCATTATTAAAGACCTCATAATTGAATCATTCTAAGCTATTCACTTTAACCTCAAACCATTTCTGAATATTCTTCTCACTTCCATACAATAATTCGTCCATCAATCTTATCGTTTGCAAACTTGCTGTAGACCATGCTACTCTGTTACTCCAAATCTCCTCAAATCCTTAAGTCCTCATATCTAACCCAATAGGTGATTTTATTCGACTTACCATAATCCCAACTTCTGAAATTACCTAAATGAATTTCTTCTCTATAATCCCTCAACGAAGTTCATCCAAATTCTCAATTTTCAAATTCATACTTAGCACCGCTGATGAAGTACTATTCTAAATTTCCTCGAACAATATTTGTTTCGACTAAGTATCTCAGTTAAGATTTCTAAGTCCTTGATTTCCATCGATAAACTAAAGTCCCACAAAATCTTTGTCTGTAATCTACTATCTCATCGACGTAGCTCTTCAAAATTTTCCTCAATTAGAGCCTCAAACAATTATCATTTAATCCATACACCTTCGTCCATGAGTATTAGAATCTATGCACTTGAACTCACAGTTCATTCCTAAATTTTTCGATCATGTTTCAACTAATTTAAATCTCCCGATATAGTCATATATATTTCATTTCCCCTGTAATGACCCGGGAATTTCAATTTTTAATTTTTGTTTTTCGAAATTTTTAGTTTAATCCCGGTCGGGGTTTTGAGAAATGTTTCAACGGGAAAGATTTAAATTATAAGGCTCGAAGCCTACTTTTGTGATTGGTTTTCAGAATTTAAAGTCGGGAGGTCGAGATATTAACGAAATTTTGGACGATTGAAGCACGTGAGAGCAATTTGGTAATTTGTAATTTATAAAAAAAAAAACAAAACAAATATGAATCACCCGAATGGCTTCGGGAAGAAGCCATTCGGCTGATTCCTGCAAACACCCGAGTGCCGAGAGAGGGCGATCACGTGCCGTAGTCGGAGCTGCGATCGACGGCCGACGAGCGTGGGCGCGAGGTGCGAGTTGCGAGCCAGTACTGATGTCCCGACGAACCGAAGCCGTCCGGTTTCAGCAGCTCGAGTCCCCGAAGTGAGAGCCGAGTGTTTCGACCGACGACTGCAAAGGGCGAATTTCCAACCAAGTCTGCCACCGACGATTTGGGAGCCTTGCTGGAGTCCCTTTTTCCCGTTGTGTGCAGAACTCCATTACTCGGTAAGTCTTTCCCCTCTTGCTGCCCGCCTCATTATTTTTGGTTTAGCCGAGCTTCGTGCTTCGCCTACTTTCGTCATTGATGGAATTGGCCGCAAGGTTATAGCGTAGCACGAGAGTAATGCCGCGTGTTTAAGGGGAAACCGAAGGGAGCCCTGTCGGTTTCCTGTTTTGGCTGAGTTTAGTGTTCGGCCTCCTTGCAATTGCAGTGAGCTTGGCCGAGAGATATGGACGAAATAGGGCTAGTTGTGTGTGGAAGTTTGTAAATTGAAGTTTGAAATCAAAATCAACCATTGCTTGTGCAGGGGCAGTTCGGTTTTTAACTATTTTAGCCTAGTTTTGGCTAATCGTTTTAAATTCTATTTTTGTGGGATAAAATAGGTTATTAAAGAGACGTATGGCCGCTGGAATCGTTCGATTCCGACATCCGACGCAAAAGTTATGCGCGTCGAAAGTTTATGCCGGAATTTAGCCCAAGTCAAATTAGCGAGCGTTTTTCATGGAAATTCGACGTGTGAGAAAAGCATAGCCATTTTGATGCATATAACTAGCTGGGAGTGAGTTTTGGTTGAAAAGAAGTGAAAATGTGAAATTTGATAAAAGTGGCAGATTCGGTTTTAGCATTTTTTTGCCTGTCTGCGGCTTATTGTTTTAAAATCCGTCTTAGTATGTTAAACTAGGTTCCTAAGGGGACATTTAGCCACTTGAATCGTTTGATTTCGTTGACGGACGCAAACGTTATGCGCATCCGAACGTTGGGCTGGTTTTCGGCCAAACCAAACCAATGGACTGTTTTAGTTGGAATTTCATGAGTGTAGTAGAGAAGGTCATTTTTATCTAATTGGTGAATGTTGAGATAAATGCTGATGAGAAATTGGTTGTGTTTTAGGTTGAGGCTTTCTTTTGGCGAAGCTGTGCGTCGAGCGAGCTTGGGACGCCAGGTAAGTAGTGCATGCATGTGTTTTGCCCAAGTGGGGCTACATTGTAGAACTTTAGGGTTTATGTGATTGATTGTGGTGTGCGTGCGTATTGTTTGACATGCATCATATTTTTAAAAACGGAAACGAAAATGATTTTTAGCATGTTTTGATGTATGAGGTGAGACGTGTGGCGGTGGTACCGCGGATCCCGCTAGTGTGCGGGCCGGTGCTTCACCAGTCGCGGATCCTACTCGAGGGGTGGGCCGGCTGGGCCGTCATGCGGCGTGAATGTGTTGACGGTGAGGATATGGGCAGTGGTACCGCGGATCCTACTAGTGTGTTGGCCGGTGCAACACTAGTCGCGGATCCTACTCGAGGGGTGGGCCGGCTGGGCTGTCGCGAAATGTGTGTGTGTGGCATCTGTGGCCCCGTGCTGGGGAGGCTAGGATGGGGGCGACGTGTCAGGGTGTAGAGTAGCGCGAGGTACACCCTTACCCTGATGTGGTTGTCGTGTGGTGATGCGTGTGTGTATCTTGTGGGCCTCGTTGCTAGGGAGTCCGGGACGGTGGCGACGTGTCAGGGTGTAGGGTGGCGTGAGGTTCCTCCTTACCCTAGTGTGGCTGCACTACGCATCACAGATGTGACAACATGAGTGTGAGTGTAGAGACTGCATGTGATAGGAGTGTATTGTCGGCTTTTACTTTCATATCGCATTACTTACTGAGCGTTAGGCTTATGTTGTGTGTTCTGTGGTGTAGGTGCTGACGATACTGCTGGTGAGCCTCGAGAGCCTAGTCCAGAGGCGTAGGATGGTTGGCGGCGTGCACCCGAGGCACCGGATGGCGGATTTTTGTTAGGGCGACCCGACCCGTGGTGGTGGTAGGTGATAGTGGATTTATCATTTCATGTTGGGTATTGGTGTAGATAGCGGGGTTATATAGACATTGATCTTTTGAGATTGTATAGAGGGGTTGTAGTGTTTTGGGGGACTTTCTTCATTTGTATTTGATGGGTTCTTGTTGTCTTCTTACTCTGATTTGGTTATGGTGATTTCTCTGGATGATGGATAGATAAACATTGTTGGATTATGGTGAATTGTGTGCAGGGTTTAAATTTTTGGGATAGTCAGTTTTTAGCCATTACTCTGCCGAAATTTCGGGAGAGAGGTTGGGAGTTGAGGAGATACGAAATAGGTTGAGGTGTGAACAGTAAATGCTAGAAATGAGCGTGGAAGTGCGGCGTGATCGCAGGTGCGCTGGGCACGGGGCCCTACGGGTGCACACGGGTCATGCGGCGCCGGGTGAAGGCGTGCGTACGGACGTGCTGTACAGAGGCAAGGTGCGTGGGGCACGTGGCGCTGTGAGCGTGCGTGAGATACAGTGACGTTTGGTTGGCACGTGCAGCACCGCGAGGGTGTACGCGGGGTGTCGGAGTAGGGACGTGAGTGCTTGGAACCGGACTGGGTAGTTCGTGGGATGCGTGAGATTCTTTCATAGGATTTCAAGTCTTACCGTTTTATCTCAAATTTTTTTAAATGGTTTTCTTTTCCGCTGCGTAGTTTTATGTTGAGGACTTCGTGTTTCCTCTTCGGGACGCGAGTTGTTTTTCGAATCGAGTCGAAAAATTTTCATACTCACAAATGTTCTTTTGAAAATGATTTGAAAACGAAAGAGATATTGAATTGAGTTAGTTGTGTCAAGTGTTAGTGTGTGTGTGTGTAGTGTGTAGATGCACTGTAGCACACCGAGAACGCGGGGGTCTCGAGGTGTTACATCCCCAACATATATACTAGTATATAGAATTTCAATTCCAATCCCTTAACTTCCTTGTGATTAGCTACGCTCCTCTACTTACGATCATTGTATCTCATATCTAGATGTCTCAAATATTTCTGAATGTTTTAATCAACGTCCATACTCCTTAATCAAACAACACTGAGCACTTGACACTTTTACTATTACCATCACCTTTATTGATTAATCTTCCAAGACGATATCTATTCTCTATAGTGGTTAATAGACTATTCATTTAAGTACAATCTTCGTAGTTACGTTCATTAGATTTAATTTAGTCAATGCTTTACTCATTTATTTATAAGGTACCATTAAAATCTCATATCTTCAATTGGATGCTTCTAAACTACCCATCTCAACACTCCATCCTCTTGTTATCATCTAATTTAGCTCTGTTTGTATGTCCCTTTGAACTAAATGCACTCTAATTCTGAAGTTCTTATTTTAGTATCCTCAAGTATCTTCTCTATTAAGCAACACTAAATATTTAAGAACTTATTTTCTTATCTTGAATCTTCCACCTTAAGTAGATTAGTTACATTCTAAAATTTGTTGCCTAGAATGCGCATCACACCTTGTTAAAATTTCTTAGACTAAACATCTCATTATAATTTCAATCATAAGAGTTTCGAGATTCTCACCACTTACTAGCTTCGTCACACTACGATGGTCACAAGTCCTCACATTGCTACTCATCTCCTGAAGTAATGGTCCAATCTGATCACTAAGTATAACTCTATACAAAGTTGTACTCAATTTCTCATTGATTCCTTAAAGCCTTGAACTAACACTTAATATCCTCTCTATGTCTTTGAGTCGTATGTAACCAAATGACGGCTAAAATATGGTCCTTGAAGTTCTAAACTAAGTTATACGACATATTCTCTATTTCCTTAACTTCTCATTGATCGACTTTATCCACACGTATGATTCCTCGGTTGAACTCAAACTTCTAACAACCCAACCAATACTCTACATAATCTTTCTAACAACATACGTCCTGTGGACAATTGCTATCAGGTACATGAATTCCTTTATGCACATTAAAATGAGCTATGCATCCGTAATGACTGGAGTAGATATTTCGTACCTGAAAGCTAGCAACTCGTCCCATTAATCTTCTCATTGTGCTTTCATTTTACTCACAACAGTCCTAGTAACTTCAATACTTTGCTAAATTATATTCTCCTTTGGCTGTCTAGTCATTCCGTTAACCATTTCAAGTACGAGCTTCACGTCGAGGTTCCGCGATACCCAAATACCCTTGACATTTCAATAACTCTTTATTCGAGGTCAATTACCTCATTTCGTCAGACCACGCTTGTCTAAATTAAATATTTAAGTCTAATTCCACACTTAATTCCGTCGACTTAATTCTACGGTGTAAGTTCTCAGATTAGTCACTCTTATAAGAATCTACTACTAAAGTTCAACTTAAACACTTACAGTTCTCGAAGCACGTCGTGCGGTGATCGGCGTTGTTAGGTAATCATTTCAACGGTTTGACCATTTGGCTCTAATAGCACAACTGTAGTGACCCAAAAACCCACTCGCCGATTTCTAGTCCGCTCTCCCTCTACTATTACTTACACACTCACACACAATCGGGTAAAATTCTTGTAAAAATTTAAAACTCTATTCCTCGACTTAAAACGACACCTTTGAAAACGTTTAATGTCACAACGGAAGACTTTGATTTAAAATCAGTTTAAATAAAATTCAAGTTTTCTAAAACATAAAAAAAAATCATTTTCGGTCGACCCCGACAAGCACCGGTCGATACCTTATTTGTCTCTATTTTCATCAGTCGGCACTTCTTCGCTCAATACATTGACCGATTGACACTTGTGAATACCGGTCAACACTTCATTTCTCTCTGGCCGCGTCGGTTGATCCTTGTAGTCGACTTTCTCCTCTATTTTACACTACCGGTCGACACTTGTGAACACCGGTTGACACTTAATTCCTCTCTGTCCCCGTCAGTCGACATTTGCATGCCTCGGTCGACACTTCATTTCTCTCTGTCCACGTTGGTCGATCCATGAGGTCGACACTTTCGCTTATTTTTACACTACCGGTCGACACTTGAATATACCGGTTGACATCTTCTCCCTCTCTATCTGAGTAGGTCGACACCTACAGAGTTTGGTCGAACCTTTTACATACAGGTCGACACTCTGCACTCGTTTTTACACTGAGCAGTCAACACTTTCGGGCACAGGTCGACACTTCCTTTACAAAATTTGTTTTAAAACCTTAAATCTTTCAAGGAAATCATCGAAATTCAAATCAACAATAAAATAACAAAAAGTATATTTTTCCATTAACTCAAAATCATTATTTACATAGACAAACAACTACTAAACTTTGAAATCCATCTATACATCCACATGACTCCAATCGTCTCATAACAACTC
Source organism: Begonia peltatifolia (assembly GCA_022433055.1). Classification (NCBI taxonomy): domain Eukaryota; kingdom Viridiplantae; phylum Streptophyta; class Magnoliopsida; order Cucurbitales; family Begoniaceae; genus Begonia; species Begonia peltatifolia. Next base: position 7,504,907 of record CM039529.1, on the reverse strand, counting down.
AAAACGATTCAAAACGGTTTCAACAAAACTCAAATAAATCAATTCTCTCACATACCCCCGCCTTGGTCAAAACACCCCAACAGCCGGCTGAACCGTCCACAAGCGCACTCTTCCAATCGCCTCCTAGTCTTGGGCACGCTCTGAGTACTCACCAGCTATGGCGTTGTCACCTACATCACATAACTCATCTATTAGCCTAATGCTACATACGTAATGCATATAAAATATAACAATGTAAACAAACACATCCTAACATATGCAGTTTCTACAGTTTTGTCTCTAATTTCGTTTTCGTCTCTTTCTTACGTTTTCTTATTACTGAGTTATTCTTTACGTGATAGATCGAGGTAACATACCTTGCGGTCCACCTCTCAAGACAAGGTCAACCTCAATCTAGTAAAGTGATACAGCTTGTGGTCCACCTCTCGAGACAAGGCCACCACGTAAAGCGGGTGAAGAGTGATACACCTCGCGGTCCACTTCTGGGGACAAGACCACTCAACCTCATCTTTATTATATTTTTACGTATCTTCTCATTTCGTTCATCACATCTCATTTTACTGTTTCATTCCGTAAAAACATGAAAATTCATTTTCGTTTCGTTCTCCTATTTTAAAACCATGATACATAGTTACTAAAGCATAACATAAAGTAAACGTGCATTCATCCTACCAAACTGTGATGTAGGCCTGAAGGTAAAACACCTACTGCGATACTACACTACTTACCCGACGTCCTTAGCAACTCATACTTCGTATATGACTCGCTAACTAGAGAACTTATAAAACCACACATCCATTAGTTCTACTTCGTCCAATTCATAAAACTCTAAGGGGAAACAACACTCTAACAACTAATCTAACAAAACTCAAAATCTAACTCTATTTCTAACTACACTTCGGAATTCATAACTATCACAATACTCGTCCGATTTGGACTATTCGAAATGCTCGGACCCCTGAGTACGTCTAATTCCTAACGGTCTAATCTAATTCATAATCCAACACTTACAGCTTGGCCGAATGTGGCCGACCAGAAATCGTTCCATAATCCGAGTATTCGGCTATCTAAATGCTCACTCTTCTCTATAAAAACTCATAATCTACTCCTACTTCTAGCTTAAACGCCAATACACGGATAAAATTGACTACAAACCTCAGAATGTCATATCTCCCTTCTAGGTTTCACCAAGACTACTCAATACTCCCTCTAACTTCACTTTTAACACTCAAAACAACAAGAATACTAACTATCTACTAAGAACTAGCTAAAACTTACCATATATTTGAAGATTGATGAAGTAACGAAGATGATCGCTGATTGGAAGGAGAAAAACTCACTGAAGGAGGGCTTTCTTGCGTGGGAAATGGAAAGAAAAGCTTTGGGGGGAACCGCCCTCAACCTTTAATCGTTTAATCAAACCATCATTCGGTCCGTTTGAGATCAGAATTTTATAATTTTCTTTTTCCCATTAGTTTCAAAATAATCTTTTATCTAGCCGGCTAAATTTTTTGCCCTTAATTTCGACTAGAATTCCGCGGTTTACCACTCTGAAAATTCAAAAATTATTTAACAGAAATTCTGGGCGTTACAGATAAACTCGCGTTTAAATTCCTCTTTTAAACCATTTCAAAATCTACTCAAGATTATGGCCTCATCTTCAACAACTTGACTTCTCATTTGAAATTCATCGAATTGGTTGAAATGTTCAACGGTGGATCGATTACCTTGTGCAAGGGCATTCCATTGCTCCAATAATTTGCCCTGATAGGATTGAAGTAAATACTTCTCTTGAATTTGATGCTTCATTTCTTCCCAACTTTTAACAGTAAGTGCATATAATTTGATATTCCTAAAGAGTTGTTCCTCCTAACGATTAGAAGAATGAGATCTCGACTGAATTCTTCATTTTTACGGTTATGTCCAAAGTGCCTTTGAATATCTTGCCGATGATGTTAACGCCGATTATGGGACACTACAGAATTATTTGTTTTCGAAGAATGAGAAATTTGTTTTATATTGTTTAATCTATTTTTAAAGTTTCTATTAGTCTCATGGGTAAATGTCAACTCCGTCTGGATATTAGCTACTTGATCTTGAAATCGTTGTTTGCTGTTACGTATTTATGATAGTTGTCGGGAAATGATATATAATTGGGAATGTTACATATCTAAAGCACTAGGACTGAACGAGACCTGATGACCACTACGTAACTACATGCAATGTTACTAATGAAGGCCAAAATAGAGATCAACAAACAACTTCATGATTTGTATGTAGAGATCAATCAACAAACAATATTCGTAACGAATAATATCTATTAGAGCCAAAATCTTAAAAATCCATGTATAAAATTTTATTTTGACGATTATGTTGATTCTAACAAAACAAACACGAAGAACTGATATTATAAAACAATGAAGCAAAAAACTCAAATATTATGCCGAAAATGTATCATCACAAAATTGATTATCACAATGAAAGTAAAATTAATAGCTGAATATGAAATAATATGCAAAGATTAAATCAATTGATAGTTTAAATTACAAAGCATTTAGGTGAGATAAAATTATAGTTTAATATAGTGATAGGCCACAATTGATGTCAAAGTGACCACGCTGATATGCATATAAAAGCCAAGATAATAGATGCAATCAAATGTCGTTTACGGGGGGTGGGTATGAGTTTGAAAATAAATGAATTAAATAATGAATTTGGGGGTAGGTGGATTAAAAAGGGAGAAAACTCTCATGTGATGTCATTTCTTCCCTCCCCACAAATTCTTCCTCTCCAAGAGACTCTCTCAATCGCCCTCTTCTCTTCCTCATTTTGGTGAAGATTCTAGTGAGAATTTTGTGGGCTTTCTTTTATGAATTCTATTACTTAGCTTGAGGGATAGATAATGTTTGCTTTTTGGTGAAATTTTTTTAGATGGGTTTGTAAACCATAACTAGTTTGTACGAAATTTTGAAGTTTAGTTGCTGGATTTTCTCTCTTTGGATGCTTGATCATAGCATGGTGTGACAATATATTGATGGTTTTATTGGAAAAAGTGGATTGTTGTTGGGTTTGTGAAAAGTCTGAATCAATTAAATTGGATGTATTAGATTTCTTGAGTTGAGCCGAATTATTGGTTGAAGGACTATTTATGGTTTCGTTTAATTTTGGAAGACTATTTGGAGCTATGTGATTTAGTGGGTTGCTCGGTTTTGACTATGTGAAATTGGATAACTTGTTAGTTACTAGATTTGGTTATAGATTAGAAATTTTGAATGCTAATGTAAAACTATATGATTTATGTTCCCAGAGTGACGGAATCGATCGTGTTGGATTGAATAGCTAAGGAGTTCAGTAAGTAGAGTATGCGTGTTGCCTTCGAGCCTACATCATAGAAATAATATGGTATGTTACATGTTTATTTCATATTATGTATGTCATGCATCATGATTTGAAAAAATACGAAAATGTCACGAAAACGAATTTACATGTTTTTACAAAATGAGATGACACGAAACAACATAAACCTATTGAGTAGTTTCTTTGAAGGAAGTCATTCGCCCCTCAAATGTGCATGAGAATGTGATGATTTGAGAAAAGTAATCTGCTTCCCATCTAGTATGAGTATCAGATAGTTAACAGAAACCTATTGAATAGATTCTTTGAAACCTATTGAGTAGTTTTTTTTAGGGAAGTCATTGCCCCTCAAATGTGCATAAGAATGTGATGATTTGAGAAAAGTGATTCGCTTCCCATCTAGTATGAGGATCAGATAGTTAATAGAAACCTATTGAATAGATTCTTTGAGGGAAGTAATTCACCCCTCAAATGAGCACAAAAATTGATGATTTGAGAAAACTAATCCGCTTCCCATCTAGTATGAGGATCAGATCATGTAACGAAACGATAACAGAAACAAGAACGAATATGAATGTAGAAATCGCATATGTAGGATTCATGTATTATTTTCATTTCATTTCATTTCATTTATTGCTCTACTTATTTAGCATTAGGCTAATAGATGAATTCCGTGATGTAGGTGACGAGAAGATAGATGGTGAGTTTCCAGAACACGTTTAGGACTATTAGTCAGTTGGAGGAGTACGCTCATGTGACAATCAGGCCATCTGTTAGGGCGATTTAACCATGGAGTGTATGTATAGATTTTGAGACATTTTGGTGTATAGCTGGATTTTCAAACGTTTTGGTATTTACTTTGATGTATATACTGCTTTTGGAACTATATGGTGATTTGTTTTGATAGTAGTTTTTGGTTGATTTGAAAATGAAGGTGGTTTTAGTTTTAAAAGATTTAAGTGTTATGCTGCCCAAAATTTTTAAATAAAGTTATTTTGGTTTTAATGACGGGATTTCCACGCGTAGTTAGTTTTCCGCTGCGAGTGTTTAAATGTTTTAAATAATGTTGTTTTGAGTCAATGAATAAAATTTTAAAATTTTACACGAATTTCTAAGTATAATTTACGTAATCAAGTATAGATTTGGGTTCAGATAACTCGGGTCAATGCAAAATTAGTAGTCAGAATAGCGAACCGGGTTCAGATAATTCAGGGCGCTATAAATATTTAGAAATAAACAGTATTGAAAAACTAATAAAATGTTGGAACAGAAAACTCGCTGACTCTATTGAATTTACTTGAAGATAGCAGATTTAGTAATCGAAATCCGTCGAGTCTAAGCAGCAACTCAAAATCTAGCAGTAAACAAGCATCAACTCGATTTGATCTAGAGACTAAATATCTATCAGCAACCAATATTCTATTTTCGGAGGGTCCGTGAATAGTATCCAGGAACAGTACTCGTGAACAGTGTCGCGTCGGTGAACAGTACTGCGCCGGTGAACAGTACCTCGATGAACAGTAACAAAGATCGAAAAATTAAGATTTTAAACCAATATTTTATTATTTTAGAAAACAATAAAACTTGCTCTAATACTAATTTGATGTAGGTAGCGGATATTATAATAAGAAATATAGTTAAAGAGAAGGAAGAATAGAAGCCGAGAAGAAGAGAAGGGAAAGGGAGAAGCTCGAAAGAGAATTAGGAATTGGAAAATAGGGTTTTAAGAAACCATTTCATTCAATAATCATCATAAACGGTCTAATCAAGGTACAATAATAACACTTAAATAGAAGAAATTAAGACTAACCCTAAAAGACAACAAATAACTCTAAAATACGAGAAATTAAGTTTAATTGAAATAAATAAATAAAACATATAAATAATAAAAGTAAAATGTTAAAGATGTCTTCATCATAAGATATATAATTTGAACCAGAAATATTAAAATCTTATTTTTAGTTAGGTACCAATGCACTAAATTAAAATTTTGAAACCTTAGACTTTATATTTAAAATTATTGGGCTTGGTCGGTGATAGACCGCCTTCAGATGAAAATTTATTTTATATTCAGTTCTTGAACGAATATTGCATATGTTAAGTCCCTTACTGGCATTTTATTGCATATATTCTTTTATGCACATTTTCATTGTGCTGATATAAAATCATTGGTTTAATTAGAGCAATGAGACATTTGAATTTGCCACGTCCCAGGGCGCAAAACTCTAAACTTGATTAGTATATTTTTTGTGGCTTTTGTTATCATCAAGTATCATCGTTTTTATTTTCATATGCATCTTACATGATACTCATAGAGACACTAGGTGACTCTATTTCTATTCGATTTTTACTTTTTAACTTATTAAAATTGAGCAAAAAATTTTGAGAATAAAAATAGTCCCTATTGGGTTTAATAAACTCACAGCAACAACACTCTCTTTAAAGAGCAACAACACTCTCTTTAAGGATTTAATCAGGAGAACATTCAATTGTTGACTTAAGAGTAGGCTCGACGTGCAAATTAACTTTTAAATTTTGAATTTTTCTAACTTTTAAATTTCATTCGACGAGTGTGATTTTATTGGATGTAAACCTTTAAGTTCTTTAAATTTTATATGGTAGATTTATTTTTAGACATATATCACTATATTATCTTAGATGTCATTAATAGACCCAAAATTTAACCTTTTTTGTTTGGGCCCTGATTAATATTTGTAATGTAACTTTTTCGTTGCTTAATATATTAAAACTAAGTTTAAGGGTTGAACGGCTCGATCTAGTTTCCAGATTTGGCCATTTCTTGTCTGTCTCGGGTACCCTTTGGGTTGTGACATAATTTTTTGTATCAAAGTCAATTTTCAATCGGAAGTGTGGCCGATAAGGATGTCGGGTCCCCCAAAAGAGATATTGTGGCAACTTGCTATGTGAAGACAAGAACAACCCAAAAATTCTATGGATTGTGAGGGCCCAACCTATACCAGTAGTGTTATACATATCCACATCGCTTAAGAGAGTTGAAATTTAGTACTTTATAAATAAAGTTTGCAGTCCTACGTAATACAACGTATTTTGGACTAACTCCAATAACGAATCCGTGTGGATTTTGGTTCAAAGTAAACAATATTGTACTAGAAGTACCGGAGAACCTAGCAAATGGTATCAGAGCCAGATTGACATGCTGAAAAGTGACATCAATAAAATAGATATTGTGGTGATATACAAGAAAAAAAAATTAAATTTATTTTGTGACTAAGGACTTGTTACAAAGATCGATTTGGATCAATGTGCTATTTGAAAAACATCTTGAGATTGTTCTCTATAGGATGAGGAGATTTCCTTATTCGTAGACACGTAGTTAGAGTGTTTGAAAACTTAAGGAGGAATGATAGGTGTACGCTTCGTAAATCGATAGAAGAGGTGGAATATGAGTATGAGAACTCTTTTGGGTTTGTGTGTGGGCCTGTGTGATTTGGATATAAAAAATTGATTTTATGAAGCTAGGATCAGTTTCTTTAAAAAAAATTCAAGACTTTGTCTCGTTTTGTTTGAAATTATGCAATTGAGTTGATTTTCCGTTCGTAGATTTCAGTTCAATTAATAATTGTACCCATATCCTTATTTAGAGAAAGTATTGGTGAACACTCTGAATAGGTTTTGTTTTAGTGTTTCAGGTCTAGAGTAGGTTTATGCATGAGTAATCAAAGATATTCATATCAAGTGTCGGAGTCATTCGGATGAGGGACAATTACAATAAAGATCTTCCTCATCGAAACTTATTTCAAAACTACTTAGTAATTGATTATAAAGATTTCAAAAGCCATTGTAATGATTGTGAAGCTCAAGATTGATTTTATCATAATTTATTTTGAAATCATAATAGAGAGATGTTACGAGATTAATTAATTAATTTTTTGAGAATGTGTAATTAATGGGATTTGAAGCAAACTCAAGTGTAATGTGAGACAAGACTGTGTCACAAATTGGTTTGAGAGAACCTCTATTTTCAGAAGAATAACATCAAAATATGGAATTGACATACTATAGTGATTGATTGCATTTGAGAAGCATAAGAGAGCTTTAAAATTATCTTTAGCCATATAGGTCCGGCTTCGTTTCTGCAAGATTGGTTACTTGTTGTAATATTTTTAAGACCAATTATTGTTGAGTATGTAGGGAACACTTTTGGCAATGAACAATTTAGTCAATGGATGAAGATGACTATGAATGCAATGTCCCTTTTAATGTGTATAAAAAGCAGTTTTTATGTCTATGATTGGATTAGAATTTCCTTAGACTTATCGATATGAAGTTTAGATCTTTTTTTTTCACAAGGCTATTTGTAGAGTATTTTGATGAAGATAATAATCGATTGACAAGAGAACCTAGTAAGAATGAGTTGAGTAGGAGGAACTAATAGAGAAGGATTTTTTAATGCTTATGGTTGAACTTGACATTTGGTTACAAGATATTAATGTAATGGCCCTTTCCCAACTTATTGGATGAGTTTACGAGATATTAATGTAATGGCCCAACCCCTATTTACTTGACTAACGTACCGTACTGGGGATTGGAGGGACCTGATACCTTGCTGCCGTACCTCATAACATTTTCTGTAACACCCAGAATTTTTCCGTTTAGGTTAATTTTGGAAGTACGTGATTGTAATCAGCGGAGTAATGGTCGGAATTGTAGGCGAAAAATTTCTACTCTTATGTAAAAGATTGTTTTGAGGCTAATGTAGTAGAGAAGAATTTGAGAATCCATTCGGAATTGGATCGTATAACAGATTTGTTAAATGGTTAAGGGTTAAGGGTGAAATAGTAATTATAATTGTTATTATTATTATTATTATTATTATTATAAAAAAACACATAAAACACCTCAATTGTGTTTCCCCTCACCGCGAAAACCCCCTCCCCCTTCGCCTGCTTCTTCTCCCCTCTCCCGTGCGAATCTCGGTGATCTTCTTCCGGCCACAGTTTTTCTCCATCTCCTCGAATCTACGGTAAGTCTTCCTTAGTTTTAGTAGATAGTTAGTTATTTAGCTGTTTTGAGGGTTAAAGATGAAGTGAGAGGAAGTGTTAGATAGTTTTAGTGAAAACTTAGGAGAGTAATGTGAGAAGTTGAGTGTAGAGTTGAATTTCATCCGTATATTGGTGCTTGGAATAGAAATAGGAGTGGATTACGAGAATTGGTGGGAAAGATTGGGTGGTTGATTGGCCGAGCACGGGAATTTTTGGAATGGTGTCCGTTCGGCCACGTTCAGTCGAGTCGTGGACATCCGAATGGGAAATGGATGAGACCATAGGAAACTAGACGTCCTCAGAAACTCGTAGTACTTTGTATCGTCCAATTTGGACGAATATTGGAGAAGTTGTGAATTTCCGAAGTTGGACGGAAATAGTACTGGATTTTGGGTTTAGTGGAGAGTGTCGGTTTTGGTATGAGTTAGGACTTTCAAGATAGGGAGTTATGAATTTAATGAGTTAGAATTGATGGATGTATAATTTTATAGGTTTTTCAGTTAGCGTACGAGATTTGGATTACGAGTGCTAAAGACATCAGGTAAGTAATGTTATGCTCTCGGGCCTACATCACAGTACAGTAGGTTGCATTGCACGTTTATTTTATGTTATGATTTATTGATTGTGCATCATGGTTTTAATTCACGAGACGAAACGAAAATAAATTTCTATGTTTTTACAAAGTGAAACAGTAGGATGAGATGAAACAAATGAAACGAGAAGATACGTAAGAAGATAATAAAGGTGGGGTTGAGTGGTCGGTGGACCGCGAAGTGTATCACTCTTCCTCCGCTTTACGTGGTGACCTTGTCCCGAGAGGTGGATCACGAGGTGTGTTACTTTACTAGATTGAGGTTGGCCTTGTCCCGAGAGGTGGACTGTCAGGTGTGTCACCTCGATCTAGCACGTAAAGAAGAACCCAGTAGTAAGAAGATAAAGAAGATGTAAGAAAGAGACGAAAACGAAAGTAGAGACGAAACTATAGAAACTGCATATGTTAGGATGTGAATTTTTTTTTTTCAGTGTTTAAGTTTATATGCATTACTTACTTAGCATTAGGCTAATAGTTGAGTTATGTAATGTAGGTGACGACGCAGCAGCTAGTGAGTATCCCGAGCATGCCTAGTATTAGGAGGCAGTTGGAGGAGAATGCTCAGGTACGACTGTGCCAGCTGTTGAGGCGTTTTGACTATGGCGGGTGTAAATATGGTGGTGAGATATTTTGAGTCGTACCTGGTTATTTTGATGTAAAAGAGAGATTTGAAATTGGGTTGAATATTTTGGTGTGCGTAACAGGTTTATAAAATTGAGTCGAGAAGTGAATTCGTGATTTTTAAACGTTTAGTCAAAACCGTGTTGTTTTGTCGAATTCTACTAAAATTTCTGGGGTGCAAGGTGTCAACCGAAGTCCATAGGTGTCGACCGGTCAGTGAAAAAAATGGAGGGTGGTGTCGACCGCTAGGCTCGACCTGCACAGGACAGAGTCGAAGTAGGTGTCGACCCCTAGTTACAGGTGTCGACCAGGCCGTGTAAAATTGGCAGGGGTGTCGACCGCAAAGGTCGACTTGCGCGGGCAGAGAAGATCAAGGTGTCGACCTGCGACAGTGGGTATCGACCCCTCTCTAAAACGAGTGTTGAAGTGTCGACCAGTGTCTCCAGTGTCGACCGATGAAAAGACCCGAAAGAAATATAGTGTTGACCGGTGTTCCTGGTGTCGACCGATGAAAAACCCGAGACCACTCAAGTGTCGACCGGCGTTTGCAGGTGTCGACCGGTCTCTTTACTTTTATATTTAAAAAAAAAAAGGGTGGAGTTTATTTAAACCGAACTTAAACGAAGTTTCCGCTGCGGTATTTATATGTATTTCTTTTAGATGTCTTTTTGAGTAAAAAAAAAAAGAGTCGTTTTGAGTCGAAAAACAAAGCTTTCCAATTTATAAGAAATATTTAGTAGAAGATACGAGGGATATTGACGCATAGTAGTTGGTAGCGAACCGGGAATCTTGGAAGATTTTTGGGGTGCTACATTTTCTCCCTAGCGAAGGAATTTTTGCCCTTCTCAACTGTTGAACTCATGTCATGCTAGGTTAAAGTACATGGGCTACAAGAGCTGGTACCACTTGAGTTAAGTCAAACATAATAGACCTTCCAACCCCCAGTACGGTACAGTAGTAAAGTAAGGGGGTTTGGACCGTTACAATTAGAGTTTGACATACTGTCATTGTCATGTCATTGTTCTTATTTCAAAGGTAGTGATAATAAAACTTTGATATTTCTTTATGAACTAGTGACAACTAAATGACAATAATGAGTCAATTCATCTCTTCGAATGTTTATTATCATTAGACAAAAGTTGTCTACAAAACGAAGAGTTTATATAGAGTAAATTGGTTCGATCATGTGTATGAACTAGATAAGTGAACAATTAACGGAAGTTGATTGTTATGAGCAGCACATAGTGCTAGCCTTATATTGACCATACATTATTGGCTTATTTTAATGGGTGTACGAGATTGAAGCATTTTTGTGATATTGTTTTTTTTTGTTAGTGGTGATTATGTAACGGTCACATAGTATCTAAATTTTTCAATAGTGATTGTGTGTCATGACACTTATTCTTGAGGATATGTCTGAGTTATCACCCGACCAAAAGATCTTTTATATTACATTAATTTGATTATGGTGTTGCTACAATTATTTATACTCCATGTTTTTTAATTCTAATTTAGTGGAGAGAGCTTTGTACAAAATTGAGTGGTTTATAATGTTGTAAATTCTGTTTGCAATATTATAGCGTCGTGATGTGCATCTTTATTTGTGATGACTCATATGTGTACGTATGAGGACGACTGCATGGCAAACCTCGAGGGACAGCGTGACGTAATGCCTTGAGTCTAGGTAAATCCCGGGTCGTAGAAAGGTGAGTCGTCACAATTCCAAATCGCTTAGGGGATGTATATGGAAATGAAACATATATAAGAAAATCCTCCCACGATAGTAAGATGCGTTTTGGAGCACAATTGGCAACGGATCCTACAAGAACTTTGAAGTTAAGCGTGCTCCGGCAAGAACAGTACCAGGTTGAGTGACCGACGAGGAAGTACTCGTCAAACAAATCCGTGAGGGGAGGATATTGGGATACGGCCCAATCCCCAAACCGGACAATATTTTACTAGGAAAATGGGTTGTTACAGATGATATCAGAGCCTGTATCCAACTAGAAATGTGGCCAACGAGAACGTTGGGCCCCGAAGGAGGGTGATTGTGATGACTCATATGTATACGTATGAGGACGACTGCGGGGCAAACCTTGAGAGATGGCGTAACGTAACGTCTTGAGTCTAAGCAAATCTCGGGTCGTAGAGAGGGGGGTCGTTACAATCCTACATCGCTTGGGGGAGGCATATGGAAATGAAACATATGTAAGGAAATTCTCCCAAAATAGTAAGACGCGTTTTAGAGTACAATTGACAACGGATTCTATAAGAATTCTAAGAGTGTTCCGACGAGAGCAGTACTAGGTTGGGTGACTGACTAAGAAGTTCTCGCCAAACAAATCCGTAAAGGGAGAATATTGAGTTACGGTCCAATCTTTAAAGCGGACAATATCTTATTGGGAAAAAATATCGTTACATTCTTATTATAAGAGACATGATTGTTGTCATAGCTAAATTTTAATTGTCAAGCGTTTGATTAGTTTCATGAAAGATTAGTATTTAATATAAAGAATTGAAGAGTTTTTGTTGTTAAATGGATTAAGGTAATTTATAGAGATTAAATTATAGTTTGACTACCATTAGTTAAGAAAACTGAGAGTTGAATGTTAGGGTAACTATTCTACTGTTTTTTAACATAATAAATGTTGGTATGTCATATGTCACTTAAATAAAGGATCAAGTGTTAAACTTTATTTTGTGTCCATAAAATTAGATTAAGTTAAGGCATTTGTGGTGTGACAATCAAGATTATGTTGGATAAGATCTATTTTTGCCGATGAATTCTAGTGATAGAATTATTATAAAGTTATTGCAAGGATAAAATTTGAAGTTATTATACATTAAAAATTTATATTATTGTTCCAGTAATATAATTTAAGTATATGGTAAAGTGTGAAATACATCATGTGATTTTGATTGCTAAATATATAGAAATGATGTCAATAAGTGATCAATATATGACTTATTAGTTAGAAAATTCTCTATCATGCAATTAGCAATGGCGATCAGTGTTCTTCTTCATTTAATAGCATAATGCAAGAATTAAAGGGTGAATAAAAATTTAATTTCATTCAATGCAAAAGTTTTCTGTTAAAGTGTACAAGTATATGTAAGCAAGACGTTTCAGACGTCGGTGGTGAAGAACTCTTTTCTACTAACCAATAATGGTATTTGTGCTTGGTGGTTTAGATTTAAAACTTACAGATTTATTTGAGAATCATAAGTTGAGGTTTCAAAACTTAACGAATGATGTTGAATTGCATAGTAAATTAAGATTTCTGTAGTTATACTGATTTTGAGCTATATGTGTTGCAACATTAAATAGATCTTTTATATAATAAATAAATTTAAGTTAAAGCGATTGAGACTTGTTGGGATGTTGTTCCTATAGCGAGGAGTATAGTGGAATATGATTAACGTAAACCTCGATATGGTTTGTTGGGAATCGTGCAAAGATATGATGTTGGTTAAGTTGGTCTTAACTTGATTGACCAATTGTTCTTTTTAATTTTTCGGGATGAATCAGTCTTTGTTTAAGGTTGAAATTAAATGCATCGTCACGTTTACTCATGTTTTAATTTTTATGGTAAGTTTTATGTATTTGAATTTAGGTTTCTATCATGACCTAAAGGCAGGTCTAACAGAACACCGGATTGGGGACCCAATCTTCGAGAAGGGCACGATCATCCAACTCAAGGCTTGTTTCGTAGTGCAAGACTTGAATATTTATTAAAAACCAAAACTCACACAATGATTACAGATATAATAGTGCGATAAACTAAAAAAGTTCAATAAGTCTAAACACCAAATTTTAAACAATTAATCTTATACAGATCCAATATAAGATAAGTACTCACCAAGGAATACTAAACACTCAAAAATAGAAAGAAATAAAGAGAACTGCTCCAAGCTCCAACTATTCACTGCTCTTGTTCTTTTCTAGAAGGGAGATGGTCGTTGGGGTGAATGTCTAACTCAGTAGAAATGTTATATCAAATGTATGTAAAACATCTATTACATTTTCTTTCAAACATGATGCGATATCAAAATGGTATTCAAACCATCATCTCATGAAACTTATTTTTAACATTTTATGAAAACAAGCTCCAGCAACGTGCGATCCAAAGATCAAGTCTCGTTACCCAAGTTGTCGGTGAACAATGATCATGTACGTAGCAACTCATATAAACGATAATAAACAACAAATAATATCCTAATTAGGTTTATGGGTTCGAAACCCAATGAGCGCTTCATCACCGCCATATTACTCATTTCGTGATGTGCATACAAAAAAACCTTCAAAGTATCACAACAATAATAAAACCATGGACCAATGGTAAATGTGTAAATTAAATGTATATATATACATGTAAAAATACTGATGTGCTAGCGACCAGGCCTCTTTAAGTTTTCATAGTCAATAGCTTATCAAAATAGAGTTTTCATAAAAATCATGCAATGGAATACAAATAATATAAAACTTCTACTTCTAAGCCGAACGTTCATTCTTCCAACAAGAGGTGCAACCTTAACAACTAATTTGAAGTTCTTTAAGTTTTTTTAGGCTAAAATAATACCAAGGTTCATATTATCTCACTAATCACTAAGAGAAGAGATTAGGATAGTTCCTAAACCGAGACTAAGAACTCAATTCATAACACTATAAATGGTTGTGGTTGACACCTTAAGGGGACTAGTCGATAGTTAGAACAATCAGATATGACCGAGGTCGACATTTTAAAGCTCTCGGGTTTCAACACAAAATGAACTAGCAGTTGACACTTACATCCACAAGTGTCGACACTAGCTCGGTCGACCCTTCAAACTCTCGAGTTCCAACTAGAAATAAATTTGGGTCGACACTTCCTTCTGAATGTCGACACCTTTTGCAAAATACAAGGTGTGTAGTCGACACTTCCCTTTAATGGTCAACACTTACCACTCTTTATCCAGCGCATGATTTGAAGTGTCGACCGACCATTCACGGTGGTTGACACTCAGACAGTTTCTAGCGAAAACACCAAAAATCGCTCCCTCTCTCCGATTATTGCCTCCAACGGTGACAACAACTGCACACACTTTTAATACACTAATATAAACAGAATAATCAGATAGAATCGAGCTCCATTGCTCAAACCCACCCCCAACCTAAAAGTCTGAAATTCAATCACAAAAATGGAGAAGAGAAACTTAGAATCGCACAAAACTCTTTCACAAGAGTTGTTACCCACAGCCTAGAGAACATGATTCTGCCCTTCAATTGCGTCGGCAACACGAACGGGGAAACCTTTTTCTCCTTTTCTCCCTCTCCTTGAGCAGCAGCCAAGTGAGAAACCCAATAGCGCTTCTCAACCCTATTTTAATACAACTTTCAGTATTTGCACAATAACTCATCCACTTCATAAATTTATAAATTACACCACATTTTCAATTAGACAAAAATCTTTAAAAGTACCAATTTTTGCAATTTCTTTTTTTTGTAGCCATAATGAAAGGTTTGGACTCTAAGTTAAATTGGTTGCGATAGAACGACCTCATCTAGCTGTTTGGCGTCAATTAAATTCTCAAGGTCATGATTTGACTTATGTTTTAGATTTTGGTGATTGTTCGGTAATCAATTTTAGTTAATTAAATTTGTCTGTATGATTAGATCTTTCTTTTGTTCCAATTCTTAGACTTAAGTGATTATGTCTGTGAGAATCAGCTTAGTAGGTTTTAGACTTTCAGGTTAGATTGAGAGTTGTTCGAATTCTATAGAAAAGTTAAATATGTCTTCTTGAAGAAAGAAGTTTAATTTGAGGCTAACAACTTGATATTTTTAGAAGTTAAAAAATGTCTTTAATATAAGTCATTTTGGTAGAAAGAACGAGATATCTTTTGGTGTATTGAATCTTTTAGATCATTGAGTGAGTTCCATGGCTTATTGATTGGATCTACAACCACAATTGAAATTCCGTGCATAACATTTTCATGTGTTTACGTTGAAATGATATGTTTCATAACTAGCACATGCTAACTTTTGGATCGCTGAATATGCTTTCCAAGATAATTCTTATGATGAGAAGCTTGAGTGATTATTAGGCCATAAAGTCTAAGTTATGCATCACCTTGAGATTTCTTTAGTTCAGTTTTAGTCGAAAAATGATAGTGAAAAGAAGCCACGTAGTAACTTGAGTGAGAAATGATGGCTAAGTATCCTCGTTTATTTGGTAAGACTTTGAAAGTTATAAATTTTGGTACGAAATTTTAGAGAATTTACTAACTGCAAAATTTAACTCATTTTAATAAAAAAAGGAAAAAGAAATTTCTTTAAGGGAATTTCTTTCCTCCCCTTCCGTGGAACATTGCAGACAGAATGGGGAAAGAAACTTTCTTTCCTTGGTCCGTTTCTTTCTCTAATTAGATAGAGAAATTTCCTTTTTCTCTCCCTCTGTTTCTCGATTTCCCTTAGATTCGCCAAAATCTTCCTCTGATTATGAAATTTTTTTCTACGTCGATACCTTTGTCCTTCTCGACTGTTTCACGGTGCAAATTGGAGCCTAAAACTTTTGGTTTTTGACGAGGAGAGCTTCGAATTGGTTCAAGGGAGTCAGTGTACCCTTGGTGTTAGTCAAAATCGCTGTCCATTGAAGAATGGTAACTCGCACCCCTTCCTCCTCTGTGATGTTTAATTTCATTGTAAAAAAAATTAAGAATTTTAGGGAAAAATCGTCACTATTTGAAGGAGAAATCGAACTCTTCATAGTGTGAATTTCAAAAGGAAAAGACGATGATTCTTACAGCATCAGAAGAGAACTCTGGTGATCAAGAATACCAATTGACTGAAGGTAAAAATCTAACTTTTGACAGTCTGTTGGGATGATGAGTTTTCCGATTTGGTATCAAATTTTTGGTTGGAAAAATGCTTAGTTTCTACCTCGTTATCGACCCTTAGTTTTGACCCCTAAAATCGCCAAACCAAAGGACGAAGTGGGACGAGTCTGCAATAGCTTCGCAGACAACGTTATGAGGCGACGATTGTCTCATTGCCTCTTCCTCTGTTCAGCGGCCAGCTGAGCAGTGATACACTCGCAAACTTAGTTTTTTGCTAATTCTCGAGCAAAAATAACAAAACATATTATAGAAACACAATAATAAAAATCCAGGCATGGTTTATAGATATGGAATTGAATACTTGGAAAAATAAATAAATTTAACTTATTAGCATAAATGCTTCGATTGAATGTAATTTATTGGATCAAAGATATTTATAGTTTTGACAACTTTGAAAATTTTGAGTCGGTTGCTGAAATTGTGCCTCCATTTGAAAAAAAGAACGTTCAGCGTAAAGGTAGAGATTTTATATTATTTCCACTACATTAAATCATAGTTTTGTAAAATTTATTTGGTGACTTGTCACTTGTATAAAACTTGATGAGACTTGGTTGCCAGCACATTTGTTTTTACGTATTTGTACGTAAGATTTTACATATTTACTATTTATGCTTGATATTTATATTGTGTGATATATATTTGTGAGGATAACTTCTCGTGATACTTTGGACGATTTAAGTGTCAAAATATCATGTAGATATTCCAGTAAACCTTTTGTCGTGTGAAACTTGTCTTGTTTGCATGCTATAAAATAAATAATAGGGCGATGATAACGCGCTCAGAGATGTTTAATAGGCGGGCTGGCTCGCCAGCCCTTCCGCTCAAGCTCGGCTCAATACTGTAGCGAGCCGAGCTTGACACAGTCCCATGAGGCGAGCCGAGCTGAGCCTAGGGGTTAGGCTTGCAAGCACGTTTGTTTTTGCGTATAAGTACGAAAGATTTTACATGTTTACATTGATATTTATATTGTGTGATATATATTTGTGAAGATAACTTCTCATGATACTTTAAACGGTCTGAGTGTCAAAGTATCATGTAGATATCCAGTACACCTTTTGTCGTGTGAAAGTTGTCTTGTTTGGACCATATAAAATAGATAATAAGGCGATGATGATTCGCTCAGAGATGTTTAACAAGCTGGCTGGCTCGCTCAAGCTCGGCTCGGTACTGTAGCGACTCGAGCCTGACCCGGTCCCATGAGGCAGGCTGAGCTGAGCCCAAGGGTTGGGCTCGCGAGCCCGCCAAGTACAGTGCCAGGCGATCCCCAAACAAGCGGACTCGTTGGCTCGGCGGACAAGCGCCCAACCCCTCTCGTTTACTTTCTTCCACTCCCCTCTTCCTCTCTTCCTCTATAAATTCACTTCACTCTCTTTATTTTTTTTCAGCAAATATTATTCAATCTCATAAGTTCATTTCTCAATTAAGGTTCTCAATCAATTTCTCTTTTCTTACAAATTATTTTTTTCTCATTCAACAAGATATATTTTAATTTTTTTACATATATTTACATAATTTTTAATTGTAATTATATTAATTAAATTTTGTTGTATTAATTTTTTTAGGTTTCGTATATGTAGAGTTGATCAATTCATACCACTTACAAACTTTTGTTGAACATTAGTTTTGTTGTATTAATTTATTATTAACAATTTAATTTTATTTATTATTGATCATCACAATTATAATATTGATTATAATGATATAGAAGAAATTATAGAATTAAATCTTATATTTTTCGTGAGATAATCATCTACACAAACATCCACTTCAGATAGAAAAAAAGACATAAAACTTTGAATGTATGTAAATATTTTGATTTAAAAATTATTAAAATTGCTGGCAAAATAGAATCTAGAGTCAAATGTAAATATTGTGCTAAAAACTATGTTTATATTTCAAGTAGCTCTACTAGCACTATTGGTAGACATTTTCAAAATGTCAATTGAATAAGAAATCACAAGATATAACAAAATCTTAATTAAATGTTAGTGGTGGTGACATTTTCACATATTCACAAAATAGAATGAAAGAAGGAATAACATAACTTGTACCACAATTCGAGTTGCCTTTATCATTCACCAATAATGAAGTGTTTGAAAAATTTATGAAAGAATATACTACTTCTAGTTTTAAATATGTCTATAGAAGTATTACGAGAAATAATATTTTGAAAATATTTATGAATATAAAAAATAAATTAATTACGTTTTTTAAATGATCTTTCAATGTCTATTTGCATTACTTCTATGGAGTGCACGTAATATTGTTGGTTATATAGTTGTAACATCTCATTTTATTGATGAATTTTGACAATTAAATAAAAAAATTTTAGGATTTTGTAATTGTGAATATCTTCATTGTAGTAATACTATCTATAGATTTATTATGCCAATATTGCAAGAATATTCTATTAAAGATAGAATTTTTAGCATTACTATTGATAATGATATTGTCATTTCTCAATTTAATGCTTATTTATAATTAGATGTTACTCGTGGTTTTTTTTTCACATAAAATATGTGTGTCATATTTTAAATTTAGTTATTAAAGATAGTATGTTATATATTTAACCTTATATTGAATTAATTTGGTTCGGAATTTTTTACATTATTTGGTTTAATTCGAGAGAACAAGAATATAAAAATGTGTGTAGAGCTGGCCAACTTAAATCAAGAAAATTAAGAATCAACGTAGATAATATGTAGAATTCAACTTATTTGATGTTGTAAAATGTTATGTAATATTGACAAGTTATTTGTGTTTTTATTAATGATAAGATACAAAGTATTAATATTGACAAATCTAGTTGTGATAATGCTAATTTTTTTCTTGATTTTTTAAAATCTTTTTATGATTCTACAAATCAATATTCTGGAATTTATTATCTCATTTCTAATATTATTTTTCTTATTTTTGTAGATTTAATATGTAATTTTACAAAATATCGACTAGTAGATGAATTTAGTAATATTCTTCATAAAATGGAAACAAAATTTAAAAAATATTGGCACAACATTTTTCTTATTTTTTTTATGCATGCATCATAGATCTAATGTTTAAATTAAAAAGAATATGATTTATGCTAAATAGAATTTTTATAAATTTAATTATTGCACTTTTAATTACTAGTGATGACATAACAAATGAAGTTGCTAATTTATATGTTTCTTATAAAATAAAATATTTCAATATTAATCGTTATTAATCATGATCTCTACGTACTGGGAGTTATCCTAGTAGTGGTAGTGGTGATGGTAGTTTTAATCGACAATATATTATTAAAGATATATGGAGTGAATTACAAATTGAAAATTATTCTATTTCTTTTACAAATAAACTCAATATTTATTTTGAAGTTCGTTATCAATTTTCTCGAAATGAAAATTTTAATATTTTAGATTGATGGAAAATATATTCTACCACATATCTTATTTTTTTTTTATAATGACACATGATTTACTGACACTTTCTGTTTCTACTGTAGCATCGAAATCTGCTTTTAGTATAGGTAGACATGTTTATGATGAACAAAAAAGAAAACTTGTATCGGATCTTGTAGAAACGCTCATTTGTATCAAAGATTCGACCGACTCCAAGTCGAGAGATCAACAATAACAGGATGAAATTCTTGAAAAATTTATGAATTTGGATGTTGAAGAATAGAAATTCTTTTTATTAAATTTCTTTTGTAATTTGAAGTAATTTTTTTTTTCAATTTTGTAATTTTTTTCTAATTTATTTTTATATGTCAAAATATTTTAAATGATATTTATGTAATATTTTTTATTTGATAGTATCAAATAATTTTTTTATCAATACATTTGATTTTATGTACATTAATATAATTAATTTTTAAATTAAATGAGTAAATATCGTTAACATATAATTTTTAATACTTATTATAATTTTAAATGAAAATATTTTAAAAATTTATTATTATATTAATATAAATTGAAAATATTTATATACGTTCGGTTTGCTAGGTTCATTGATCTGATTCGCGAAGGCTCATTGATCTGATTCGCGAGCAGGTTTGGGTTGAAATTTTTTCAAATTGGCTCATTAGGTTCAAGTCGTTAGAATTGGTAGGCTCAACTCGTTAAACTTTGTAGGTTCAATGAGCCAAATTACTTATGGCTTGGCTAGGCTCTGCCAAGCTAGACCGGTTCGTTTGTCATCTCTAGACACGTTTCTTGGGTTTTCAATTTCTAAACCTGATTAAATTATTTGTTGATTATCATTTATAAAAGTTGCTTCGTTGATGACCATTGTTCATCAACAACCCGGGTAACGAGGCTGAATCTTGCGATTACACGTGACTTGTTTCTTCTTACAAGTTCATGAGGTGTTGTTGAACTCCGGTCGCCGCTTTTCTATGTTTGTGGCGAAATGGTCCTTGAGTGATCTCTTTTTACTGAGGTGATTTTTATATGATAAGTTTGATGATGATGTATTTTTGTAAAGTTGTTTATGTATCCGACAAAACTTAATTTTAATCATCGATGGCTCGTAGGACTTATTTCCTATAAATGATGAAAAATGAGTTTTTCAAGGAACGATGCTTTGAAAATTATTTTATCATCTCATCATATTTTGAATTGAAAAGTAAAAGAAATTTTACATACATTTAGTATAATATTTCTATCGAGTTAGTCACTTAGCTCAACGACTCTCTTTTTTTCTAAGAAAGCATAAGAACAGTGATAAACTAGAATTTGGAAGCAATTATCTTTATTTATTTTCTTGTTGAGTATTTAGTTGATTTCATGATGAGAACTTATCTTACATTCGAGTCTGCATAAGATTAATTGTTTAGATTTGAATGTTTACATCATATTGAATTATTATTTAATTTTCAAATTGTTATATTTAAAATCATTATTAAGATCTTGACTTTTCATTAATGTATAAATTTTTCACTGTAAACTATATTTTTTGTCAGGCAATCAGGTTCTCTCAGAAAATCGAGTCACCTGACCCGACATTCTATTAAGTCCATTTTTGTGTAGTGAGTTGACATGCATAGCCAACATTAGATTAACTACAAACATGTGAGCTTTGGGCTATTAAGCTTTGAATGATTTCCATTGTTATAAATAATATCTGTTCATATTCCTCATTTTATCGTTCTAAATTAACATTATTTTATCTATTTCTGAATCTGTAACTTAATCATTACGACAGTACTTTTTCTGTTAAATCTTATTTTATATTTGTAATCTTCTACTTCTTCCTCTTATTATCTATTTTCGATCTTAACTTTTATTATTAGACAATATTTTAGTACTGTCTTTATGGAGAAAAAAATATTTAAAATTTTTTTATTTCTAAGTTATTATATATCATGCCAATTTAACCATCTAATTATTATTTATTTTATATCTATATAGATGTCGATAAAAAAATATTCTATATTTTTGATAAATTTATATTGATATTTTTCTTTATACCATAACATACATTTTTAAGAAAAAAAACACTTACAGAGATCTTAACCTGAAAATCAAACTTTATTAAATGATCCCTTAATTACAAAGATTAAGAATATATTCACCTATAATAAAAACCTTCTAAATAAAAATGGAGATGTGGGTTGTCAGCCGTTCGATGATCTAATACAGTCAAATTTGACTGAGGATCAACGGATGAGCACAGGAGCGCCTTTTAGAATAGAATGACGATTGATGCCATTAGATTGGAGTATGATATAGCAAAAAGTTGGCTCACGCAGCGCACGATAGACTTCCGCCACATCATCTGACACTTTCACGTTGGCCCCGACGCGGCGCACTTAAGCCAATCAGTGAAGAGTTTGACTAGATTGAATCTCCAGCGCACAGTTTTATCCTTCACAACAGGTTACCTTCCAAACCCCTCGTAGAAACCTGCATCATCCCCGGTTAGACCTGGCCAGAGGAGATCTCTGGCCCCGACGTTTATCTCATGTCGAAAGCTCGTGTCTATCCTGACGTCAATGTTCTTCGCCCTAAGGAATATTGGGATTACGAGTCTCTCACCGTTCAGTGGGGGTAAAGTTTTCAAGCCCTAATTTCCGTCTCGTTTATGGCAAATAATCGCTGGTTTTTAGCGAGTTGCTTGGTATTTGATTTGATGACCCCACTCAATGAGAAATTTTGGAAAAGCGATGAAAAAATTGATTTTGACACTAAAATAAGTTCTGATGAGCTTTGCATTTTGTTTTAGTGCCATTTAGAAAGCGATTCATGAAATGGTTGGGGTTGTATTGGAAGTGATTAATATTCATGTATTTCTGTTTTATCTCCATGTGTTTCAATCCGTATTTGTTTGTTTTCAGTAATCAGGATGATTATGAGGTTGTTCGCAAAGTTGGAAGGGGAAAATACAGTGAGGTGTTTGAAGGCATAAATGTCAATAGCAATGAGCGGTGCATAATCAAGATCCTCAAGCCCGTTAAGAAAAAGAAGGTGAATTTAGTGTTTTTAAAGTGTCTTCTTAATCCTGTTTATTGTAGGGAATGACTGATAGGCTCTTTATCATGCTATTTCACCTATTTGAACTAGCTGGGCTTTGAGAAGAAGACTTATATGATGATTGAGTTTAGAATCAGGAAAAGCATTTTTCTAGTTTAATTTTCCAACTAATTTGATCATTTTAATGCATAATTTTCATGTAAATATCTGTTTGAAGCATTTTTATTTGGTTCATGAATAAGAGCTTTTTGATGATTTTTGTGTTAGATTACCTTCTATCCCAAATGCTTAAGCTATTGGTTAATTCAATCATTATATCTTATGTTAACATTTGCCTGTTATTATATCTTATCTTAACATTTGCAGATAAAACGAGAGATAAAAATACTTCAAAACCTTTGTGGGGGTCAAAATATTGTCAAACTTCTTGACATTGTCAGAGATCAACATTCCAAAACTCCTAGCTTGATATTTGAGTTCGTGAACAGCACAGATTTTAAAGTGTTGTATCCAACATTGACAGATTATGACATCCGCTACTACATTTATGAACTTTTAAAGGTATTTACTTATTCAGATAAGTAGATAATTGCATATTTGGTGTGTCTTCTTCCTTATTTTTATCTCATTAGGTATTTAGGTTTTTCTCCATAGAATATCTGAAATTGCATTTTCTCTGCTGCATCTACATTTGACAAAACTTAAAAGCTACACTTTAAATCATAAATCCAAATTTGAAAAGAAAACAGATTGCTGTATTTCAATTTTTTATGACTGGTTAGTGCTTTTCCCTCATAGATACGAAATTTCCTGTGTCAAGGCTCTCATTTTAAATTCATTTAACAACAGACTAAATGTTTCTGGATTTAAAGATATCCATGTTTTGTATGTTTCAGTAGCTGCTGTCTTTGAATTACAGGCATTGGATTATTGCCATTCACAAGGAATAATGCACAGGGATGTCAAACCCCATAATGTTATGATAGATCACGAGTTAAGAAAACTTCGGCTGATAGACTGGGGTCTTGCAGAATTTTACCATCCTGGAAAGGAATATAATGTTCGGGTTGCTTCGAGGTAATGTTGCAGAAATGTATATGTCTGATCCAAACCTTCTGTAGCTAAGATTGAATTTATGTTTGCCTCAAGTGTACTTTTACCGTGTAATGAGTGGATAAACCCAACCAATGGTGCCATCTACAGACTCTTCAAGAATATAGCTTATGTTTGATGCTGCCAAAAATCTTTCAATGGAAAACTGGTTTAAAAGCTCATCTATGAGATCCGGATATGAGTATAGCTCTCTACTACCTAGTCTAGTTAGAAGATTAACAGTTTATAATGGATTTCTATGACTTTACAAGCCCCTGATACTAATTACTTTAAAAGGGTAAAACCATTTTCATTTGACCTGTTGGCTTTTGAGTGCATCGATATCCATGAGTATTTTCATGTACAAATTTGAACATTAAGTTGAATGGTCAAATATTCATATTTTTTTTAGATTTAGGATCATAAAGCTGCCCAAGCATTTTTGCAAATTATTTTCTTCGTCCATTTTGTGTTAATACTTATTTTTTTTCCATGTACCCTTCAGATATTTCAAGGGTCCTGAACTTTTAGTCGATTTGCAAGACTATGATTATTCATTGGACATTTGGAGCCTTGGTTGCATGTTTGCTGGGATGGTAAGGATTATGTTCAGTGGGAGGCCTTCTAGATGTTAAAAACTTAGCATTTGTGGTTACTGTATTGTACGTAGAATTTTTGTGAAGTTTTCTAACTCTAGGTGTTTATGTAGATATTTCGCAAGGAACCATTCTTTTATGGACATGACAACCATGATCAACTAGTGAAAATTGCCAAGGTAATGGATTGTATGTAGGTTCTGGATTGCTTTGACTCTTTCCTTTGGATGTTTAAGAGGAAGATGTCTTTTTCTAAGATACAGTTAGTTTTTATCGTATTTGATTTCTTTTCGTTTTCATTTTGGGTATTTCTGTGGTTGATGTTTATATTATTGTTCACGGTCTTACTGTACCATTAAATGTTAATTCAGTGATTTGCTTTCATTTATCAGGTACTTGGGACTGATGAATTAAATGCATATCTTAATAAATATCATTTGGAGCTTGATCCTCAGCTTGATGCACTGGTTGGCAGGTGTGACGTAGTTTTGCAGTTATAAATTAGACTCCTTTACCTCTTGTATCTTTGTATAATTATCAAATATCATATTGCTTCTATGTTTACCATAATTTGATGCCTTCATATATTTCAGTCTTTTCTACACGAATGCTCATCACAACTTATGTTGAAATGTTGTTATTTTTGGCAGGCACAGCAGGAAGCCTTGGTCTAAATTTATCAATGCAGATAATCAACATCTAGTTTCCCCAGAAGTAATGTTCGCTTTCCAGTTTGTATTTTCCAAATTGATATTCTGTATGTTATTTATTTTGTACAAATACTTTTCTAGTTGATAGTTGACATCATGTCTTTGAATTCAGGCCATTGATTTTCTTGATAAGCTCTTACGGTATGACCATCAGGACAGACTAACTGCCAAAGAAGCAATGGTAATGCTAATGTGGGATGGTTATTTATGTTGATTAAAAAGATTGACATTGGCTTTTGCCAAGCAGAGTTTTTTCTTAGTCCTACTTTCTTTTGCTATGTTTATAGGTGCATAACTAGGGATAGGTGGCTAAAGCTAGATGCTATTTAACTTTTTTTGCATATAATAGATTTTTAAATTACATGTTTTTTTTTTAAATAATCAAATTTGTTTTCTTTGAGAAATTGAACGCAGGGATATCTATGTGAAATTCAAACATTGATTCTAGTCTAGAAACTTTCTATAGTAATCACATGCACCATGTATGTCGATAGTTTAATGATAGATCGCTGTTATATGTTGTTTCTACGGCAGGCCCATCCTTATTTCTCTCAGGTGAGAGCTGCCGAAAGTAGCAGGATACGAACTCAGTAACGGTCCTATGAAAGGGAGTCTGGCTTGGAAGCAGTCAGTAGCATCTCGAGACTATATGAATGCCGTCAACCCATGCCTTGTAAAATATATTATAAGCAGTAAGGGTTGCTCTCTTTACCATCTTAAGGTGTGCCCTTTGCCTCGATTGGATTTGGATATAATGGTACATTGATTGGTACATTGATTATGGATGTTATTTCCTTACCCATGTTGGCTCTCTCTTTTTTTTTTTTTTTTTAACACTTAGTCGAGAACATGTGCATCTCTTGATGGGAATAAGTTTGAACTTATAAAGCTAATCTTTTTTTTTTGCTCATTTTCTTGTCTGTTGATTTGACATTATAGGCAAGTCTAAATGATGTGTTCTTCCTCCATTGTGCTCATTATATGTGATTCAGTCCTCTGCTCTATGATTGACCATATAAATTTTTCAGACTCTTGCATACTTGTAGAAATTACATGCCATGTTCAATTTGGTGCAGAAGTTAGCAATTTTTCCATATGAATCTCCATTTTTGGGAGTCTGTATGGGGGGAGGAAGAGTCGGAAAATCAATTATTTCCCAATTTGAATGCTCAATGTTCACGCAGTTGATAAACCTAGACTTTTTCTACAGTAAGCTCCCAGGCTTTGGTCCATTCAGTCTTGTGTGAGTTGTGGTCGGGAATGAACCGAACCAGAACACTAGATAACTGTTACCGAACCATGATCCATGATTCTCCTACGTTGAGAACCAGCAACGATTTTTATAGAATGTGGATCAAACCGTGAGTCTGGGTTGAAACTAGACATGACAAACGAGCTGGTCGAGTCGAATTGAGTCAGAAGTAGTTTGATTCGAATCTAACGATTCGAGCATATTGAACTTAACGAGCAATCTGTTTTAACTTGAGCCGGCTCAAGAGTCAAGAGTTAAACAAGCCTTAACGAGCTGAGTCGGCTTCACAAGATTTAACCAGTCGAGCTTAATGGGTCGAGCGTATATAAATATTTTCAAATTATATTAATACAATATAAATTTTTAAAATTTTTTTTTTTTTAAATTATAATAAGTTTGTTGTGATTTAAATTGTTAGATTTATGATAGTTTTAGGTTTGTTTAGTTAGGGATATTTTCTCATTTAATTTAAAAATTAGTTATGTTAAAATATATAAAATTGAATATATTAATAAAAAATTATTTAGAGCTATCTAATAATAAATATCACATAAATATCATTAAAAATATTTTTACATATAAAAAAAATTAGAATTTGAAAAAAATTATAAATTAAAAAAAAATTACTTCAAATTACAAAAGAAATTCAATAAAAAGAATCTTTAGTCTTTATTATCCAACTGCATAAACTTGTCAAGAATTTCATTATCTCGTTGTTGATCTCTCATCGGTCCAATTTTTGATACAAATGAGCGTATCCACAAGGTCCGATGAAAGTCTATATCTTCATTCATCATAAACACGTTTACCTGCACTAAAAGCAGATTCCGATATTACAGTAAAAACATGAAGTGTTACTAGATCACGTACCATTATAAAAAAGATAGGATATGTGGTAGAATATCTTTTCTGTCAATTTAAAATTTCAAAATTTTCATCTCAAGAAAATTGATAACGAGGTTCAAAATAAATATTGAGTTCATATGTAAAAGAACTAGAATAATTTTCAATTTGTAATTTATATCATATATCATAAATACTATATTGTTGACTAAAACTTCATTCACTTCTACCAATATTATTACTAGTAGGATAACTCTCAGTATGTGAATGTCGTGAATAATAAATATTAACATTATAATATTTTGTTTTATAAGAAACATATACAATAGCTAATTTGTCATGTCATCACTAATGATTAAAGATACAATACATAAATTTGTAGAAATTCTATTGATCATAATACATATACTTTTTAATTTAAAATTTAAATTTATGATACATGCATAACAAAAAATAAAAGAAATGTTATGACAATATTTTTTAATTTTTAATTTTATTTTTATTTTATTAAGAATATTGCTAAATTATTTACTAGTCGATATTTTACAAAATTACATGTTAAATCTATAAAATTAGAAAGAATAATATTATAAATGAAATAATAAATTTTAAAACATTGATCTGTAGTATTATAAAAAGATTTTGAAAAATCAAGAAAAGTATTAACAATATCACAACTATATTTGTCAAGATTAATATTTTATGTCTTATTATTAATAAAAGCATAAATAATTTTTCAATATGGTCTAACATTTTGTAATATCAAATAAGTTGAATTCTACCTATTATCTACATCGATTTTTTAATTTTTTTGGTTTAAGTTAGGTAGCTCTACAATAATCTTTATATTTTTGTTGTCTCGAATTAGATCCAATAATATAAGAAATTACAGATCTAATTAATTTAGTATGAATTGAAATATATAACATAGCATCTTTAACAACTAAATTTAAAATATGACATACATCTTATATGAAAAAGAGAATTACGAGTAACATCTAATTATAAATAATTCTTAAATTGATAAATAACAATATCATTAATGTTAACATTATCAACAGTTATGCTAAAAATTCTATATTTAATATAATATTGTTACAATATTGTCATAATAAATCTATAGATGGTGGTGATAGAATGATAATATTCACAATTACAAAATCTTAAAATTCTTTTATTTAATTGTAAAGATTCATCAATAAAATTAGATATTACTATTATATAACCAATAATATTACGTAAACTCCATAAATAAAAAGTAATGAAAATAGATATTGAAAAAATATTTGAGAAAAGTGTAATTAATTTATTTTTCATATACATAAATATTTTAAAAATATCATTTCTCGTAACACTTCTAGGGACACGTTTAAAACTAGCAGTCTGATATTTTTTCATAAATTTTTCAAACACTTCACTATTGACGAATGATAAAAGCAATTCTGATTGTGGTACAAGTTGTGCTATTCTTTCTCTTATTTTATTTTGTGAATATGTGAAAATGCTATTACTACTAACATTTAATTGAAATTGTATTGAATCTTGTGTTTTATCATTTAAGTGATATTTTTAAAAATGTCTACCAATGGTGTTAGTAGAGCTACCAGAAATATAAACATAATTTTTAACACAGTGTTTACATTGAATTCTAATTTCTATTTTGTCTGTAATTTTAACATCTTTTAAATCAAAATGTTTCTATACATTTGAAGTTTTAAGTTTTCTTTTTCTAGATGAAGTGAATGCTTGTATAAATAATTATCCCACATAAAATACAAAATTTATTTATTTAATTTTTTTTATGTCATATTCATTATTATTAATGTTATAATTGTGATAATTTATAATAAATAAAATTAAAATTTTAATACTAAATTGATTAGCGGGTTGAGCGAGTGGACGCGTTAAACCTCTGTAGTTGAAACTACAAGTTTTGTAATAGGACAAAATGAAATGGTGGCAAAGTGTGAATGCAGGGAAAATGGTGGCAAAGTGTGAATGCAGAGAAACTAGAGGAGAATGTGACAAAAAGGTCGTCCTTTTTGAGTCAAACTTGCCCACTGACGACAATGGGAGTTAAAGAAAGACGCAGGCCATTTATTTCATGCACATCTTCTTCCAACGCACACCAGGCGTCTCTTGTCGCAGCAGCAACAGACGCCGTTTGGGTACAAGACGAACCACCATTCTCATCCAGTGTGAACTGAAATTTGGAGAAAGTGGGTAAGATTTTTACTCACACTCTGACCGGTTGGTTGGGCATTATGGAGATTGCGGATTGAAAGGCATCGGTTGAAACTAAGTTTCATTTACACTACATTTTTATTTTTTATTAAAATTTCAATAAAAATACTTTTTAACATAACCTGCAATTTACGCTCTAACTTTTGAGATTGACACTTGAATTTTTTTTTTTTCCGAACAAAGCATCTACCACTTTTAGTTGTTAGGAATTCTGACTATGCCTTTAATTTATCCATTAATTTGATACATGTATATCGTAATAAAGTGTTTTGTAATAATTTTAACATTTTGCATTCTTGATCTCCTCTTTGCTCCTTAGTCATTGCAAACTTTGTTCATCACACCGTACAATTCAAAATTATGTTAAAAATTACTGTAAAAATTAAAGATCTGGTTAAAGAAAATCTTATTAAATAAAAAATATAGTAAATATAACAAATAAATCGACGATAATGATAAAGATTACATTTGTAAAATTATAAAAAAAAAAAAAACTTCAAGTGTAATATATAAATGACCTAAAGCTTAAATTCAGTGGCACTAAGAATTGTCCTCTACTTGATATTTACAAATTTAATAAATAAAGAGACTTGGATATTAAAGTTAATTGGCTGATCCCGTGACTGAAGGTACTAAAGTTAAAAAACTAAAATTGAAATATCAAATGAAGCTCTTGGGTACACGTGATCTACCCTCTATGCCCTTTATAAATTCAGAATTAAGCGATAATTAGTGTTTACTACCATCACTGTCAGACTAGTACCCCTGACCTAACCCAACTGCTGCGTATAGTTGAAGTCGAGCTCCCCTAAATGCCCACCATTTTTTGACCGTTACGAACTCCATTTGCTTCTGGGAATCGGATAGATCCAACGTTGGTCAATGCGTCCAAATGGGTCGTCAGTAATGCCCAACGTCTGTCCCTTTTCCAATGAATCCCTCTTTTTACAGTATTTTAATGATTATCAAGTTTGGCAATCGTCCATTAAACCACTGTATTAAATGTGAATTAATGGACTCCGAAGCTTTTTCCTCTGCCAAAAGGAAGATAAAAAGGAAGGGTTTGAGCGACTACTACTAAAATGTCGCCAGCTTCTTCACTTTCGTCTCTAAGCAATCATTCATAGAACCAGACAACAACCATCGGTCCCCTTAAGACCCTCGCCTTCTCTTCTTGATTTTTGTCTCTGAGAAGAAGTCTCTTCTGTAATTTTTCTGGGTTTCTCTGGAATTGAAGGGGAAGAGTTTGGAGGGGAAGCCAGATGGAGAAATTTCTCTGTTTTGCAGTCGTCCTGATACTCTGCTTCTGCTCGCGAGTTACAGTGGCGGAACAGGAGAGAAAAACTTACGTCGTACACATGGTGAAATCCCTAATGCCTGCGAGGTTCGAAGACCATTCTGAGTGGTATGACTCGTCTCTCAGATCGGTTTCTGGCTCCGCCGAAATGCTTTACACCTACAACAACGTCGTCCATGGATTTGCGACTAGATTAACGGCGGCGGAGGCCAAATCGCTGGAGGGTCTACCGGGAATTCTTGCTGTTCTGCCGGAAATAAAATACGAGCTCCACACAACTCGGACACCAGAATTTCTCGGGCTGGAAAGGAGTGTAGACATGTTCCCGGAGTCAAACTCGATAGCTGAGGTCATCATTGGCGTTCTCGATACCGGAATCTGGCCGGAGAGCAAAAGCTTTGCCGATTCCGGCCTTGGACCGGTTCCCAGTAGCTGGAAAGGCGAATGCGAAGTGAGTGCTAACTTCAATTCCTCAAGCTGCAACAGAAAACTAATCGGCGCAAGATACTTTGCGAAAGGCTACGAAGCGACATTAGGCCCAATCGATGAATCGAAAGAGTCGAAATCTCCGAGAGATGACGACGGCCATGGAACCCACACTGCGAGCACTGCCGCTGGATCTGTCGTCGATGGCGCCAATCTTTTGGGCTACGCGCCAGGAACCGCGAGAGGAATGGCCACGACTGCCAGAGTTGCCGCCTACAAAGTATGTTGGACCGGTGGTTGTTTCAGTTCAGACATCCTGGCCGCCATAGACAAGGCGGTGGAGGACAATGTCAACGTCCTCTCCATGTCCCTCGGCGGCGGCTCGTCGGATTATTACAGAGACAATGTTGCGATCGGAGCTTTTGGAGCGATGCAAAAAGGAATTTTCATCTCTTGCTCAGCCGGAAATGCCGGTCCCGGTTCTTACAGTCTCTCAAACGTGGCACCATGGATTACAACCGTCGGAGCTGGGACTCTAGATCGGGATTTCCCGGCTTATGTCAGTCTGGGTAACGGCAAGAATTTGTCCGGCGTTTCACTTTTCCAAGGAAAAGCTTTACCGGGAAAGCTTTTGCCGTTTGTTTACGCTGCTAATGTAAGTAACGCAACAAATGGGAACCTCTGCATGACCGGATCTTTGATACCGGAAAAGGTTGAAGGGAAAATCGTCCTTTGCGACCGTGGAGTGAGCCCCCGTGTTCAGAAAGGAGCCGTCGTAAAAGACGCCGGCGGTGCCGGTATGGTGTTGGCCAACACCGCTGCAAACGGCGAAGAGCTGGTGGCAGACGCGCATCTTCTACCAGCCACGACAGTGGGTCTAAAAGCTGGCGATGAGATAAAGAGCTACATTTCTTCTGATCCTAGTCCGACAGCGACGATTCTATTCGAAGGGACAAAGTTGGGGGTGGAACCGTCGCCGGTGGTGGCGGCGTTCAGCTCGAGAGGACCGAATTTAATAACGCCGGAGATATTAAAGCCCGACATTATTGCTCCAGGTGTCAACATTTTAGCTGGATGGGCTGGGTCTGTGGGACCCACGGGTCTCAGCGTAGACAAAAGACGTGTGGATTTCAACATTATTTCCGGAACGTCCATGTCCTGTCCCCACGTGAGCGGTCTCGCCGCTCTTCTGAAGGCGGCCCATCCCGAGTGGAGCCCCGCCGCCATCAGGTCCGCACTCATGACTACCGCCTACACCTCCTACAAAAACGGAAACAAATTACTAGACATTGCGACCGGGAAACCCTCCACTCCGTTCGATCACGGATCCGGCCACGTGGATCCCATCGTCGCCCTTAATCCCGGCCTTGTCTACGATATAACCGTTGACGATTACTTAAACTTCGTCTGCGCGCTTAACTACGCTCCGTCGGAGATCACCCTCCTGGCGAGAAGAAACTTCACTTGCGGGGCCAACAAGAAATACAGCGTCACGGATCTGAACTACCCATCTTTTGCTGTGACGTTCGAGAGCGGAAGTGACGGAAAATCGGGATCCAGCGTGGTCAAGCACACTAGAACTCTCACGAACGTGGGATTATCCGGGACGTACAAGGCTTCGATCACGGTGGAGAGTGATTTCGTGAAGGTGACAGTGGAGCCGGAATCGTTGAGTTTTACAGAAGTGAACGAGAAGAAAGAGTTCACCGTCACATTCACGGCGACTGGGTCGGGAGGGCCGGCGGCGAGCAAGAACAGCTTTGGGCGTCTGGAGTGGTCTGACGGGAAGCACGTCGTCGGAAGTCCGATTGCATTTAGCTGGACGTAGGAGAGATATAATTAGCAGATCTTCGTCGTCTTCTTCCTAATTTTAAAGTTGTGGAGCTTCAAATGGAGCTCCATGTAGTAGTGATCTGCTAAAACTGTTCATTTTCTGGGCAGCAAAGATCTGAGTATCCTTTTAAACCTAATTACAAGCTCAAGTTAAAGAATAACTCGCAAAAAATTGAAGAGAATGTGATCCATGAATCTAGTCAAAGGCATTATTAGCCTTTTGTCTCCTCTCTGGTCGACTGCGGCGACCGAAACTCATCTCTCTCGACATAGCATTAGAGCATGGAGTGGTAACATACCAAACTATCTAT
Source organism: Begonia peltatifolia (assembly GCA_022433055.1). Taxonomy (NCBI): domain Eukaryota; kingdom Viridiplantae; phylum Streptophyta; class Magnoliopsida; order Cucurbitales; family Begoniaceae; genus Begonia; species Begonia peltatifolia. Next base: position 7,471,384 of record CM039529.1, on the reverse strand, counting down.
GTTCCCATTTATACTCCATGCAATAAATATTTCTATGATGTTGACTTAAATTGTGTGACACATCCAAATTTTTTACTCCTTCCATGCCATGCAACTAGGGTGAGGTACTCTAGAAGAGTAATGACGAATCCTTTTTCACTCTTATAAAGGTACGAGAATGATATCAAACATCGCTCTATTATATGTTGTAGAAGAGTTGTTTTCTCAAGTTTTCGTGATTTGAAAATAGAGCAAACATTCTCATACTTTATATTGTCTGATTTACGTAACTTACATGGCACGTTTGTTCCATTATTCTATCATAATTTGATGGGTAAGACTCAACCGATTGTGGTGGAGTGTAACATATAGTACTGTGTCGAGAGCAATGTGTTTCCTAACATTGGCTAAAACAACTCCCGAGAGAAGAAGTGAGTGGCCATGTGACACAAGATGGTGAATCCAAAGGAGAAGTGGAAGTCAATAGCTAGACAGACACAAACCAAATCCTTCGTTGTTGGCCCAAATTACAGAAAATAGGAGCCATTAAAATACTTTAGCAGCCCAACCTAGAACTAGCAGGTGTATTCCAGCTGTGCTGATCCAAAGTATTACATGATAAGGAACTTCCCCTTATTATTTTCTAGGGAGATCATAGAATAAAATAATTAGATCAGAATACACGATTTTTTAGGATAAAATTATTAATATTTAGTTAAATACTAACAACAAAATAGGTTTTTTTTTTTTTTAAAAAGAAGGAAAACCGATCATGTGGATGCTCATGAAATCTCTAACATCATATTTACAAAATCTAGTTAAGTAAAACATTATATTTTAAACATTTTGGCTATATGTTCTACATCAAAAAATGTAATATGCGACTATTTTCTTTAATCGCAATATTTTACTCGAGATTAGAAATTAACATATGCATGTAGAAAAATAAAATTTGTAGGATACAATGAATGCAAGTATGAATCAGATTGAAATGATGGAAAGTATGAGATGATTAATAAAAGTGTGAATGCATGATACATGAGGTGATTAGACGCATAGTATATGTGATGACTAATGAAAGATTGAACGCATAAAAAATATGAAATGAGTGATGAAACCTCACGAGGGTAAGAAACTATTGATTTTCTAAAACCCTCATTGTTGGAAATGAGTTCCAACAATTTGTAATTTTTAAAGCATAGAACTTAACAACATATGTAGTTAATTCACTAGATTATTTTTTAATAGTAGTTTTACGATGTAAGTGAATTTTTATTGAAGATGATTTAGCTGATGGAGATTCTTCCAATTTCAGGCGAACATACAAACAAAGTAAATAATAATTAATTGGTATAAAATTAAAGAATTAATGTAATTGTTTATTTGAGGAATATTAAGATCTTAAAAAGAATAGATAGTTGAATTTCTTTATAAATATTTATTTGAGCAATATTATGGTCTCACTAGAATAAGATACCGAAAGCCCACGTGTACTTGAGAATTTAATTATGACTATAATATGTCTAGATAATTGAGTTCATTCATCTATTTTGTTTGAAGGATTTAAATAGAAGTAGAAACTTTCAAATTGATTATTATGAGATTGATATTTACTGTTAAATGAAATTGTATTAAATGTATTTGAGAATTTAAGTATTAGGTTGTTAAATACTAAATGTGAATAATTAATTTGACTTTTGAAGTAGAATTAAAATAGTTTGAGCTATAGTAAATATAATTAAATATTTTTTAGTACATTATGTATAAATGAGTATTTATTGATTTAGAATCATAATAAATGTTAATAGAATTTTAAAAGCATCTGCATAATTAATTACATATTATTTTTTTGAGGATCCACGTATTTAGAAATATTGAGTTTGCAACGTCCTAATCAAGTTTGATTCGAGAATTAAATTGGAAAAAAATTTTTGAGTTTGAAAATTTGAGAAAATTAAACTTCTGGTTGTTACAATCAAACTGATACAAAAAATCATTAATGATTTAACTGAATTTTTCATGGATGAACAAAGCAATGAACATTTTCATGCTTCTCGAGACCTTAAGTTCATCAAACAAGGTGAAGGTTTGACTTTGCTTTGACAAAGACACGGAAATCTTGAGTTTAGGGCGTTTTACAAATCAAAGTCTAAGGACCTAAATGTTAAAGCAAAATAGTTCATCGTCTAGTTTTTCACAATATTTTACTTAGTGACGATCACGGGGATCATGTTATTTGCATGATTCTCAATAATTGCAAAAAGAATTTTCCATATAGTTTTCTGGTTCAAAAAATTATTGAGCCATGAACTTGTTATTTCCTTTGAGAAAAGGCAACGGACATGTACAACAATCATACACTTAGCATCATTGAAGTCGAAGGTGATTTAGTATTCCAGGTTGATCATTTGACCTCCACTTCAACAACTGCTACTCCATGCTCTGCCACTAGAATGTTCCTACGGAAGATAAACTTTTCTAGTAATCTCCTAACCCCTCTCACTCTACGACCACACTTGAGAAGAGATTGAACATTACGTCAACTTGCTTAGTTAAACTTTCTATCCTTATGTTTACTTTTTAATTTCAACTGTATCTGTAATAGCTCGAAAAATTCAAATTTTAAATTTAATTTTTGAAATTTTTAATTTAATTTCGGTTGTCGTTCTGAGAAATATTTTAACGGGTAGATTAAATTATAAAACTCGGAGTCTAGTTTGTGATGGTTTTCAAAAACTTTAAAGTTGGGAGAGCGAGAATTTAGCGAAGTTACGGACGATAGAAACACGTGAAAGCGTTTTGGTAAATTCATTATTTAAATTATTTTATAAAATTAAAAAAAAAACAAAACAAAATTTTATAAAAACAACTGAGTGGCTTTCGCAAGCCGTTTAGAGTTTGGTTTTGCTTTGCCGGAGTCGAGAGCGAATGGGCGAGGGAGGGCGATTTGTGTACCGAAGTCGGAGCTGCGATCAACGGCCGACGAGCGCGAGTGTGAGGGGAGAGCTACGAGCGAGTGCTGCTGTTCCGACGAACCGAAGCTGTTCGATTTCTGCGGCTCAAGCTCCCGAAGGGTGAGGGCCCGAGCGCCTTCAACCGTCGACCGAGGGAGTGAGTCTCCGTCCAATTCTGCCGCTGACGACAGGATGTTTTGCTGGAGTCCTTCTCCCACCCGAGTACCGGACGCCACCACCCTGTAAGTCCTTCTTTCCCTCTGCTGTCCTGTCCGGTTTGGCCGAGACTAAGGTTCGGCTTCCTTCCATTTTTCTGTGAATTTGGCTGCAAATGTTGAGTGGATTAGGAGGGTGAGTGTCTATGTTAGCGGGTGGACAGCAGGAGACCGGTGAGAGGGAGAGAAACCGAGGGAGAAGGTTGAGCCAAAATTTGGATTTTTGTGCTTGAATTTCTGTTTTCGGGTTAGATTGTGCTTAATAAGTTGAAATGTGATTGTTCGGTGAAAAAATTGGCGAGATTGGATCGAAGTTGAGATTTCGGCTATTTTTCGTATAAAAACAGATTTTGTTTTTGACCGTTTTGGCCTGGCTTCGGTTGATCGTTTCCAATTATGTTTTGGTGGGTTAAACTAGGTTATTAGAGGAACGTATAACCGCTGGAATTATTTGATTCCGATATCCGACGCAAAAGTTATGCACGTAAGATGTTTATGTCGGATTTTCATCTGAGTCAAATTAGTGAGCGTTTTTTGTAGGGTTGTGACGTATGATAGAGGCATGGCCATTTTTGATGCGTAAGATTAGTTTGAATGAATTTTAGTTGAAGAAAACAAAAATGTGAAATTTGATAAAAAGGGGCAGATTCAGTTTCGGGATTTTTCAACCTAGCTACGGTTTACCATTTTGAAATCCGTCTTAGTATGTCAAACTAGGTTCCTAAGGGATGTTTAGCCACTTGAATCATTCGATTCCGTTGACGGACGCAAAAGTTATGCGCGTCCGAACCTTAGGCTGGTTTTCGGCCAAACTACATTGGTGACCCGTTTTAGTTGGAATATCATGGTTTAGTTAAGGAATGTTATTTTTAGCTTATTTGGTGAATTTTGAAGCGAAGATTTATAAGTGATTGTTTGTGTTTTAGGTTGAGGCATTTTTGGCGAAACTGTGCGTCGAGTGAGCGTAGGACGCCAGGTAAGTAGTGCATGCATGTGTTTTGCCCAAGTGGGCCTACACCGTAGAACTTTAGGATTTTATATTGTTGATTATAGTGTGCGTGCGTATTGTTTGACATACATCATTTTTTAAAAACGAGAACGAAAATGGTTTTGAGCATATTTTTAGTAGGTGACGAGACGCGTGGCGGTGGTACAGCGGATCCTGCTAGTGTGCTGGCCGGTGCTTCACCAGTCGCAGATTCCACTCGAGGAGTGGGCCGGCTGGGCCGTCACGCAGCGTGAATGTGTTGACGATGAGGGTGATGGGCAGTGGTACCGCGGATCCTACTAGTGTGTGGGCCGGTGCAACACCAGTCGTGGATTCCGCTCGAGGAGTGGGCCGGTTGGGCTGTCGCGAAACGTGTGTGTGTGGCAACTGTGGCCCCGTGCTGGGGAGGCTGGGACGAGGGCGACGTGTCAAGCTATAGTGTGGCGCGAGGTACACCCTCACCCTGATGTGGTTGCTGTGTGGTGATGCGTATGTGTAGCTTGAGGGCCTCGTTGCTAGGGAGTCCGGGACAGTGGCGATGTGTCAGGGTGTAGGGTGGCGGTAGGTTCCTCCTTACCTTGGTGCGGCTACACTTCGCGTCGCAGATGTGACAACATGAGTGTGAGTATAGAGACTGCATGTGATAGAGTTGCATTCACGGCTTTTACTTTCGTATTGTATTACTTACTGAGCGTTACGCTTATGATGTATGTTCTATGGTGTAGGTGCTGACGACCTTGCTGGTGAGCCTTGAGAGCTTAGTCCTGAGACATAGGATCGTTGGCGGCATGCGACCTAGCACTGGATGACGGATTTTGTTAAGGCGACCCGACCCGTGGTGGTGGTAGGTGATGGTGAGATTCGTTGGGTTGTTATTTTGTGTCAGGTATTTATGCAGATAGAGGAGTTTGTATAGATGTCGGTTGTACAGGATTGTATAGAGTGGTTGCGGTGTTTTGGGGACGCATATGTATTTTTATATGTTAGAGTATGGTATTGCGCTATACTGTGAATTTTGTTCATTTGCATTTGATGGATTTTCGTAGTCTTCATACTTTGATTTTGTTATGGTGATTTCTCTGGATGGTGGATACATAAATACTGTTAGTTTTGGTGAACTGTGTGCATGGTTTAAATTTTGGGATAGCCAGTTTTTAGGCGTTACTCTGCCGAAATTTCGAAAGAATGGTTGGGAGTTGAGAGGATATGGAATAGGTTGGGATGTGTACAGTGAGTACTTGAGTAGTGTGGATGAGCGTGAGAGTGCGGCGTGATCGCAGGTGCTCGGGGCACGCGGTCCTGCGAGTGCTCACGGGTCGTGCTGCGCCAGGTGAGGGCGTGCGTGCGGACGTGCGGTACGAAGGCAGGGCGCGTGGCGCACACGGCGCTGTGAGCGTGCGCGTGACGTGGTGATGTTGAGTTGGCGCGCGCAAGGCACCGCGAGGGTGCGCGCGGGGTGTCGAAGTGGGGACGTGAGTGTGCGGCACCGATTTTGGGTAGTTCGAGGGGTATGTTGGACTCCTTCCTAAGATTTCGAGTCTTGTCGGTTTATTTTAAAACTATTTTAAATTATTTCCTTTTCCGCTACATATTTTTATATTGAGGATTTTGTGTTCCCTCTTCGGGGCTCGAGTTGTTTTCGAATCGAGTCGAAAATTTTTTCATACTCACAAATGTTCTTTTGAAGATGATTTGAAAACGAAAGTACTATTAAACTGAGTGAGTTGTGTCAAGTTTTAGTGTGTCATAGTGTGTGGATGTACTGTAGCGCACCGGGAACGTGTGGGTTCTCGGGGTGTTACAGTTATGGTATTAGAGTCACGGGGTCGACGTCGTTCATAGGATTACCTAACACCGCCAGCTGCTGCATGGGAGCACTCCACAAACTATAAGTGTTTAGATTTATATTTATTGTAGGACTAATGTGAGTTTTGCATATGTTAAAGGTAGGAAATGTTAGGAGAGGCGAGAGGCAGAGGTAGAGGCCGACCACGGCGAGAGGCGCCCAGATCTGTGGGCGATATGGATGATACGGTCCGACAGCGTATTGAGTTAGTCCACCGTCAGTTTCAGTAGTTGAAGAGATTTATGAGCAGGGACGACCAGAGTCATTCTAGCGCCCAGTGTTCGTTTGACAGAGGGGGTGATAGGTTGCATAGACTTAGACCCCCGACTTTTGACGGTTCATCTCCGGATCCTCTCAGTGCTGAGGAGTGGATACGGAGCATGAAAAGAATGATGAGTTTTGCCGAGGTAGAGGAGCAGGACAGGGTTTCTAGTGCGCATTCTATCTGGCCAAGGATGCGAGCCATTGGTGGGATACGGTAGTGGCCACGAGAGATGTGGAGACCATGACCTGGGAGGAGTTCAGGTCGGTGTTTTTCGATAAGTATTTCAGCCATTCTGTCAGGACACAGAAGATGGTGGAGTTTGTGCTATTGAGGCAGACCGGCACTGTGGCCGAGTATGTACGACAGTTTGAGGCCTTGTCGCGGTTTGCAGGGCATTTGGTGAGCTTCGATGAGAATAAGGTACATCAGTTTGTGCAGGGCCTGAAGCCGGATATATATATGGGCATGCAGATTGCGGGGACCCGAGGCATGCCGTACGAGGAGGTGGTAGCGAGGGCCCTTGACATTGAGGAGGCTCGGGCGAAGCTTCCTAGTTATCGGGAGGTACCCAAGGAGCATTCTCTGAGATCATTCAGAGAGTCGCTGCCACAGTCGAGCGGAGAGGCGTCCGTGCAGAAAGGCCTGAAGAGGCCTAGTGACAGTTCCAGCAGCCAGGGGAGCACTAAGAGTCCGCAGGGGTCGGGACAGTTTTCAGTGTGCCCGAAGCGTCAGAGGAGCCACCCGGGCGAGTGCAGAACGGGCCCAGTGCGGTGTTATAATTGTGGCGAGGTGGGCCACATGTCCAGAGAGTGCCAGAAGCCGTGTCAGAACCTCTGCTTCAACTGCAATGAGGTGAGACACTTTGCCAGCAGATGTCCAGCTGCGAGCAAAGTGTCAGCCAGAGTTACACCGAGGGTCTTTGCCCTTTTTGAGCCAGATGATGCTGCCCAGCCATCAGTGATTGCAGGTAACATTTTTGTTTCTGGTGTGGCAGCTTATACTTTGATTGATACGGGCGCTACGCACTCGTTTGTGTTGACGAGCTTTGTTGTTAAGGCCAACTTGGAGTTCAGTCCCGCCGAGCGACATTATGATGTGACCTTGCCATCAGGGGAGCATTTATATTCAGAACAGGTGGTGCGGGACAATGTTGTGACAGTGGGGAGAAAGCAGTTATATGCCGAGCTAGTCATACTCCATATGAGCGGTTATGAGGTGATCTTGGGAATGGACTGGCTGTTCAGATATTATGCGGAGATTGACTGTAGGACCAGAGAGGTTCATTTCCGGCCCTTGGGCGGGGAAAGTTACACATTTAAAGCAGGTAAAGGTCTTGCCAAGATTTCTACTATCTTTTCTCGTCAGGTTCCACGATTGTTGGGCAAGGGTTGCCAGGAGTTTTAGCAAGTGTCGGGGATGCGCAGTCACAGAGTGATACTCGGATACAGGATATTCTTGTTGTACAGGAGTTTCCGGAGGTGTTTCGTGATGATTTGCTAGGGTTGCCCCATGACAGGGAGATCGAATTCGAGATAGATGTTTTCCCAGGTGTCGAGCCGGTGTGCAAGAACCCGTACAGGTTAGCACCTACCGAACTTAAAGAGCTGAAGGCTCAGCTGGAGGAACTGACAGATAAGAGCTTTATACGCCCTAGTTTTTCACCTTGGGGAGCGCCAGTTCTATTCGTCAAGAAGAAGGACGAATCCCTACGTATATGTATTGACTATCGGGAGCTGAATAAGTTGACGGTGAAGAATAGGTATTCATTGCCGAGAATTGACGATTTGTTTGATCAGTTATAGGGTGCCCGAGTGTTTTCTAACATCGACCTGAGGTCCGGCTATCATCAGTTGAAGGTGAAGGAAAAGGATGTACCGAAGACGGCCTTTAGGACGAGGTACGGGCATTTTGAGTTCCTAGTTATGTCTTTCGGGTTGACCAATGCCCCTGCAGCCTTTATGGATCTGATGCACCGGGTGTTCTGGGAGTACCTGGACAAGTTTGTGATTGTGTTTATCGACGACATTCTGATTTATTCGCAGAGTGAGGAGGAGCACAGGGGGCACCTGAGGATCGTATTGACTATTCTGAGTCAGCATCAGCTGTATGCTAAGTTCTCCAAGTGCGAGTTTTGGTTGGACATGATTCACTTCTTGAGGCATGTTATTTCCTCTGAGGGTATTTCAGTTGATCCGATGAAGGTTCAGGCTGTATAAGAGTGACCGCGGCCGACCATTGCTAACGAGATACGCAGTTTTCTAGGGTTGGCTGGATATTATCGGAGATTCATTGAGGGGTTCTCTAAGATCTCGGCTCCCTTGACCCGGCTGACCAGAAAGAATGCGAAGTATGAATGGACCGACAGGTGTGAGGACAGCTTCCAGACATTGAAGCAGAGGTTGACTACGGCTCCTATACTGACGCTGCCCGTGGAAGGAAAGAAGTTCTGGATTTATTGTGATGCCTCCATGATCGGTTTGAGGTGTGTTTTGATGCAGGGTGGGAGAGTCATTGCCTATGCCTCTAGGCAGTTGAAGGCTTACGAGCAGAATTATCCCACTCACGATTTGGAACTGGCGGCAGTTGTATTTGCACTCAAGATTTGAAGGCATTATCTTTATGGATAGCAGTGCGAGATTTACTCAGACCATCAGAGCTTGAGGTACATTTTCACGCAGAAGGAGCTGAATTTGAGACAGAGAAGATGACTCGAGCTGGTCAAGGACTACGATGTGGAGATCAGGTACCACCCGGGAAAGACGAACGTAGTGGCAGATGCCTTGAGTAGGGTGACAGCTTCGACTTCTATTGAGTTGGTGACAGAGATGCAGAGTTTTAGCCTAGAGGTAGTTTCTGATCTGGTAGCCACTCTTTCGGTCTTGTCGTTAAGGTCGACTATTCTGGACAGGATCAGGTAGACTCAAGAGACTGACTTGGAGTGTAGCGAGCTGAAGGCGAGTATGGAGGCCAGGCCTGATTCTGAGTTCAGCTATTCAGAGGACAAGATTATGAAATTTCGGGATAGGTGGTACGTCCCGAAGGATGAGGAACTGAGGAGAGATATATTATCAAAGGCCCATTCATCTTTTTTCTCTGTGCATCCGGGAAGCACTAAGATGTACAGAGATTTGAAGCAGCACTATTGGTGGCCTAACATGAATCGAGCAGTGGCTGAGTATGTTGAGACCTGCGTAGTCTGTCACCAGGTGAAGGCAGAACATCAGCGACCGTCCGGGATGCTCCAACTATTGCCAATACCATAGTGGAAGTGGAAGCGGATCACTATGGATTTTGTGGTGGGACTGCCGAGGACTGCCAAGGGCCATGATGCTATATGGGTGATTGTAGACAGGTTGACGAAGTCGTCTCACTTTTTGCCTGTGAGGATGACTTATACCATGGATCAGTTTGCCTAGTTGTATATCCAGGAGATAGTCAGACGTCATAGGATTCCGGTGTCGATTGTTTCAGACTGAGACCCCAGGTTCATGTCCAAGTTTTGGAGGAGTTTGCATAAGGCTATGGGCACCAGGTTAGATTTCAGTACGGCATTTCATCCTCAGACCGACGGGTAGTCAGAGCGGACTATACAGATACTGGAGGATATGCTCAGGGCCTGTGTGTTGGAGTTTCAGGCGGCTTGGAGCAAGTTCTTACCGTTAGTGGAATTCTCGTATAACAACAGCTACCAGTCCACCATTGGTATGACGCCGTACGAGGCCCTCTACGGAAGGAAGTGCAAGTCGCCATTGTATTGAGATAAGGTTGGGGAGGCCTGATTGATAGGTCCTGAGATCATACAGCAGACTGTCGACAAAATTTCTGTGATACAGAAGATGATTGAAGCAGCTCAGAGTCGACAGAAGAGTTATGCTGATAAGAGGCGTCGGGAGTTGGAGTTTAATAAGGGCGACGAGGTATTTCTGATGGTCTCGCTGTTCAAGGGAGTGGTGAGGTTCGGAAGGCGGGGGAAGCTCAACCCTCGGTTTGTGGGACCATTCCCGATTGTCAAGCGGATTGGGAGAACTGCGTACCAGCTTCGGTTGTCTTCGTCGATGGATGCCATCCATGATGTTTTCCATGTCTCGATGTTGAGGAAGTGTATGCGCGATCCTTCTCAGGTAGTGCCACAACAGGATATAGAGATCCAGCCGACGCTGTCCTACAAGGAGAAGCCAGTGAGGATCTTAGGATCAGCTGTGAAGGTGCTGCGCAACAAGGATATTCCTCTAGTCAAAGTGTTGTGGCGCAATCATGGTGTGGAAGAGACTATTTGGAAGCGGCGTGAAGACATGGAGCGGCAGCATCCTAACTTATTCGGTACGTAAATTTTGGGGACAAAATTCTTATAAGGTGGGAGGAATGTAATAGCCCAAAAATTTTGGATTTTAAATCTAATTTCTGAAATTTTTAATTTAATCTCGGTTTTCGTTCCGAAAAATATTTTAACGGGTAGATTAAATTATAAAACTCGGAGTCTAGTTTGTGATGGTTTTCGAAAAATTTAAAGTCGGGAGAGCGAGAATTTAGCAAAGTTACGGACGATAGAAACACGTGAGGGCGTTTTTGCAAATTCATTATTTAAATTATTTTATAAAATTAAAAAAAAAACTAAACAAAATTTTATAAAAACAATTGAGTGGATTTCAACCTAGCTACGGTTTACCATTTTAAAATCCGTCTTAGTGTGTCAAACTAGGTTCCTAAGGGGACGTTTAGCCACTTGAATCGTTCGATTCGGTAGACGGACGCAAAAGTTATGCGCGTCCGAACCTTAAGTTGGTTTTCGACTAAACCACATTGGTGACCCGTTTTAGTTGGAATATCGTGGTTTAGTTAAGGAATGTTATTTTTAGCTTATTTGGTGAATTTTGAAGCGAAGATTTATGAATGATTGTTTGTATTTTAGGTTGATGCATTTTTGGCGTAGCTGTGCGTCGAGTGAGCGTAGGATGCCAGGTAAGTAGTGCATGCATGTGTTTTGCCCAAGTGGGCCTACACCGTAGAACTTTAGGATTTTATGTTGTTGATTGTAGTGTGCGTGCATATTGTTTGATATGCATCATTTTTTTAAAAACAGGAACGAAAATGGTTTTGAGCATATTTTTAGTAGGTGACGAGATGCGTGGCGGTGGTACTACGGATCCTGCTAGTGTGCAGGCCGGTGCTTCACCAGTCGCGGATTCCACTCGAGGTGTGGGCCGGCTGGGCCGTCACGCGGCGTGAATGTGTTAACGGTGAGGGTGATGGGCAGTGGTACCGCGGATCCTACTAGTGTGTGGGCCGGTGCAACACCAGTCACGGATTCCGCTCGAGGAGTGGACCGGCTGGGCTGTCGCAAAACGTGTGTGTGTGGCAACTGTGGCCCCGTGATAGGGAGGCTGGGATGGGGGCGACGTGTCAAGGTGTAGTGTGGCGCGAGGTACACCCTCACCCTGATGTGGTTGCTGTGTGGTGATGCGTGTGTGTAGCTTGAGGGCCTCGTTGCTGGGGAGTCCCGGATGGTGGCCACGTGTCAGGGTGTAGGGTGGCAGTAGGTTCCTCCTTACCTTGGTGCGGCTACACTACGCGTCGCAGATGTGACAACATGAGTGTGAGTGTAGAGACTGCATGTGATAGGGTTGCATTGACGGCTTTTACTTTCGTATTGTACTACTTACTGAGTGTTAGGCTTATGATGTGTGTTCTATGGTGTAGGTGCTGACGACTTGCTGGTGAGCCTCGAGAGCTTAGTCCTGAGGCATAGGATGGTTGGCGGCGTGCGACCGAGCACCGGATGACGGATTTTGTTAGGGCGACCCGACCCGTGGTGGTGGTAGGTGATGGTGAGATTCGTTGGGTTGTTATTTTGTGTCAGGTATTTATGCAGATAGAGGAGTTTGTATAGATGTCGGTTGTACAGGATTGTATAGAGTGGTTGCAGTGTTTTGGGGACGCATATGTATTTTTATATGTTAGAGTATGGTATTGCGCTATACTGTGAATTTTGTTCATTTGCATTTGATGGATTTTCGTAGTCTTCATACTTTGATTTTGTTATGGTGATTTCTCTGGATGGTGGATACATAAATACTGTTAGTTTTGGTGAACTGTGTGGAAGATTTAAATTTTGGGATAGCCAGTTTTTAGGCGTTACTCTGTCGAAATTTCGGGAGAGAGGTTGGGAGTCGAGAGGATATGGAATAGGTTGAGATGTGTATAGTGAGTACTTAAGAAGTGTGGATGAGCGTGAGAGTGCAGCGTGATTGCAGGTGCGCGGGGCACGCGGCCCTGCGAGTGTTCAAGGGTTGTGCGGCGCCGGGTGAGGGCGCGCGTGCGGACGTGCGGTACTGAGGCAGAGCGCGCGGGGCACGCGGCACTGTGAGCGTGCGCGTGACCTGGTGATGTTGAGTTGGCGCGCGCAGGGCACCGCGAGGGTGCGAGTGGGGTGTCGAAGTGGGGACGTGAGTGTGCGGCACCGATTTTGGGTATTTCGAGGGGTATGTTGGACTCCTTCCTAGGATTTTTAGTCTTGTCGGTTTATTTTAAAACTATTTTAAATTATTTCCTTTTTTGCTGCGTATTTTCATATTGAGGATTTCGTGTTCCTTTTTCGGGATGAGAGTTGTTTTCGAATCGAGTCGAAAATTTTTTCATACTCACAAATGTTCTTTTGAAGATGATTTGAAAACGAAAGTACCATTAAACTGAGTGAGTTGTGTCAAGTTTTAGTGTGTCATAGTGTGTGGATGTAGTGTAGCGCACCAGGAACGTGTGGGTTTTTAGGGTGTTACAGTATCTTGTTTTAATGTTTTTGCACATCTGGATTTTGTATTATACTTTGATAGTGAGATTATGTTTATATGAATTTGGTGCTTCTTGCTTATTTTTTTTTTTTTGGTGCTTCTTGCTTATTCTTTTTTTTTTTTTTTTTAATTATGACTATGAGAAAGAGAAAAAAAACAATAGAAACTCGACCTATTTTTCCATAATATATATGAAAGGGAAGAAAGTTAATAAAGAGAGAGAAAACATATTTAAAAAGAAAATTTTGTATGGGTCAGAAAGGGGGAGTAAGTAATCATGTTGACATGTGTAAATGCCAATACTCGTGAAATTAGATGTTTAACTTAGAATATAAGTAGTCATCATAAAAAAACAGATTGTCAGATTAATATGCACTAAGCATAATTGTTTTGATAAATGACGTAATCAATACTAATTTAAGTTAATATTTTAGGCATAGTGAATTATATCTGTAATCTTTATATAAATTATTTTCACTTTAAAAATACTTTTGAAAGTGAATATTTAAACGTTTAATATGTTTAATGAGTCTATGCGGTATAAAACAAATTTACATTTTGAAAACTCAATTGAAGACTATTGCAAGCGTTGAATTTTAGTTAGCCAGGACGTCTTGAGAAGCGCAGCGGATGCCCAATCTTGAACCATGTATGAAATGGAGGACTTGTGGACGCTTGATCTGAGAGTTTTTTTGTTTACAAACACCAACTGTAGACACCTGATGAAATTAATAGCCGCTTGGTCCCATGCCATATGAAAAATGGAAGGCTTCGTCGATGCCCACTCCTGAAAGTGTTTTAATCACACCCTCGTGGGTCGCCACGATTCTTGACATGACTTACTTAATCTTTAAAGCAATTTGGACGTAAAATTTTTTGCCTTTTTCTTAAAACTTTAAATCGATTTTTGAACCTTTGAATACCTTAAACAGCAATTGAAAATGTGCTTAAAACATATTTAAAATGATTCGTTTAAAGTAGGAATGAGTTGCATTTAAATCCAAACTTGGAAAAATTCTGCACGAACCACGGGTGGAGCTCACCTAAATCATCATATGCATTAAAATCTTTCATTCAGAGTAAAAAAAAACTGAGATACTTAGCGGAAATTACGAAAACAAACTGTATGAATAACTCTAAAAGCTGAACATATCCATACAGGGAAAAAAGACTCCCAAACAGTTCCAGTATTTTTCAAATCTCAAAAGTTATCTATAACCCTATTCAAAAGATTATAAACAAGTACCTTAAACATAAAAATGTCACCCACAGATCAAAATGTCGCTAGAGTGCCACAACCAACCCTCATGAGCTCGTTCTTCCAACTGCATCTATCCATTGACTTAAGGCTCAAAGTCCTTATCTGTACGACCAGTACCTACATTATAAAGTTTAACTAATGAGTCTAACGCTTAGCAAGATCATATCAATGCTATAAAATGCTCGTGATATGCATGATCATTTTCAAAACATGTATATACTTCACATTTCATTTAATTCCAGTGACATGGTGGTTAAAGGGCCGTGTTAGAGAAGTAGGTTAAGTAAACATGTCATGTGTCCCTCTGGCCCAGGTTAGCCCTAGGATCCGTGGAGTTTTAACCGCCTCCTGGCCCACCCAGTGGTAAGGATACGCAGGACTTACGGTGGACGATATCGTATGCCATCCTCATTCCACAACTTAACCGATACGTTATATAACATGACATTTTTTATCTTTCTTATATGAAACATGTGCATAAAATATTTTTGCATGATTTCTTGAAAAAAGTGTGCATATAATTTATTACATATCCTCAATGCATAACATAGACAATTCTCTAGACATTTAGCAACACAATGACACTTAACATAAAACAACTTCTAATAAGCTAATTACCCATAAATGTACCCCTTAAAGTATATAAAACCTAGTACCTTTGTGATGTAGGACTTAAGGGTAAAACATATGGAATATAAACTTACCTTTGGTCTTTCGGAATTTAAGCAAACCTTGACGTTCCCTTGAAGTTTCAATAACCTAAAACAAGTGTATTTGAACCATTAATAACATTACATAAGTACTAACTAATCAACCAAACAAAACAAAAATCCAAATCCAAAACTTCACTCAAAGCATTCAACATCCATTTGCAATGATTTGAGCATAATAAACCAAGAACTCAAGCCAACTCTTTCAGAGAAAACTCGGATTTGCTTTTAAAAGGGCTCAACTTCAAACCTCAATATCTCATTCAATTTTTATATGAATTTAACGATTTAAAGCCAAAATCTTTATTAAGGTGTCCATTTTATCACGGTGGAATTCATTTTTCAAAAACAAAGCCTGAGCATAGGTAGAAAATTCAGCAACCGAAACTGCCCTGTTTTTGGTTGTAAATTTCATCCAACTTCAAAAATTCACAACAAATCGTATACATGTCTGAATTTGATGATTCAACATGTTTTGGAAACCTTATAATGTCTAGTTCAACATAGAGCTATCCATTTGTTAAAAACAAATTAGAGCAGAATTTTTAAAACCGAAATGGCCACTGAAATTTCTAGATTTTTTTACGTAATAATTTCAAATTTTCATAACTTATTGAAGTCTTAATCGCTCTCAATGATTCAACATGTTTTGAAAACCTTATAATTTTTATTTTAACATAGAACCATCCATTTATCAAAAGCAAATCGGAAATCAGAGCAGAATTTAAACCAACCGAAACTGCCCTGTATTTTGCAACATTAAAACCTAGTTTCTAAATCTTGGTCCAACATGCATTATTTCCTCATTCAATCCATTCAAGACCATTACATAATCTTAAATTAAGATGAAACATCAAATGAGAGAAGAAAAACCAGCAACTATTTCAAAATTTTTGGATTTCAAAACCCATGAACAAAACTTGCACAAAACTTCTCACTATTCATCATTTAGCATGTAATAACTCTTGAACCAATTAATTCTTACCTTAATCTCCAAATGAAGGATGCTAGGCATGAGAGAAAACCAAAAATGGAGGAAGAGTGGCTGGTGTCTTCGTGGAGAAGCAGAAGAAGAGGAAAGAAGACTTAGGGTTAATTTAAAAAAATGTTGTAATGCTGTTTAATTTTCAACCACGTAAACTTACTTTTTACTCTACCTAATTCTACATGAATTTCATCCTAACTACATGTAGTTTTTAACCACATTTCACCCTTCTTATCTCTTTATTGATGATTTCCTTTTTGAAGTTCAATTTGAATATTCAAACATTCAATGTCCCTAATTCATTTTGACTTTTCTTTCGCTCTTCATTTTTCTTCTTTCTTTCACTGAGTAATATTACCTATACTTACCTAATTTTATCCTTTATCCATTAAATCATAACTTGTCAACACATCTTATTAATTTTTATTCTTTTATCATTTATTTTCGTCAATAACTCAATCTACCAAATTTTTCATCCAAAATATATATTACATTAACAAAGTGTGTGTACATAATATTTTAAGGACAATTACATGATAAGAAAAATTCGAGTGTTACATTTCACCCTCTTTAAACAAAATTTTATCTTCAAAATTTGCTTAGCCCATAGCTCCTGATATTGGCGCAACATATCTGGTTGCCTCGTAGCAAAACTCTCTTCGAAAGGTATATCTTAAGTTCTTAACTCCTTAATTTCGTTGTGATTTGTTGAATTGTAGAGCCTAATTTAAGTTTGAGGGTATTTTAGTAATATTTATCCTGTTATTCTGTAACCCTAAATTGTCTATTATATAAAGACGTATTTAGGTTATTGGAGATGGAGAGAGTGTGAGGCAAAAATTATTGTAACTCGTCCTTTGTTCTTAGTGAAATCTGTCAGCGGCCAGTGGACGACACTCTCACAACGAGAGTGAACCACTATAAATCTCTCCGTATTATTTTTCTTTTTGCTTTTCTATCGTTCGTTACAGGTGGATTAGGGCGTCTAATCTTAACAACTGGTATCAGAGCTTTAGGTTGAATCTGTTTCGAAAATCAGGGTTTGATTTTCTCGAAGGTTTCGAACGAATCAGGTTTGTAATTTTTGGTGTGAGAAATTACAATTTTTTGAAAAGAAAAGGAATTCTATTCTTTTTGCTTGCCGTGGAAATTAAAAAAAAAAAGATTTCGCTTTTGGTTACTGTTCTTGATAGCAAGAATAGAGAGATTCTCTTCTTCGTTACGAAAATGAACAAAAAAAAGGTGGATTTTTTTTTGTCTTCTTTGCCGCGAAGAACAAAGAGAAGAAACAGATAGAAGTGCTCTGCTGCCGACACGAAAAAAAAAGAGACCACCGTTTGATCTCCGTCATCATTCTCAGCAATTGCCGAACTGTCTTGCCGTTGAGCCATCACCGATCTGATTGTGTCTCTTTGTTTTTCAGGGAGAAACAGAGACAAAAATATCTGTTTTTATTTTGAATTATTAGATTTGAGAAGTTGTTTGTGGAATTTTTGAGGTTTAAATTTTGATATTGGGTGATCGAAAATATTTGAGCAAAGTTATTGATTCAGAAAATTTTGCAGGATTTACTCTGATTTTAAAAGGGTGTGATTTGGATATTCTATTCTGAAAATAATTTTGGGATACAAATTTGATTTTCAAATTTTATTAAATATTTTGGATATCTATATTGTTGGGTGGATTTATTCAGAATATTTTTTGGGTAAAATTCTGTTACTTGATAAAGATGACCGGCGACGATAGTACAGGACACGGTATTGGAAAATTCAATGGGGCAGATTTTGCGTTCTGGAGAATGCAAATTGAGGACTACTTGTACGGGAAAAAACTTCATCTTCCCCTGAGTGCGAAACCAGAGAAGATGGAAGACGGTAAATGGAATCTCCTCGACAGACAGGTTTTGGGAGTCGTCCGATTGAGGCTAGCCAAAAGTGTTGCTCACAACGTAGCAAAGGAGAAAACCACTGCGAGCCTGATGAAGGCTCTGTCTAATATGTACGAGAAACCCTCTGCGAATAATAAGGTATTTCTTATGAAGAAGTTATTTAATTTGAAGATGATTGATGGTACTTCTGTTGCAGCGCATCTGAATGAATTTAATACTATGGTAAATCAATTGCTATCTGTGGATATTGATTTTGGGGATGAACTTTGCGCCTTAATTTTGTTGGCGTCTCTACCAAATAGTTGGGAACCTATGAGGGCAGCAGTTAGTAATTCAGTAGGAAGCGCAAAATTGGTATTCACCGATGTGAGGGATCGTATTCTTGCCGAAGAGGTCCGTCAAATTGATTCTGGTGAAACATCAAAGGGTTCAGCCTTGAATGTTGAAAACAGAGGCAGAGTCAATGATAGAAACTCCAACCGGAGTAGGGGCAGGTCTAAGTCAAAGAATGAAAGAGGTCACTCTAAGTCTCGGCGAACACTTGAGTGCTGGAATTGTGGTAAGCAGGGTCACATGAAAAAAGATTGTAGAGCACCGAAGAAGAACGGAAATGATAAAGGTGATGGAGCAAATGCAGTAATAGAAAACATCACTGACGCACTACTTCTTTTGGTTGATAGCCCGATAGACTCGTGGGTCTTGGATTCGGGAGCATCTTTTCACACCACCGCACATAAGGAACTAATAGAAAATTATGTGACTGGAAATTATGGCAAAGTCTACCTTGCAGATGGTGAGCCACTGGATATTGTGAGTATCGGGGACATCAAACTGAGGATGGCAAATGAATCTGTTTGGAAGATCAGTAAAGTGAGACACGTGCCAGGGTTGTTGTGAAATATGATTTCAGTTGGACAGCTTGATAGTGAAGGTCATCATGTCAGTTTCGAAAACAGTCATTGGAAGGTTACTAAAGGAGCGATGGTCGTCGCTCGAGGTCACAAAACAGGTACCTTATATATGACATCTACATGCAGAGACACAATTGCTATTGTTGATAACTCGAAGAACACAGAGTTGTGGCATTGCAGATTGGGCCACATGAGCAAGAAAGGAATGAAGCTTCTTGTCAAGAATGGTCAGATTCCAGACTTGAAGTCTGTCGAGCATCAATTATGTGAAAGCTGGATTTTTGGAAAACAGAAACGTGTCAGTTTTCTAAAGGTTGGGAAGGAGCTGAAGAAGGAAAGACTAGAATTGGTACACACCGACGTGTGGGGACCCGCACCCGTTTCTTCTCTTGGTGGATCATACTACTACGTGACATTCATAGATGATTCAACAAGAAATGTATGGGTTTACTTCATGAAAAATAAATATGATGTGTTTAGTGTTTTCAGGAAGTGGAAGGCCTTGGTTGAGAACGAAACAAATTTGAAGGTGAAGTGTTTGAGGTCAGACAACGGAGGCGAGTATATCGATGCGAATTTCAAAGAGTTTTGTGCTGTGAATGAGATCAAGATGGAAAAGACTATTCCTCGAACACCTCAAGAAAATGGAGTTGCTGAAAGGATGAACAGAACACTGAATGAACGTGCAAGGAGCATGAGATTGCACGCTGGACTGCCTAAATACTTTTGGGCAAATGCAGTCAACACAGTAGCCTACCTGATCAACAGAGGACCCTCCGTACCTCTAGATTTCAAACTTCCAGAAGAAGTCTGGAGTGGTAAAAAGGTAAACTTTTCCTTTTTGAATGTGTTTGGTTGCTTATCATATATACACATTGATGATTCTGATAGAAGCAAGATTGATCCAAAATCTAAGAAATGTTTTCTTATTGTTTATGGTGATGCCGAGTTTGGTTATCGTTTCTAGGATAATCAAAATCGGAAGATCATTCACAGCAGGAACGTCATCTTCAACGAACAGGTCCTTTACAAAGATGCTGTTGGCAAGACTTTCGACAGTGGGAGTTCTGTTTTGAAAGAGTCTACTGTGGTCAACTTAAAAGATTTTTCAACTGATAATGCTCCGACTGTCAAAGAAGATCAGAGTGTTGTTGTTGAAGAAGTTGATGAAAATGTAACTCCAGAGGTAAATCCGCAAACGCCAATTGCAGAACTGAGAAGATCATCCCGAGTCAGTAAACCAGTCCATAGATTGTCTCCGTCTCTTAATTACATCCTACTGACCGACAGAGGAGAACCAGAATGTTATCAAGAAGCAGTACAGTCTAATGATTCGATTAAGTGGGAGGCAGCCATGAAAGATGAGATGAACTCGTTGAAGTTAAATAAAACTTGGCAATTGGTTGAGTTGCCGAAGAGTAAGAAAGCACTGCAAAACAAGTGGGTTTATCGGATTAAAGAAGAACATGATGGGAGCAAGCGGTACAAGGCTAGATTGGTTGTCAAAGGTTTTCAACAGAAGGAAGGTATTGACTATACCGAGATTTTCTCACCAGTGGTGAAGTTGACGACGATCAGAACTGTTCTGAGTTTAGTTGTGAAAGAAGACCTTCATCTTCAGCAGATGGACGTGAAAACTGCATTTTTTCACGGTGACTTAGACGAAAAGATCTATATGAAACAACCACGGCTTCGAGGTGAAAGGAAAGCAGGAGCTTGTGTGTGAGCTTCAGAAGAGCTTGTATGGCTTGAAATAGGCTCCAAGGCAATGGTATAAGAGGTTCGATAGCTTTATGAAAGGTAACAATTTTGTCAGATGCGAAGCCGATCACTGCTGCTACATCAAAAGGTTTGATAACTCCTATATTATTCTGCTCCTTTACATTGATGATATGTTAATTGCTGGAGCAAGCTTGCATGAGATTGACAGGCTGAAGAGGAAGTTATCTAAGTAGTTTGCGATGAAGGATTTGGGAGCTGCAAAACAAATCCTTGGGATGAGGATATTCAGGGATAAGGAGGTTCTCAAACTCTCACAAGAAGAGTACGTAAAGAAGGTTCTTAGCAGGTTCAAGATGCACGATGCTAAGCCAGTCACTACACCATTGGCTAGTCATTTCAGGCTATCCAAAGATCAGTCGCCCTCGACCGATGAAGAGAAAGACTACATGGGTACTGTTCCATATGCCTCTGCTGTTGGTAGTCTTATGTACGCGATGGTTTGCACACGACCAAACATTGCACATGCAGTGGGAGTTGTCAGCAAGTTTATGAGTAATCTAGGAAGGAAATATTGGGAAGCCGTTAAGTGGATCTTGCGATATTTGAAGGGAAGTTCAGATTTCGCTTTATGTTTTCGAAAGTCTGATTTGGGCTTGGATTGATATGTTGATGCTGATAATGGTGGTGATATTGACAGTAGTAAAAGCAGAACTAGATGTGTCTACACCTTGGGTGACACCACAATCAGTTGGGTCTCGATGCTTCAAGATGTAGTTGCTCTTTCTAGTTGTGAAGCAGAATATATTACAGTGACAGAAGCCGCGAAGGAGATGATGTGGTTGCAGCCTTTTTTACACGAGTTAGATCAAAACTACGATGGGAGTATATTGCATTGTGACAGCCAAAGTGTCATCCATTTGGCAAAGAATCCAGTTTATCATGGCAGGACAAAGCATATACAAGTGCGTTATCACTTCATCAGATCTGCCTTAGAAGATAGAGTTTTGACACTTGAGAAGATACCAGGGAGTCGGAATCCAGCTGACATGTTAACGAAAGCTGTGATGAGTGAGAAGCTGAAGTTGTGCGCAACTTCAGTCGGACTTCTTGGATGAGATATGAGAATGAAACCGCTACAGATGGAGAGACGATGAGATTAGTCTCCAAGTGAGAGATTGTTGAGTTGTGGAGCCTAATTTAGGTTTGAGGGTATTTTAGTAATATTTACCCTGTTATTCTGTAACCCTAAATTGTCTATTATATAAAGACGTATTTAGGTTATTGGAGATAGAGAGAGTGTGAGGCAAAAACTATTGTAACTCGTTCCTTTGTTCTTAGTGAAATCTATCAGCGGCCAGTGGACGTAGCTCTCGCAACGAGAGTGAACCACTATAAATCTTTCCGTGTTATTTTTCTTTTCGCTTTTCGATCGTTTATTACAGGTGGATTAGGGCGTCTAATCCTAACATGATTGACTATATTTCTCAACCTATAGTTATCCTACATATCCTCGAGTCTGTTTCATCCAGTTACTTCCTAAGGTTCAATTATTAACTAAAGACCTTGGTTTTCTCTTGATTATCTATTTTTTTAAATTTTAGTGGTTCATCCATTAAGATTTTAATCTCATGGTTCCCCAAACAATGATCCCTCAATCACGTACTCCAATATCAGTCTCATAATTACGTGCACTAAACTCGATTCAACTAACTATAACCTCGATCATTATGTACTATCTAATTTCTATGTCTCGAAAATTAAAGCATCCTAACCTATTTACCTTAACCTTAAATCGTGCACCATTCATTGACTCTAAATTAATTAACCATAGCCCCAACTTTTGAAATCGTCTAATTCAGCTTCATTTTATATTTCCTCCAGCTATGACCTCTCTAACTCCATTATCAAATACCGTTCTCTTAATTACATTTACCGTATTCAATTTGACTAATTACATCTTTGACTATGTATATAAAGCAATGCCTAGTTCCTATGTTCCCAAATCAAATTGCTCTAGCTATATATTTTAGTACTCAATCGTTCATGGATTTAACTAACTATAACCTAACTTTTCGGAGTCTTTTGATCTAACGCCAACACAATTTATTCAATTTCTCAGTTTCCTAATTCAGTTATCCTCAAAACAACATACTTAATCACTTAAAATCCTCAAAGTTCCCTAAATTAAACAACACTAAATACTTAGGAAGTAACTTGTTACCTTAAATCCTCCGTTTCACTATCCGAATCGTAAGTCTATCCACAATCTATTAGTATAAACCTATCCGTCCATTTTCAAAAACATATACCCTTTTACAATAATTGCTTCTTATCCCTACTCTTTCATTCTCTTTGTTCTCTTCTTAAATTATAGTTATAATTATTTCCTCAACTTATCCTTGTTTACCTCTCTTTCTTCTCAATTCTCTCGATACCCCGTTTTACACTTATTGGTTGTTGTCGTCAGTCATTTATTGGTCATAGTTGAGTTTCCTCAAAGAACCTTCTCGTAGGCTCCCGCTTTCCAAATGAAATCCAACTTTCGTATTTCCCAAATCAATAATTCTTATAATTTACACACTTACATATAAGTATATCTAAGCTTCTCAACGTCACTTTGATCAACTATAGTCTAAAATTTTTAATAATTCATGAGTATAATTTCATCTCGAGATTTACCTAATCGTTATGAAATATTTCCTCTACCACTCATGCATGCAATCTATCTCTTTTTAAGTTCCAAATATGAAATATCTAAAAGTGATGGCAAAACTCTTATGGAAGCTAACTTTACAACATATGGAAATATCTTATTATCATCAATACTTTACATTTAAGCAAATCTTTTTCCCACCAACCTTACTTTATACCTTGGTTTCACCACCATTGCAACTTCTTCATTGAGATTACATATCTATTTAAATCTAATAACCTTTCTCTGAATTGATTTAACTACAAAGATTCAAATCTGAATATGTTAATAGTGATCTCATCTCACCATCCGTTACCTTAACCCATTGGTCTTTATCCTTTCAGACTCTATCTTTAGAAAAAGAAACATGTTCAGATTTCTTAAGGCCTAAAGCAATTAGCAACACGTAATAGATTATATTATAACCAAGTTGCTGACTATGCCTTATAACCATCTTAGCCCCATCGCTTATCAATCGATAATCAACCAGATCATCTTCAAATGCAGATTAAGAATCTTCTTCTCGACATACTTGTTGTAATTCACTGTTAGGGACAATATTCCTGCTAACTCTTTTACCTTGCCAACCTCAATCTTAATATTACCACTCGATTATCTTAGCACTCAGTTGTTTCTTTTAGAAGAAAGAACGTCTATTGGAGGAAACATAGCGACTCTCGATCACTCTTTGGTTATTTCCTTCAGTAGCCCACAATCAATTCCTTTTTACTCCTTTCGAGTGCTCAAGGAACGTTCATTTTATGGCTCTTGGCTGAAGTTTAGTTTATTTTATTTGACATGTGCATAAACAGAACATTAAAAAAATCCGGAGATTAGTATAATCTGCTAGTCATCAGGTCACTTCTCGAAAGGTGTCTTAAAACTAATTGCCTAACAAGTGATATGCAGTTTTAACTGCTTCAGGCTAGAAGGATCTAGACAACCCAGCAGGCAACAACATTTAATTCAGATTTTTCATATTTGTTCCTTCTAGAAATGAAAATACCGTCGACATATAGAAGAACAAATAACAGATCTCCGCCCTTTTTCATTCTCACCAAAAGCACAGTCACCATATTTACATCTTATAAAACCAATGTTACTAATAAACATATCAAATTCATTATCTAGGAAATTGTTTTAAACCTATAGAGATTTCTCTAATAGGCATACCTTATCTTTGTGTTTAGTCTGAAATCCTTCCTCTTGACATATAATCCTCTCTTTAAACTCAAACTATATCCCCATCTTAAATCTCCAAGCATATTCCTCACAACCAAATCTCGTCACCATCTTCTTTCACCATAATATGCTAATCTAAAACGAACTATAAACATAAGTAATATTCATAGAAAAAACAAAACATAATTCTACATAATCATACTTACAGTTGATGGAGCGCTCTCATGTGGCGGATTGTACAGTTAGGCAATCTACAAAAAAGATTTTAAAACCCAGGGGCTTTGATACCATCATTGTAACGACTCTCGCGGACTGCCACGATTCTTGACATGACTTACCTAATCTTTAAAGCAATTTGTACATAAAACATGTCATGTGTCCCTCTGGCCCAGGTTAGCCCTAGGATCCGCGGAGTTTTAACCGCCTCTTAGAGTAGCGGTAAGGATACATAGGGCTTATGGTGGACGATATTGTATGCCATTCTCGTCCCACAACTTAACCGATACGTTATATAATATGACATTTTTTTATCTTTCTTATATGAAACATGTGCGTAAAACATTTTTTTCATTATTTCTTGAAAAACATGATGCATGAACATACAAGTGTGCATATAACTTATTACATATCCTCAATGCATAACATAGATAATCCTCATGACATTTAGCAACACAATGACACCTAACATAAAACAACTTCTAATAACCTAACTACCCATAAATGCACTCCTTAAAGCATATAAAACCTAGTACTTTTGTGATGTATAGCTTAAGAGCCAAAAACATGCAATATAAACTTACCTGTGGTCTTTCGGAATTTAAGCAAACCTTGACGTTTTCTTGAAATTTCAATAACCTAAAACATGTGTATTTGAACCATTAATAACATTGCATAGGTACTAACTAATCAACCAAACAAAACAAAAATCCAAGTCCAATTCAAATCCAAAACTTCACTCAAAACATTCAACATCCATTTACAATGGCTTGAGCATAATAAACCAAGACCTCAAGCCAACTCTTTCAAAGAAAACTCAGACTTGCCATTAAAATGGCTCAACTTCAAACCTCAACATCTCACTCAATTTTTATCCGAATTCAACGATTCAAAAGCCAAAATCTTTATTAAGGTGTCCATTTTATCACGGTGAATTTATTTTTCAAAAACAAAGCATGAACATAGGCAGCAAATTTGGCAACCGAAACTGCCCTTTTTTTGGTTGTAAATTTTATCCAACTTCAAAAATTCACAACAAATCGTATATATGTCCGAATTTGATGATTCAACATGTTTTGGAAACCTTATAATATCTAGTTTAACATAGAGACATCCATTTATAAAAAAGAAAATTAGAGAAGAATTTCAAAAACCGAGCTGGCCACGGAAATTTTCAGTTTTTTTTGCACAATAATTTCAAATTTTCACAACTTATTCAATTCTTAATCGATCTCAACGAGTTAACATGATTTGGAAACCTTATAATGTTTAGTTTAACATAGAACCATCCATTTATCAAAAGCAAATCGAAAATTAGAGCAGAATTTCAACCAACCAAAACTGCCTTGTATTTTGCAACATTCAGACCTAGTTTCTAAATCTTGGTCCAACATGCATTATTTCCTCATTCAATCCATTCAAGATCATTACATAATCTTAAATTAAGATGAAACATCAAATGAGAGAAGAAAAACCAGCAACTATTTCAAACGTTTTGGATTTCAAAACCTATGAACAAAACTTGCACAAAACTTCTTACTATTCTTCCTTTAGCATGCAATAACCCTTGAACCAATTTATTCTTACCTTAATCTCCAAATGAAGGATGCTAGGCATAGGAGAAAACCAAAAATGGAGGAAGAGTGGCTGGTGTCTTCGTGGAGAAGGAGAAGAAGAGGAAAGAAGGCTTGGGGTTAATTCAAAAAAAGGTTGTAATGGTGTTTAATTTTCAACCAAGTAAATTTACATTTTACTCTACCTAATTCTACATGATTTCCTCCTAACTAGATGTAGTTTTTAACCACATTTCACCCTTCTTATCTCTTATGCGATGATTTCTTTTTTGAAGTTCAATTTAATTATTCAAACATTCAATGTCCCCTAATTAACTTTGCAAAATTTTTGACCTTTCTTCACGCTTCATTTTTCTTCTTTCTTTCACTAAGTAATATTACATACACTTACCTAATTTTGTCCTTTATCCATTAAATCATAACTTTTCAAGACATCTTCCTAATTTTCATCCCTTCCTCATTTATTTTCGTCAATAACTTATTCTACCAAAATCTCCATCCAAAATATACATTACAATAACAAAGTGTGTGTACATAATATTTTAGGGACAATTACATAATAAGAAAATTTTGAGTGTTATACACCCGAATGTCCTATGAAATATGTGGAAACACAGTCCCCATACGTGTTATTTCAAAGTTCAATTTTCAAACGTGTTGGAGTCAGATGCAAATGCCTGAAATGAACATTTTTGAGAAAGCTCTGAATAGTGACATTAAATTTAAATCAAAGCTTCTGCTGACGATAAATAAAGAAGTGCAGATGCCAGACACGGTAACCCACAAATTAAGTCTTGGAAGGCCATCACCTTATCAATGTCTCTTCTGGCTAGGTAATGTATGCTTGGTGATAACTAGAGGAAGTTTGCAACTTGAGATTTTTGAAGAGATCTATAAATAGAAACTCACTTCGTTATGTAAACTACCTTGAGCTATTCATAATGAAGTGTTGTTGATTTTTCTATGAGAATAGTTCATTCTCGAGTGTTTTCCTCAACTCTCTCTCATTTCAACTTGATATTTTTTATTTGTGAGAGTTTGGGTTTGTGCATTAACCTTCAAAAGCTCCTATTTATATTTGCCAAATGATTTAAGTGTGATGTCTTAGAAGAGTCGTGTAAAGCATTGATTAATGCCTAAAAATTCGATCGATAATAACTGAAAGATTGATTGTGGAAGGGAACTTCAAGGAGTCTTAAATCGCATAGTTGGCAAAACTGCATTAACAAATCACTTGTATAGCTATCGAAATCGTGATCATTAGCATGAAGGTTTTAGATCTCAATGGTAGTGTCAGAACTCTGGGTCTGAATTCAAACCAAACTCTTCTTTTTTCGAGTTGCTCCTACGCACGCAACCTGTCAGATCAGAGATGATCTTTCCATTGTAAGTGTAACACCCCGCGAAACCCCACGTTCCCGGTGCGCTACAGTGCACCTACACACTACACACACACACACTAACACTTAACATAATTCACTCAATTTAATATCCCTTTGTTTTCAATTCATTTTTTTTTTTGACTTGATTCGAAAACAACTCGCGTCCCGAAGAGGCAACACGAAATCCTCAGCATAAAAAAAAACTACGCAGCGGAAAAGAAAACCATTTAAAATAGCTTAAGTAAAACTGTAAGACTCGAGATCTTAAAAAAAAAGTCCAACGTCCCCTCGGGCTACACATCTCAGTCCCGCGCACTCACGTCTCCATTTCGACACCTCACGCACACTCTCACGGTGCCGCACATACCACTCAACGTTACTGTGTTTCGCGCACGCTCACAGCGCTGTGTGCCTCACGCACCTTGTCGCTGTACAGCACGTCCGCGCGCACACCCTCACCCGGTGTCGCACGACCCGTGGGTACCCACAGGGCCGCATGCCCCGCGCACCTGCGATCACGCCGCACATCCACACTCAGCTAAACTTCTCTAGCATTCATTGTACACACCTTGACCTAATTCGTATCCTCTCGAGTCCCAACCTCTCTCCCGAAATTTCGGTAGAGTAACGCCTAAAAACTGGCTATCCCAAAATTTAACCCTGCACACAATTTACCAGAATCCAACAATATTTACCTATCCATCGTCCAGAGAAATCATCCTAACCAAATCAGAGTAAGAAGACACGAAAATCCGTCCAATACAAATAAAGAAAGTTCACAATATAGAGCAACACCATACCCTAACATGTAAAATATATGCGTAGGTCGCCAAAATCACACGCACTCCATATACACCTATACACTGACGCATATACAACAACCAATCCCATCCTCCGTATATAATCACCGCAAAAGAAAGAAAACCCACAAACCGACCAGGTCACAACCTACCATCTCCACGGGTCGGGTCGCCCTAACAAAAGTTTGCTATCTGGTGCCGCGGTCGCACGCCGCCAACCATCCTACGCCTCAGGACTAGGCACACGAGGCTCACCAGCAGTATCGTCAGCACCTACACCACAGAACACACAACATAAGCCTAACGTTCAGTAAGTAATGCGATATGAAAGTAAAAGCCGACAATGCAATCCTATCACATGCAGTCTCTACACTCACACTCATGTTGTCACATCTGTGACGCGTAGTGCAGCCGCACCAGGGTAAAAAGGAACCTCACGCCACCCTACACCCTGACACGTCGCCATCGTCCCGGACTCCCCAGCAACGAGGCCCACAAGCTACACACACGCATCACCACACGGCAACCACATCAGGGTAAGGGTGTACCTCGCGCCACTCTACACCCTGACGCGTCGCCCCCATCCCAGCCTCCCCAGCACGGGGCCACAGTTGCCACACACACACGTTTCGCGACAGCCCAGCCGGCCCACCCCTCGAGTAGGATCCGCGACTGGTGTTGCACCGGCCCACACACTAGTAGGATCCGCGGTACCACTGCCCATATCCTCACCGTCAACACATTCACGCCGCATGACGGCCCAGCCGGCCCACCCCTCGAGTAGGATCCGCGACTGGTGAAGCACCGGCCTGCACACTAGCGGGATTCGCGGTACCACCGCCACACGTCTCACCTCATACATCAAAACATGCTAAAAATCATTTTTGTTCCCGCTTTTAAAAAAAAACATGATGCATGTCAAACAATACGCACACACACCACAATCAATCACATGAACCCTAAAGTTCTACAGTGTAGGCCCACTTGGGCAAAACACATGCATGCACTACTTACTTGGCGTCCTAAGCTCGCTCGATGCACAGTTTCGCCAAAAGAAAGCCTCAACCTAAAACACAACCAATTTCTCATCAGTATTTATCTCAACATTCTCCAATTAGCTAAAAATAACCTTCTCTAACTACACTCATGAAATTCCAACTAAAACGTTCCATTGGTTTGGTTTGGCCGAAAACCAGCCCAAAGTTCGGACGCGCATAACTTTTACGTCCGTTAACGGAATCGAGTGATTCAAGTGGCTAAACGTCCCCTTTGGAACCTAGTTTAACATCCCAAGACGGATTTTAAAACGATAAGCCGCAGACAGGCGAAGAACGCCAAAAACCGAATCTGCCACCTTTATTAAAATTTCACATTTTCACTTCCCTTCAACCAAAACTCACTCCCAACTAGTTATATGCATCAAAATGGCTATGCTACTCTCACACATCGAATTTCCACAAAAAACGGTCACTAATTTGACTTAAACCAAAATCCCGCATAAACTTCCGACGCGCATAACATTTGCGTCGGATATCGGAATCGAACGATTCCAGCAGCCATAGGTTCTCCTAACCACCTAATTTATCCCACAAAAACAAAATTTAAAATGATCACCCAAACGTAGGCCGAAACGGCCAAAAACAGAACTGCCTCCAAACAAAAAAAAACGTCCGATTCTTGATCTAAATTCGAATTTCACGACTCCTATACAGAATTGGTCATATCCCACTTATACATTCCGGCCAAGCTTGCCGGAATTGAAAGGAGGCCGAGCACCAAGCTCGACCAACAACAAGGAAACCGACAGGGCTCGCCTTCGGTTTCCCCCCCTCCAAATTCCCGGCACTTCCCCTTCAACACTTCAGCCAAAATTACCGAAAATGGAGGGGGAAGGAGGCCCAGCCTTACACTCGGCCAAACCGGACAGAACAGACAGAGGGAGGAAGAGAGGCTTACCGAGCAAATGGAGTTCTGCGCACAACGGAAAAAGCAATATTCTAGTAAGGCGCCCAAATCGTCGATGGCAGAGTTGGTCAGCAACCCGCCCTTCACGGTCGTCGGCAGAACACGCTCGGGCTCGCTACCTTCGGAAATTCGAGCTACAGCAACCAAACGACTCAGAATCGCCGGAGAAGAACCACTCAGCCGCGGTTTCGCTCACACCCTCGAGTACGACGTCCACCGATCGAAGATCGCACCTCCACTCTCGATCGCCCTCTCTCCCTCGTGCCTCTCCCCTGCTTCCCTCGGGTGGCAAGTGAAAACAGCCGAATGGCTTCTTCCCGAAGCCATTCGGTTGTTATGTGATGTTTTTTTTTTTTTATATACCAAATTACAAAACGGCCCTCACGTGTTTAAATCTTCCGTAATTTCATTAATTTCTCGACCTCCCGACTTGAAATTCTGAAAAACATCGCAAAAGTAGGCTCCGAGTCTTATAATTTAAATCTTTCCCGTTGAAATATTTCTCAAAACTCCGATTGGGATTAAACTAAAAATTCCAGAAATTAAAAATAAAATTCAAAATTCCCGGGTTATTACAGTAAGAGGGCTCTCCTTTTGAACAGACTCTTAAAGGTTAGGTTACCACCTGCCTGTACGGAAAAGGTTGTTTGCATTCTTTTCTCTTACTCTATTACTTATTGTTCTTGATATTGCTTGCATGTTAACTTTAAAATATCTACTCAAGAGAAGATATAATATTTGATCTTGCAGACCATTAAGTTTTAATCATATTAAATGGATTATATAACCTATTCATTCACCCTCTTAGGTTAACTTTGATCATACACTTATATGCTCTACTAGAACTTACTTGATCACTAGTTTGTACCGCAAACTCCGATATTATGTTGTAACATTTTGATTTGAATAAAATGAATAGCCTTAAAGTCGATGTAGGCTCAAGTTTCATGTGATGCTTGAGTTGAACAGATTTACTCAGTTCAGTCCAGTTTATACAACTTTTAATTTGCAAATGGCGTTTTTCCTTTCAATTGCTTAGACTAAAGGTAAATATGCGCCTACCATCAATTGCTATGACTCTCCTATTGCTGTAGACTTTAGTACGAATTCCTTTAATATCCATATGCTATGGGTGTAGAGCTCGAGAAAGAGCCTCGGTAGGAAATAATGTTTTGGTTTTTTTCAATTGATTTTTGGCGATATCATGGTCAAGAAAACCTTATTCAAGATTGTTTGGAGTTGCATTTCTACTGTTATTATTGATGTTGAAGCTGAAGTTTTAATTCGTAAGATTTTGATCGATAGATTGACACCAAAAAATATATATTATGAGCTTTAGCTTAAGATATTTTTCAAGTATATATGACAACAGGTTCACAAGCTTATATTGCTCTGCACCTTCTACCTTATATGTGCAGTTTTCGAGACAATTTTCTACTAAAGAAACACAAGAACAGTGTAAATCTCTTCTGTATGATTTATTATTTCATGAGATGTCCGTAGTCGTATGATCGATTTTGAAAGGGAAGTGGTGAATGATCGATTCTGTAGTCTCTAGTAGGAGGAAATCGAGAAGCGTCCTCCCATTACCTATATTGAATAATATTTCAGATCTTTAATGCTACAGTAAGCTCTCTAAAATTGTAACACCCCGAGAAACCCCGCGTTCCCGGTGCGCTACAGTACATCTACACACTACACATACTAACACTTGATATAACTTACTCAATTTATTAACTCTTTCGTTTTCAAATCATTTTCAAAAGAACATTTGTGAGTATGAAAAATTTTCGACTCGATTCGAAAACAACTCGCGTCCCGAAGAGGGAACACGAAGTCCTCAATATAAAAACTACGCAGCGGAAAAGAAAACCATTTAAAATAGTTTAAGATAAAACGGTAAGACTTGAAATCCTAGGAAAGAATCCAACGCACCCCTCGAACTACACAATCCGGTACCGCGCACTCATGTCCCCACTTCGACACCCCGCGCGCACCCTCGCGGTGCCGCACGTGCCAACGCAACGTCACTGTGTCTCGCACACGCTCACAGCGTCGCGTGCCCCACGCACCCTGCCACTGTACAGCACGTCCGCGCGCACGTCTTCACCTGGCGTCGCACGACCCGTGAGTACTCGCAGAGCCGCCTGCCCCGCGCACCTGCAAATCACGCCGCACTCCTACGCTCATCTACACTTCTCTAGCATTCACTGTACACACCTCAACCTATTTCATATCCTCTCGACTACAAACCCCTCTCCCAAAATTTTGGCAGAGTAATGCCTAAAAACTGGCTATCCCAAAAATTTAAAACCCTGCACACAGTTCACCAAAACTAACAATATTTATCTATCTATCATCCAGAGAAATCACCATAATACAATCAGAGTATGAAGACAACAAAAATTCATCAATTGCAAACGAAGAAAATTCACAGTATAGAGCAATTCCAAGCTCCTACTTGTACAATATATGCGTACGTCGCAAAAATCACACGCACTCCATATACACCTATACACTGACGCATATACAACTCATCTCATCGACTGTACACAATCACCACAAAAAAGCAAATACTCGCAAACAAACAAGGCCACCACCTACCATCGCGATGGGTCGGGTCGCCTTAACAAAATCTGCCATTCGGTACCTCGGTCGCACGCCGCCAACCAACCTATGCCTCAGGACTAGGCTCTCGGGGCTCACCAGCAAGATCGTCAGCACCTACACCACAGAACACACAACTTAAGCGTAACGCTCAGTAAGTAATGCGATATGAAAGTAAAAGCCGACAATGCAATCCTATCACATGCAGTCTCTACACTCACACTCATGTTGTCACATCTGTGATGCGTAGTGCAGCCGCACCAGGGTAAGGAGGAACCTCACGCCACCCTACACCCTGACACGTCGCCATCGTCCTGAACTCCCCAACAACGAGGCCCACAAGCTACACACACGCATCACCACACGGCAACCACATCAGGGTAAGGGTGTACCTTGCGCCACACCACACCCTGACACGTCGCCCCTGTCCTAGCCTCCCCAGCATGGGGCCAAAGTAGCTACACGCACACGTTTCGCGACAGCCCAGCCGGCCCACTCCTCGAGCGAAATCCGCGACTGGTGTTGCATCGGCCCACACTAGTAGGATCCGCGGTACCACTGCCCATCACCCTACCGTCAACACATTCACGCCGCATGACAGCCCAGCCGGCCCACTCCTCGAGCGAAATTCGCGACTGGTGAAGCACCGTCCTGCACACTAGCGGGATCCGCGGTACCACCGCCATACGTCTCACCACATACTCAAAATATGCTTAAAATCATTTTCGTTCACGTTTTTAAAATATGATGCATGTCAAATAATACGCACGCACACCACAATCAATCACAAAAACTCTAAAGTTCTATAGTGTTGGCCCACTTGGGAAAAACGCATGCATGCACTACTTACCTGGCGTCCTAAGCTCGCTCGATGCACAGATTCGCCAAAAAGTGTCTCAACCTAAAACAAAAACAACCACTCATCAATATTTATCTCAAAATCCACCAAATATCTAAAAATAACCTTCCTTAACTACACTCATGAAATTACAACTAAAACGGGCCATTGGTTTGGTTTGGCCGAAAACCAGCCCAAAGTTCGGACGCGCATAACTTTTGCGTCCGTTAACGGAATCCAGCGATTCAAGTGGCTAAACGTCCCCTTAAGAACCTAGTCTGACATATTAAGACTGATTTTAAAACGGTAAGCCGCAGCTAGGTGGAAAAACTCCGAAACCCAATCTGCCCCTTTTTTATAAAATTTCAACTTCTGTTTTTCTTCAACCAAAATTCACTCAATTTAGCTTTACGCACCAAAAACAGCCATGCCACTATCACACGTCAAAATTCTACGAAATACGCTCACTAATTTGATTTGTACCAAAATCCGACATAAACTTTCGACGCACATAACTTTTGCGTCGGATATCGGAATCAAACGATTCCAGCGGCCATACGTCCCTCTAACCACCTATTTTAACCCGCCAAAACAGAATTTAAAACAATTAATCGTTGCCCTGACAAAATCCCCGAAAACAAAACAGGTTTTATGCTCGGACATGTCACATTTTTGGTTTCTATCTACATCCACCAAATTTTCTCGCAATACAACCACATTTCAGCTCACCTATCCATACATTAACAAAATTGGTGGTTCCCAAATAAAAAAAAAACAGAATGGCAGCACAAAACCCTCACGGTTCTCTTCCCACAACCGTGCATTTCTCAACCGGATCATTGAACCATGAAATTTACCTCTATTTCTCCTAAGTTTTAGCACGAAATCCCTGAGACTTAGAAGCAAGAACATCTCCACGCTCGGTCATCAAAGCAGGACAAGACCGAAAGGGAAACACCCTGTTTCTCCTTCGGTTTTGTTGCGGGAAGGGCCGAGCCACACACTCACACACTAGGTTCTAAGACACCCCAAAAACCGAGCTCTAATCGTCGAGAATTCAAGAACAACTGAGCTTCCGCGCTCGGTCGACAGAAGCGAAAACATGGGAGAACTCACCTTCGGTTTTTCAGCGCGGGAAGGCAAAACAGCTTCTCTCTTCAGCTCGCCGGAGTACTCTGGGCACGGGCGTCTCACCCTCGGCGCTCGGTCGTCGTCGGATCTCGGAGTTTCCTCCCCTCTCTCGCGTCTCACTCTCAGTTCTCTCTGCGCCAAGGAGTAACAGCCGAATGGCTGCCTCCCGAAGCCATTCGGTTGTTATATTAAATCTTTTTTTTTAATAAATAAAGATTACCAAAATGCCCTCACATGTTTAAATCGTCCGTAAATTCGTTAATTTCGGGTCCTCCCGACTTTAAAATCTCGAAACCCACCACGAGACCAAACTCCAAGTTTTATAATTTAACTTTTCTGTTAAAATATTTTTCGAAACTCCAACCGAACTTAAATTAAAGTTTCGAACATTAATTTAAAAATCCAAAATTTCTGGGTTATTACATCCCCCCACCTTATACGAATTTTGTCCCCAAAATTTACGTATCGAATAAGTTGGGATACTGCCGCTCCATATCATCACGTCGCTCCCAAGTAGTTTCCTCCGCACCATGGTTGCACCGCATCACTTTGACCAGCGGAATCTCATTGTTGCGCAGCACCTTCACAGCTGATCCTAAGATCCTCACTAGCTTTTCCTTGTAGGATAGCGTTGGCTAGATCTCTATATCCTGTTGCGGCACTACCTGAGAGGGATCGCGAAAACACTTCCTCAGCATCGAGACATGAAAAACATCATGGATGGCATCCATCGTGAAGTACGACTTTAGGGACCAAATCACTCATTTGCTCATTGATAATTTTTGCCTTTGTTCTCGTTATTGGTCCAACCACTTGTAATTTATCCGTCTTGATATCCTCATCAGAAGGATGTTGAGAATATTGAAAACCAATCGGTGTTCCATGAACACCAACTCCTTAATATCTCGCATGCAAAAAGACATTATTGAGATCGATCTGTTGTATCAACCACTTGGCGACATAAAGGTATGGAAAGAACCACCCTAATAGTCGTGTGCTTGACTACAGGACTAAGGTAAGGAGTACTTAGACGCCTGCAAGTAAGTAGTTGGTTCCCATAGAGTAGAACAAGGAGTAAAATCAGTATGCCATGCTTTGGGTTTGTAAACGCTAGCCTTAGATCAAGTAACAATTGGATGCAAATTGATAACAATGTAACAACTCGGAAAATTTCAGATTTTTAAATCTAATTTCTGAAATTTATAATTTAATCTCGGTTGATGTTTTGGAAAATATTTTAATGGGTAAATTAAGTTATAAACCCGGAGTGTAGTTTTGTGATGGTTTTTGAAATTTTAAGGTCGGGAGGACCCGAAATTAACGAATTTACGGACGATGAAAACACGTGAGGGCGTTTTGGTAAATTGTAATTAAATTAAAATATAAATAGTTATAATTTAATTATAAGGTGGAATGGCTTCGGGTGGAAGCCATTCCACCCTGTGTTGTCTCGCGGCCGAGAGGAGAGTGACCCGAGAGAGGGAGCGCGAGAAGCCGTGAGGAGAACCGAACGCCGGTTAGCCAAGGGAACTGTGGTGGGGACGAGTTCGGTTTCCCGAGCTGAATATTGGAGGTATGCTTCCTCCCCTGTTCTGGCTCTATTCGCCTAAGTTGATGGTCGTCTTCCTTCAATTTTTCCAAACGTTAGGCTGAGTGTTGGTTGGTTTATGCTGTGTGTATGTGTCGCGTAACCGTGGGCAGCAGAATACAAAGCCGAACCCCACCCCACCCCCCACCCCCCGGCTTTCTCTTTTGTTCTGTTGGTTGAGGTGGGGAGTGTGTAATGGTCTCTTTTTTGGTCGATTGATGGTGGGAATTGTCGAGAATTGTTGGGTTAAGAGATTGTTGGTGGGGAGCATCGGTTGCTTAAAAAAATATATATACACCGAGGGGTTGGGATTTTCAAATTCAAGTTTTCTAAATTGGAAACCTTCAATTATGGTTAGTTCATATTTAATAGATTAGAATGTGATTGATTGGCGGGAAAATTGGTGAAAATCGGGTTAATGTTGAATTTCGGATTTTTTTTGTATAAAAATATTTCTGTTTTTGGGGACTTTGACCGGGCTACGGTTAATTGTTTTAAATTTCGTTTTAGTAGGTTAAAATAGGTGGTTAGAGGAACGTATGGCCGCTGGAATTGTCCGATTCCAACATCCGACGCAAAAGTTATGCGCATTGGAAGTTTACGTCGGATTTTGGTCCAAATCAAATTAGTGATCATTTTTCGTAGAATTGCGACGTGTAATAGTAGCATGGCCATCTTTGATGCGTAAGACTAATTTTGAGTGAGTTTTAGCTGAGGGAAACAAAAAGTTGAAATTTAATAAAAAGGGGCAGATTCGGTTTCGGGGCTTTTTCACCTAGCTGTAGCTCACTGTTTTAAAATTTGTTTTAGTATGTTAAACTAGGTTCCTAAGGGGACGTTTAGCCGCTTGAGGCGTTCGATTCCGTTGACGGACGCAAAAGTTATGCGCGTCTGAAATTTAGGCTAATTTTCGGCCGAACCGAACTAGCGACTCGTTTTAGTTGGAATTTCATGAGTGTAGTTAAGGAATGTCATTCTAAATTATTTGGTGAGTTTAAAAGTAAAGATTGATGAGTGAATTGTTTACGTTTTAGGTTGAGGCATTTTTGGCGAAGTTGTACGTCGAGCGAGCTTAGGACGCCAGGTAAGTAGTGCATGCATGTGTTTTGCCCAAGTGAGCCTACACCGTAGAACTTTAGGATTTATGTGATTGATTGTGGTGTGCGTGCGTATTGTTTGACATGCATTATTTTAAAAAAAAAAGGAACGAAAATAGTTTTGAGCATGTTTTGAGTATGTGGTGAGACGCGTGGCAGTGGTACTGCGGATCCTGCTAGTGTGTGGACAGGTGGGTAACCAATCGCGGATTCCGCTCGAGGAGTGGGCCGGTTGGGCCATCACGTGGCGTGAATGTGTTGACGGTGAGGGTGATGGGTAGTGGTACCGCGGATCCTACTAGTGTGTGGGCCGGTGCAATACCAGTCGCGAATTCCACTCGAGGAGTGGGTTGGCTGGGCTGTCGCGAAACGTGTGTGTGGCAACTGTGGCCCCGTTGCTGGGGAGGCTGGGACGGGGGCGACGTGTCATGGTGTAGTGTGGCGCGAGGTACACCCTCACCCTGATGTGGTTGCTGTGTGGTGATGCGTATGTGTAGATTGTGGGCCTCGTTGCTGGGGAGTCCAGGACGGTGGCGACGTGTTAGGGTGTAGGGTAGCGTTGAGTTCCTTCTCACCCTGGTGCGGCTGCACTAAGCGTCACAGATGTGATAACATGAATGTGAGTGTAGAAACTGCATGTGATAGGATTGCATTCTCTGCTTTTACTTTCATATCGCATTACTTACTGAGCGTTAGGTTTATGTTGTGTGTTATATGGTGTAGGTGCTGACGATATTGCTGGTGAGCTTTGAGAGCCTAGTCATGAGGCATAGGACGGTTGGCGGCGTGCGACCGAGGTACCAGACGGTGGATTTTGTTACGGCGACCCGACCCGTGGTGGTGATAGGTGATGGTGAGATTCGTGGGTTGTCATTTTGTGTCGGGTATTTATGCGAATAGAGGAGTTTGTATAGACGTCGGTTGTACAGGATTGTATAGAGTGGTTGTAGTGTTTTGAGGACGCGTATGTATTTTTATATGTTAGAGTATGATATTGCTCTATACTGTGTACTTTCTTCATTTTTATTTGATGGAATTTCATTGTCTTTAAACTCTGATTTTGTTATGGAGATTTTCTGGATGGTTGATAGATAAATACTGTTAGTTTTTCGTGAACTGTATGCAGGGTTTAAATTTTGGGATCGCCAGTTTTTAGACAATACTTTGCCGAAATTTCAGGAGAGAGGTAGGGAGTCGAAAGGATATGGAATAGGTCGGGATGAGTACAGTGAGTGCTAGAGAAGTGTAGATGAGCGTGGGAGTGCAGCGTGATCGCTGATGTGCGGGGCACGCAGCCCTGCGGGTGAGGGTGTGCGTGCGAACGTGCTGTACGGAGGCAGGGTGCGTGGGGCACACGGCGCTGTGAGCATGCGCGTGATGCAGTGATGTTGAGTTGGCATGCATGGCACCGCGAGGGTGCGGGCGGGGCATCGAAGTGGGGACGTGAGTGTGCGGCACTGATTTTGGGTAGTTCGAGGGGTATATTGGACTCTTTCTTAGGATTTCGAGTCTTGTCGTTTTATCTTAAAACTATTTTAAATTATTTTCATTTCTGCTTGAGGATTTTCGTGTTCCCTCTTCGGGGTGCAGGTTGTTTTCGAATCGAGTCGAAAATTTTTCATACTCACAAATGTTCTTTTGAAGATGATTTGAAAACGAAAGTACTATTAAACTGAGTGAGTTGTGTCAAGTTTTAGTGTGTCATAGTGTGTAGACGTACTGTAGCGCACCGAGAATGTGGGGTTTCTCAGGGCGTTACAAACAAAATGAGACATATCCTCATGGTGGATAGTGTAACACCTCGTATTTTCGTCGTATC
Source organism: Begonia peltatifolia (assembly GCA_022433055.1). NCBI lineage: Eukaryota > Viridiplantae > Streptophyta > Magnoliopsida > Cucurbitales > Begoniaceae > Begonia > Begonia peltatifolia. The sequence continues at coordinate 7,431,984 of CM039529.1, read as the reverse complement.
GATTTTCGGGTTGTCGGGGTGATGAGCGGCGGGATTCGAGTGAGAATGGAGAGCGAAAAATTTGTAAGGTTAGATAGAGGATTATTTCGAGACTAATGCTGGAGAGAAAATTTCAGGAATCTGACCGGAAACAGGCTGAATGACAGTTTAACTAACGGATTAAGGCGTGAGGGCAAAAAAGTAATTAGGATTAATTATATTATATTAATTTAAAAAAAATAATAATAAGCAACAGACTCGACCCCCCCCCTAACCTGCGTGAAGAAAAGGAGAAACAAAGCCCTCCCTCCGGTGATCTTTGCTGCATCGACGCAACGCTCCCTCCGTTTTACCCTCCATTACAATGGTTTAAGGTAGGTTTGAGTATTTGTAGTTTTGTTTTGGGTTAGGATTAGAGTTTGATAAAATTTGTAGATAGAGATTTAAGGTTTTAGAGTTGGAGCATTTATTGGATTGGTTATTGGTTGTTGTGACATTGTTGACGATAAATGCAATGGATTGGTGAGAAATTTGTTGAGTTTTGTTGAAAGGCCGAGAATGTAGGATTTTGACCCTAAGGCGTAATCCGTTTTTGAAATTTCCACCTTAGTTGCGGTTAATGGTTTTAGATTTTGTTTTGATATATTAAACTAGGTTACGATTGGAGCGTTTGGCCACTGGAATTGAGTGATTCCGATAACCGACGCAAAAGTTATGCGCGTCGGAAGTTAGGTTGATTTTTGGAGCCGAGATAGGTTAGTGAGCGATTTTGGCGAGTTCGTAAAGTGCTAGTATGGTGATTTTAGTGCACAAGTAGAGTAGTTGGATGAATTTTGATGGGAAACCGGTTTTGTTGTAGGTTGAGCAGGTTTCGGGTGAAACTAGCACCACGGAGAGCTAGGATGCCAGGTAAGTAGTGTATGCATGTATTTTGCCCAGGTGGGCCTACACCGAGAAATGTTAGGTTTGAGTTGGTTGATTGTGATGTGCATGTTTATTGTTTGACATGCATCATGTTTTTGAAACGGGAACAAAAATGAATTTGACATGGTTTTATGTGTGAATGTGAAGTGCGATATGTGGTGGTGAGGACGACGTGTGTGTAGGTAGCTAGGCCTCGTTGCTGGAGAAACCGAAACAATGGCGACGTGCCAGGGTGTGGTGTGGCGAGTGCGTCCAGCCTCACCCTGGGATGGCTGGTGCGGTGTGCGTGTGGTGGTGGGCAACTATGGCCTCATTGTTGGAGGAAGCAGGACGATGGCGACGTGCCAGGGGGTGGTGTGGTGAGTGCGTCCAGCCTCATCCTGGAATGGTTGCGGTGTGTAGAGTGATGCGTGGGTACAGTTTGAGGGCCGCGTTGCTGGAGAAACCGGGACGATGGCGACGTGAGAGGGTGTGAGGTGGCTAGAGAGTCTAGCCTCACCATGGTGCAGCCGTATCACGCGGTACCAGATGTGACAACATGAGCGAGAATGTAGAGACTGCATGTGATAGGATTGCACTGTCGTTTTACGTTTCATATTGCACTACTTACTGAGCGTTAGGATTATGTTGTGTGTTTCGTGGTGTAGGTACAGAAATTTCAGCCGGTGAGTTGCAAGAGCCTAGACAGGATGAGTAGGCGGTTGGCGGCGTGCTACTGTGTGTCGGTAGGTAGAGCTTGTCGTGGCGGCCCGACCCGTGGAGTGATGTTGGGAGGTAGGTTCTGGGAGTTGTGTTTTGAGAGGTCAATGTCGAGTGTATAGATTTTGAGGCATAGATGAGTGTGAATGTTAATAGTCGGGATTGATGTATAGGCACATTTTAAAACTATTCGAAAGAGTTTGATTGAATAATTCAGGTTTCGAATTGATGGTTTTAATCGTGGAAGTTTTCTTTTGAACTGCTGTTATTTTTAGGCTGCTGGTGCAAAGTGTCGACCGAAGTCCATAGGTGTCAACCGGTCTGTGTAAAATGGAATGTGAGTGTCGACCGCGGTGTTCGACCTGTGCGGGCAGAGAGCAATGAGATGTCCACCAGCGACCGTGGGTGTCGACCGGTTAGTGTAAAATCAGTGAGGGTGTCGACCGCGGGGTTTGACTTGCGTGGGCAGAGAGGATAAAGGTGTCGACTTGTGAAAGCGGGTGTCGACCACTTTCTGAGATGAACGTAGAAGTGTCTATCGGTGTTCCCGGTATCGACCGACGAGAAGACCCGAGAAAAACGTGGTGTCGTCCGGCGTTTGCCAGTGTCGACCGATGAAAAACCCGAGACATCCCGAATGTCGACCGGCGTTCGCAGGTGTCAACCGGTGTTTCTGTTTTATGTTTATTAAAATGAAGTTTTATTCAAACTGATTTTAATTAATTTTTTCGCTGCGATGCCGTCTAAAATACTTTAAAAAACGTCGTTTTAAACCGAGCAACAAAAGATTTAAATTTTATTCAAATTCTTTTGAGCATAGTGAGTGATTAGTAGAAGTGAATTAACCAGAAATGGATAGGTTTTCGGGGCGTTACAAATAGAGTCAATTTCAATCGAAGAAGAAGTTGAAGGAAGCAACACAGGAGTATGCAAAGGAAAAGACATTATCAGAGCGTGAGAGAGAAGAGCTAGAAAATAGAGAATGATCAAAGGGACATAGAGATGAAACATTAAGAGATGGCAAAGACACAGAAAGAGAAGAGACAGGTGCAATAAAAGGAAAAGAAGCATCATGAAAGACAACATCACAAGATATATAAAGCTGACTCGTGGACTGATGTAAGGAATTGTAACCTTTGTGATGCAGATAATACCCAAGAAAAATACACTCAAGAGATCGAGGCTGTCAACTTATTTAAATTGTAAGGGTGAATATTTGTATAACAGGAACAACCAAATACACACAGATGACATGGGAAGGAGAGGAATTAAAAAGGAGTTCAAACAAAGATTTCAAGGAGATAACCTTTGTAGGAAGAATACCAATTAAGTATGTGGCTACGGAGAAGGCAAAAAGCTATAACTCATATGGTAATTTTGCTTTAAAAAGAAGGGACAAACCATGTTCCACAACAAGACAATTCTTTCTCTCAACTGTCACGTTTTAAGCTGGAGAGTAAGGATATAAAACACGATACTTAATACATTGGATAAGAAAAATTGGATGATACTCCACCCCAGTTGGATTGGACAGTTAATGAATTTTTCGAGTTGATTGTGAAATAAATAAAATAGTAGAAATTTAATCTTTTGTTTTGAGTAGATAAATCCAAGTGAATATGCTATAATCATCAATAAACAATAAAAAGTAACAAAAACCAACAATAGAAACGACTGGTGAGGAACATAGAGATCATTATATCAAAAATTTCAGATGACCAAGACAAAGAGTGAGGATAAGGTAACTTATGAGATTTACTAAGTGGATAGATAGTACACAAGTCAATCCCATTTCTTGGAAAAGAAAAAATTACAAGAGAAAGCAGTGGAATTCAAAATTGAAAAAGATGGGTGCCCTAAACGCTAATGCTAGAGAAGCGCAGAAGAAGTTGAGGAAGAAACAAAAGCCTGAAGTGGAGTAGAGGAAGAAGAGTGAGGTGGAAGATGATAGAGCTCATTAACGAGAGGTCCTTATAGTAGAACAATTGGGGCATCAAGTTCTTGATGTCAACGAAGAGCAAATGAAATGAGACACAAACATGATTATCAAGATACAAACGATGAACACTAGCTAGATTTTGAGAAATAGAAGAAGAATTGAAAGATCAAGGTTAGATACAGGTGTCTTAGTGGGTTGGAACATTAAGTGAGACACTGATAATAAAAGCAATAAAAGATAATATTAAAAATAAAAATAAAGAAACATGAAGTTGGTAACGCAGTTCGACAATTGCCTCTGCCTGCGGAGCCACGCCCAAGTATAACAAAAAACAATTCACAAGATTTACAAAGTTACAAGACATCCAGTCTAACATAAAACAAAACTTCCTCTTTTCTTTATCACGCCTCTTCCTAACTTTTTAAGTGAATCTGTTTTTGCAAGCTCCCCTGGTCTTGTGATCGACCCCTCCCAAAATTTAAACGTAACAAGATCTCCTTGTCGATGATGACTCCTCCTGGAATCCATGTGTGGCAAGATCCCCTCTCCTATAATCAAAACTCCTCCAAGTTCTAGGCACCCTCCTCCCAAGACTGAGTTTTAATGAAGATCACATGGAATGAACCTTCGACACCGTCAGTAACACTCAATGTTGTCTTCAGATGCAATAAGCCAACACAATAAGAAAATAATGAAATCCAACGAAATAGAGTGTGTGTATAGTCTCTCACAGACCGAATGAATAATAATATCCTAACATCACGTAAGCGTGAGAGAAGAATAAAATCACACACCACATAATGCACATCACCCATTCTTTTTTTTTTTTTTTTAATCACAAATATCATCTCTAAATAGATCACACAGAAAGATGAAACCATGTGTCACAAAATCCGGATCAGTAACACTGGATGCGACATAATCGGAAAGTGCTAGCAATGAATCAGGACAGATCCCAAAATTGCTGTGATATCTTATTTTGTCACAATCGAGCTAATAGTATGCAATCTTTGAATTGATCTTCCAAACATAATTTTCGATAATACCATGATACCATAATCTTTAAAAATCAACCTTACTTGTATAGATTGATTCTGCTGATCACAGAATAAAATGCAATTTTCATTAATTGCCAAAAATTCAATGCTAACAACAATCTTTAGCATTTACAAGAACGAATAGTTTGAAAGAGCTGTAAGGACTTGCTAGAAGAAATTGGTACTTTGTCATCATTTGCAACCGTCATTTGCTCATAGTCATCATAGGGAGCCACCTGATGCAAAAGAGATGAGTCAACGGTGAAGTGGTTTAAAGGTCCCATAGTCGAGACACTAGGCAATTGAGTGAGATTGGGAGTCTATAGGCAGTAATGGAAAAGCCGCAGAATCCACGACGATGTTCATGGACCGCAGAACAGGTCAAAAAGCTAAGTTGGACCTGTAATAACAAACAAAAACATTATGGCTCAGTTTGTGACAAAATTGACATTTAGGCCTAAATGTGTTTTGCCATGGAGGCGCCATTGAGGAGAGCTAAAAGGGAAGACCAAGACACCAAGAGCTCCACTTTTGCATAGGGAGACTCAGGAGGTTTATGAGAAGAAGGGAAGGAATGCTGAGACTGAAGAGCAGTCGAAGAAGCCATAAGTTAACAACATGAATTTGAGGTATAGCGAGAGAGACAAAACATAGTTCTGTTTGTTCAGCCAAACACATAGATTAATTGAAGTGTAATGACACGACTTTTACAAAAATTTATGTCGGAGGTTTGACTTTGGGAAATTTGAAGAGATCTTAGAGATTGTTGCTATCAGAGATAAAATCCGCCCTATATTTATGCAATTTACCAGAATTACATAGAGCAAATGGAGAAGAAAAAAAACTGGAAGGATGAATGGAAAAAGGAAGAAGTAGAAATAAGGTGCAAAATAATAGAGAGAAGAGAATATAGGAAAATGGAGAGAGGAAGAAATGAAGAAGAAGAAAATTACAGGTAAACAATTAGGTTACAAAGAAGAAGAAGAAAGAAGATTCCAGATAGAGGGAGAGGAGCATGAGATTATTCATGTCTTGCTTCTTTTGTACGTTAATCCTTCTTATAATAGTCATTCATATTCCAACAGCAAGTCATGGCAATCATGGGCCAGGCCATGACATGGTATTGTCACTTTAAAAGATCTAGAAGCGCCATTAGACACTGTCTTAATCCTTCTCGAGTGATAGGAGGAAGAAGGGTGTAACGAATAATATGAACACAAGTGCACATGTCGCAAAAATAATAAAATAAATAAATACGAGTTGATCCCACGAAGACTATTTTTACTGATTATTAAACGACTTTAATTCTAATTATAGATGACTAATAGAATTTTGATAATTTTGATAAAATTGAATAAAATTATAGAATCTAATAAGAGAAAAATCTAGAGCTTTTGAATTCACTTTAATTAATCATGTTTAGTACTCTTAAATCAATTTATTAATATCTATTGCTATGTAGTGATGACGATTTCATGAACATATATATCAATCTCTCCCGATTAATGACACACTTATCCAGCTAATAGGTTATTACCTTCTGGTCTCAAACTCTAGTAATTAATTGAATATATTACGAACGAGAAATCAAACTACCACATGAACGGTTTAGCTATCCCTAGTGTAAGATTCTTTTCAAGGTGAATTATCCATTGCATAATTATTTTTCACCTCCCCGTCTCAAAATAATCTTTCGAACATGCTATTGTTGATTAGGCAATCGCAAGTAATAAGAACAGTAATAATTCACGCAACACATCATTTGAATAAAATATTATTAAATTGAATTAAGAAAAATACTAAACAATCATAATTTGGCTACATCATAGCTGTAGAAAAGAAAATTAGATTATCCTGGAATAACGAACAGAAACAATAATAAAAGTAATGTCGTTCATAGTCACAAAGAAAAAAAGAAGAGAAAACTATGCTTTTGAATGCGAAATATGGACGAAAGCAATCTCCTTGCTTTAATCTCCTCTTTGTTCTTCCTCTATGGCACCTCCCTTTGTTTTCTGCCTCCTCCTTCTTTTATAATCTAATTTTGGAGTAAATTCGGAGTCCAAATGATCAACGACTAAGATTTCTCAATTTAAATTACCCAAATCGTATATTTTCAAACACAACAGCCGATTGATCCCCTTATGTTGCGATCAATCAGCTCAGACAGAAGATCGATCTCCTCCAATATGAAGATCAATTGATACCCTCTCGGGTTTATATTTTTAAACTCTTCAAATTGTGCTTGAAAAATTGCCGAAATCAACTCTTGGGCTCTAATTTTCTTTGTTGAAACTACAAACCTGCTATATTTTATTTATCTGCACATTTATACAAAAAATATTAAATCCTCTTAAACAGTTGACAAAAACTTATCAAATCAAGTATAAAAGAGCACAAATAAAGTGTAAAATACACACTTATCACACATCCAAACTTGAACGAAAGCTTATCCTCAAGCGACCAAAATTGAACCTAGCCAAAACAAAGATATAGTCTCAAACCCATTCAAAGTGCAAAATAAATTATGATAAAGCAATTCTAGTCAAGGTTGTTGGTAATTTGTTTTAGCTTTAGAAATCCACATTAGAGCCACTAAGATCAACACTTTGCAAAAAATGATTCTTATTAACACATTGACCCTAGCTTGCTTGGAAATCCTCGTGTGTTTGTGTCTATTCTCATTCATCTTTAACTCTTAGGTCACCTAATGTAACCAATGAGATAAAATGTACTCAAACCTCACTTGCATATCACTCTATAATTCAACAATCTTGGCAACCATCTAACTATTCGCAAATGTAAGTAAACATAACAACAGTCGATAGGTCTTTTAAGTTTTGTTGTAATGCCCCGAGAACCCATACGTTCTTGGTGCGCTTACTACGTCTACGTACTGTGACATAAAGAGACTCCACGCGAACTCACTTACTTTAATACTACTTTCACTTTCAAATCATATTCAAAAGAATATTTGTGAGTATAAAATTTTTTCGACTCGATTCGAAAACAACTCGCACCCCAAAGAGGGAACACGAAATCCTCAATATAAAATACGCAGCGGAAAAGATAATTTAAAGTAGTTTTAAGAATAAGACAACAAAACTTGAAATTCTAGGAAGGGGGTCCAACACACGCCCCAAACTACCCTATTCAGTGCCGCACGCCCCGTGTGCACCCTCTCGATGCCGCACGCCAACTCAACATTTGCCCCATCACGCGCACGCTCACAAAACTGCGTGCCCCACGCACCCTGCCTCCGTACAGCACGTCCGCACGCACGTCCTCGCCCGACGCTGCACGACCCGTGCGCACTTGCAGGGCCGCGTGCCCCGTGCGTCCTATCCTCACTCCTCTAGTACCTCACCGTATACACCCCGACCTGTTCCATACCCTCTTGACTCCCGATCTTTCTCCCAAAAATTCGACAGAGTAACGCCTAAAAACTGGCTATCCCAAAAAATTTAAACCTGTACACAGTTCACCAAAATTTCCAGAATACCTATCCAGAGATTTCCACCAAATCAGAGTTTTAAAAAAAAAAAAACTACAACAATCCATCAACCATCAAATGAAGAAAATTCACAGTATAGAGTATTGCCAAGTTCCTATATGTAAAGAGTATGCGTGCGTCACCATAATCACAAACACCCCATAAACCTCTATACAACTGACGCTTGTACAATCCGTTTAACCACAGAAATATCCAGACACAAAACAACAACCCAAGCACATCTCACCATCACCTACCATCTCCACGGGTCGGGTCGCCCTAACAATCTGCAGTCTGGTGCCTCAGTCGCGCGTCGCCAACTATCCTACGCCTGAGGACTAGGCTCTTGGGGCTCACCAGCAATAACGTCTGCACCTACACCATAAAACACACATCATAAGCCTAACGTTTAGTAAGTAATGCGATATGAAAGTAAAAGCCGACAATGCAATCCTATCACATGCAGTCTCTACACTCACACTCATGTTGTCACATCTGTGACGAGTAGGCAGCCGCTCCAGGGTGAGGAAGAAACCATCGCCACCGTACACCCTGACACGTCGCCACCGTCCCGGACTCCCCAGCAACGAGGCCCACAAGCTATACACACGCATCACCACACAGCAATCACATCAGGGTGAGGGTGTACCTCGCGCCACATTACACCCTGACGTCGCCCTCGTCCCAGCCTCCCCAGCAACGGGGCCACAGTTGCCACACATACATTTCACGACAGCCCAGCCGGCCCATTCCTCGAGCGGAATCCGCGACTAGTGTTGCACCGGCCCACACACTGGTAGGATCCGCGGTACCACTGTCCATAATCCTCACCGCGGACACATACATGCCGCAGGATCCGCGGTTGGTGACGCACCAGCCCACACACTAGCAGGATCCGCGGTACCACCGCCACGCGTCTAACCACTTACTCAAAATATGTTCAAAACCATTTTCGTTCCCTTTTAAAAACATGATGCATGTCAAACAATACACACACACACCACAATCAACAACATAAATTCTAACGTTTACGGTGTAAGTCCACCTGGGCAAAACACATACATGCACTACTTACCTGGCGTTGTAAGCTCACTCGACGCACCACTTTGCCAAAAACGCCTCAACCTAAAACATAAATAATCACTCATCAATCTTCGTATCAAAATGCACTAAATATGCTAAAAATCACATCCCTTAACTAAACCAATGAAAACCCAACTAATTTGGTTCGGCCGAAAACCAGCCTAAATTTTGGACGCGCATAACTTTTGCGTCCGTTATCAGAATTGAGCGATTCAAGAGGTTAAACGTTTCCTTAGGAACCTAGTTTAACATACTAAGATGGATTTTAAAACGGCGAGCTGCAGCTAGGTGTAAAAACACCAAAACCGAATCTGCCCTTCACCTAAATTTCACGTTTCCATTTCCTTCAACCAAAACTCACTCAAAACTCGTCTTACACACTAAAATCAGCAACGCTAATACCACGCGTGACAATTCCATGAAAAAGGCTCAATAATTTGACTCGGTTCAAAATTCGATATAAACTTCCGACGCTCATAACTTTTGCGTCGGACCTTGGAATCTAACGATTCCAGCGGCCAAACGTTCCTCTAACAACGTAATTTCACCCATAAAAACAGAATTTAAAACGAATATTCGTAGATCGGTCCGAATGGCTGAAAACAGAACCGGGCCAAACAAAAATCTCACACCCACTTCGGTTCTTAGTTACCTTCACTCAATTTCATCATCGCTTAGCCGGAATCCGGCGATCTCACACACTCTAAGTTAACCGACTCACATCGGCCAATAACTGAGCCAATGCACAGCGCACACTTCCTCGGTTTTCACTGAATTTTGACCTTCACCGCGAATGTCTCTAGCACACACACACGCAGCCATATAATCCTAAACACTCAGCCAAACTCACGAAAAAAAAAACATAGAGAACGAACTACAACACGATCAAACAGAACCAAAACATGGGAGGGCATTTTACCACCGGTTCCAGCACGGGAATGGTCGAGCTACACGTCGCCTCGACTCGTCGGAGCTCCCTAACCACGTTGGCAGTCGCTAATCTCTCCTTCGACCGTTAGCCGTCAACTGCACGCTCGGAGCTCTCTCTCTCTCTCTCTCTCGCGTCTCTCTTCTCTCGGGTGTCGATGTGCAACAGCTGAATGGCTTCCTCCCGAAGCCATTCGGCTGTTATGTTATACATTTTTTAAATTTTTTTATAAAAAATTAATTTAATTAATAAAAATTTACCAATACGCCCTCATATGTTTTAACCGCCCGTAATTTCGTTGAATTCTCGTCCTCCCGACTTTAAAAATTTCATAATGTCTCTACGAATTAAATCCCGAGCTTCAAAAATAAATTTCCCTCCAAAGCTTCTCGAAAATTCCAATCGAGACTTAATTCAAATTTTGAAAATTAAATCTAAGATTCAAAATTTCACGGGTTATTACACTTGTAAATGATAGGTTAGGCTAAAGGTAGAGAATTCTTTGGATACAAGTGACTACTCAAAACACTACTCTTTCATCCTCGTTAACTCAATCAAACTCTTCTTCTAATCACCCTTAAACTTATCTCATTTAACATTACCCAAACTAACTCATTTGTCATTTTCAATTTTTTTTTAAATTCTGTGTCGATCCCTCAATTTATTGTTAATAATACAAGTTTTTTTTTTCCTTTCACTTTTTTTTTTCTTTTTTTTCATTTTCGTTTTTTCAACAACATATTTTTTATATAAATTGACAAATAACAAAGAGTTTTATCCACCTTTCCCAGCACTCTTTCTAATTCTTCCCTAAATACATCAATATTCCTTGTGTTCATTAAATGGGGTAGGATAAATGCATATGAGGCTAGATGAATTTTAGCAAACAATTGAACGGTATATATTTGGCTCAAAAGGGTGACTAAGAGTGTCATTGAATGACACAACAAGGTAAACTAAGAAAGCTCAAATGATTCAATGATAGCTTAAGTCATTCTCTTAATTCTGAAAAATCTCAATTCGCATTAGTGGATGTTGGGTAAAACCAAGAAAGATTTCATCTCATTATCAATCGTAAGATTTTTCTGGAAGTTCACTCCTTTACCTGTGATTGGACTTCAAGAGTCTCTCTCATTATATGTAGACTACACAAGTTTGACACCAACATATCAAGCCAAACAAGAATGAAATAGTACGCTAAAATTTAATTTTAACTTTGTAAGCTCAAGTCAATGTTGACTAGTACAAGTCACATTCACTTAGATTTTGTCTAAGGGCTAAAACATGAATTTTTCAAAATTTCAGTTACAGACTCCAACAAATCAAAACTTTTTTTTTTTAAATAAAACAAAGCAACCAAAAGAAATATCATAACACAAAGCAAACTAAAATCGACCCCCAAAACTTAAAATGAACATTGTCCTCAATGGAAAACATGAATGGTAAGGAAAAAATAGCGTATCTCATGATGCGCGGGCCATTGTGGCCACTGTGTCTCGTTAGCTACACCACTAGCATCCTCTAGTGGTGGGTAATATGGTGAAGTAGATGCTTTAGGAAGACGGGGAAAGGTGGAATGAAGTGTTTCGAATAGCCGTGGTGGAAATTGAATGCCTCCACATAAGCCGCCATGAAAGATGCATGCTCAAGCTCGCGGGTGTTGAGATCTCCTAATTGGTATTCCATGCATTTATATTGCGTTTATTCACTAAATTGAGGCAATTGTTCTCTTGTGACTGCGTTTGATTTCCTCCTGTAGCCAATCAATCTCCACCTAGGATCTGGCAACGCCTCTATGCAAAACTGAAAATTTTCTTTAATTTCGTCTCATAAGACGATTGATTTCCACAAGATGCGGATCGGTCTACAAAGGGAACCAATCGATCTCCACTAGAAGTGGATCAATCTCCTAAAATGAATTTATTTTTTATTTTATTTATTTATTTAGTAGCTTGAAAGTTAAAACACCAAAACACATTAAACATACCAAGATAAAATGACTAATATTAACAAGATAAAATGACTAATTGAATAAACTAAAACTAAAAAAAATAAATAAATGAATGGATTACTTCCCTCCAAGTGTTTGATTTGATGTCATCAGCTTGACGTCTAACGAACATTATGCGTTGGATGTAATATTGGTGACAAATGTAACACTCTTAACAACACCAAAATACGGCTTCGTACTTTGACCGTTTACCTTGAATGTTCCATTATCTGCTCGGCGTAGGTTGACGGCACCGTGAGGAAACACTTGAACTACCATAAATTGACCCTACCATCTTGACTTTAGGTTTTCTAGAAAGCGCTTCAAATGTGAATTAAATAGTAATACTTATTGACCCGACGCTAGTTTTTTCTTCATGATATGCTTATCATGCCACACTTTTGTTTTCTCCTCATAAATCTTGGAATTCTCATAACCGTTAGTGCACAATTCATCGAGTTTATTCATTTGGAAGAGGCGTTTGTGACTAGTGGTTATCAAGCCAAAATTTAGCCTCTTCTAGCCCACCAAGCTCGGTGCTCAAGTTTGACAGGTAACTGACAAGCTTTACTAAATATCAATCGATATGGTGACATTCCAAGAGGAGTTTTGAAAATGGTCTGATAAGCCCCCATAGTGTGTCATCCAACTTGCGTTCCTAATCTTTACATGAAATATTTACAGTCTTCTCGAGAATAAGCTTGACTTCTTGATTGCAAATTTCCGCTCGACTATTTGATTGGGGTGATATCTCAATGCCTTGCATTGCCTAACACCATATTTCAAAAGTAACAAATCAAATTTCTTATCACAGAAATGTATACCTTTGTCACTAATGATGCGGCGAGGCATGCCGAAACGGGTGAATGATGGCATGTGCAATAATTTTTGCTCTTCCATTGTAACCGAAATACTAACAGGAAAAGTAGAATTTTCACCAATGAATCCGTAGCAAAGGTGTGAAGGTAGAGGTTTAAGCTCAAGAACAGGTGAACTCTCAATAGATGACAGAACCTATAATGGTGATTCCCCCAAACTTTCAAAGTACTTCCTCCGATTAGGCTCGAATGAGTCAATCCACAAAGCATAATCTTTTGCATCTGAGTTATCACCAAGAGGAAAATCATGGTTTAGTAAGCATACCTCAAGAGAGTCGCGTGGTTGAAGTTAAACTTCCAATATTACGGTGTCAAAAACTTCCACGCGAAACATATCATTGCTAGCTTTTGGGTATTTCATTGAATTGAACATGTTAAACATCACCTCCTCATCTTGCACTCACAATTTAAGTTCACCTCTTTGAATATCAATTAACGCACCTCTTATTACCAAGAATGGTTGGACTAAAATAATAGGGATGTCACGATTTTCTTCCATATCAAGAACCACAAAATCAACGGAAAAGATAAACTTGTCGACTTTGACAAGGCTATCCTCAATCGCCACATGGATGCTTGATAGAATGATCAGGCATTTGTACAATCACTCTCTTGAGCTTTGCTTCACCAAGACAAAGCTTCTGAAATATGGATAGTGGCATTAAATTGATATTAGCACCCAAATCACATAACACCTGCTCAAAAATAGACTCCCCAATTGCATATAGGATGGTGAAACTCTCCAGATCTTTCAGCTTTTGTGGAAGCTTTTGTTGAATAATGGCGCTACATTCTTCAGTCAAAGCGATAGTGCCACAATCTTGGATCTTGCACTTGTGAAGCAAAATATCTTTTAAGAACTTTGCGTAGCTAGGCATTTGCTCGAGAACCTCGGCGAATAGAATGTTGATGTGTAATTGCTTGAACACTTTAAAAAATTTTCCAAATTACTTGTCTATCTTTACGCTCTTTAAACGTTGGGGAGAAGGAACCGTGATGGAAATATTTTCAGCTTCTGTGCTTCACTTTCAACCGAAGATAGTGATGACGAATCTTTACTCTCACTTTTGACTCCCTTCTTCGTTTCTTGACTAGAATTATCAACCACCGTACAACTTCTAAGAGTGATTTCATTGCATTAATCTTTCGGGTTCACTTCCGTGGAACTCGGCAATGAACCTTGAGGTCGCCCATTGAATGCATTAGCGATTTGGCCCACTTGAGTCTCCAAGCTGCGGATTTGAGCCAATTGATTTTGCCAGGTAGTTCAAGTCTCTTCCATGCTCACCCATTTTAGCGACTATATCATCAAGACTAGGCTTTCTCTCTTGGAATGGAAGAGCTTGTTAGGAGGATTGCGGCATTTGCATGACATTATTCAGATTCTTCCACGAGAAGTTTGCGTGATTATCGCGCACTCCTGTGTAGTAATTATTAAAATTCTAAAAATTTGGCCAATTGTAGTTTCCAACAAAGTTTGCTTACTCGAAAGAGTCATTTGCCATTAGATTACCTTCTTGGCATTCATTACTTGCATGTGGCCCTTGACACAATTGACATGCTCCCATTGGAGAGTAGACTGAACTAACAAGAGTTTGGTTACTCTGTAGTTGCTTGACAAGAGATGCGATTTGAACGGTCAAAGCCTTTACTGTATCTATTTCAGGAGTGCCCGATTGTTTTTTTAGAATTTTCCACTCAACTCGACATTGGTCGTTATTCAATGCTAACTCTTCCAATAGAGAAAATGGCACTACTTCAGTCTTTTGGAGGAGTGAACTACCTACAGTTACATTAACAAGAGTCCTTGTAGAAGCTGATAGACCAATGAAGAATGTTTGGACTTGCATCCATCGTGGCAAACCATGTTGTGCGCTTCAAACGAACCCACGATTCATATAATGTTTCACCCTCAAATTGGCTGAAATTAAAAATCTCATTACGATATTTCACAGTCTTCTCAAAGGGGAAGAATTTGGATAAGAACTTTTGGCATAGTTCGACCCATGCTGTGATGGAATCAGCCGACAAAGTGAGTAACCAATTTTTCACTTAGTCCCTCAATGAGAATGGAAACAACCGCAGCCGAACAAACATTGTTGAACTTAAAAGTATCACACACCTCCACAAAGTTGGCAATTTGACCCTTTGGATCCTCGGAGGGCAGACCAAAGAATTGCTACTGTTGGATTATATGTATGGTTCCCGACTTGATCTCAAAGTTGTTGCCCGTAATTACCGATTTATGAATAACAGATTGGATACCGACCACAAATGACATCACCTAGTCAAGTAGTGTTCGTGTATCACCTTCTTCATTTTGCTTGTTAGCCATAGCTACTTCTCTTGTTTTCTTTTGATTCATACAACAAGTACGTTCGATTTCTGAATCGATTGGAATGAGGTTGGCGATACCTTGTTTTTGCATACAGCTACAAAAGTAAGTATAAAAAAATAAGTAATTGAATTCAAATATAAATTAAAATTATTTTATTTAATGATAGCGAAATAAAAAATCTCTGGCAACAATGCCAAAAAACTTGTAACAAATGCAAGCGCACGTGTCGCAAAAGTAATAAAATAAATAAGTACTAGTCGATCCCATGAGGACTATTTCCACTAATTATTAAACGAATTTAATTATAATTATAGATGAATAACAAAACTTTGATAATTTTGATTAAAAGAAAACAAGATAATTCAATTAAATAAACTAAAATTGAATAAAGTTGTAGAATCTAATAAGAGAAAAATCTAGAGCCTTTGATTTCACCTTAATTAATTATGTTTAGTACTCCTAACTCAATTTGTTAATATCTATTTCTATGTATTAATAGTGATTTCACGAATATATATCAATCTCTCCTGAGTAATGACATATTTATCCAACAAACGAGTTATTTCTTCCCGGTCCCAAACCCTAGCAATTAATTGAATACATTATAAACGAGAAATCAAACTACCATATGAACGCCTTAGTTATCCCTAGTCTAAGATCTTTTTCATGGCAAATCATCCTTTGCATAATTATTTTTCTGTAACGCCCCGTAAACCCTACCCAGTTCCCGGTTCGCACACTTCTACTAATTCAAATAAAATTTAAAATTTTTATTTTTCTACTTAATGTAACACCCCGAAAACCCACACGTTCCCGGTGCGCTACAGTGCATCTACACACACACACTAACACTTAACATAATTCACTCAATTTAATACCCTTTTGTTTCCAATTTACTCTCCTCTTTTTTTTGACTCGATTCGAAAACAACTTGCGTCTCCCCTTCGACACCTCACGCACACTCTCACGGTGCCGCACATACCACTCAACGTTACTGTGTTTCGCGCACGCTCACAGCGCCGCGTGCCCCACGCACCCTGCCGCTGTACATCACGTTCGCGCGCACATCCTCACCCGGTGTCGCACGACCCGTGGGTACCCAACAGGGCCGCATGCCCCGCGCACCTGCGATCACGCCGCACATCCACACTCATCTAAACTCCTCTAGCATTCATCATACACACACCTTGACCTATTTCGTATCCTCTCGAATCTCAACCCCTCTCCCGAAATTTCGGCAGAGTACCGCCTAAAAACTGGCTACCCCAAAATTTAACCCTGCATACAATTTACCAGAATCCAACAATATTTACCTATCCATCATCCAGAGAAATCATCCTAACCCAAATCAGAGTAAGAAGACGACGAAAATCCATCAAATACAAATGAAGAAAGTCTCCAGTATAGAGAAATAACATACTCTAACATGGAAAATATCCGCGTACGTCACCAAAATCACACGCACTCCATATACACCTATACACTGATGCATATACAACAATCAATCCCATCCTCCGTACATAATCACCGCAAAAGAAAGAAAACCCACAAACCGACCAGGCCACAACCTACCATATCCACGGGTCGGGTCGTCCTAACAAAAGTCCGCCATCCGGTGCCGCAGTCGCACGCCGCCAACCATCCTACGCCTCAGGACTAGGCACTCGAGGCTCACCAGCGGTATCGTCAGCACCTACACCACAGAACACACAACATAAGCCTAACGCTCAGTAAGTAATGCGATATGAAAGTAAAAGCCGACAATGCAATCCTATCACATGCAGTCTCTACACTCACACTCATGTTGTCACATCTGTGACGCGTAGTGTAGCCGCACCAGGGTAAGGAGAAACCTCACGCCACCCTACACCCTGACACATCGCCACCGTCCCGGACTCCCCAGCAACGAGGCCCACAAGCTACACCCACGCATCACCACACGGCAACCACATCAGGGTAAGGGTGTACCTCGCGCCACTCTACACCCTGACACGTCGCCCCCGTCCCTGCCTCCCCAGCACGGGGCCACAGTTGCCACACACACACGTTTCGCGACAGCCCAGCCGGCCCACCCCTCGAGTAGGATCCGCGACTGGTGTTGCATCGGCCCACACACTAGTAGGATCCGCGGTACCACTGCCCATATCCTCACCGTCAACACATTCACGCCGCATGACGGCCCAGCCGGCCCACCCCTCGAGTAGGATCCACGACTGGTGAAGCACCGGCCCGCACACTAGCGGGATCCGCGGTACCACCGCCATACGTCTCACCTCGTACATCAAAACATGCTAAAAATCATTTTCGTTCCCGCTTTTAAAAACATGATGCATGTCAAACAATACGCACGCACACAACAATCAATCACATAAACCCTAAAGTTCTACAGTGTAGGCCCACTTGGGCAACACACATGCATGCACTACTTACCTGGCGTCCTAAGCTCGTTCGATACACAGCTTCGCCAACAGAAAGCCTCAACCTAAAACACAACCAATTTCTCATCAGTATTTCTCCCAACATTTACCAACTAGCTAAAAACAACCTTCTCTAACTTCACTCACGAAATTTCAACTAAAACGGTTCATTGGTTCGGTTTGGCTGAAAACCAGCCCAACGTTCGGATGTGCATAACTTTTGCGTCCGCCAACGGAATCGAGCGATTCAAGTGGCTAAACGTTCCCTTAGGAACCTAGTTTATCATCCCAAGACGGATTTTAAATCGGTAGGCCGCAGATAGCCGAAAAACGCCAATAACCGAATCTGCCATTTTTATTAAAATTCCACATTTTCACTTTCCTTCAACCAAAACTCACTCCCAACTAGTTATATGCATCAAAATGGCTATGCTACTCTCACACGTCGAATTTCCACGAAAAACGGTCACTAATTTGACTTAAACCAAAATCTCGCATAAACTTCCGACGCGCATAACTTTTACGTCGGATATCGGAATCGAACGATTCCAGCGGCCATACGTCCCTCTAAGAGCCTAATCCATCCCACAAGAACAGAACTTAAAACAATTAACCAAAACTAGGCCAAATTAGCTAAAAACCAAACTGCCCCTGCACAAAAATGGTTAAATTTTTTTATTTCAAACTTCAATTTACAAACTTCAATTTACAAACTTCCACACACACAACTAGCCCCATCTCGTCCATAACTCTAGGCCAAGCTCACTGCAAAGGCAAGAAGGCCGAGCACTAAGCTCGGCCGAAACAGGAAACCGACAGGGCTCACCTTCGGTTTCCTTAAGCTCGCAGCATCACCTTCGCGCTACCCTACCACTTGCGGCCAAATTCCATCAATGCCGAAAGCAGGCCGAGCACTAAGCTCGACCAAGCCAAAAAAAAATGGGACGGCAGAACAAGGAAAGAGCTTACCATTGCGTTACTGTGCGCTCGGTCGAATAGAGGGCAATGCACAGCCGAACACCCAGTCCCGACAGTCTCCCCAACGCCCACTCGCGTCTGCCGAAGAATCGGAACTCGAGGATTTTCCTCCCCTCTCCCGCGTCTCACTCTCGGCTCTCTCGGGAACTCGAGCTGCTGAAACCGAATGACTTCGGTTCGTCGGGACAGCAGCACCTGTTCGCAACCCGCACATTGCACCCACGCTCGTCGGCCGTCGATCACAGCTCCGCACACGACCGCTCTCCCCTGCACGCTTACTCTCGGGCGCTCTCGGTTGCTCGCAGAAAACCAGCCGAATGGCTTCTTCTCGAAGCCATTCGGGTGGTTTGTTTTATTTTTATTTTTATTTTTAAATAATAAAAATACAAGTTACCAAATTGCCCTCACGTGCTTCAATCGTTCGAATTTCGTTAATTTCTCGACCTCTCGACTTTAAATTCCGAAAATCTTCGCAAAAGTAGGTTCCGAGTCTTATAATTCAAATCTTTCCCGTTGAAATATTGCTCAAAACTCCGACCGGGATTAAACTAAAAATTCCAGAAATTAAAAATAAAATTCGAAATTCCCGGGTTATTACACTTAAAACGACATTTTTGAAAAAATTTTAAATAGCATTACAGCAGAAAACTTGATTAAAATTAGTTTGAATAAAACTTCATTTTATGAAACATAAAACAGAGACACCGATCGACACATGTAAGTATCGGTCGATACTTGGGTTGTCTCGGATTGTTTTCATCGATCAATACTGGCAAACGTCGGACGACACTACAATTCTCTCAAGTCTTCTTGTCGGTCGACACTGTGAACATCGGTCGACACTTCTAAACTCATCTCAGAGAGCGGTCGACACCTACTTTAACAGGTCGACACCTTGATCCTCTCTGCCCGTGCAGGTCGACCCTCACGGTCAACGCCGCTGCTATTTTTACACTACCGGTCGACACCTACAACCATAGATTGACACTTACTTCGGCTCTGCCAGTGCAGATCGAACCTCGCAGTCAACACTTACAGGGTCTGGTCGACCACTAAGCCTATCAGGCGACATTTCCTGCCTAGAACTCTGTTTAAAAACCTTAAAAACTTCACAAAATCAATCGAACTTCGACTCAACGCTAATAATAATCCAACACCCGTTTCCATAAACTCAAAATCATAATTTAAGTAAAGAAAACAACTACTAAAGTTTGAAATCCGTCTATACATTCAATCGACTTAATAACAACAGAAATCATTTAGATTACACACCCAAAACCTGTACCTATACCCACTATAGTCAAAACGCCCTACCAGCCGGCCAGATCATCCACGTGCGTACTCCTCCAACTGCATCCTAATCCTAGGCATGCTCTGAGTACTTACCGGCTATGTCGTCGTCACCTACATCAGAGAATTCAACTATTAGCCTAATGCTAAGTAAGTAATGCATTAAACTTAAACACTAAAAACAAATACATCATAACATATGCAGTCTCTATAGTTTCGTCTTTACTTTTTTTTTCATCTCTTTCTTATATTTTCTTTATTTTCTTACTACTAGATTCTTTTTTACGTGCTAGATCAAGGTGACACACCTCGCGGTCCACCTCTGGGGACAAGGCCACCACGTAAAGTGGAGGAAGAGTGATACACCTTGAGGTCCACCTCTAGGGACATGACCACTCAACCTTACATTTCTTATCTTCTTACGTACCTTTTCATTTCATTCGTCTCTTCACATCCTATTGTTTCACTTCGTAAAAACATGAAAATTTATTTTTGTCTCATTCTCCTAATTTAAAACAATGATGCACAACTATGAAAGCATAACGTAAAGTAAACGTGCAATGCATCCTACTGAACTGTGATGTACGCTCGAAGGCAAAACTCCTACTACATTACTTACCTGGCGTCCTAGAAATTCTTCGCACTTCGTAACTTCGTACGCTAACTGGGAAAACCTCTAAAAGCACACATCTATTAGCTCTACTTTCCATTAAATTCATAAAACTCCAAAGGAAACAACAACTAAACCTCCACTGGGCCTAAACCAGAATTCTAACTCAATTTTCGACTAACATTCGAAAATTCATAACTTCTCCAATACTCGCCAGAATTGGACGATTCAAAATGTTACGGATTCCTCGTGACGTCTAGTTTCTAAAGGTTTCATCCATTTCCTAATTCAATACTTATAGCTTAGCCAGACATGGTCGAGCAGAAACTGTTCCAAAATTCGAGCACTCGGCTATCTAAACGCTCAATCTTCCCCATAAATCTCAAAATATATTCCTACTCCTAGCTTAAACACCAATACACGAATACAAATTGACTTAAACCTCCAAATTTCATATCTCCCTCTTAGGATTTACTAAAACTACCCACTACTCACTATACTTCACTTTTTACAGCTCAAAATCACTAGAGGACTAACTATCTATTAAGAACTAACTAAAACTTACCGTAGATTTGAAAAATCAGAGAAGAATCGTCGCTGGAAGGAGGATCGCCAAGCTTTCTACGCAGGGGAGGGAAGAAGAACAGGGGAGGAGGGCTGCGCTGGGGAGAAACACCGTAAGGTGTCTTGATTTCATTTTTTTTGATAATAACAATACTAATTACTATTTCATCCTTAACTCTTAACCGTTTAATAAATCTGTTATACGGTCCAATTCCGGTTGGATTCTTAAATTTTTCTTCCTTCCATTAGCCTCAAAATAATCTTTTACCTATGAGTAGAAATTCTCGGTTCACAATTTTGACCAAAACACCGTCGATTACAATCACGTATTCCGAAATTCATTTAACAAAAATTCGGGTGTTACATTCCATCCTCCTACAAAAATTTTATCCTCAAAATTTGCTAGCTAAACAACTCAGGATACCGGTTCATCATGTCTTACTGTCGTTCCCAGGTTGCTTCTTCCACGTTATAGTTGCGCCATAATACTTTCACCAGTGGAATCTCCTTATTACGTAAAATCTTCACCGCATAATCCAGAATCTTCACTGTTGCTCCACGACGTGAGAGGGATCTCGTGTACACTTCCTTAACATGGATACGTGAAATACATTGTGGATTCCATCCATCGAGGCTGGCAGCTGTAGCTGGTAAGTTGTTTTTCCTATTCTCTTCATAATAGGAAATGGTCCAATAAATCTTGGGTTTAACTTGTCCCTCTTTCCGAATCTTGCTACTCCTTTAAATGGAGAGACTTTCAGGAAGACTTCATCACCCACCTTAAATTCTAACTCTCTTATCTGACGATCTGCATAGCTCTTCTGTCGGCTTTGAGCGGTTGAAATTCGTTGCCGAATAAATGCAATTTTGTCTACTGTCTGCTGCAAAATATTCGGACCAACCAATCTTTCCTCTCCGACTTCATCCCAATATATCAGAGATCTGCACTTCCTGCAGTAAAGAGCCTCATAAGAAGCCATAGCTATCGTAACTTGAAAGCTATTGTTATACGAAAACTCCACCAATGGTAGGTATCTGCTCCATGAACCTTGGAATTCCAGTACGCAAGCTCGAAGCATATCCTCCAATGTCTGAATGGTCCTCTCAGATTGACCGTCTGTCTGAGGATGAAATGTCATACTAAAATTGAGCTGCGTACCCATAGCCTTGTGCAGACTCTTCCAGAACTTTGAAGTAAACCTCGAATCTCTGTCTGATACGATCGAAGTCGGAACTCCGTGCAACCGTACGATCTCCTGAACCTACAGTTTAGCGAACTGGTCCATAGAGTATGTCATTTCACTGGCAGGAAATGGGCTGACTTGGTTAATCAATCCACAATCACCCACACGCCATCATAACCTTTTGTTGTCCGAGGCAATCCAACAACAAAATCCATCAATATCTGCTCCCACTTCCACTCGGGAATAGGCATTGGTTGTAGCTTTCTCGCTGGCCTCTGGTGTTCAGCCTTAATCTGCTGACAAATTAAGCACACCTCCACATACTTTGGCACAATCTT
The DNA here is from genome assembly GCA_022433055.1 of Begonia peltatifolia. Lineage (NCBI taxonomy): Eukaryota > Viridiplantae > Streptophyta > Magnoliopsida > Cucurbitales > Begoniaceae > Begonia > Begonia peltatifolia. The sequence continues at coordinate 7,409,315 of CM039529.1, read as the reverse complement.
CTTGATATCGGGCCACCAATAATACTACTTAAGATCTCTGTACATCTTGGTACTTCCTTGATGCACAGAAAATTTTGAAGAGTGGGCTTCAGCCAGTATTTCTCTTTGTAGTTCTTCATTACTCGGAACGAACCACCTATTTCGAAACTAAAGAATTCCGTCGTCTGAATAATTGAACTCTGACCTGTCGTTAGAAGCCATGTTTGTTTTAATTTCTTCGCATTCAGCGTCGTTCATCTGGGCCTGCTTCATCTTCTCCAAAATCGTAGGCTGTAAGGACATAGCCGATAACATGGCCGAGACACTTGACACTACTTCCAAGTTAAACTTCTAAAATTCTGCATCCAAGGTCAGTGGCATAGCTGAATCCATTGCCCGAAGTGGATGTCGTCACCCTGCTCAATGCATCAGCCACCACGTTTGCCTTGCCGGGGTGGTATATAATCTCAACATCATAGTCCTTCACGAATTCCAACCACCGCTGCTACCTCATATTCAGCTTCTTCTGAGAAAAGATATACTTCAAACTCTTATGATCCAAATATATTTCACACCACTGTCCATACAGATAATGCCTCCAAATTTTTAGTGCAAAGACTACCGCGGCTAACTCTAGGTCGTGTGTCGGATAATTCTGCTTGTAATTCTTCAGTTGCCTAGAAGCGTAGGCTATTACCTTCCCTTCCTGCATCAGCACACATTCAAGACCCACATTGGAAGCATCACAATAAATACTAAATCTTCCATCCTCGGTAGGAAGCATCAAAATTGGGGCAATAGTCAATCTCTGCTTCAATGTATGGAAACTGTGCTCAAAATCCTTGGACCACTGATACTTCACAATTTTTCTCGTCAAACGGGTCAAATCGTTTTATGATCCTCTTCCCTACGAGAGTACATCAATATATCGTCGATAAATATTATAACGAATTTATCGAGATAGTCATGGAATACTCTGTTCATCAGGTCCATAAAGGCGGCTGGGGCATTCGTCAGTCCGGACAACATTACCAAGAATTCATAATGCCCATAACGCGTTTAAAAAGCTATTTTTGGAATGTCTTCTGGCTTAACCTTCAACTGATAATAACCCAATCCCGGGTCAATCTTTGAAAACACTCGCGCTCCTTGGAGTTGATCAAATAGATCATCTATTCTCGGCAGAGGGTACTTGTTCTTAATCGTCAGCTTATTCAATTCCCTGTAGTCGATGCACATCTGCAACGATCTATCATTTTTCTTGACGAAAAAGATTGGTGCACCTCACGGCGAAAAACTGGGGCGTATAAATCCTTTTTCTATCAACTCTTCTAATTGCTTCTTTAACTCTTTTAGCTCCACTGGTGCCAATTTATAAGGATTTTTCGACACCGGCTCAGCTCCCGGATACACATCTATAGCAAATTCTAGCTCTCGATTCGGAGGTAAATTGGGTAAATCATCTAAGAAAACTTCAGGGAAATCTTAAACAATTAAAACATCCTGCGGCTTTGAATCCTTGGGAATTTGCCTATAAGACTGGCGAGAAAACTGAAAGACTCACTAATCAAAACTTAACGAGCACTGACAGCTGCCATGGCAGATATCTTCCGGGCATTCTACACGGCCTTAAAGGTATGCTTCTCACCATCCGGCGGTTGAAAACTCATCGTGCCTGCCTTACAGTTAATTGTAGTGCAATGCTTGAACAGTCAATCTATTCCCAATATCACTCTGGGCTTGGGGCAATCCCTAGCCAAATGTCCAGCTTCGTTATAATTGTAGCACTTTCCCGAATTTAGTCTACATTCTCCTGAGGGATATCTCATACACTTAGGGCATTGAGGATACTGCGCCAGCACTTGAGGCCTTTTACTGCTTCCCTGGCTACTCGAGCTCTTGCTAAACCTCTTAGTGCCCCTCTATTGTTGTTGATGGGAGGCACTTCTGCTCTGTTGTAGGGCAATCTCCTTGAAGAACCTCTTGGAAGCCTCTCGCTGTGTAATACATTTCATCTCAACCTCCTTCACTTCTAATGCTTTAGCCACCACTTTCGAACAGTGTACCTCTTGAGTTCTGGCTATCTTTACTCCTTTGTATATTTTCGGCTTTAGCCCCTGTACATACTGAAACACCTTGTCTTAATTCTGGCTCACTAAACTACTGGCAAACCGAGATAAGGACTCAAATTGTCGGTTGTACTCAGTCATCGACCCGGTCTGTTTCAACTGTAGGAACTCCATTCTTTTGGCTGCTTGTACCGTGTTGTTGAAGTACTTGTCATAAAATATCTCTTTAAATTTTTCCCACGTCACATGCTGCCCTTCAACAGTGGTCTCCATGGACTCCCACCAAATCGGGCGTCCTTCGCTAGATGGAAGGTGGCTAGCGAGACCTTGTCCTCCTCTTCCACCTTCGCGTACTTGAACATACTATGCATGGTACGGACTCTTTCCTCTGCAGCTGTTGGATCCGATGACTGTCCTTCATACGTCGAGGGTCGTAACCTCCGAAATCTATCTCTCAAGTGATCATGGCCTGAACTAGAGCCCGCACTTCCTGGCACCTCCCGATTTAACAAGACCCTTAATTGCTAAGACTGCCTATTCACCAATTCGGTTAACTGCCTTATCGTCATTGAGTCGTCCTCACTTCTCGTATCAGCTGCCTCTCTTGGTACCCTTGGACGTCTTGGTCGTCTAAACATTATGGCTAATTTCCTGGGCAAAATCAATTACTCTCATAAACATCTAATAACTAAAGCTAAACTTAAACACTTACAGTTGTCGAAGCACGTTGGCGCTGTTAGGTAATCGTTTGAACGTTTTGACCATTTGGCTCTGAAACCACAATTGTAACGCCCTGTAAACCCTACTAGGTTCTTGGTTCCCGATTCGCACACTTCTACTAATTCAAATAAAATTTAAAACTTTTATTTTTCGACTTAAAACGACATTTTTTAAAATATTTTAAATAGCATTACAGCGAAAAACTTGATTAAAATCAGTTTGAATAAAATTTCATTTTATGAAACATAAAACAGAGACACCGATCGACACATGTAAGTATCGGTCGATACTTAAGTTGTCTCGGGTTTTTTTCATCGGTAGACACTGGCAAACGCCGGACGATACTACAATTCTCTCGGGTCTTCTCGTCGGTTGACACTGCGAACACTAGTCGACACTTCTAAGCTCATCTTAGAAAGTGGTCGATACCTGCTTTCACAGGTCGACACCTTGATCCTCTCTGCCAGTGCAAGTCGACCTTCGCGGTCGACACTGCTGCTATTTTTACACTACCGGTCGACACCTACAACCATAGGTCGACACTTACTTCGGCTCTGCCCGTGCAGGTCGACCCTCGCATTCAACACTTACAGGGTCTGGTCTACCACTAAGCCTATCGGTCGACACTTCCTGCCTAGAACTCTGTTTAGAAACCTCAAAAACTTCACAAAATCGATCGAGCTTCGATTCAACGCTAATAATAATCCAACACACACCTTTCCATCAACTCAAAATCATAATTTAAGTAAAGAAAACGACTACTAAAGTTTGAAATCCTTCTATACATTCAATCGACTTAATAACAACAGAAATCCTTTCTATTACACACCCAAAACCTGTACCTATACCCACCATAGTCAAAACGCCCTAACAGCCGACTAAATCGTCCACATGCGTACTCCTCTAACCGCCTCCTAATCCTGGGCATGGTCTGAGTACTCACAGGCTATGTCGTTGTCACCTATATCACAGAACTCAACTATTAACCTAATGCTAAGTAAGTAATGCATAAAACTTAAACACTGAAAATAAATACATCCTAACATATGCAGTTTCTACAGTTTCGTCTCCACTTTCTTTTTCGTCTCTTTCTTACATCTTCTTTATCTTCTTACAACTAGGTTCTTTTTTACGTGCTAGATCAAGGAGACACACCTCGTGGTCCACTTCTTAGGACAATGCCAACCTCGATCTAGTAAAGTGATACACCTGGCAGTCCACCTCTGGGGACAAGGCCACCACGTAAAGTGGAGGAAGAGTGATACACCTCGCGGTCCACCTCTGGGGACATGACCACTCAACCCCACCTTTCTTATCTTCTTACGTACCTTCTCATTTTGTTCGGTTCATCACATCCTACTGTTTCACTTCGTAAAAACATGGAAATTCATTTTCGTCTCGTTCTCCTAATTTAAAACAATGATGCACAACCATGAAAGTATAACATAAAGTAAACGTTCAATGCATCCTACTAAACTGTGATGTACGCTCGAAGGCAAAACTCCTACTACATTACTTACCTAGCGTCCTAGAAATTCCTCGTACTTTGTAACTTCATACGCTAACTGGGAAAACCTATAAAAGCACACATATATTAGCTCTACTTTCCATTAAATTCGTAAAACTCCAAACAAAACAACAACTAAACCTCCACTCGGCCTAAATCGGAATTCTAACTCAATTTCTGACTAACCTTCGAAAGTTCATAACTTTTCCAATACTCGCCCGAATTGGACGATTCAAATGTTACGGATTCCTCATGACGTCTAGTTTCTAACGGTCTCATCATTTCCTAATTCAACACCTATTGCTTGGCCAAATGTGGCCGAGCAGAAACTGTTCCAAAATTCAAGCACTCGGCTATCCAAAAATGCTCAATCTTCCCCATAAATTTCAAAATATATTCCTACTCCTAGCTTAAACACCAATACACGAATACAAATTAACTTAAACCTCTAAATTTTGTATCTCCCTCTTAAGGTTTACTAAAACTACCCACTACTTACTCTACTTCACTTTTTACAGCTCAAAATTACTAGAGTACTAAACTATCTACTAAGAACTAATTAAAACTTACCGTAGATTTGAAGATTGATGGAAGATCAGAGAAGAACCGTGGTTGGAAGGAGGATCACCAAGTTTTCTACGCAGGGGAGGGAAGAAGAACAGGGGAGGACGGCTGCGCTGGGGAGAAAAACCGTAAGGTGTTTTGATTTTATTTTTTTATAATAATAATAATAATCCTAATTACTATTTCACCCTTAACTCTTAACCGTTTAATAAATCTGTTATGCGGTCTGATTCTAGTTAGATTCTTAAACTTTTCTCCCATCTATTAGTCTCAAAATAATCTTTTACTTAGGGGTAGAAATTCTTCGCTCACAATTCTGACCAAAACTCTGTCGATTACAATCACGAATTTTGATATTCATTTAACGAAAATCCAGGTGTTACATTTTCACTTCCTGGTCACAAAATATTTCTTTGAGCATATTATTGTTGATTAGGCAATCACAAGCAATAAGAACAGTAATAATTCACTCAACACATCATTGGAATAAAACATCATTAATTGAATTAAGGAAAATATCAAACAATCATAATTCGGCTACATCGTAGCTGTAGAAAAAAAAAATAGTTCATGCTAAAATAACAAACAGAAATAAGAATAAAAGTAATGGTTTTCATAGTCACAAAGAAAAATAGAAGAGAAAACTATGCTTTTGAATGCAAAATATTGACGAAAGCAATTTCCTTGCCCTAATATCATTTTTGTTTCTCCTTTGCAATACCTTCCTTTGTTTTCTGCCTCCTCCTTCCTTTATAACCTAATTTTGGAGTAAATTTGGAGTCCAAATGATCAACGGCTAAGATTTCCTGAATTAAATCACCAAAATTGTTTATTTTTTAACACAACTGTTGATTGATCCCCTTGTGTATGCGATCAATCGGTTCAAACAGGATATTGATCTCCTCCAATATAGAGATCAATCGGTACCCTCTCAGGTTTATATCTTCAACCTCTTCAAATTGTGCTTGAAAAATTGCCGAAATCAACTCTTGACCTCTAATTTCATTTGTTGAAACTCCAAATCTGCTATATTTCATTTATCTGCGCATTTATATCATGTCAAATCTTCTTAAACACTTGAGAAAAACTTATTGAATTAAGTATAAAAGAGCACAAATAAGTCGTAAAATACACATTCATTAAAGGGCGAATTTTAATATGTTTATTGGACTTCTCGATTTTTGAATTGACAGTGTATTGGTACAACCACTGAATAGAAATTTAATTTTATGTACAACATTGTATAGTTTTCTAAAATTATATACGACACATTTGTTTTTCACCGAACATGTTTAAATTGAGAATGCATATTTATTTAAAATTCCAATTAAGTTTGTCTGTTGTTAAATATAAGTAATAGGAACACTAAAGACGTGTTCTTTAGCGCAAAAACTCTAAGCTTGATCATGGTCATTTTTGGCTATTGAGATCGTTTATGTAACGACCTCGATACCATATCTGTAATGACCCGAAAACCTACCCGTTTTCGGTCCGCTCATTGCTCTCATACCAACTTGTAGCGCCCCGGTTTGCCACTTATTCGCTCGTATCGTAAGAATTTGCATAAAATTTAAAACTTTTGTTCGTCGACTTAAAACAATATTTTGAAAAATATTTTAAATAGCATCGCAGCGGAAAACTCGATTAAATCAGTTTAAATAAACTTCACTTTTTAAAATATAAAAATAAAAAGACCGATCGACACCTCCAAACGCCGATCGACACTTGGGTTGTGTCGGGTTTTTCATTGGTCGACACCGAGAACATCGGTCGACACTTCTACACTCATTTCAGAGAGCGGTCGACACCTGCTTTCACAGGTCGACACCTTGATCCTCTCTGTCCGCGCAGGTCGAACCCTGCGGTCGACACTCTCATTGATTTTACACTAACCGATCGACACCCACGGTTGCCGGTTGACTCCTCATTTCTCTCTGCTTGCACAGGTCGAACCCCGCGGTCGACATTCACCTTCCAATTTACACTGACCTGTAATAACCCAAAAATTTTGATTTTTAATTTTTATTTCTGAAATTTTTAAATGTAGTCTCGGTCGAAGTTTTGAGAAATATTTCAACGAAAAAATTTAAATTATAAGACTCGGAGCCTACTTTTGCTATGGTTTTCAGAATTTAAAGTCGGGAGGTCGAGAAATTTACGAATTTACGGACCATTAAAACGCGTGAGGGCATTTTGGTAATTTTGTAATTAAATTAAAAGTTAAAAATAAAATAAAATATGTTATATGGTGGAATGGCTTCGGGTGGAAGCCATTCCGCCGTGTTGTCTCGCAGCCGAGAGGAGAGAGCGCCCGAGAGAGAACTAGCCGATCGAAGAGGGAGTGTGCTGCCGACGAACGATGGCTGTGCGAAAGGGGTGCCGACGAGCTGGAGTGAGGAGCTATTTTGCCTTCCCGCGCTGAGAAACCGAAGGTGAGTTCTCCCCTATTTTTTTCGGTTCTGTCGACCGAGCGTGGAGGTTCGGTTGTTCTTGAATTCCCGACGGTTAGAGCTCTGTTGTTGGAGCATTTTAGAACCGAGTGTGTGTGTGTTCTGGAGCCAGCGTGTGGCTCGGCTCTCCCGCGACGAAACAGACCGGGAACAGGGAGTTTTCCTTCGGTTTTGCCTTGCTCTGATGGCCGAGGTGTGGGGTTGTTTCGACCTCTGCATTTCAGGGGATTATGTGATAAATGTGGAAGGAATGAGGGAGGGGTTCAGAGCTCAATGAACCGATTGAGGATTTCTCGATTTTGGGAAGAAACCCGTGAAGGTTTTTGGTGCTGCCATGCTGTTTTCTAATGAGGAACTCCCCAAATTGTTAATGTATGCATTGGTGGATCGAAATGTGATTGTTCGGTGAAGGAATTGGCGAGATTGGATCGAAATTGAATTTTTGTCTATTTTTCTCATAAAAACAGCTTCTGTCTTTGGCTGTTTCGGCCTACGTTCGGTTGATCATTTTACATTCTGTTTTTGTGGGATAAACTAGGTTGTTAGATGGACGTATGGCCACTGGAATCGTTCGATTCCGATATCCGACGCAAAAGTTATGCGCGTCGAAAGTTATGTCGGATTTTGGTCCAAGTCAAATTAGTGGGCATTTTTCATAGAAATTTGACGTGTGATAGTAGCATAGCCGTTTTTGATGCGTAAGACTAGTTGCGAGTGAGTTTTGGTTGAGGAGAAGTGAAAATGTGAAATTTGATAAAAATGGCAGATTTGATTTTTAGCCTTTTTTGCCTATCTGCGGCTTACCATTTTAAAATCCGTCTTAGTATGTTAGACTAGGTTCCTAAGGGGGCGTTTAGCCACTTGGATTGCTCAATTCCGTTAACGGACGCAAAAGTTATGCACGTCCGAACTTTGGGCTGGTTTTCGACCAAACCAAACCAATGGCCCGTTTTAGTTGGAATTTCATGAGTGTAGTTGAGGAAGGTTACTTTTAGCTATTTGGTGGATTTTGAGATAAATATTGATGAGTGGTTGTTTGTGTTTTAGGTTGAGACACTTTTCGGCGAAGCTGTGCATCGAGCGAGCTTAGAACGCCAGGTAAGTAGTGCATGCATGCGTTTCACCCAAGTGGGCCTACACCATAGAACTTTAGGATTTATGTGATTGATTGTGGTGTGTGTGCGTATTGTTTGGCATGCATCATATTTTAAAAACGTGAACGAAAATGATTTTGAGCATGTTTTGAGTATGTGGTGAGACGTGTGGTGGTGGTACCGCGGATCCCGCTAGTGTGCGGGCCGGTGCTTCACCAATCACGGATTCCACTTGAGGAGTGGGCCGGCTGGGCCGTCACGGTGAGGGTGATGGGCAGTGGTACCCCGGATCCTACTACTGTGTGGGCCGGTGCAACACCAGTCGCGGATTCCACTAGAGGGGTGGGTTGGCTGGGCTGTCACGAAACGTGTGTGTGTGGCAACTGTGGCCCCGTGCTGGGGAGGCTAGGACAGGGGCGACGTGTCAGGGTGTAAAGTGGCGCGAAATACACCCTTACCCTGATGTGGTTGCCGTGTGGTGATGCGTGTGTGTAGCTTGTGGGCCTCGTTGCTGGGGAGTCCGGGACGGTGGCGATGCGTCAGGGTGTAGGGTGGCATGAGGTTCCTTCCTACCCTGGTGCGACTGCACTACGCGTCACAGATGTGACAACATGAGTGTGAGTGTAGAGACTGCATGTGATAGGATTGCATTGTCGGCTTTTACTTTCATATCGCATTACTTATTGAGCGTTAGGCTTATGTTGTGTGTTCTGTGGTGTAGGTGCTGACGATCTTGCTGGTGAGCCTCGAGAGCCTAGTCCTGAGGTATAGGATGGTTGGCGGCGTGCGACCGAGACACCGGATGGCGGATTTTGTTAGGGCGACCCGACCCGGGAAGATGATAGGTGGTGGCCTGGTTTGTTTGTGGGTATTTTTCTTTTGTGGTGATTATGTACAGTCGATGAGATGAGTTGTATATGCGTCAGTGTATAGGTGTATATGGAGTGCGTGTGATTTTGGCGATGTACGCATATATTTTACATGTAGGAGATTGGAATTTGTTCTATACTGTGAATTTTCTTCGTTTGCAATTGATGGATTTTCGTTGTCTTCATACTCTGATTGTGTTATGGTGATTTCTCTAGATGATGGATAGATAAATATTGTTAGTTTTGGTGAACTGTGTGCAGGGTTTTAAATTTTTGGGATAGCCAGTTTTTACGCGTTACTCTGCCGAAATTTCGAGAGAGGGGTTGGGAGTCGAGAGGATATGAAATAGGTTGAAGTGTGTACAGTGAATAGCAGAGAAGTGTAGATGAACGTGGGAGTGCGGTGTAATCGCAGGTGCGCGGGGCACGCGGCCCTGCGGGTATTCACGGGTCGTGCGGTGCCGAGTGAAGGCGTGTACGCGGACGTGCTGTACAGCAGCAGGGTGCGTGGAGCACGCGGCGCTGTGAGCGTGCGCGAGACACAGTGACGTTGAGTTGGCACGTGCGGCACCGCGAGGGTGCGCGCGGGGTGTCGAAGTGGGGAGGTGAGTGCGCGGTACCGGATTGTGTAGTTTGAGAGGTGCGTTGGATTCTTTTCTAAGATTTCAAGTCTTACCGTTTTATCTTAAACTATCTTAAATGGTTTTCTTTTCCGCTACGTAGTTTTTATGTTGAGGATTTTGTGTTCCCTCTTTGGGACGCGAGTTGTTTCGAATCAGGTCGAAAACTTTTGATACTCACAAATGTTCTTTTGAAAATGTTTTGAAAACGAAAGGGGTATTAAATTGAGTGAGTTATGTCAAGTGTTAGTGTGCGTAGTGTGTAGATGCACTGTAGCGCATCGGGAACGCGGGGTTTCTCGGGGTGTTAGATGACCGGTCGACATCTATTGACGTCGGTCGACACTTCCTCCCCAGAACCTCATTAAACCTCAAATTTTCCTCCAACACGACTCATTTCAACTCAACACTAAAATCTGCAAAACCATCCATTTTCAATAAACTCAAAACAGTTATATATATCAAAACTACTACCGAACATTTGAAATCTATTTTCTTAACAAAATGACTCAAAATGACTCTAACTTGACCTCTACACCCGTACCTATGAACACCGCGTCAAAATTTCCCTAACAGCCGGATGGATCATCCACCAGCGTCCTCCTCCAACTGCCTCATAATCCTGGGCTCGCTCTGAGTACTCACCAGCTATCGCTTTGTCACCTACATCATAGAACTAAACTATTAGCCTAATACTAAGTAAGTAATGCATATAAACACACACTAAATCAACACCCCCTAACATATGCAGTTTCTACAATTTCATCTCTACTTTCATTTTTGTCTCTATCTTATATCTTTTTTATCTTCTTACTACTGGTTTCCTTTTTACGCGCTAGGCCAAGGCGACTACTCTCACAGTCCCCCTCATAGGACCAAGCCAAGTTTGGCCTAGTAAAGTGGTACTCCTCGCAATCCCTCCTCATAGGACAAGGGCCACCACGTAAAGTGGGGGAAGAAATGGCATACATCACGGCCCCCTCATAGGACCATGCCACTCAACCCCACCTTCGTTATCTACTTACGTATCTTCTCGGTTTCGTTCTCACTACTCTCATCCTAATGTTTTCATCTCATAAATACATGAAAATTCATTTTCGTCTCGTTTTCCTACTTTAAAATTGTAACTCCCCAAAAACCTACCCGTTTCCAGTTTGTTCACTGTTCCGACACTACATCTTTAACGCCCCGAGTCGTCCCCGAACTTGGGTCGTCAACCGTACACCCGCTTCTCACTCCGACAGAATTCGTATAAGATTTAAAACTTTTGTTCCTCGACTTAAAACGATATCTTTGAAAACATTTTTAATCGGCATTGCAGCGGAAAACTCGTTTAAATTTGGTTTAAATAGACTTCACCATTTCAAAATACAAAAATACAGAGACCGGTTGACACTTGTAAACGTCGGTCGACACCTGGGTCGTCTCGGGTTTTCATCGGTCGACACTAGGACTCACCGGTCGACACTTCTATGCTCAGCTAGGAGAGCGGTCGACACTTGCTTTTGCAGGTCGACACTTTGACCCTCTCTGCCCGCATAGGTCGATCCCCACGGTCGACACTCTCCCTGAATTTGCACTAACCGGTCAACACCTTCGATCACCGGTCGACACCTCACTTCTCTCTGCCCGCACCGGTTGAACCCCGCTGTCGACACTCATCTTCCAATTTACATTGACCGGTCGACACCTTCAGTCACCGGTCGACACCTCACTTCTCTCTGCCCCCACCGGTCGAACCCTGCGGTCGACACTCACCTTCTATTTTTCATTGACCAGTCAACACCTATGGACTTCGGTCGACACTTCCTTCCCAGAACTCAGTTTAAAAACCTTAAAAAAACTTCACAAAAACCAATCTATTTCAACTCAACACTAAAAATAACCCGACGCATACTTTTCCATTAACTTAAAATATCATTATTTACATAAAGGAAACGACTACTCACATTTGCAATCCATCTACTTACAAAACGACTCAAAACCACCTCCACCCGCTCCCTAAACCCATACGTATGAACACCACGTCCAAAATGCATTAACAGCCGGCCGGATCATACACGAACGTCCTCCTCCAACTGCCTCATAGTCCTAAGCATGCTCGGGATACTCACTAGCTGCTGCGTCGTCACCTACATCACAGAACTCAACTATTAGCCTAATTCTAAGTAAGTAATGCATACATACATACTAAAAACAAACATCTCCTACACATGCAATTTCTACAGTTTCGTCTATACTTTTGTATTCGTCTCTTTCTTACATCTTCTTTATCTCTTACTGCTACATTCTTCTTTACATGCTAGATCAAGGTGACACACCTCGCGGTCTACCTCTCGGGCAAGGCCAACCTCAATCTAGTACAGTAACACACCTCGCGGTCCACCTCTCGAGACAAGGTCACCACGTAAAGTAGAGGAAGAGTGATACATCTCGCGGTCCACCTCTCGGGACAAAACCACTCAACCCCCTTCTTTATCTTCTTACGTATCTTCTCATTTCATTCGTCTCATCACATCATCACATCCTACTGTTTTACTTCGTAAAAACATGAAAATTCATTTTCGTTTCGTTTCGTAATTTAAAACCATGATGCATATCATAAAGCATAACATAAAGTAAACATGCAATGCATCCTACTAAACTGTGATGTAGGCCCGAAGGCAAAACTTCTACTACATTACTTACTTGGCATCCTTAGCACTCGTAATCCAAATCTCGTATGCTAACTGGAACACCTAGAAAATTATACATCCGTCAATTCTAACTCATTAAATTCATAACTCCTTATCTTAAAAGTTGTAACTCATACCAAAACCGACACTCTCTACTAAACTCGAAATCCCCCACCACTTCCGTCCAAGTTCAGAAATTCACAACTTCTCCAATATTCGTCCAAATTGGACAAAACAAAGTTCTACGGGTTCCTTAGGACGTCTAGTTTCCTATGGTCTCATCCATTTCCCATTCGGATGTCTACGGCTTGACCGAACGTGGCCGAACGGACACCGTTCCAAAAATTTACATACTCGGCCAATCAACCGACCAAATCTTTCTCACCAACTCTCGTAATCCACTCATATTCCTATTCTAAGCACCAATATGCGGATGAAATTTAACTCTACACTCAACTTCTCACATTACCCTCCCTAGGTTTTCACCAAAACTACATATTACCCTTACCAACTCAATTATAAACATCATAACAACTAGAGCCTTAACTATCTACTAAAGCTAGTCGAAACTTATCGAAGATTTGCGAAGGAAAATAGCTGAACGGAAGAACGTCGAGAGGAGGAAGGTTCTTCTTGCGCTAGGGAATGGATGAAAGAGCCGAACAGGGGGGGGATCCGTTCCTCCCCTCTGTTTTACTTTTATTTTTAATAAAATATTTAATATAATTAATTCTAATTACCATTTCACCCTCAATCATAACTCTCTCGATAAATCTACTATACTGTCCAACTCCAACTAGATTCTTAAATTTTTCTCTTCTCCACTAGGTTCAATATAATCTCTTACTTCGGGGTAAAAATTCTCCGCTTATCATTCCGAGCAAAACTACACTGATTATAATTACAAAATCCATAATTAATTTAAACGAAAATCCCGGGTGTTACAAAAATAATAATGCACAACCACGAAAGCATAACATAAAATAAACGTGTAATGCATTCTACTGAACTGTGATGTAGGCCTGAAGGTAAAACTCCTACTACATTACTTACCTGGCGTCCTAGCTCCTATCGTGCTCGTTTCTATCACTTCCTCAGCTCAACCTATCACATGATAAATTCACATTAAAATTCATCTCACCACTCATTTTATGTATTAAAGTTATGGCTACTAACTCACTCCACTAAAGTTAAACTAAAATGGCTCACTAACCCAATTTTTGACCAAAATCAACCTAACTTTCAACGCGCATAACGTTTACGTTGGTTGTTGGAATCACTCGATTCTAGAGACTAAACGTTCCACTCATAACCTAGTTTAATACACCAAAAAAAAATTTAAAAGAATGAACTGTAGCTATTTTAAAACGCTTAAAATAGAACTGGGTTTCACACTAAAACGCCTAAAATTCCCATTCTCGTTTTTCTCAACAAAACTCACTGAATTCCTCACCAACCTATCACACTCTAACCTATTAAGCATAATCTAACTACCGTCGGAGATTTCGAATTTAGAAATCCAAATTGCACAGTACACCCTCTCGGATATTCTTCAATTTTCGAAACTCTCTCACTTCATCCACTCAAACCCGTTAATCTCTTCCTCATCAACCACTCTAAATCCTAGCATAAATCTCCAGAACCCAATCCTAATTAATGAATTAACAGAGAGGAGGAGAAGAAGAGATTACTTGAGGTAAAGAGGGACCGTGCTCTGTACGTGGACGGGAGTGGAGATAACCGAGATGACGAGCTTCAAACCACTGAAGCGCACTCTCCTTCTTCACAGAAGAAAATCGACAAGGAGGGGAGAAGATTTTCCTCTTCTCTTCCTTCGACTGGAGAAGGCAAAACAGGAGTGGCTTCTGCTGAAGCAACTCTTGTTTTGTTTTATATTATTATTTTTATAATAATAAACTAATTACTTTTTCGTCCTCACATTTTAATCTTTTAGCCAAACGGCTATTTAGTTCGTTTCTAGTCAGATTCTTAAAATTTTCTCTTCTCCATTTGTAACACCCAGAATTTCTGTTTAAATAAATTTTGGATTTTTGTAATTATGACCGGTGAAGTTTTGGTCAGAATTGATAACGAAAAATTTCTGCCCACAAGTAAAAGGTTATTTTAAAGCTAATGGTGGAGAGAGAAATTTAAGAATCCAACCGGAATTAGACGGTATGGTCAATTTGCTAAACAGTTAAGAGAGAAATGTAGTTTAGTAATTAGGTAATAATATTATTAAATAAAAAAATAATATATATAAAATAGAAGAGGGGGTGAGAAAGAAGAATACATCGGTGTTCTCCTTCCTGAAGGCTATCCCCTGCTTCTCCTTCTCCCGCGTGAAATGATCTGCGATCTCCTTTGTTATCCTCCGTTTCTTCAAGTTTTCGGTAAGTTGTTCTTATTTCGTAGTAGATAGTTAGTTTTTTAGTGATTTTGAATGGTAAAAAGTTAAATTGAGTGAGTAGTGGATAGTTTTAGTAAACCCTAAGAGGAAGATACAAAATTTAGAGGTTTAAGTCGATTTGTATTCGTATATTGGTGGTTAAGCTAGAAATAGGAGTAGATTACGAGTTTTATGGAGAAGATTGAGTGTGTAGATAACCACACGACTCGGATTACAGAACGGGTTCCGTTCAGCCAAGCTGTAGGTGTGGGATTAGGAAATTGTATAGACCGTTAGAAACTAGACGTTCTGAGGAGTCTGTAGTATTTTGAATCGTCCAAATCGGACGAGTATTGAGTAAGTTATGCATTTCTGAAATTGGTCAGAAATTGAGTAAAATTTCGAGTTTAGCTAGAAGTGGTGGTTTAGGGAAGGTTTATGATTTTTGTGTTAGAGACTTACGAATGGGAAGACGAGTATGATTGATGAATGTGTGATTTTATAGGTTTTCCAGTTAGCGAGCCGTGTACGGAGCGCGAGTGCTAAGGACGCCAGGTAAGTAATGTAGTAGTAGGAGTTTTGCCCTCGGGCCTACATCACAGTACAGTAGGTTGCATTGCATATTTATTTTATGTTATGTTTTATTGATTGTGCATCATGGTTTTAAATTACGAGACGAAACGAAAATGAATTTCCATGTTTTTACGAAGTGAAACAGTAGGATGAGATGAAAATAATGAAATCGAGAAGATACGTAAGTAGATAACGAGGGAGGGGTTGAGTGGCATGGTCCTATGAGAGAGGGGCCATGAGGTATGTCATTCCTCCCCCGCTTTATGTGGTGGCCCTGGTCCTATGAGAGGGATTGCAAGGAGTACCATTTTACTAGGCTAAGGTTGGCTTGGTCCTATGAGAGGGACTGTGAGAGTGGTCACCTTGGTCTAGCGTGTAAAGAAACCCAGTAGTAAGAAGATATTACTAGGCTAAGGTTGGCTTGATCCCATGGGAGGGCCTCTGAGAGTGGTCGCCTTGGTATAGCGCGTAAAGAAGAACCCAGTAGTAAGAAGATATTACTAGGCTAAGGTTGGCTTGGTCCTATGAGAGGGACTGTGAAAGTGGTCGCCTTGGTCTAACGCGTAAAGAAGAATCCAGTAGTAAGAAGATAAAGAAGATGTAAGATAGAGACAAAGACGAAAATAAAGACGAAACTGTAGAAACCGCATGTGTTAGGATGTGTTTGTTTTAGTGTGTGTTATATGCATTACTTACTTAGCATTACGCTAATAGTTGAGTTCTGTGATGTAGGTGACGAAGTGATAGCTGGTGAGTACTCAGCACGAGCCCAGGACTAGGAGACGGTTGGAGGAGTACGCTCATGGATGATCCGGCCAGCTGTTTGGGTAATTTTGGTGCGGTGTTCATAGGTACGGGTGTAAAGGTCGAGTCGGGATTGTATTGAGTCATTTTGTAAAGAAAATAGATTTTTGAAGATTCTATAGTAGTTTTGATGTATATAGCGATTTCAAGTTGATGGAAAAAGTTTGTATTAGGTCATTATTAGAGTTATGTCGATGTCCGATCAATTTTGTGAAGTTTTAAAGGTTTTTACTGAGGTTCTGGAGAGGAAGTGTCAACCGAAGTCCATAGGTGTCGACCGGTCAGTGTAAATTGGAAGGTGAGTGTCAACTGTGAGGTTCGACCGGTGCAGGCAGAGGGAAATGAGGTGTCGACCGACGACCGTGGGTGTCGACCGGTTAGCGTAAATCAATGAGAGTATCTACTGCGAGGGTTGACCTGCGCAGACAGAGAGGATCAAAGTGTCGACCTGTGAAAACAGGTGTCGACCATTCTCTAAGCTGAACGTAGAAGTGTCGACCAGCGATTCCTAGTGTCGACCGACGAGAAGACCCGAAAGGGAACGCAGTGTCAACCGACATTCGCCAGTGTCGACCGATGCAAACCCGAGACGACCCAGGTGTCGACTGGCATTTACAGGTGTCGATCGGTCTCTGTAGTTCTGTGTTTTAAAATGGTTAAGTCTATCAAATCGATTTCAAACGCGTTTTTCCGCTGCGGCTTTTCGCAAATGATGTTCGAGGATGTCGTTTTGAGTCGAGGAACCAAAAGTTCAAATTTATGGGAGTTTTGTCGTGGTGAAGAGCGAGTGTACAATTGGCGACTGGAGCCCGTGGATGACTCGGGGCATCAAGGTTGTGGTATCGGAGCAGTGAACGTACCGGAAACGGGTAGGTTTTCGGGGCGTTACACCATTAGCCTCGAAATAATATTTTATCTAATAGTACAAATTCTCCACTTTCAGATCCGACCAAAATTCCGCCGTTTACCACTCCGAAAATCCAAAAATTATTTAACGAAAATTTTGGGCGTTACAGTCTGAGTATCACCGTTATTTATATTTTTGTAATGTATGTAACATGGTGTCTCTGATTTTCACTAAAATTGATATGTGATACATAAATGATTTATTTTAATTATGTACCACATTATATAGTACGTTGATTTAACTTTTATCATTCTATATATTTTCTCGAATCAATTATATAAATTGTTTTTAATAGCATGCTCTCTCATTGTTTTAATAAAATGTTATGCATAAAACTATTTCCACTCACTCCAAAACATTCTCTCCTATCAGAACTTAATCAAAGTGATCTCTAATTGCGAGCACACAAGTTGAAGCGATGACTTTTTTTTAAAAGTTTTATTTCCTTGATAGTTTTATTTGTAGCAAGGTTAGAGTATTGTTAAATATTCATTTATCAAAGTTTGTTTTATTTTATTCTCGCACTGTAATTGGCCTTAATTATTTCAATATTTGATATCACTATTGGACCTAGTTTTAACCCATTTAGTTCGATCTTTAGGATGCAATTTAAATTTAAAAGTCAACTGCTAATTAAGAATTTTAAATGTTAAGGGTTGGATAGTTTGGTCCGTTTTGGGACTAGTCGTTCCTCGTTTTATTTTGAGTCTACTTTGGGTCGTAGTCTAGGTGTACAAAAGCTAGCCCTTTGAGTTTGGTATTTCTTATTTGTATTTGGATTACTTTTGTTACCAAATGGAAAGAATGTGATGTAGGCAGCGGATGTAGAAGATGAAAAAAAGTTATAGGGAAAGAAAAAAGAGAAGAGGAGGCTGAAAAGTAGAGAATGTTTTTATTCCATCAGAAATGTTCTTCAATAATCTGTCTTTTCAATTACAAGACTACACTTTTAAATAAAAAAGACCCGACATCTCTTTAGAAGATGAAAGACTAGGATATTAATGAACTATAAAACAAATAACAAAAAACTACACTATTAATGAATAATAAATAAACATAATAAAAAATTATTACGTTAAATGATATCCTCATCAATTCTCCTGGGGTAAGAGAAACAATATAGTCAAATTGAAAGAACCATAGTGCAGTAGCTAATCAATCCCCCAACCATAAGTTAAGCAGCTGAGCAACCTTCTGTCGGTGACCATAAACTTGTGTGACCAGAAGCTTGGATCAAAAATTTTTCTGAACTGTCCCATAATTTGGTAAAGAAAGATTCTGATGACTTTAGAAGAACTTCATTAGATCTGAATCCAAATGTTGAAGTGTCTCTGTAAAAATCCACGTACAATAACTGTCTCGTTAATCTACCCAACAGACAAGGAAGCACTGGACCTCACCTTCATTAATTAATACAATATGTTCATCTAAAATAACATCAATTTTATCCTTTTATGTTGTGATAGGAGATATGGAGGAAGGAGAGTTTACAGATGTAGGATCAAAAATCGATATACGAGGGGTAGAAATGGATCAGCAGATGGACAAAAATGGCCTTTATAAGCTATCAAGTCTTCGACATTAAAAGTGGGATGATAACAAAAATTAGGTGAGAGATCAGCGACATAAGCATTTGAATCAATTCAATTTAAAATTTTAAAAAAACCAACAGTAAGAGCTTGCAATTTAAAATCTTATCCGGATGAACGCTGCACAGGGCAAATTCAAGTCATAACATAATCTCTAACATTAAATTCATCATTTGTGTTAATTAACTCGTAGTTTATATGATGCATTACTAGTCTGTATTTGTTTATTGATCTCCACATGTAAATCATAAAGATGTCGGGAAAAACTTTCGGCCATTATAGACACACTAGCATGTGTGACATAGGGAGGAGATCTAAGGGTTTCTTAGGTTTAAAGCTATGAACAACTTCAAAAGAACTCATACCTAATGATCGGTTTATAGAGCTATTATATAAAATCAGAGTAGTGGGGAGAATCACGTCCCAATTTTTGAGATTTTCTTTAATCAAACATCTTAAAAAGTTACTAAGACTTCTATTAATAACGTCAATTTGACCATCTATTTGAGGATGATAAGTAGTTGATAGTTTTAGTGTTGTGCTTACCATAATCCAAAGAGTTATCCAAAAGTGACCAATAAAACACACGTCCTTTTCCGAAACAATGGTTCTGGGGAGACCATATGATACACCAAGGAAGCCAATCACACGCTCACAAGGTATGTCACACACTCTCACTAATCTTTTTACTAATTATTGCTCGCTTTTTGCAGATAAAGGACTAATGGATCGCTTGGAATGGAAGCCAACCCTGCAAGACATTAATAAACCCACCAACATACTGACATGGAGCATATGAGAAAAAGCTTCCCAAACTTCATTGAGCATAAGAGTAGCAGAAGAGGGAATTTGTCTTCCCTTTGACAACTCTATGTAATTTATTACCTCCATTAGGCTTAGGCAAACTTTGGGCTTAGGCAAACTTTGGGCCTATTTAATTTGTATTTTATTATCTCATTATGCATTAGAGGGTACTAAGGAGTTGTTGGCCTCAAAGGCTAAGCAACCTTAATTGTTGGTCTTTCCAAAAACGGCCATCAATTTGACCTTTAAAGCTTAAGTGGCAAAAGCAATAGCCTTGCCAGCCTTATTACCAAAAGTGTCATTCATAAATATTGTAGCCAACACTAGAAACTTTTCAAAATGGGCTGGATCATAAAATTTGAATGTCATTTGCTTGGTCAACCAGACCTATTACCAAACACTATCACGGGCTTACTTAAGCGCGCAAACCCACTTAAGTGTGCGCCGCCAATTTAGCCCGATCCATTAAAGAGTTTGGCGCCTCATCCAATTCAAACTCACATGTAATGAACCAGCTCACTCTCCCCTACATGGTGCAAAACAAACTTACCTTACATGAAGGCAAATCCCACAGTTGAAGATAATAGACACACACATAGAACGGCTTTGATCAAACCAGATCATCATTTCTATTTTTATGTTGCCAACCTAGCCCTTAGCTACCCTAGCATATTTAAACTTCTTTTTCATAATTTGTATGCAGTTTTTGAATCACAATTGAGGTATTTTTTAGAAGCTCTCGTGCCTTAGAGTTCTTCTCAAAGGTAATTGCCTCGGTCGCTTGCTTCCCAGAGGAGTTGTGCCTCATGTTGTCTTCTAAGCCTGAGGTTGCCTAGGAGCTCTTATACTCACCTTTTCTGCTTCTTGTCTAAGACCTTAGACAAGGGAGAAAGTGAGCCAAATCAATCTTGTGCCGTTGTAATTTTTCTTGAAAGGTTACATCACTCGGAGGTGCAACAAGTTGTCTCTCGAATCGGTTACGGATCATCTTTTCATAACTTTTGTGTTTCTCATTCTTTTCTCACGAAATTTGCAGGGATTAATCTTAACTCATCATATTAAATATCATCAAAATTTCATTTCAATTGGACACCATTTACTAATTTTTCACCTTCACTATTTTTTATGTTCCAGATTTAGCCAAGAACACCACTATCTTATCATATTTAGCGTTAACCGCCTCTTTGCAGAGTCCAATTTGCATCACCATATAGTTTGACAATCTAAATAAAATATGAGCGAATTATCTTAGACACGTCAGATGTTTTATTACAAAGAATAAAGTGGGTCATTTTTTAAAAATGATCAACAACAACCAAGATAGAATCATATTTTTTTGGGGTTGACAAAAGTCTTAGTATGAAATCCATACTAACATCCTCTCAAGGACAATTGGGGATAGAGAGAGGTGCATAAAGACTAGTGTTTTGACGTCTTTGTTATCCATTTAACAAATTCTACAAGTACTAACTATTTTGTCTACGTCTTTCTTCAAGTTAGGCCAATATAATTGACGTTCAACTTCTTCAATCATTTTATCTCCCCCAAAGTGACCAGCTAACCCACCTGCGTGAATTTTCCAAATGATGAACTCTCGAACTAAGATTTGAGAGATGCACAACTTGTTAGTCTTAAAAAGATAACCATCTTTTAGGCGGAAACCATTGTTATCGCCTTATTGCCCATTTTTCAATATGAGGACAACATCTTTAATATTAGGACAAGACTTATAATCCTCTGTGAGTCTTTCAAAGCCAATGATTTTAGCACTCATGATACTTAGTAGAGATATGCGACGATTTAGTGCATCAGCTACTTGATTTTCCACACCCTTTCTGTGTTTTAATATTAGTGAGTATGCTTGCAAATACTCAACTCAACGACCATGTCGAAAGTTCAACTATTTTTTAGAATTGAAATATCGTAAGACTTCATAGACTGAATAAAACACAATTTCTTTCGGTAACAAGTAGTGACGCCAATAGCGTGGGGTTTGCACAACTACATACAACTCTATTATATGTTGAATAACGTAGTTTGGTATCATTCAACTTTTCACTAAAATAAGCGATGAGATGTCGCTTCTGGCTAATAACGCAATCAATTCTCACTCTCGATGTGTCACATTCAATCTCAAAAACTTTGAAAAGGTCGGGAAGTCGTATAACCGAAGCCTTCGCCATTCAGATTTTTATAGTGCTAAAGGCTTTAAATGCTGCCAGTGTCCAACAAAATTGACCTTTTTTCATACATTTAGTAACAGAAGACATAATCGTACTGAACCTTTTGATGAAACAACAATAAAAGATAGCTAATCCGTGAAAACTTTGAATATCATTTAAGTTTTTAAGTTCAGGTCAGTCAACAATCACCTTAAGCTTTGCGAGATCAGAGAAAATTTCTGTCATAGAGACTATAAAGCCCAAGAAGACAACACTCTTCTTGAAAAATGCACATTTTTTTATGTTGGTGTAGAGGCTAGAGGCTCAAAGAGTGGAACAATCTTATTGGAGGTGATTTTGATGTTGGTCGATGGTTTGATTAAAAATAAGGTTATCATCGAAATAAATAACAAAAAATTTGCTGATAAAAGGTCAGAGAGCATAAATCATTATTCTGATGAAGGTGCTTGAGGCATTGGTATGTCCAAATGGCATGACAAGCCACTCATAATGGTCATCCTTTATTTTGAAGTGGTTTTTCATTTGTCGCACGTGCGAATCCTTATTTGATAGTACTCGCTTCTAAGGTCAATTTTTGAAAAGATCTTAGCGTGAGGTATTAAGTACAACAAATCATCAAGTCTGGAGATGGGAAAAAAATACTTTACGATAATCTTGTTGATGACACGACTATCAATACACATCCTCCAAGTGCCGTCTTTTTATTTGGAGACAGAAGGGCTGGAACTTTACAAGGGCGTAAACTCTCACGAATAAATCATTTACTTAGAAGTTCATTTACATGTCACTGGAGTTTAATATGCTCAGTGGGGTTCATTTTGTAATGAGATACGGTTAGAAGGGATGCTCTTGGAGTGAATTCAATTTTGTGTTGAATATCTCGTAATGTGGGTAGTTGGTCTAGGAGGTCTTCAGAAAAGACATCCTTAAATTCATCAATGATTAATTGGACTTTTGCTGAGGTTATGGGTGAAGGATTTGATAAACTCTATACTACCAATACAACAAAGACAACAAAATTGCTTTTAAGTGAATTTTCAAACTCCTACGAGTAATAACATTTAGTTCTTTGTGTTCAATAATTTTTTTGCTTGAGGGGACTCTAATGATTTTGGATTTTGGGGCAGAGGATTAAGGTGAATTTTCTTTTTTTTGAATATAAAAGAACAAAAATTCGACCGACCATGAATAGTGACTTCCAAATCAAACAACTGAGGACCACCGAGGATAACATAGCTAACATCCATAAGGATGACGTCGCACCAGAGTTGTTCTTTATATTCAAGGAACGGAGTAGGTACCAAGTAACGCTCCTTCACTGATACGGAGGAAGTATCAATTCACGAGACATTGTAAGGTTGATGATGAGGAACTAATTTTAATTCAAGACGAGATACAATAGTTATTGATACTGCATTAATACAGCTATCACTATCCCCAATGATTTTGTAGGCTTTGTTATTGATCTTGATATATGCGTGAAAAATAGAATGTCGACGCCAATGCTCAATGTCTTTGGCTTGGGTAAATGTACATCTCACAACGCTCAATCGAGTTGACACGGAGGAAGTAAGTAGGGAGCTGATACAACCTAAAAAGTTATCGTTGTCCAAACCTTCAAACTCTTGAGAGTTAGGTTCATAAAATTGTTCTTCACTTGTCTCTCCAATTGCACCTTCATTTTCTGATATGATTAGATTTCAGTTAGGGTAATTAGAGAAAATGTGACTAAAACCCTTACAACTAAAACATTGTAAACGCAAAGAATTTCGCGAGTTGTCAATATTTTTTTCTTTGTTTTCCCTTAACAAATGAGTATTAGAAGGAGGAGGTCCTAGGAGAGGCTTGGGAGTAACAGGGATCGGGACCAGTGGAGATCTATTATCACTTCGTTTTCCATATAATATTTTTATAATTAACTCATAGTCTCGCACTAAGGAATATTCATGATCTGGGGTGTTGACGCCTCGGAGGATAAGCTCGTGTCTAAGGTCATCTCTTAAACCTTTTTGAAACCTATTCAAAGTCATTGCCTCATATTCAACAATTTGACTTCTCATTAGAAAATCATCGAATTGATTAACATACTCAGTGACTGCCTAGTTATCATGGGCAAGGATATTACATTGGTCCAACAAGTTACTCTGGAAGGATTGGGGTAAGTATTTTTCTTGAAGTCATCGTTTCATTTCTTCCCTACTTCAAACAGAAGGCGCACAACGTCTTTTAAGAAGATCTTCAATACTCTCCCAAAACAGTTAGGTTGTACCAGATAATTTTAAATTGGTAAATTGAACTCGTCAATATTCTGGCAACCCTTTCTAAGAACAAAATGGGTCCATATCTTTTACCAATTGAGTAAAGATACGGGGATCTAGGCAACCATAAAAAATAGACGCATCTAATTTGATAATCCTAAAGAGTTGTTCATCCTAATGATTAGAAGTCGGCGATCCTCAATGATAATGGTTTCGACCACCCTCATGATCGACATTTCTATCTCGACAGTTATGTCCAAAGTGTTGTCAAACATTTTATCGGTGATATTGGGGCTTGTTGTGGAACACTCCAAAATTGTCTGTATCCGAGGGGTGAAGAATGTTTTCTATATTGTTTAACCTATTTTCAAGGTCCCTATTTGCCTCGAGAGTAGTAGCTAACTCAGTCTGGATGGTAGCTAATTATTCTTGAAACTGTTGTTGGTTGTTAAGCAATTATGCTAATTGTCTGAAAAGGGCGAGTTGGGAAGGGGTCCATATGTAAATTATAAGAACTAGATGAGACCTCACGACTATTATGTAACTGCATGCAATGTTACTAAATGGAGGGAAATGTAGAGATCAATAAACAAACAATACTTGAAATGAATAATATCTATTATAGCCAAAATACCTTTTTTTTTTATTACGTTAATTCTAACCAAACAAACACGTAGAGTTGATATTCTGAAATAATAAGATAAAGACCAAATATTATGCTGAAAAAATATCACAATAAAATTGATTATCAATATGAATGGTAGAATTAACGGGAAAGTATGAAATAGTAAGCAAAGATTAAATCAAATAATGTCGTTTAGGACCGGCCAAAAGATCATATGTAATTTGGTAATGGACCACAAGAAATGATCTGTATGTGAGCATAGAATATGGGTAAATCACAAGCAAGAACAAAATTTAAGCCATATTTAGAAATAAACGATACTGAACTCCTTGTATTGTTGCGTAAACCAGATGAACTAGGTGATCCAGATAAACCAGATCAACCAAGTAAACTCCTCTGCTGATGGAAAGAGCAGATGAACCCGAAGTCACCAAATAAACCTCCTCAGCTGATGGAGAGAGCAGAGATCACCAGATGACCATCATCATAGGTTTCCAAATGCCACCTGCGAGAAACCCAGGCATGAAACGAAATGAAATCTTCCAAATGAGAGTCGAGACTAAAAAGAATGGCGAACACAATAGGGATAATGCCGCAGCCAACTAGAAACCAAATTTTCACAACACTCTAAGTGTTGATCTTAAAGGAATGTACAATTAATGTGGATGAGCGTAGCTTTGTCATAGCGAAGGGTATGATGCTTTCACAGATGAAGGCGTTTAACTTGCCTATTTGGCAGAACTTGACGAACACGGCGCTGGAAATAGAAATCGATAAAGCAGTTCAGAATAAGAGCCAAAGTTGCAGAACTTGCTAAAAAACCCGACTGTATGTAACGACGAAACACATAAGTGCCAGATAAATCAACAACAGAGGAACCAATAGAGGAACCGAGATCAGGGTTGCAAAATGCGAAGAGAGCGGTAAGTCGATGGTGAAACCAAGGGAAGATGGACACTGGGAGGGAGTCGATGGTGAAACCAGAGGAGGAAGATGGTTAAAGGTGATTACAGGAGTGCAGCGAAGAGGTTGGTGAGGAAAATTTATTATCAAATTTGGTCGAATAACAGAAACGAGGATAAGAATAAAGCTTCTTATCGACAAACAAAAGCAGAGTGTTCCATTTGCAGAGAGGGAAAGGGGACGAGGATACCTAGAATTGATTGTTTTGAGAAAATAATTTCTCTACTCTAATACTAAATTTGATGTAGGCAACAAATATAGAAGAAGACGAAAAGTTATAGAGAAGAAAGAAGAGAATAGGGTGTTGAAAAGTAGAGAATGTTTTCATTCAATGAGAAATATTCTTCAATAATCTGTCTTTCCAATTACAAGACTTGACTTTTAAATAGAAAAGACTGAACATCACTCCGGAAGATGAAATGCTAGAATATTAATGAATCATAAAACAAATAATAAAAAATTAGACTATTAACTAATAATAAAAAACATAATGAAAGTCAAATGAAGTTCTCATTAGAATGCCTCTTTGATATTTTTAATGACAAGAATTTTGGTTTGTTATTTTTTGTTTTTTCTATTTCGAATAGTACAAAGCCATCAAGAGATTCCTAGCAAGGAATATTGTGGAGCAAGCTCCTTTTTGGAATGTGCAAGAAGCTTGTGTCTATGATCGTAACTCCTGTTATTTTTGCACTTGTTTCTTTTGTTCATCTTTTATTGTTTTTGATGCTCAGATAGTTTTTGTTAACAATAGAATATACTCTTTCGAAGCTGTATGATTAGGTACAATACTATGTTTCTTGTCATATTCACTCGCACGCTGTGAGGATCCAATCTCATACTAGCTAGAGGAATCACTAGCCACCTTAGCATTTGTAATACACATGTTAGTATGTTGATTGCAGCATCCTAGTTCTTCTTTGTTCTTCTTTTTAGTTTTAGTGTATTACAAGCTTAAAGATTATTCTAATCAATATTATTCCTTAATAAGTTAATGTTGATAGTGTAATAGCGGCAGTCCGCCTTGTGAAGGCAATAACGACCTATTATTTTGTTGATTATGAGAGTTCAACCCATACGAATAATGTCACATCATTTGATAAAGTGAAAATTAAGTAGTTTATAAGTAGAGTTCTATTTTTTACTTACTACAACGCGTTATGGACTAACCTCAAACACAAATTCACGTCAACTCCTACTTAAAGTAAACAATATTGTACTTGCAGTATCGAGATATTTTACAAATGATATTAGAGTGGATTTTTGACTGGAAGTGTGGCTGATAGTAACGTTGGGCCTCATGGGGGGGAGAGATTATGATAGCCTATTTATGAAGGCAAAAAATAACTCAATATTCTGTTTATTACGAGGCCACAGCCCATACCAGTGAGATTGTACAATTCCGCATCGCTTGAAATAGTAGAAATTGTGTTGTTTATAAGTAGAGTTCTATTTTCTACCTAGTAAATGCATTTTGAACTAATTTCAAAAATAAATTTGTGCGAGTTTCAGTATAAAGAAAATTATATTGCACTAAGAGTACCGAGATATTCCACGATAATATTAGCAAGAGAGCTAAAGGGTAAATTGGTCATGACGTCTCTTGCTTGTTGTCAATGAAATTTGCCTTTTTCATCAGGATGTATAAAATTTGCCCGCATCTATGATCGCCTTAGGTTTACTGTCCTTTGTTATTCACTTACTAATACAAATTCAAATCATTATTAAAGAATTTGATTAATGGTAGTACCTGAATTTCATAACTCATTATTGCGTAACTTTAAATTTTACGCAGTAATAATTCCACTCTATTGTTTTTTTTTTCTTTCAGTGTTGGTTTCTCTGGTTCTTACCCTTCGCTGTACTTTCAGGATGACATGCCAAAGCCTGGTCAAGGACGTCGCCCAGCGGGAACTGGGAATCCTGCTCGCTCATGAAGAAACTTCCATAGATCCTGCTCTTTAGCTTTCCAAAAGTCCTTTCGAGTTTCCGGGTTTTCGTTTTTAAGCAGTATGTTGAGTGAACGTTAAAATATAACTAAAAAAAGCTAATATTATATTTATTTAAAAAAAAAAACCTAATATTATATAGGTTCTTCTTTCTCACAAAGAACCTATTCCGAATCTCTCGTCTCCCTCGATCTTACCGAACCATATCGTGACTGTACGTACAAGTGTTTATGCTACCTTATTATCGAATTAAAATACACCACAAATTACAAATTTAACTCTGTGTGTGTGTGTGTCTAAATAAATAAAAAAATTAACTATCAGATCATCGGATGGGATATACAGAGTATCGAACGGAATAAAAATTAGCTGAAGTTTGATTTCCTCTCTTAATTTTTTCCTATTTTGTAGTTTTCATAAACAGGAAGATCATTCGAGGAGCAATGACCCAAATTTATTATCTGGAACTCGAACAGATCAGAGCTTGAATCACTGTCTCCTCCGTGTCATCAACTGCTCCACTTTTGAAGAACTTATTCTCTTCCGCTTGGTATTTTTCTCTCCAGGTCATCTTTTGATCTTTCCCTGAAAGCCCATTAATGTTGTTCTTCTTCTGTTTCTCTGGAAACCCGTTTCTGAACTTCAACTTTTCTCCCATTAAAGTTGAATCTTTCTTCTTTTCTCTTCTGAAACATCTGGTTTAGCAATGTGCTTTAATGGCGTCACATTCTGCTTGAACTCCTTGCTGTTTTTCGTTGGAGTTTGAACGAAAAGAAATGGAGATCGAAAACGTGAGCTTGAAGATGAATACATGGACTTTTAATAGGTGTTATTAGAGCTGGGAAAATGGCTCAGACTGCTTCTCTTTCTCCTTCCGCTTCCTGGATTTTTCTCTTGGTCTTCCAAAGACTGCAGAATATTTCGTCTTCTTCTGCTTTGAAACTGTCTGGTTAAAAAGAGAATTCAGAAAACTGGCCAGTCAAGCCATGCTATCTAGCGGTCGGTTTGAAAGTCCACCAAACCTAACGTACTGATTCAATTTGCTAACTCATACTGTTGCGTTTCTTCTTTTCTCCGTCTCAGTGTTTGAACACTCCACGTTGAATTGATATTTTTCCGTTAACTTTTAGAAAAATAATTTTCTAAAAATAGCACAATAGAAAAGCGTAAAAAAAATGACTGCATTGACAGACACCCTAATACCAAAGACGTAATTATTAATTGTCTTATGATCAAAGACTTAATTGCCCAAAAAATAAGTCAAAGCATCTTCTTCCTTAAGTTTTATAGATATTATAATGATAGATTTATTATTTTAATTCACGTTCTAATTTTATTTATTAATTGATGATATCTCATATTAATTAAATATAATATATTTTAACTATCTTATTAATTAATGTATATAAACATAAAATAAAATTATAAATTAAGAGATAAATTAAAAATAAAATTATTAATTTTTTTACGGGAAAGTTGTATAAAATAAGATAAGCACTCCACTTTAAAAATCCGACTTTAAATAGAGAAGGAAAGAGACAAGACAGATTGAGGGACTCATTTCACCACCTTGGCAAGGTTGACTCTCGAACTTTAATCACCTGGTCAGGTAACTTCTCTGATGGGAAAGACTTTGTATTTCTCTTTTTCCAAATAGCTCAAAATGCCTTCAAAAATGGCTTCTCCACAGCTCCTGGATTCTTCATTTTCTATGAAACATCTCAATCTTACAACCTCCACAATATAATATTATATATATGCAATGTATCTTAAGAATGGTCCAATTGAGCTACTTTTCTATACTTGTTCTTGCTGCTACTATCTCTCTCTCTTGATCTTTTTTCATCACAGGGATGGCAAGAAGTGGAAGGGATGAAGAAGGATATGATCAAGAAGAAGAAGCACTTCTGCTAGATCTTCCCGTCAAATTGAACAAGGAAGATTCAGAAGAAAAGCCAGATAGATCAATCCAAACAGAAGATGAATTTGATTTCTGTTCTTGTGCCGGTTTGGCATCAGGACTTCTTCCCCAAATGTGTGCCGCCGACGAGCTGTTTTATCGAGGACGAATTCTCCCGTTTCGTCTGTCTGTAAGTTCGGAGAACAGTTCGTCCCTCCGTGATCTTAGCCGGAATGCGTCGAGATCGGACTCTACAGACGACCACGGTGGTTCTTCACTGGGTAGCAGTAGCTCGACGATAAAATTAAGGTCACGAGGCGTGCAAAACGTTTTCCATTCTCATCCAAGCCCCAAACCCCAGATCAGAGCTTCCACTTCTCGTCAAGGGAGCTTCAATGGTCGAACACAAAAAACTTCCACTTGGGGCTTCTTCCGTCTGGGTTTGGTCCGAACGCCAGAATTAGAACTTCAACACCTCAAGAATCGAATAAGTAGCCATAACCGAGCTTCAGTAGCCAGCAACAATGGAGGAAACGGGAACTCCAGTAGCAAGCTGAAGGTGGACAAAAGAATTGGACTTTTGGGTGGCGTTAGTTGTAAATTCTCGGTGGAAACAGTTCCTCCGAAGACCCCGGTGAAGAGCTGCAACAGTTTGAACAGGAGAAGCAATGATTGCAAAGGTGCAGCGCATGCCATTAGAGAAAAGGTGATGCATGAAACGAAGAAGAAGAAGAAGCAAAAAAAGCAAGCACCGTCACATCATCGAACATTTGAATGGCTAAAAGATCTTACGCATGCAAGCTTTCCTGATGATTCCTAGCATGCTAATTTTATTACTTTTTATATTAATTCCCTTTTTACTAACAGTTGGGTTTCCATAATTTGAAAAAAGCAAAGCATATCAGTGCAGTGGAAGGGCTCTGTTATCCAGAAAATTACCACTTTTCAGCTGTGAATTCCATTTCGTCTCTTCCAAAATCAATGATCGAGATGAGTGGCGTGGCGGAGATGGGATGCAATCAAAATTATAAAAAGAAACGGGGGTAGCCGCCGCTGGCGGCGGTGGAGAAGGGGTCGTCCAAATCAACCTTGGCCAGCAATGGAGATCCTTTCACTTTCTCTTGACAGTCTTTCACAGATTATACGAGTTTAAAAATCATTTTTAACCTTCAAATTATCAATTTTTTTTCAAAAAATTTCTCTAAAGCATTAATTCTAATAAAATAAAATTTATAGCGTCAAAAATCTAACAATTGAAATTCCGCCAGACTGCGAATAGCCTCCAATTTTCATTTTACATTTTACAAAGAGAATGGGAAGCTGCGTGAGGGTCAACACTTCTGTTATTTTTTTCTTATTCACTTTATAAATTAATTTTAAATAAATATCAAATGGTACTTAATTTTTTAAAAACTTTTACCACATATTCTCCACATCTTGAGAAGATAATTTATAAATTTTTATAATTTTTTAACACCGTTAAGATTTATTATAACTATTTTATAAAATTATTAACTAAAATTATAATAAATTGTACAAATGTTAGAAAATTACGAACATTTTTATATTATCTTTCCATGATGTGTTAAATATATGATAAATATTTCAATTAAATTGAATATCTTTTGATATATTTTAAAAATTAATTCATAAAAGACCGCGTTCCTTTTTCACTTTATAAATTAATTTTAAAACAAACACAAAAAGATATTCAATTTACCTGAAATTTTTATTACATATTTATCACACCATGGAAAAATAATTTCAAAATTTTCGTGATTTTATAATACTGGTACGATTTATAATAATTTTAGTTAATTGTTTTATAAACAACTATAATAAAGTGTAAAAGTGTTAGAAAATCATGAAAATTTTCAAATAATCTTTTCATTATGTGCTAAATATGTGTTAAAACTTTCAAATAAATTAAATATCGTTTGATATTTTTTTTAAATTAATTTATGAGGGATCTCTCATTTCTTTTTTACCTTTATAAATTAATTTTTTAAAAAATATCAAATATATTTAATTTATTTGAAAATTTTAACACATGTTGAAAAGATAATTTAAAAAGTTTCGTGACTTTGTAACACTAGTACAATTTATTATAATTTTAGTTAATTATTTTAAAAAATAATTATAATAAATCGTAAAAGTGTTAGAAAATAGCAAAATATTTTAAATTATACTCTTATTATGTGGTGAACATATTATAAAAATTTCAAATAAATTGAACATTGTTTATTACTTTTTAAATATTAATTTATAAAATAAAAAATAAACAGGAAAACGAGAGCCGTTGACCCTGATGCGGTCCCCAATTTTCTTTGTAAAATGAAAATTGGAGTTATTGGGCGTTCGTTGAGATTTAAATTGTTAAAATTTTGACGCTTGGAGTTTTGTTAAAATTAATACTTTAAATTTTTTTTAAAAAAATCATTATTTTTTCGCAGAAACTGAGATTTTAATGTTTAGTTGATTTTTTATTGTTTTTATTTTATATCCAATAATAGCAGCAGGATTAAAACTGAATTAATAAGTCTATTTTTAAAACTTCTAGTACTCGTAATAAATAATTGACACAAGTGGCTGGGTAGTGGTTAGGTGACTACTTCCCCTTGAAGCTGGGAAACGGTGCCGTCCTATTTGTTGGATGTATTTAACATCAACAGTAAACGGGTCGCCCCTCGCCCCAACACCGTCTGATTAGTTCATGTCCTACCACCCCTCAGACCCCTGTCCGATTCTATCAAATCAACATAGATCTGATGTAGAGGATGATTCCATATTCGATGAAAATCTTATCTTGACGGAGTATCTTCATGGACATGTGGTGTCTGTAGCAACTGGAAATCAGTTTGATCATCGAAGTCGGCCATTTTTAGGTCAGAGAAGAGAAACCGGAGAATGGGTATTGTGGAAGAAGCTCACAACCTGAGGATTTTAGGGTCTGGAAATCAGGTGGTGGTCCTCGGCCATGGGTTTGGGACCGATCAGTCGGTGTGGAAGCACCTCATTCCTCACCTCGTCGACCATTACAGAGTTATCTTGTTCGATAACATTGGCGCCGGAACCACTAATCCTGATTTCTTCGACTTTGATCGCTACAGAACGCTCGAAGGCTTTGCCTATGACTTACTCGCCATCTTAGAAGAGCTTCGAGTTGAATCCTGCGTTTTTGTTGGTCACTCCGTCTCTGCAATGGTCGGCGCCATAGCCTCCATCACTCGCCCCGACCTTTTCGCCAAGATCATCATGATCTCTCCATCACCCAGGTTTAAATAATTTTTACACTTCTTTTTGCTCTTATTCTGCTTGAATCTGTACAGATCTTTGTTGTTTTTCTTGTGTATTTTTGGGTTTGATTCTTCTTATAACTAGTAATGTGATGGGAAGTTTCCTTAAAATATTTTATTCTTAAACTAATCAAGTTGACGTAATTTTACAGACGGCGGTATTCCTAATTTCTTTTATAAATTTTGTTTAGGTATCTGAATGACGTTGATTACTACGGGGGTTTCGAGCAGGAAGATCTAGACCAGCTGTTTCAAGCGATGCAGGAAAACTACAAGGCATGGTGTTCCGGTTTTGCGCCGTTGGCCGTCGGCGGTGATATGGATTCCGTCGCCGTTCAAGAGTTTAGCCGGACCCTTTTCAACATGAGGCCGGACATAGCTCTCAGCGTAGCGCAGACGATATTTCAGAGCGACATGAGGGGGATACTGGGCATGGTACTTGTACCTTGCCATATCATTCAAAGCATGAAGGACATGGCTGTGCCGGTGGTGGTTTCTGAATATCTTCATCAGAATCTCGGCGGCGAATCCATTGTGGAGGTTATGCAATCTGACGGTCATCTTCCGCAGTTGAGCTCGCCGGAGATCGTGATCCCTGTGCTTCTCAGGCATATTCGTTATGATATTGCGATCTGATCAATTTCATTAGCTCTATATAAAATTAATATGCTGTATTAATCAGTGTGTTAATTATCTGATCAAGAAGGTTTTTAGGAATAATAAGCAGTGATTTTCCTGCTCTTCGTTGCAATTTTTCACATAACAGAACGTTTTAATCTTGTGCTAACAAGAAATAATGTCTTTACTCTTCAAAGTTATTTTTAACAAAATAAAAAACTTCTAATTTCGATTGAAAATCAGATTCAGTTTGCTCCAACTATCTATTTTGGTTGATATAAATAGATGACAGATAAAACCATCGTCACATGATTTTTTCTGTTAAATTTAATCATTAAAATAAATTAGAAAATTATTTAAAAAAATATAAAACAATAAATAGTGAAAAATTAAAGCTGTATGGAATAAATCAAAATGATTCATAAATTACATACTAAGATAGCTTAAGCATTTATGCATTTACTATAACTTTAGTCAGGAAATTCTTCAACATAATCCTGGAAATCTTTACTTCTGCATAATTTTGTTCATCCTGGTTCAATTTTGGTTTTAAATTCTATTCACGAATCAAATTACTTACACGGAGGCATGCAAAAATGATGGCACTAAATGTTCGTCTTTCATTTGATTCTCAATTCAATTGGTCAAGATGTAAAAACATTGTTAAATCCTGGACTCTTAACTCAGTAAATCGAGAAATAGCAAATAGTTTATTATATCTTGAATATGCAAAGCCTGTATTTTTCAAGTTATTTTACTCATTGAATACCGGGGAATTTCAAGTAAGAAAGACATATAATGAAAAAAATGGTTATCCATCTGGATGTAAATTGCATGGGTTATGCACTTGGATAAATGCAAGACTACTCAGGGAAACAAGATCTCAACTAATTAGACCAGTAATGAAATCATGCCCTAGTCAATCAACTATTGCTAAAACATCATCATCTAAAATGAATTATAGACACATGGGCACCTCATCACTTATGTTCTGACGTTGATCAATATGCACACTCATATTCTGTCTCAAATAGTTTGTTACTCTTCCCAACAATTCCATGATTCCTGTAAAAGGAATGGGATCAAATCACCTTAGTCCTAAAATAATTCTTACTAATGGCTTATATGTTCCATCTTTCCAATACTTTTTCAATCAAAAAGTTATTATATCCGTGACATTTTCCCGGACCAAATGATTAAGATAGGTGAAAGTGAAGAAAATCTATATGTTCTGCGTCAAATTATTCGAGAAAGTCTTCATTTTGTCAAAGAAATTTCAATCTTCTTTCAATGAACATTCATCCTCAATTTAAGTTTTAGGCTTTTTGTCGCGTTATAGATTTGATCGCCCTGTGATGTAGTAGTTTAGTCTATTAAATGTTAGCTTAAAGATAATTGAGCTAATTTTATTTTGATGATAGGTATGTTAAATTGGTTATGTATTTCTAAGTTTGTTTTAATTGATATTTATGCATAAAGGTTGGATTGTTATCTTATTTAGCAATACCCTTAAATGAAGGGTATTCGATGTACTAATAAGTTTGTTTATTTCCTTTCAGTAATGACTAGTATTTATAGGATATGAATGATGGTAGAAAAAGAGTTATCCATAACATGTGTGTGAAGAAACATTTTTAACCGGAGAGCTCGAAGTGTCGACCAGACTATAGAAGTGTCAAGCAGTGCAACATACTAGAATATTAGAAAGCTTGAAGTGTCAACCACACAAACATTGAAGATTTCCAGATCGCTCAAAGTTTCGATCGATCCGATGAAGTGTTGATCGAGTCGTTGAAAGCGTTTGAAATATCTGGCAACGGTCACACAAAGGTCAATCAATTAGGTGAAGGTGTCGACCAGTACACTATTTTCTAAAGACTTAAATGACTTTGTGCAAATCCTTGAACTTGAAAACCATAACGAAATTGTAACGACCTGTTTTCCCAGTAAGATATTATCTGCTCTGGGGATTGGGTCATAGCCCAATATCCTCCCCTCACGGATTTATTTGCCGAGGACTTCTCAGTCGGCCACCCAACATGGTACTACTCTCACCGGAATACTTTTAACTTCGGAGTTCTAATGGAATCCGTTGCTAATTGTGCTCCAAAACGCGTCCTACTATTTTGGGAGAATTTCCTTACATATGTTTCATTTCCATATACCTCCTCAAGCGTTGTGGGATTATGACGACTCCCTTTTTCATGACTCGAGATTTGCCTACACTCGATTTACGTCCTGAGGTTTGCCCCGCAACCCGAGGTTTCCACGCAGTCGTTCTCATACGTACACATTCGGGTCATCACCATCACCCCCTCCTCGGGGCCCAACGTCCTCATTGGCCACATTTTTGGTTGGGTACAGGCTCTAATACCATTTGTAACGACCATTTTTCCCTGTAAGATATTGTCTGCTCTAGGATTGGGTCGTATCTTAATATCCTCCCCTCACGGATTTGTTTGGCGAAGACTTCCCAGTCGGTCACACAACATGGTACTGCTCTCACTGGAGCACTTTTAACTTCGGAGTTCTTATGGAATCCGTTACCAATTGTACTCCAAAACGCATCTTACTATTTTGGGAGGGTTTCCTTACATATGTTTCATTTTCATATACCTCCCCAAGCGATGTGGGATTGTGACAACGCCATTTTCCACGACCCGGAATTTGCCTATACTCGAGTCTAGGATTTGCCTACACTCGGCTTACGTCTCGAAGTTTGCCCCGCAACCCGAGTTTTGCCCCGCAGTTGTTCTCATACGTACACATTCGAGTCATCACAGAAGTGATATCAATTTCACTTCGGAATTTGAGTCTTTAGCTTACACCACACTCCTCTTACACTAACTTGAGATTTTGTTAATTGATAGAGTGTGTGATATGATTCATTTGTATTCCAACTTTCATACTTATATTTTAGAGAACGATGAAAGGGGGATGCCTTGTGAAGGAGTAATGTGTAAGGTTTTGGAATGATGCCTAGAAGTTCAAGCTAGTATACTAAAGGAATTGAGTTGGAAAAAAAATTTTAAGAATGAACCTTGAAGTGTGGATGTAGGTAAAGTTTGCCAAATTGTATTAACAAATTCGTTTGCATCCCGTTATCTTTCTCTCTTAACTTTGTGCTTAAGATAGCTATTGATTTTAGAATCACCTAATTAATTGAGAAGTATAAATTATTCTATGCGTGCAAACTAATATAATTTTTAATTACGAAAAAATTTAAGAACTTAATTCGCCCCCTATTAAGTTATTTTGATCATACGTTAATAACAAATTACAAATAGCACTCGCTAACAACCTAGCAAATACATCTTGTTCAATTTCGTCTTTGGGAAAATAGTGTAGATTACCCTTTTTTTCTTACAATTTATTGTCTGATTCAACTTTGTTACTCATTCATTGTAACATTAACTCATGATGATTTCAAATACTTCCTTACCATTGTAGATCATTACAAGAGTAACATGGATATACCTTTGAAAATCAAAAGCAAGTTTCCTATATGATTCCCAAATTTGTATTTATGATTGAAAATTAGTTCCATATCATATTAAAAGGAATACAGTTTGATAATGCTCTAGATTTTTCGATCATAAATTTCAATAGCAATAAGGGATGTGTTAAGACACCTCAACAAAATTTACCATTTGAAAAGAACATCAACATATTTTGAATGTTGTGAGAGCTCTTTATTTTCTATTTAGTATTCGATTAAAATTTTGAAGAGAATCTACACTAATTGTAGCATACTTTATCAACAGATTACCCTCAACAATTTTATACTAATAATCACATTGAAAAGTTGTATGGTAAATTCCCTTCATATGATCATTTGAAAGCCTTAAGCCAACTTTGTTTTGTTTCAAATTTATCAAGTGCTCGTGATAAATTCCCTCTTAGAGCTTGTGCTTCACTTTTTCTAGGATGATCCGGTGGAATATAAAGATATAAAACTTTTGATATTAGATCAAACAAAATTGTTATGACTAGATATGTTGTTTTCCATGATAAAATTTTTCCTTTCACAAATTCGGATGAAAATTCATATTTTGTTTCACCCATTTTTCCAAAAAAGTCAGATTCTTTGCATGAGGATCATTCATCATCATCCCAAAGTGAAGTGAATCCAATAAATAAAGCTCATACTATTAGATTCATTAGAATTAATAAATCCTAAAACAAATGAAAACCCAATTTTCATATCAATACGTTAGAAATTCTATAAGAAAATCATTAAAGCGACAAAGATATATCTGGATCCATTGTTTAAATGCAAAATACTGAAAATTGGATACATGGATCTTCTGAATTCGACAATCGCCTTCTCAAATGCTCTCTAGAGTGATGGTGGTTTTAAAGAGGCAAAAAGTCTCATTGTGAATTGGAGACTATAACCTTTTAGTTAACCTAATTGAATAATTTACCATTTTGCCCATCGTAAATTGGTAAATTACCCCTAATGTCTCTACACATTATAATATGACCATATTATATTCAATATATTTCAAAGTCCTTTGAAATTATATTAAATCACTTTAATATGGACTTAAACCTGATAATAACATAATGTATAATTTATACTTTAACAATTTAGATGCAAATAGAATTATAAATTATTATAATTCTAACAATCTTCCACTTGAATTAAATTATAAACTAATCTATTACACATTATAACCTTATTCTTATGATATTAAATTTTTTTATCATCTAAATAGAGTATATGCAAACAATCTCGTCCATCAATTATATTAAATGGAGAATCAAAACGGCTTTTGTCATAATTATCGTAACTAAACTTATCAAAAATCACAAACACTAACATAACCAACTAACACAGATCAAATATGGGTATATAGCATGTAAATTACATGTAATGTGATTTAACATGTCTACTTCCAACTGGTCAAACTAAAACTTTATTGTAATTATCAAAACTAAAATGACAGAGTGAATTAAATGAATACTGCAGTAACTAAAATATTCTTTACAAATGTCTTTAGAATAGAATCACATAAAATATATAAACTCATACTAAACCTCAATATCTTCAAGAGATATAACTCTTATATGAGCAACATGCTCATGAAAAACTTTAGGTCGTAATCCCTTGGTGAGTGGATCCCTAACTATGAAGTTTGTTCCAATGTGATCAATAGATATTTGACAACTTTGGACTCTTTTCTTCACACCAAGAAACTTGATGTCTACAAACTTAAACTTTGAGAAACTCTTGTTGTTGTTGGAGAACATCATAAATGACTGGTTGTCACATAAAATCTGAAGTGGTCTTTTGATACTATTTGAGATTCATAATCCCGTGACAAAGTTACTCAGCCATAATGTATGGTTGGATGCCTTATAACATGCTATAAACTTAGCTACCATAGTAGAAGATGCTGTAATACCCTACTTGACACTCTTCCAAAAGATAGCTCATCCGGCTAAAAGAAAAATATAGCCCGACGTTGACTTCAAGTCATCTTGGCATCTAGTAAAATTAGAATCTGTATACCCCATGATCTCAACCTGATCTGATTTCTTGTATGTGAGCATGTACTATTTGGTTCTCTGTAAGTATCTAAGTAAATTTTTTATAGCCTTCAAATGATCCAATCTAGAATTGCTTAAGTATCTACCTAATATGTCAACTATGTGCGCAATATCCAGACACGTGCATACTTGAGCATACATTAAGCTTCCTACAACTGAAGCATAAGGAGCTTTTTGTATTTCTTTGACTTTAAAGTCACTTGAGGAGCATTGATTTTTATTTATTTTGTCTCATTTGACAAATGGGTATCTCTTGGTTTGCATTCTTGCATGCCAAATATTTTCAAAACCCTATCAATATATCTCTTTTGTGATAATCCAAGTATACCTTGACAACAATCTCGGTATATCTGGATTCCTAATACAAAAGAGGCACCGCCAAGATATTTCATTTCAAATTTCTTTAAAAGAAATTTCTTGGTGTCGTGCAACAAGCCTATATTGTTGCATTCCAATAATATGTCATCGACATATAAAATCAGAAACATAATTTTATTCCCATTAAATTTGTGGTATACACAATTATCAACTTTATTCAACTCAAAATCATATGAGGTGACTACTTGATAAAATTTATAATACTATTGTCGGAAAGCTTGTTTTAGCCCGTAGACAAATTTTTTTAATTTGCAAACTAAGTTATTTGATTTATCTGAATCAAATAACTCAAGTTGCCCCATATAGATTGTTTCATCAATGTCGCCATTGAGAAACATCGTTTTCACATCCATATAATGTACCTCTAAATCAAAATGAGTTATTTGTGCAATTATAGTCTTAAAGGAATCTTTCATAGATACTAGAGAGAAAGTTTCATTATAGTCAATGCCTTCTCTTTGAGTAAAACTCTTAACAACAAGATAGGCTTTGAATCTCTCAATGTTGCATTTTGAATCTCTTTTGGATTAAAACTTCATTTACAACTGACATGTTTTGAACTTGCAGGTAACGGGACGAGATCTCAAACATCATTGTCCTTCATGGACTTTAACTTTTCATTCATGACATCAGTCCACTTTGAAAAATCAGAACTCTTAATGACTTGGTTGAAAGTGACAGGGTCATCTTCCACCTCGCCAAGTTCATTATGTTCTTGTAGGAATACGATATAATCATCCAAAATCGTACTCATTCTCTCTCTAGTGGACCTCCGTAATCACATAGTTTCTCGAGGTTGATGAGTTTGTACCTCGGGAATGTCTTCTTGTAGAGATTCAAGAAGTGATTCAACATTTTTTTTATCATTATCCACTTGATCGAAATCAAGGAAAATCAAAGGAAGAGGAACAACTTTCTCCTCAACGACAATGTATTCCTTATCTTCCCTCACAAACTCTACATCCTTGAAAAACCTGGCAATTTCCATTTCAAAAAATGTCTTTACCATGAGATCGTAAAATTTGTACCCTCTTGACCGTTCAGGATACCCTACAAACTAACAACTAATAGTCCTAGAGTCCAGTTTCTTGTCATTGGGCCTGTAAGGTCTTGCCTCAGCTGGACACCCTTACACGTGTAAGTGTTTTAGAACGAGTTTTCGGCCCGTCTAACACTCGAATGAGGTTTTGTTAGCCGTCGCCTTAGTAGGTACCCTGTTAAGGAAATAAGCTGTCGTCTTTAGTGCTTCACCCCAGAGGGATTCAGGTAAGGTCAAATGAGCAAACATGCTTCTTACCATGTCCTTAAGCGTTACGTTCAGTCTTTCAACAATACCATTCATGTTGGGCGAACCCGATATGGTGTACTGAGGAACTATACCACACTCCTGTAGGTATTTAGCAAATGGTCCTGGATGTTGTTCACCTGATCCGTCATACCGACCATAGTATTCCCCACCACAATCGGATTTGACAATCTTAATCCTTTTATCAAGTTGATTTTCAATCTCAGCTTTAAAGATTTTTAACACATCCAAAGATTGAGACTTCTTAAGAATGAAATATAGGTAGCTATGAAAGAACGTTGACCATTCCAAGAAGTCATAGAGAAAGGTCCATAAATGTCTGTATGTATTAATTCAAGAACTTCTGAAACTCGATTAGCTTCTAATCTCTTTACACTTGTTTGTTTGCCTTTAATACAACTAATACAAACTCTGAAGTCAGTCATATTAAGAAGGCACAAAATCTCATCCGACACAAGTTTTTCAATTCTCTTTTGAGAGATGTGACCTAAGCGCTTGTGTTATCACGAAACTGAATCATTATAAGTTAATTTATATTTTGTATCTCTTGAGTCAATATGCAAAGTTTCATTAAATAAAGCTATGGTTTCATGCATATATAGATTGTGATAAATAGATAAAAATCCAGAACCCATTACATTTGAATTTTCCATTTCCAAATGAACATGAACAACCAGGTTTATCTAATGCAGAAATAGAAATTAAATTCCATTTAAAAGATGATACAACAAAAGTATCATTCAAATCCATAAATTGTCCAGATTTTAGTAACAATCTAAAATCTTTTATAGCTTCAACTTCAACTGATTTTTCATCGCTCACAAAGATGATTCTTTCAGCATCATTTGGCTTTCGGCAACTCAGACAACCTTGCATGGATATACTAATGTGAGTAGTAGCACCATAATATGACCATTATGTATGTCTTGATACAGAAACCAAATTAACCTCGGAACAAACAAGGTTGAGAAGTGTACCTTTCTTCACACACCATGCATGATACTTAGCACAATCTTTTTTTGGTGCCCTTCTCCATTACAGAAGAAACAACTGAAGCCCTTAGATTTTTTTTTCTTTCAACTGAGAAGGAGCACCTATAGCTTCCTTCTTCATTTTCTTTCCTTTGTCCTTAGAAGATGACGCCAAATGAGCATTTTCTGTCCGATCATGCTTAATTCTCTCTTCTTCTTGGACATAATGAGATATCAGTTCATTAAGCATCCACTTATCCTTCTAGTAGTTATAACTGATCTTAAACTATTCAAACTGAGGAGGAAGAGAAATCAAGACTAAGTGAACAAATATTTCTTTTGATATTCATCTTCCTTGAGTCTTAAAACAAGATGAAACATTTTCATTATGTACTCCTTGATATTCCTCTTTCCATTATACTTGAGCGAGATAAGCTAAGTTAAAAATGTGCTTGTCTCAGCCTTCTCATTTTTCTCAAAACGTTTCTCAAGTTCTTCGAGAAATGTTTTGGCATCAGTGTCTTCTGACATGTTGCCCCGAAATACTTCTGGAATAGCACACTTTATGATCATCAGACTTACACGATTCAAACGCTCCCACTTTTCCGTCTCTCTTTTTATCATCAAGGGTACTTGATGCTGAAAGAGGTGAGAAGCGTGTAACTCTAAGTGCAATGTCTAGATCCATGCACCTAAGAACAATCATAACGTTCTCTTTTCATGCTTTATAGTTAGTTCCGTTAAACATAGAAATTGCATTAACGTCACCCATTTTACTTGAGGAGTTAACCATAACAACATAGAAAATGAAACAACATTAACTCACAAAATAATATGCATCCATATGAAAATAATATAACTCAAAATATAGTGTATCTATCAACAAGAAACAGGTACAACATTAACACTTAGCCTTTTGACTAAAAAGTGTTAGCTTGTAATTGATAACTTGATCCAGTATAAAAATATTGACAATAAGATATGTCAAGCAATGAGTTTATCTTTGGACAAATTCAATATTCACATGACATCCTAATAATTGTCACATGTTTTTAATAGTGCTAGCAATCCATGTAACTGTACAAACGTCAACCTCTCTTTAGGCCGGTCGATATTCATACAATGTCATGTCTTATACC
This sequence comes from Begonia peltatifolia, assembly GCA_022433055.1. NCBI lineage: Eukaryota > Viridiplantae > Streptophyta > Magnoliopsida > Cucurbitales > Begoniaceae > Begonia > Begonia peltatifolia. The sequence goes on along the minus strand of CM039529.1, from coordinate 7,366,560 downwards.
CAACATATAAAAACAGAATAGTTAAAGCAATAGTGGCTAATTTTATAGCATGTTACCCAACCATCCTATTTTATAATGTAAGTGTAACACCCCGAAAACCCACACGTTCCCAGTGCACTACAGTGTATCTACACACTACACAAACACACTAACACTTAACATAATTCACTCAGTTTAATACCATTTTTGTTTTGAATTCATTTTTTTTTTACTCGATTCGAAAACAACTCGCGTCTCCCCTTCGACACCCCACGCACACTCTCACGGTGCCGCACATACTACTCAACGTTACTGTGTTTCACGCATGCTCACAGCGCCGCGTGCCCCACGCACCCTGCCACTGTACAGCACGTCCGCGCGCACACCCTCACTCGATGTCGCACGACCCGTGGCTACCCAACAGGGCCGCATGTCCCGCGCACCTGCGATCACGCCGCACATCCATGCTCATCTAAACTTCTCTAGCATTCATTATACACGCCTTGACCTATTTCGTATCCTCTCGAGTCCCAACCCTTCTCCCGAAATTTCGGCAGAGTAACGCCTAAAAACTGGCTACCCCAAAATTTAACCCTGCACACAATTCACCAGGATCCAACAATATTTACCTATCCATCATCCAGAGAAATCATCCTAATCCAAATCAGAGTAAGAAGACACGAAAATCCGTCCAATACAAATAAAGAAAGTTCACAATATAGAGCAACACCATACTCTAACATGTAAAATATGTGCGTACGTCGCCAAAATCACACGCACTCCATATACACCTATACACTGACGCATATACAACAATCAATCCCATCCCCCGTACATAATTACCGCAAAAGAAAGAAAACCCACAAACCGACCAGGCCACAACCTACCATATCCACGGGTCGGGTCGCCCTAACAAAAGTCCACCATCCGGTGCCGCAGTCGCACGCCGCCAACCATCCTACGCCTCAGGACTAGGCACTCGAGGCTCACCAGCGGTATCGTCAGCACCTACACCACAGAACACACAACATAAGCCTAACGCTTAGTAAGTAATGCGATATGAAAGTAAAAGCCGACAATGCAATCCTATCACATGCAGTCTCTACACTCACACTCATGTTGTCACATCTGTGACGCGTAGTGCAGCCGCACCAGGGTAAAGAGGAACCTCACGCCACCCTACACCCTGACACGTCGCCATCGTCCCGGACTCCCTAGCAACGAGGCCCACAAGCTACACACACGCATCACCACACGGCAACCACATCCGGGTAAGGGTGTACCTCGCGCCACTCTACACCCTGACACGTCGCCCCCGTCCCAGCCTCCCCAGCACGGGGCCACAGTTGCCACACACACACGTTTCGCGACAGCCCAGCCGGCCCACCCCTCGAGTAGGATCTGCGACTGGTGTTGCACCGGCCCACACACTAGTAGGATCCGCGGTACCACTGCCCATATCCTCACCGTCAACACATTCACGCCGCATGACAGCCCAGCCGGCCCACCCCTCGAGTAGGATCCGCGACTGGTGAAGTACCGGCCCGCACACTAGCGGGATCCGCGGTACCACCGCCATACGTCTCACCTCGTACATCAAAACATGCTAAAAAATCATTTTCGTTCCCGCTTTTAAAAACATGATGCATGTCAAACAATACGCGCGCACACCACAATCAATCACATAAACCCTAAAGTTCTACAGTGTAGGCCCACTTGGGCAAAACACATGCATGCACTACTTACCTGGCGTCCTAAGCTCGCTCGATGCACAGCTTTGCCAACAGAAAGCCTCAACCTAAAACACAACCAATTTCTCATCAGTATTTATCCAAACATTTACCAACTAGCTAAAAACAACCTTCTCTAACTTCACTCACGAAATTTCAACTAAAACGGTTCATTGGTTTGGTTTGGCTGAAAACCATCCCAACGTTCGGATGTGCATAACTTTTGCGTCCGCCAACGGAATCGAGCGATTCAAGTGGCTAAACGTTCCCTTAGAAACCTAGTTTAACATCCCAAGACAAATTTTAAATCGGTAAGCCGCAGATAGGTGAAAAATGCCAATAACCGAATCTGCCATTTTTATTAAAACTTCACATTTTCACTTCCCTTCAACCAAAACTCACTCCCAACTAGTTATATGCATCAAAATGGCTATGCTACTCTCACACGTCGAATTTTCACGAAAAAAACGGTCACTAATTTGACTTAAAGCAAAATCCCGCATAAACTTCCGACGCGCATAACTTTTGCGTCGGATATCGGAATCGAACGATTCCAGTGGCCACACGTTCTTCTAACAATCTATTTTAACCCACAAAGACAGAATTTGAAATGATCAACTTAAGCCTAGCCAAAACAGTCAAAAACAGAAGTTGTTTTTATACGAAAAATAGCCGAAAGCTAAACTTCGGGCAAATCCCGCAAGTTCTCTGCACCGAACACTCACATTTCACCTATTAAGTACAATCTAACCCGAAAATCAGAAATTCAAGCACAAAGTCTGAATTTGGCTCAACCTTCTCCCTCGGCTTCCCTCCCTCTCACCGGTCTCCTGCTGTCCACTTGCTAACCTACACACTCACCCTCTCAATCCCCACACATTTGCAGCCAAATTCAAAGAGAGAAAAAAAAACGAAGAGGAGCTGAACCTCAGTCTCGGTTCATACGGACAGGACAGCAGAGGGAGAGGACTTACCAAGTGGTGGCGTCCGGCACTCGGGTGGGAGAAGGACTCCAGCAACACGTCTGGTCGTTGGCGGTAGAATTGGCCGGAAACCAGCCCCTCGGGGTCGTCGGCCGAACACTCGGCTTTTACTTTGGGAACTCAAGTTGCTGGAACCGAACGGCTCCGGTTTGTCGGAATAGCAGCCCCTGCTCGCAACTCACACCTCACACTCGCCCTCGTCGGCCATCGCAGCTCCGACTCCAGCACACGATCGCCCTGCTCCCGGTCGTCTTCTCTCTCGGCTCTCTCGGGTGCACAGAGGAAACAACCGAATGGCTTCCTCGCGAAGCCATTCGGGTGTTTTACAATTTTTTTTTAAATTACAAAATAAATACAAATTATCAAATTGCCCTCACGTGCTTCAATCGTCCGAAATTTCGTAACTTTCTCGACTTCCCGACTTTAAATTCTGAAAAACATCGCAAAAGTAGGCTCCGAGTCTTATAATTCAAATCTTTCCCGTTGAAATATTTCTCAAAACTCCGACCGGGATTAAACTAAAAATTCCAGAAATTAAAAATAAAATTTGAAATTTCTGGGTTATTACAGTAAGACTTCATAAAACTGCACTAAAATAAGTTAAAAAAAAAAATTCTTGTATATATACATATTGAATAGCTATACAACCATAGTAGTCAATCAGTAAACCAAAGGATCAACCAACTTAGAACTAGAGTGAACTAGAGCCCACTTAATCAAAATGGACTGGCCCAAAAATTGGGCTGGTTCAACTGAACCGGACAAGAGCGATCCGGACCAAACCGGTTCAAGTTGAACCAATCAAAGAAGTGGTCTGAACAATAACCGAACCGAGTTGGTTTGGTCCGAGTGGGATTGAACCCAAATGGCTTGGTCTGATTGGGACCAAACCTAAACTAATTGGACTGAATCGATCCGAACTACCGGAGATTGCCTGCGAACTAGTAGTGAAAATCGATAGAGTCTCACTGATTCTGGCGGATTTTAACCCCAAACTGGCTGATATATCGATTTTTTAAGATCGGGCTGTAATCGTTAACGTGTATTACAAAAATCAATTTCTTAAGATCTCAAAACATGCATTCTAATGGAATTAGATGAAAAAAAATATATTCTGAAAATTAAAAAATTGATGCTTAATCTGATTTGAAGCCAAAATTGATTACTAGTAGTCTAACGTGATCGGCTATTATACCAATTGTTAAATTCATTAGAATTAATGAATTTTAAAACAAACGAAAATTCAATTCCCATATCGATATGTTAGAAATTCTACAAGGAAATTGTTAAAGTGACAAAGACATACCCGCATCTATTGTCTAAATGTAAAATAATGAATATTGGGTACGTGGATCTTTTGAATTCGACAATCACCTTTTCAAACGCTCTCTAGAGTGATGACGGTTCTAAAGAAGCAAAAGATCTTACTGTGAATTGGGGATCATAACCTTTTAGTTAACCTAATTGGGTAATTTATCATTTTGGCCAGCACAAATTGGTAAATCACCCCTAATTTCCCTACACATTATAATATGACCACATTATATTCAATATACTCCAAAATCTTTTAAAATTATATTAAATCACCTTAATATAGAGTTAAATCTGATGATAAAATAATGTATAATTTATAGTTTGACAATTTAGATACAAATAGAATTATAAATTCTTATTATTCCAACACATACTTCTAGATTACTTGAGAACCATCTTACTTAATTGATTACCATTGTTATTTAGCTAAATCTCAAACTTATCCTTATCCTTTCAATTCAAAATAAAAAAATCTTTCACATTTTAGACTCCATACTCCCGCTATTTTGAATCGTACAAAACCAAATACTTTTAAACAAGTTGACAAAATTTCTCAATGGAAAGATGCCATGCGAGTTGAGTTGACAACTCTTAAAATAATTTCATTAAGTCTTCAACCAATCTTGAAGCTGGAAACACTTGATTAATTGCAAATGAGTTCATAAAATTAAATATAACGCAGATGGTTCAATCGAAAATTACAAAGCTAAACTAGTAGCCTAACAGATTTGAACAACAAAAGGGTGAAACTATTTTGATACTTTTTCTCCCATTCCGAAGCTAGTTATTGTTTACTATTGTTATCTTTTGTCTGAGCATGCACCTCGATCAATGACAAATCAATATAATTAATTGAAAACAACGATGATTATCCACAATTTATTATACCGACATGAGCCACACTAAACCGAATTATAAGAAAAAGAATAAAAGCCAAATGATAGTGGACTTAAGTTGTGCTGGGTTCTTTGATTCTTCTTACCTTTACTTTTATAACGCGAACTGTCACCACCTGTTAATAAAAAATTGAAGGAACAATGAATTGAGATTTATAAAGTTTAGTAAGAATCTTAATCTAAGAATTTACAAAACTAAATTGGAATCTCATCTAATCTTGTACTAAATGCCCTAGTCTTTACAACCATCATATCAAAATTTCTCATTGATCAACACTCATTCACATATTCCATATTTTATATGTTATCAAAATTCTCTAAACATTTTTTATTAATATTCATCTCGGTGTCACATTTTTTTTTATGTAAAAAGTGAATTATGCATGTGTATTAATGCTTAAAAATATGACTTAGATAATCATAGTATAACTATATTTAATTTTTATTTACAATTTATTCTTAATCATCCTTAACTCCATGTGCAACTTATTTCTCAAACCTTGTTTCATATTATAAATCTCATATTCACCTAAACATTCTAAACATATTCTATTAATGTATCAATTCATGCTCTTTATAAAATCCTCTAGATATTTCTAATTAATGTCTTACTCAATATTCTTTACATGATTCACGAGATATATTTTTTTTATTAATGTCTATTTCTAAATCATGTTTACCATGTTTCTCTATACGTAGGAATGCAGTGCATATATAAATATGCATAAACATATGATATATAAATTATTGTATAGAATTCTCTCACCAATTTCCCATTCTAAACACAACTATATGTAATGAGTATGAAATGCATTTCTCACATTAACTGTAGCGACCAGAAAACTCTCACGATTCCCGGCACGCTAACTACTACTACTCACTGCTGTGACGTATACACTCGAGTAAAATTCAAATAAAAATTTAAAACTTTCGTCCCTCAACTTAAAATGACCACTTAAAAAAAAGTTTGAAAATCGTCACAGCAGAAGTCTTTGATTAAAATCCTTTTAAATAAAATGTCAAGTTTTTAAAACATTAAAAGACATTTTCGGTCGACCCCTGTAGGCACCGGTCGACACTTCATTTGCCTTTGTTTTTATCGGTCGACACCTCTCTGCTCATCACGTTAATCGATCGACACCCGTGAACATAGGTCGACACTTCAATCTTCTATGCTCGCACAGGTCGAACCACGTGGTCGACACTTCTACGCTCGTCACAGAGAGCGGTCGACACCTGTCTTCACAGGTCGACACCTTCATCCTCTCTGTTTCCATCGGTCGAACCTTGCGGCCGACATTTTTACCATCTTTACACTAACCGGTCGATACTTCCACACACAGGTTGACACCTGATATGACTCTGTCTCCGTAGGTTGACTTTCGCGGTCGACACTTGCTAGGTTTGGTCGACCACTAAACCTATCGGTCGACAATTCCTTTCTAGAATTCTGCCTAAAACCTTAAAACTTCACAAAATCAATCGAACTTCGACTCAACGCTAAAAATAACCCAACGTGCACTTTTCATCAAGTCAAAATCATTATTTACATAAAAAAAATAACTACTAAAGTTTGAAATCCGTTTATATATTCAAATGACTCAAAACAACTTAAAAAGGACTCATAACCATTTCGATTCACTCCAAAACATGTACCTACGCCCACCATGGTCAAAACGCCCTAACAGCCGGCTAGGTCGTCCACAAACGCACTCCTCCAACCGCCTCCTAGTCCTGGGCATGATCCGAGTACTCACCAGCTATAGCGTCGTCACCTACATCACAGAACTCATCTATTAGCCTAATTCTAAGTAAGTAATGCACGTAAATCATAAACACTAAAAACACACATATCCTAACATATGCAATTTCTACAATTTCGTCTCTACTTTCGTTTTCGTCTTTATCTTATATTTTCTTTATCTTCTTACTACTGGGTTCTTCTTTACGCGCTAGACCAAGGTAAAACATCTCGCGGTCCCCCTCATAGGACAAAGCCAACCTCAGTCAAGTAAAGTGACACACCTTGCAGTCCCCCTCATAGGACAAGGCTACCCCGTAAAACGGAGGAAGTAGTGACACACCTCGCGGTCCCCCTCATAGGACAAGGCCACTCAACCCCACCTTCATTATCTTGTTACGTATCTTCTCAACTTCGTTCTTCACAACTCACATCCTACTGTTTTCGTTTCATAAAAACATGAAAATTTGTTTTCGTTTCGTTCTCATACTTCAAAACAATGATGCATAATGTAAAAGCATGACATAATGAAAACGTGCATGCAACCTACTGAACTGTGATGTAGGCCCAAAGGCAAAACACTTACTACATTACTTACCTGGTGTCCTTAGCAACTCGTATTTAGTAAACTACTCGCTAAACTGGAGAACTTATAAAACCACACATTCATCAATTCTACTTTCCTTCCAATTCATAAAACCCTAAAGGAAAATAAAAGCTTTAACACCTAATCTATCTAAGTCCGAATTCCACACAATTTGTTAACCAAATTCGAAAATTCATAACTTATCCAATACTCATCTAATTTGGACGATTCAAAGCGCTACGAATTCCTTAGAACATCTAGTTCTTAACAATCTATTTCAATTCCTAATCCAACACCTACAGCTTAGCCAAATGTGGCCGAACGGAAATCATTCCGTAACTCGAATTATTCGGTTATCTAACGGTCAATACTTTCCATAAAACCTATAATCTACTTTTTCTTCCAACTTAAACAGTAATACACAACTAACACTCGACTAAATTTTGAAATTTCATACATCCTATCTAGGGTTTTACTAAAACTAACAAATACTCTCTCTAACCTTAGTTTTACTGCTCAAAACGACTAAATGACTAATTATCTACTCAAAACTATCTAAAACTTACTGTACATTGAAGATTGACGAAGGAAACGGTTGATGATCGTCGCTAGAAGAAAAAACTTCGAGAGGAGGGAGGGCTTCTCGCGCGGGGGTAGGGAAAGACAAGGGAGGGGGTTTTGGTGCGGGGAAAGAAACACCATGAGGTATTTTGTTGTTTTTTTTTTAAATAATAATAATAATAATAATAACCTAATCACTAAATCGCCCTCAACCATTAACCGTTTAATCAAACTGTTATTCAGTCCTTCTTTGGTTGGATTCTTAAAATTTGTTCTTCTCTATTAGGCTCAAGATAATTGTTTACTTAATGGTAAAAATTCTCCGCTCTCAATTCCGATCAAAATTCCGACGATTACAATTACGTAAATTCAAACTTAGTTTTAACGAAAAAATTTTGGGTGTCCCTCCTTACAAAAATTTTGTGCTCAAAATTTTTTACCTAAACAACTCTGGATATCGATTCATCATGTCCTGCTGCCGCTCCTAAGATACTTCTTCCACGTCATAGTTGCGGCATAACACCCTCACTAGTGGAATCTCCTTGTTGTGTAAAATCTTCACTACATAATCCAGAATCTCCAATAGCTTCTCTTCATACGTTAAAGTGGGTTGAATCTCTATTTGTTCCACGACGGGAGCAAATGGACACATGGAATATATTGTGAATCCCATCCATTGAGGCTGGTAGTTGTACCTGATAAGCTGCCTTTCCTATTTTCTTCATAATAAAAAACGACCAAATGTACCTAGGGTTTAACTTACCCCTATTTTTGAATCTTATAACTTCTTTGAATGGAGAGATCTTCAGGAAGACTTCGTCGTTCACTTCAAATTCTAGCTCTCTCCTCCGACGATCTGCATAACTCTTCTGTCGGCTTTGAGCTATTAAAATTCGTTGTCTAATAAATGCAATCTTTTCTGCAGTTTGTTGCAGAATGTCTGTACCAATTAATCGTGCTTCTCCGACTTCATCCCAATATAATGGAGATCTGCACTTCCTCCCGTACAGAGCCTCATATGGAGTCATACCTATCGTAGCCTGAAAGCTGTTATTATAAGAAAACTCCACCAATGGTAGGTATCTGCTCCATGAACCCTGGAACTCCAGTACACAAGCTCGAAGCATATCCTCCAGCGTCTGAATGGCTCTCTCAGATTGATCGTACGTCTGACGATGATATGCCGTACTAAAATTGAGCTGCGTACCCATGGCTTTGTGTAGGTTCTTTCAAAACTTCGATGTAAATATAGGGTCTCTGTCTGATACAATCAAAGTTGGAATTCCATGCAACCGTATGATCTCTTGTACATTTAGTTCGGCGAATTGGTCCATAGAATATATCATCTTCACTAGCAGAAAATGAGCTTGATTTGGTTAACCGATCCACCATCACCCATATACCATCATAGCCCTTTGTTGTCCGAGGCAACCCGACAACAAAGTCCATTGATATTTGCTCCCATTTTCACTTAAGAACAGGTAGTGGCTGTAATTTCCCTGCTGGTCTTTGATGCTCAGCTTTAATCTATTAGCAAATCGAGCACGTCTCAACGTACTTTGCTACAATTCTCTTCATATTAGGCCACCAATAATGTTGTTTAAGATCCATGTACATCTTGGTACTCCCTGGATGCATAGAAAATCTCGAAGAATGAGATTCAACCAGTATTTCTCTTTGTAATTCTTCATTACTCGGAACGAACCACCTAATTCAAAACTTAAGAATTATGTCGTCCGAATAACTGAACTCTGACCTATCATTGGAAACCATGTTGGATTTAATTTTTTCGCATTCAGCGTCGTCCTTTTGGGCCTACTCAATCTTTTCCAAAATAGTGGGCTGTAGTGACATAGCCGACAATATGGCCGATACGTTCGACACTACCTATAAGTTGAATTTCTGAAACTCCGCTTCTAAAGTTAGTGGCATGACTGAAGTCACAGTTAAAGTGGATGCCGTCACTCTGCTCAATGCATCGGCCACTACATTCACCTTGCCGGGGTGGTATTTAATTTCAAAGTCATAGTACTTCACAAACTCTAACCACCGCCGCTGCCTCATATTCAATTTCTTCTGAGTGAAAATATACTTCAGACTTTTGTGGTCTGAATATATCTCGCACGGCTGTCCATACAGATAATGCCTCCAAGTTTTAAGCGCAAAAACTACTGCGGCTAACTCCAGATCATGCGTTGGGTAATTCTGCTCGTAAGTCTTCAACTGTCTAGAGGCATATAATACTACCTTCCCTTCTTACATTAGCACACATCTCAGACCTACCTTAGAAGTATCGTAATAAATGCTAAATCTTCCGTCCCAGCAGGAAGCGTCAAAATTGGAACAATAGTTAACTTCTGCTTTAATGTCTAGAAATTGCGCTCGCAATCTTGGGACCACAAATACTTCACATTTTTCCTTGTTAGACGGGTCAAAGGTGTTGCAATCTTTGAAAGCCCTTCAATAAACCTCCTGTAATAACCTACTAACCCAAGGAAACTCCGTAACTCCGTGACATTCTTCGGTTGTGGCCACTCTTTAACTGCCTGGATTTTTGCTGGATCCATCAATATGCCATCACTTGAGATGACATGTCCCAGAAACTAAATTCTATCCGGCGAGAATTCGCACTTAAAAAACTTCGCATAAAGCTGGTGTTGCTTCAAAGTCTCCAACACCAACCTTGAGTGCTCTTTATGATACTTTTCACTACGAGAGTACACCAATATATCATCGATAAACACTATAACAAATTTATCGAGATAGTCATGGAATACTCTGTTCATCAAGTCCATAAAGGCGGCTGGGGCATTCGTCAGTCCAAAAGACATTACCAAGAATTCAAAATGCCCATATCGCGTCCGAAAAGCCGTCTTCGATATATCTTCTGGTCTGACCTTCAACTGGTAATAACCTGATCTCAGGTCAATCTTCGAAAACACTCGTGCACCTTGGAGTTGATCAAATAAATTGTCTATCCTTGGTATAGGGTATTTGTTCTTCATCGTCAGCTTATTCAACTCCTTGTAGTCGATGAACATTCGTAACGACCCATCCTTTTTCTTGACGAAAAAGATCGGCGCGCCCCACGGTAAAAAGCGAGGGCGTATAAATCCTTTCTCCACCAACTCTTCTAATTGCTTATTTAACTCCTTCAGCTCCGTTGATGTCAATCTATAAGAATTTTTCGACACAGCCTCAGCTCCTGGATATACATCTATAGCAAACTCTATTTCTCAATCTGGAGGCAAACTGATGTGCCCCAGAGGGCCATCACTCGATTAAAAACCAAGATACGAGCTTTATCACTAACAAGTGCAATTCTTTTGCAAGAATTACGGGTGTCGAATGACTCTTCGCAGACTGAGAATGGGACCAGAGCACAAAGGACAAAGATTAACCATTGCACTTGCTATCGTGGGAGCTAAAGGTGGAAGCACATGTAGAAGGGATTTGTCTCCTTCGGAATTAATTTGTAATTGAATTTTATTTGGCAAACATTCGCCCTTATGTTTTTGTTGGCAAACATTCGCCTTCCTGTAATATTTTATAGTTGCGTCCATCCTTAGACATTAGAATTAGATGTATGTTAAGTTATATGGTGGTTAGAAGCAACAATTGGGCCGGAGTTTAGCAGTACATTGATGCAACAAATGGGCCAAAGCTTGAAAAGTCATCTAGTGTGCAAGTGGACCAAGAATGGCCAATCATGTGGCCCATTTCAAAGGCCAAGCTCATTCTAACCTTCAGCCACCCTAGGTCTATAAATACATGACTATTGGTATTTGTAAAGGTTGTTGAATCTATGAGAATAGTCCCTTTATGTTCAGCCGAAGTAGCTTGAAGCTTGATGAACGGTAAGACTCGGTTCAGTTAAGAACCGAGAAGGAGTGCATCTCCTTCGAGCTTTCAAGCCCAAGGTTGCTTGAATAGCTGTCTGTAACACCCTGAAATTTTTCGTTAAAATAATTTTCAGATTTACGTATCGATAGACGGCGGAGTTTTAGTCGGGATCGAGAGAGAAAAATTTGTACTGTCAAGTAAAAGATTATTTTGAACCTAATGGAAAAGAGAAAATTTTAAAATTCCAACTGGAAGCGAACTGATTGACCGTTTAACAAAAAAAATTAGAGGTTGAGGGCGATTTGGTAATTAGGTTTATTATTATTATTATTATTATAAGAATAAAAAAATAAAAATAAAAACAAACCCTCTCTCGGCTGCCATTCCCTCCCTCCCTTCCTCCCTTTTCTTCTCTCCCCCTCCTTGTTTTTTTCTCTCCCGCGTGAAGACTCTCTGTTCTTTTTATTTTTTTCCTCCATTCTCTTCTTTCTTCCTCCCCACGTAGGCCACACTTCTCATCTCCCTCTCCATTCTTCATTTTTTTTCTCCTCCCTCTCCATCACGGGCAGCAATCCCTCCTTTCCCCCACTGATTCTTCGCTCTCTTTTAGATATCCAAGGTTAGATTTATGTTGCCACTCTTGATGGGTTTCTTTTGTTAGATTTTTCTCTCTTGTTGGATGTTTAATCATGCTATATTATCATAACGATGAATATTGTGGAAAGAAATTGACGATTTGTTTAGATTGGGGAAATCTGAAATTTAGGGATAAATCCTATGCATGTTTCAGTTTTAGAAATTTCGGCTTAGCTATTGATGTTTTTTTAATAAATTTACACAACCATTAGAAACTAGACATCCTAAGGTTTAAATTGGCTGTTGAATCGTTGAAATCGGTTGAGGATTGAATGAGTTATGAATTTTAGAAGTTAATGTTCAAAAACTCAAAAATTTCAGCTGGCAGTTCGGTTTTGATTTTTCTGCCATTGATTATGCTTTGATTTTAGAAAATGGATTTCACTAGCATAAACTAGACCTTATAAGGTTTCCAAAACATGTTGAATCATAGAATTTGGCCAAACATACGATTTGATATGAATTTTCAAAGTGGAATGAAAAACTGTGAAACGATTTCCGGGCAGATTCAATTTTTGATTTTCTGCTATTAATTGAGTTCAATTTTTGACAAATGGATTTCACCATGTTGAAATAGACTCATTTAGGAGCCCTTAGCATTTTAAATCATTGAATTTGGAATTATATTTAATTTGTTGTGAATTTTTGAAGTTGGACACGATTTATGACAAATTTCGAAAGTTGAGTTGTGATAGTTTCAATTTTAATTCCTTGATATTGAGTTATTTGGTTGAAATTGATATAAGTGTTAAATAGTTAGGGTGATTGATTGAGGTTGTGTGGATGATGAACTACCCTTGGGATAATTATTTGAATTGAATTTCAATTTTTAGATTGTGCATTATAGAATGATGGGTGTTTGGAGATAGGGGTTATATGCACATGTTTTGAGTTCTATTATGTTTGGATATTGGATATTAGGTGGTGTTCATGCTGGTTGATGGATGTTAAAAGAATAGGTTAGCTTAGTTGTTGATTTGGAAGTTAAGTGCATAGAGTTACACTTGATCATCTTGTGGATGTTTATTTAGTGTTTAAAAATAGAAATTTGTGGATTTGGTTATATGTGGTGGTTGTGAATTAGAATTGTAAATCGTGAATGATAACTTATAACTTTATGCTTTAGAATTTCAGGAAAATGGAATCGATCGGGTTGGATCGAATAGCTAAGAACGCCAGGTAAGTAGTGCATGGATGCGTTTTGCCCAAGTGGACCTACACTGTAGAACTTTAGGGTTTATGTGATTGATCGTAGTGTGCGTGCGTAGAACTTTAGGGTTTATGTGATTGATCTTAGTGTGCGTGCGTATTGTTTGTCATGCATCATATTTTAAAAACGTGAACAAAAATAGTTTTAAGCATGTTTTGAGCATGTGGTGAGACGTGTGGCGGTGGTACAGCGGATCCCGCTAGTATGCAGGCCGGTGCTTCATCAGTTGCGGATTTCGCTCGAGGAGTGGGCTGGCTGGGCCGTCATGCGGCGTGAATGTGTTGACAGTGAGGGTGATGGGCAGTGGTACCGCGGATCCTACTAGTGTGTGCGCCGGTGCAACACCAGTCGCGGATTCCGCTCGAGGAGTGGGCCAGCTGGGCTGTCACGAAACGTGTGTGTGTAGCAACTGTGGCCCCGTGCTGGGGAGGCTGGGATGGGGGCGACGTGTCAGGGTGTAGTGTGGCGCGAGGTACACCCTTACCCTGATGTAGTTACCGTGTGATGATGCGTGTGTGTAGCTTGTGGGCCTCGTTGCTGGGGAGTCCGGGACGGTGGCGACGTGTCAGGGTGTAGGGTGGCGTTAGGTTCCTCACACTACGCGTCACAGATGTGACAATATGAGTGTGAGTGTAGAAACTGCATGTGATAGAATTGCATTGTCGGCTTTTTACTTTCACATCGCATTACTTACTGAGCGTTTGGCTTATGTTGTGTGTTATGTGGTGTAGGTACTGACGATATTGCTGGTGAGCCTCGAGAGCCTAGTCCTGAGGCGTAGGATGGTTGGCGGCGTGCTCCCGAGGCACCGGATGGCGGATTTTGTTAAGGCGACCCGACCCGTTGTGGTGGTAGGTGATAGTGGATTTATTATTTTATGTCAGGTATTTATGTAGATAGAGGAGTTTGTATAGACGTCGATTTTTCTGGGATTGTATAGAGTGGTTGTAGTGTTTTGGGGACGCGTACGTATTGTTATATGTTAGAGTATGATATTGTTCTATACTGAGGACTTTCTTCATTTGTATTTGATGGATTTTCGTTGTCCTTAAACTCTGATTTTGTTATGATGATTTCTCTGGATGATTGATAGTTAAATATTGTTGGTTTCTGGTGAACTGTGTGCAGGGTTTAAATTTTGGGATAGTCAGTTTTTAGCCGTTACTCTGCCGAAATTTTGAGAGAGAGGTTGGGAGTCGAAAGGATATGGAATAGGTTGAGATGTGTACAGTGAATGCTAGAGAAGTGTAGATGAGCGTGGGAGTGCGGTATGATCGCAGGTGCGCGGGGCACGTGGCCCTACTGGTGCTCACGGGTCGTGCGGCTCCGGGTGAGGGCGTGCGTGCGGACGTGCTGTACAGCGGCAGGGTGCGTGGGGCACACGGCGCTGTGAGCGGGCGCGAGGCGTGGTGACGTTGAGTTGGCGCGTGGGGCACCGCAAGGGTGCGCGCGGGGCGTCGAAGTGGGGACGTGAGTGTGTGTGCGACACCGAATTTGTGTAGCTCGAGGGGTATGTTAGATTCTTGTCCTAGGATTTCGAGTCTTGCCGTTTTATTTTAAAACTATTTTAAATTGTTTTCTTTTTCGCTGCGTATTTTTATATTGAGGATTTCGTGTTCCCTCTTCGGGACGCGAGTTGTTTTTGAATCGAGTCGAAAATTTTTCATACTCACAAATGTTCTATGAAGATGTTTTGAAAACGAAAGTGGTGTTAAATTGATTGAGTTGTTTAAGGTTCAGTAGTGTCATAGTGTGTAGTGTGTAGATGCACTGTAGCGCACCGGGAACGTGGGGTTTCTCGGGGTATTACATTGTCGTTCCACTTTTCTTCCCTCTCTTTTCCAGAGAAGGATACATGAAGAGAGTGTCACAAACTGCGTAAATCATCTAGGAAAACTTCAGGGAAGTTTTGAACAATTAAAACATCCTGTGGTCTCGAATCCCTAGGAACTTGCATATCTATAATACTGGCGAGAAAACCAGGACTCGCCAATCAAAACTTGGCGAGCACTAACAGGCACCATGACAGATATCTTCCGGGTATTCATCGCGGCCTGAAAGGTGTGCTTCTCACCATCTGGAGGTTGAAAACTCATTGTCCTTGTCTTGCAATCGATTGTGGCATAGTGCTTGAACAACAATCAATTCTCAATATCGCATCATATCCAGTTATGTCCATAATAATAAGATCGGCTTATAAAGTTTTGCTTCCCACCGACACTACACCATCTCGTACAACTTGATTAGAATGCATACGCCCACCCGAAGGCAACATCACTTTGTAACTACAGTCTCTTGATACCGGCCATACGTTTAATCTGACCGCAAACGCGGTTGTAATGAAAGAATGCGTTGCACCAGAGTCAATCAAAGTAACGCAGGTACAAAATTTATCAATATGGTACCTGACACTATAGTTGGCTGGTCATCATCGCCCGACACGATCATGGCAAATGCTCTTGGTGTTGTGCGAGTTGGACCCTTCTTCAGAGCTGGGCAATCTCTGCTGACGTGGCCTACCACGTTACAATTGAAACACTGAGTCACCCTGCGCTTTAGGCAATCTCTAGCCAAGTGTCTAGCTTCGTTACAGCTGTAGCACTTTCCCAGGTTTAGTCTGCATTCGCCCGGGTGATACCTCAAGCACTTAGGACACTAGGGGTATTGCACCGGCCCCTGAGGTCTTTTACTACTGCCCTGGCTTCTTGATCCTTTGTTGAATCTCTTAGTACCCCTCTGTTGTTGTTGCTGGGAGACACTTCTACTTTGTTATGGGGCAACCTCCTTGAACAATCTCTTGGAAGCCTCTCGCTGTTTAACACATTTCATCTCGGCTCCTCCATCTCTAGTGCTTTTGCCACCACTTTTGAATACGACACCTCTTGAGTTCCTGCTATTTTTACTTCTTTATATATCTCCGGCTTTAATCCCTGGACAAACGGGAACACTTTATCCTCATTCCGGCTCACCAAATTGCTGGCAAACCGGGGCAAAGACTCAAAATGCCGGTTGTACTCGGTCACCGATCCAGTCTGCTTCAACTGTAGGAACTCCATACTCTTAGCAGCCTGCACCGTACTGTTGAAATATTTGTCATAGAATGCATCCTTAAACTCCTCCCATGTCAAATGTTGTGCATCGATGGTGGTCTCTACAGACTCCCACCAAAACCTGACGTCTCTCGCTAGATGAAATGTGGCTAGCGAGACCTTGTGCTCCTCGTCTATTCACAATGTGACTTAAAGGAAAATTCATGTATGTTTGTGGTACTTGGAGATTGGGACATATTTTCATACAAAGAATTAAGCGATTTATAGATGCAGTACTTAGCACTTTAGATTTTACTGATTTAATACTTGTTTAGACTGCATTAAGAGAAAACAAAGCAACAACTTTAAGAATGGTGCAAAAGAAGTACAAAATATTAGGTATCATAGATTCAGATATTTATAATCCAGTTATGGTCTTAAATACATAATCTCTTCTATTGATAGTAACTTGTAATACGTGTATCTCTACTTCATAATAAAAACGAAGCATTAGATGTTTTTAAGATTTTCAAGATAAAAGTAGAGAAACAAAGGGACAAGCAAATTAAAATCTTGATGACTCATAAAGGTGGAGAGTATTACGAGAGATACACTAAGGATTGACGACACCTGGTTTACTTGCTAAATTTCTTCAAGAGTATGAAATAGTTACTTAGTACACCATGCTTGATTCTTTAAATCAAAATATTGTATTAGAAAAAAGAAATCAAATATTATCGGACATAATGAAGACTATATATAGCAATTTCAACTTCTTGATTTCGTGTGGAATAATGCTCTTAAAAGGGTTATGTATATATTAAGGCTATTTCCAACAAAGGTTATCAAAAATATGTAATTTGAGTCATGGAAATATTGGACCGTTTGCGACATATATGTTTTTAGGGATGACCACATGAACTTAGAATTTATAGCCCACAATAAAAAACTAGACCGAATGATACTAGTGGCTATTTCATTATGTATGTTAAAAATTCAAACTGGTGTAGGTCCACTGTCCATCTTTTAACATTATGATTGTGGAATCAAGAAATGCAAAATTTCTTGAGAATGATCAATTTTATGATATTGTTTTTAAAAGAGACCACATTAATATTCAATCTCATAACTCAAGTGATTGATTGATTATTGTGCATAACACTTCTCAAGTCCAAAAGATTGTCGAACAATCAATAAAAAAAAGTACAACAATTTGTTGATAACCATCCAATAAATCAAATTCTTGAGCAAGTTCTATAAATTGTTGATCTGCTAGTTAAACTACAGATTTCTTAAGAAAAATTGGAACAACACTAATGAGATCTATTAGAGAAAGAAAATAAGCTATTATTAGTGATTGTGCTACATATCTATAGGAATCAAAGTATAATGTTGGAGCAAAAAATAATAGTGATATGCTTTCACGAGCTATAAGTTGTAGTGAATGAAGTTTATGGTACAATACCATGAAAGATGTAATGAATTATATAAATTCTAACACATCTAAGATCTTTTCAAGTTGTTTGATTGTGTAAAAGTCATTGGTTGTTAAAACTAGGAAAAACCCAATGGACAACATCGAAAAATATAATGCAACATTTGCTACTATTGGTTCACTAAAAATGAAGGAATCTACAACAAGGAAACTTTTAATGTGTTTTTGGTTGGAGTTCATGAATTTTTGTGAAGAAGACCCAGAAATTTAAGATTCATAAATGTGTAAGTACATTAGTTTATGTATTTAGGTAATTCATAACGTATTAATACATGTATTTGATTAAATAGGTTGTTCATGTAGTCTTTATACAGGTACAAATTAATCCTATAAATAGAATGTGAGTAGGCATTTTCAATCTAGTAATAGGCGGAGCATTCCAAGAGAAAGTTTCTTTTCAAGTTCTATCATTTGCACTTTATTTTTCCTTCTCCAAAATCTCTTTTACTTATTTCAACAAATTAGTATAAGAGCTTAGTTTTTCTAATCTGATAGAAAAGTCAAATTCGACATTCCTCAACTTACCAAAGAAAATTACGAGAATTGGTGCATTCATATGAAAGTTTTGCTTGGCTCACAAGATTTATGGGAGATTGTCGATAGATGCTACGATGAGCCTCATGATGATAATGCATTGACTCCTAACTAAAAGGAGACTCTTCAAAGAATGCGTAAGAAAGATTGACAAGCTCTTACCCTTATTTATCAATGCTTGGATGAAGCTATGTTCAAGAAAATATCAAATGTGATAACTTCTAAGAAAGCATGAGAGATTTTACAAAATTCTTATTAATTAGTGATAAGGTAAAGACAATACATCTTCAAGGGATTTTATAATAATAAACCAAATGAAGAGATATAGAAAAAGAATGGAAGATGTTCTTCTCAATGTAAATGTTATTTACTCAATGCATTCAAAGTTTAATTATGTGGTTGTAGCTATTGAAGAGTCTAAAGATTTAGCTACCATGATGGTTGACCAATGCAAGGGTTCTTTACAAGCTCATGAAGAGAGAATCAACAAGAAGAAGAAGTCGATTGAGTAAGTTTTGTCAACCAAACCCTTGGTGAAGGAAAAAGAAAATAAACATGGAAGAAGCCAACAAGGAAGAGGACGCAGATGAGGACGTTGACAAGGTAGAGGAAGAGGTCATGGACGTAAAAGTCTTGACCATGATGAAAAGAGTCATTTCGTAAGAGAACGCGGTAGAGGAAGTCACTCAAGCTTTGAGATTGGATAGAGGAGATAAGTTTACTTCCAATGATTTTGATGAGCATTATGAAGCAAATGACATCCGAAAGTTCCTGATAGTTCCATGATCTACTAAACAAAATGGCATAGTAGAAAGAAAGAATCGGACGATTCTCATTATGGCAAGAAGTATGCTGAAAACAATGATGCTAAAAACATTTTGGGCAAAAACCATTTATTTGTGTTGTCTACCTATCAAATAGGTGCCCAACAAAAAACTTATGGAACAAAACAGCTCAAGAGGTCTGGAGTGGAAGAAAATGAAGTGCTTCCCAATTTAGAGCTTTCGGAAGCATCAATTATGTGCATGTCCCAGATCAAGAAAGGTCAAAGATTTATAATAAAAGCAAGATGTACATCTTCATCGGTTATAATCAATGCTCTATTGGTTATAAGCTCTACGATTTAAGAACCCGCTATACCTCCAAGAACACCAACAATATTAAATAGAACTTCATTTTCTTCAAGTGGAACCTCAAGTGAAAGAGAGCCTCGTATGAGAAATCATGAAGATCTTTATGAGGTAACACAAAATCTAAGTGAAGATTCAACTCTCTGTCACTTTGTTGATTGTGAGGTTTTAATATTTGAAGAAACTGTGAAAGATAAAAAATGGAGGATTGTCATGAATGAAGAGATTGCTTTAATTAAGAAGAACAAAACACGAGCTATCAAGCATTACAGAAGACCAAAAACTCATTGGTGTGAAGTGAGTTTTCAAAGAAAAAGACAATGCAAAAGTAGAAGTGGAGAAATACAAAACCAGGTTAGTGGTGAAAGGATACAGTCAACGTCCAGGTATCAACTATGGTGAAGAGTTTGCCCTCATTGTCCATTTGAAGACTATTCAACTGGTTATTTCTTCTTTTCCAAAGTCCCTATTCATCACTCCAACAAATTGGTATCAGAGTATTTTTTTCACTTTATATTTTTCTACAAATTGGTACTAGAGCCAAGATACTTCAGAGCCGTATTATTTCAGATCAATGGCATCAAGAATAATTATTTCACTTGACACTTAATAGAGGTGGAAAATTTATCAAATGGATGTCAAATCAACATTCTTGAATGAAGTTCATGAAGAAAAGGTCTACATAGAACAACATTGATGCTATATTATCAGGGCCTAGGAAGACAAAGTATTGAAATTGAAGCAAGTATTGTATGGTCTAAAGTAAGCTTTAAATGCTTGAAATAGTCAAATTGGCAAGTACTTCCTCGAAAATAGGTTTGTAAAATGCTATGCAAAAGTGCTTAAAAAAAGAGATATCTTATTTGTTTGCTTATATGTTTATGGTTTAATATTCATGGGAAAAATTCAAGTACGTATAAAGAATTTAATCAAGCAATTATCAAGGAGTTTGAGATGAGGGGTGTTGGTATAATGTCCTACTATCTTAGCATAGAGATCAATCAAAGAGATTATGCATTTTCATATCTCAATAAAGTTTTGCTGAAAAAACTCTTGAAAAGTTCAAGATAGAGAATTGTCAGCATGTGACACACTACAGGCCTAAGAATGGGGTGCAACGCATGCAAAAGACAAAGATTAAAAATAGAGGGATCGATGTTCAAGGAACACCCCAAACAAACACAAAAACAACAAGAAACAAAGAAAGAAATGTGAAATGAGCTGAGATGGGTGTTGGATATTACCAAGTAGAATTATCTATAAATACCTCAGAGAAACGTCATTGGATAAAAGGAAATCCTTGCCAGTCCGCTAGGAGTCAATAGCGCAGTTGCAATTTCTGAATTATTATATTATTATATGATGATTTTTAAATTTTTCATCTATATAGAAACAGATAGACTAGAAACAACATCTCTTATCTCAATGACACCACAGGGATATTAAAGATATTAAATGAATGGAATTGGGATATGGATGGAATCTAATGAAATAGAGCGACTTTGAGATTCTCTATCAAATGAGGCATGGAAGGGGTCCACTACGAAGAAGTTTCAGGAGTTACGAAGGAAACCTTGAGCTCATATTGGTCATGGGTTGAGAATTGGAATTGAAAACCACTTCACGGACGAAGAGGGCTCTAACAAAGGGAAATGACCCTTGCACTCTCTGCTTTTCCCTCAGAAGAGGCCAACTGTGTGAGTGGAATGTGAAGGATACCCATGACTGGCCCAAATGCAAGTCAGTGTTTTGGGTGAGAAAACTTCATTGCCAAAAGCATTCATAGCGTAAGAGTAAGGTGTTTCCAACTCCATGCTGCTTTCTAACCCTAAGAAGGAATTGGAAAGAAAGATGTCAAGTAAGTGAACCTCCAAGTCAGCAGCATTAGGGGTGGGCACGGGCTGGTCTGGTCCAGTCCCTAGCCGGAACTGGACCAGGCTAGAGGGTTCAAGAATTATTTTCTCGAAACCGAAACCGGCCTCGTGCGGAACTAGTACCGGTACCGAACTGGTTTCTCCCATCAATTTTGGATTTTTTTTAAAAAAATGATAAATAAATCGAAACGATGAAAAATAAAATCCACACATCTATTATTGAAATTAAGTCTAACAAATGCAATCGAATTATATATGATTAAAATGAAATGTAAGAAACTAAATTTAACATCCAAAGTTAATCCAACTATCTAATATATAAACTAACTCTAACTATCCAACATTAAAATAAAATGTAAGAAACTAAATTTAATGTCCAAAATTAATCCAAGTATCTTACATACTAACTAAATCTAACTATACAACATTAAAATTGAAAGTGAAAAACTAAATTCAATATCAAAAATAAATTCAAATATCTAACATACTAACTAAATTCAATTATCCAGTATTAAAATTGAAAGTGAGAAACTAAATTCAACCTAAAAAAGAAATTCAAGAAACTAAATCCAATATCAA
>CM039529.1:7282855-7340990 GCA_022433055.1 Begonia peltatifolia | reverse complement strand
CTTTCCAGATTCTCCGATGATTTGGCTCGGTATAGGGGTCGATTTTAAACTGTGAATGCGGGCGTTTAGTGTAACACCCCGAGAACCCACACGTCCCTGGTGCGCTACAGTGCATCTACACACTACACACACACACTAACACTTGACACAACTAACGCAATTCAATACCCCTTTCGTTTTCAAATCATTTTCAAAAGCACATTTGTGAGTATGAAAATTTTTCGACTCGATTAAAAAAAAAAACAACTCGCGTCCCGAAGAGGAAACACGAAGTCCTCAACATAAAACTACGCAGCGGAAAAGAAAACCATTTAAAACAATTTGAGATAAAACGGTAAGACTTGAAATCCTAGGAAAGCACCCCACGCTCCCCACGAACTAGCCAGTCCGGTCCCAAGCACTCACGTCCCCACTCCGACACCCCGCGTACACCACCGCGGTGCTACAGGTGCCAACCCAACGTCACTGTATCTCGCGCACGCTCACAGCGCCGCGTGCCCCACGCACCCTGCCTCTGTACAGCACGTCCGCGCGCACGCCCTCACCCGGCGCCGCATGACCCGTGTGCACCCACAGGGCCGCGTGCCCCGTGCACCTGCGATCACGCCGCACATCCACACTCATATGAACTCCTCTAGCATTCATCATACACATACCTTGACCTATTTCGTATCCTCTCGAACCTCAACCCCTCTCCCGAAATTTCGGCAGAGTACCGCCTAAAAATTGGCTACCCCAAAATTTAACCCTGCACACAATTCACCAAAATCCAACAATATTTACCTATCCATCATCCAGAGAAATCATCCCAACCCAAATCAGAGTAAGAAGGCGACGAAAATCCGTCAAATACAAATGAAGAAAGTCTCCAGTATAGAGAAATAACATACTCTAACATGGAAAATATCCGCGTATGTTACCAAAATCACATGCACTCCATATACACCTATACACTGACGCATATACAACAATCAATCCCATCCTCCGTACATAACCACCGCAAAAGAAAGAAAACCCACAAACCGACCAGGCCACAACCTACCATATTCAAGGGTCGGGTCGCCCTAACAAAAGTCCGCCATCCGGTGCCGCAGTCGCACGCCGCCAACCATCCTATGCCTCAGGACTAGGCACTCGAGGCTCACCAGCGGTATCGTCAGCACCTACACCACAGAACACACAACATAAGCCTAACGCTCAGTAAGTAATGCGATATGAAAGTAAAAGCCGACAATGCAATGCTATCACATGCAGTCTCTACACTCACACTCATGTTGTCACATCTGTGACGCGTAGTGCAGCCGCACCAGGGTAAGGAGGAACCTCACGCCACCCTACACCCTGACACGTCGCCACCGTCCCGGACTCCCCAGCAACGAGGCCCACAAGCTACACCCACGCATCACCACACGGCAACCACATCAGGGTAAGGATGTACCTCGCGCCACTCTACACCCTGACACGTCGCCCCCGTCCCAGCCTCCCCAGCACGGGGCCACAGTTGCCACACGCACACGTTTCGCGACAGCCCAGCCGGCCCACCCCTCGAGTAGGATCCGCGACTGGTGTTGCACCGGCCCACACACTAGTAGGATCCGCGGTACCACTGCCCATATCCTCACCGTCAACACATTCACGCCGCATGACGGCCCAGCCGGCCCACCCCTCGAGTAGGATCCGCGACTGGTGAAGCACCGGCCCACACACTAGCGGGATCCGCGGTACCACCGCCACACGTCTCACCTCATACATCAAAACATGCTAAAAAAATCATTTTCATTCCCGTTTTTTAAAAAATATGATGCATGTCAAACAATACGCACGCACACCACAATCAATCACATAAACCCTAAAGTTCTACAGTGTAGGCCCACTTGGGCAAAACACATGCATGCACTACTTACCTGGTGTCCTAAGCTCGCTCGATACACAGCTTCGCCAACAGGAAGCCTCAACCTAAAACACAACCAATTCTCATCAGTATTTCTCCCAACATTTACCAATTAGCTAAAAATAACCTTATCTAACTACACTCATTAAATTCCAACTAAAACGGTCCATTGGTTTGGTTTGGCCGAATACCAGCTCAACGTTCGGATGCGCATAACTTTTGCGTCCGTCAACGGAATCAAACGATTCAAGTGGCTAAACGTTCTCTTAGGAACCTAGTTTAACATCCCAAGACGGATTTTAAATCGGTAGGCCGCGGATAGGCGAAAAATGCCAATAACCGAATCTGCCCTTTTTATTAAAATTTCACATTTTCACTTCCCTTAAACCAAAACTTACTCTCAACTAGTTATATGCATCAAAATGGCTATGCTACTCTCACACGTCGAATTTCCACGAAAAACGGTCACTAATTTGACTTAAATAAAAATCCCGCATAAACTTCCGACGCGCATAACTTTTGCGTCGAATATCGGAATCGAACGATTCCAGTGGCCACACGCTCTTCTAACAACCTACTTTAACCCACAAAGATAGAATTTGGAATGATCAACTTAAGCCTAGCCAAAACAGCCAAAAACAGAAGCTGTTTTTATACGAAAAATAGCCGAAATCTCAACTTCGGGCAAATCCCGCAAGTTCTCTGCACCGAACACTCACATTTCGCCTATTAAGCACAATCTCACCTGAAAATCAGAAATTCAAACACAAAGTCTGAATTTTGGCTCAACCTTCACCCTCGGCCTCCCTCCCTCTCACCGGTCTCCTGCTGTCCACTTGCTAATCTACACACTCACCCTCTCAATCCCCTCACATTTGCAGCCAAATTTAAAGAGAGAAAAGAAACGAAGAGGAGCTGAACCTCAGTCTCGGTTCATACGGACAGGACAGCAGAGGGAGAGGACTTACCAAGTGGTGGCGTCCAGCACTCGGGTGGGAGAAGGACTCCAGCAACAAGTCTGGTCGTTGGCGGCATAATTGGCCGGAAACCAGCCCCTCGGGGTCGTCGGCCGAACACTCGGCTTTCACTTCGGGAACTCGAGTTGCTGGAACCGAACGGCTCCGGTTCGTCGGAATAGCAGCCCCTGCTCGCAACTCACACCTCACACTCGCGTTCGTCGGCCGTCGCAGCTCCGACTCCAGCACGCGATCGCCTGCTCCCGGTCGTCTTCTCTCTCGGGTGCACAGAGGAAACAACCGAATGGCTTCCTCGCGAAGCCATTCGGGTGTTTCACAATTTTATTTTATTTTTTTTATTTTTATTTTTAAAGAAATACAATTTACCAAATTGCCCCCACGTACTTCAATCGTCCGAAATTTCGTAACTTCCCGACCTCCCGGCTTTAAATTCCAAAAACCAATCGCAAAAGTAGGCCTCGAGCCTTATAATTTAAATCTTTCCCGTTGAAATATTTCTCAAAACTCCGACCGGGATTAAACTAAAAATTCCAAAAATAAAAATATAAAATTCAAAATTTCCGGGTTATTACATTTAGTGAGTGGAAAGTGAGTGCTTGGGTTTAGGGGGGGAACCCGAGACTTGTTGGCTGTGGGGTTTAGGTTCTTGAGTTGAAATCCCTGGTTTTGTTCAGATTAGGCTTAATTGGTGGGAATGTGGATGTTTGGTGAAGAAATTTGTGAGAATCGGGTTGATGTCGAAATTTGGTTTGTTTTCGTATAAAAATAGGTTCTGTTTTTGGGAGTTTTGGCCTAGCTTCAGTTGATCATTTTAAATTCTATTTTTGTGGGTAAAATTAGGTTGTTAGAGGAACGTATGGCCACTGTAATTGTTCGATTCCAATATCTGACGTAAAAGTTATTCGCGTCGGAAGTTTATGTCAGATTTTGGACCGAGCTAAATTATTGGGCATTTTTCGTAGAATTGTGACGCGTGGTATTAGCATTGCTGTTTTTAATGTGTAAAGCTAGTTTTGAGTGAGTTTTAGTTGAAGGAAACGAAAATGTGAAATTTGGATAAAAAATGCCGATTCGGTTTTTGGTGTTTTTCACCTATCTGTAGCTTACCGTTTTAAAATTTGTCTTAGTATGTTAAACTAGATTCCTAAGGGAACGTTTAGCCTCTTGAATCGCTCAATTTCGTTAACGGATGCAAAAGTTATGCACGTCCGAAGTTTAGGCTTGTTTTCGGCCGAACCAAATTTGTTACTCATTTTAGTTGGAATTTCATGGCTGTAGTTAAAGAATGTTATTTTTAGCATATTTAGTGAATTTTGAAGCGAAGATTGATGAGTGATTGTTTATGTTTTAGGTTGAGCTATTTTGGCGAAGCTGTGCGTCGAGTGAACTTAGGACGCCAGGTAAGTAGTGCATGCTTGTGTTTTGCCCAGGTGGGCCTACACCGTGGAACTTTAGGATTTATGTTGTTGATTGTGGTGTGCGTGCGTATTGTTTGACATGCATCATGTTTTAAAAAAGGAACGAAAATGGTTTTAAACATATTTTGAGTAAGTGGTGAGATGTGTGGCGGTGGTACCGCAGATCCTACTAGTGTGTGGGCTGGTGCGTAACCAACCGCAGATTTTTCTCGAGCAGTGGGCTGGCAAGGCCGTCACGTGGCGTGTATGCATCAGCGGTGAGGATGATGGACAGTGGTACCGCAGATCTTACTAGTGTGTAGGCCGGTGCAACACCAGTCGCGAATTTCACTCGATGAGTGGGTCGGCTGGGCTGTCGCAAAATGTGTGTGACAACTGTGGCCCCGTTGCTGAGGAGGCTGGGACGGGGCAACGTGTCAGGGTGTAGTGTGGTGCGAGGTACACGCTCACCCTAATGTGGTTGCTGTGTGGTGATGCGTGTGTGTAGCTTGTAGGCTTCGTTCCTGGGGAGTCCGGGACTGTGGCGACGTGTCAGGGTGTGGGGTGACGCTATGTTCATTCTCACCCTGGTGCGGCTGCACTACGCGTCACAGATGTGACAACATGAGTGTGAGTGTAGGGACTGCATGTGATAAGATTGTATTGTCGACTTTTACTTGCATATTGTACTACTTACTGAGCGTTAGGCTTATGTTGTGTGTTCTATGGTGTAGGTGCTGACGATATTGCTGGTGAGACTCAAGAGCCTAGTCCTGAGGCATAGGACGGTTGGCGGCGTGCGACCGAGGCACTGGACGGCGGATTTGTTAGGGCGACCCAACCCATGGAGATGGTAGATGGTAGGTATTTTCTTTTCCTGTGTCGATATATAGTTGATTAGACGAGTTGTATATGTGTCAGTTGTATAGGGGTTTGTGGAGTACTTGTTATTTTGGTGACGTACGCGTACACTTTACATATAGTAGCTTGGTAATTCTCTGTATTGTGAATTCTCTTCATTTGTAGTTGATGGATTTGTTGTCCTTAAACTTCGATTTGGTTATAGAGATTTCTCTAGATGGTTGATGGATAGGTATTTCTAGTTTTCTAGTGAACTGTGTGCAAGGTTTAAATTTTTGGGATACCCAATTTTTAGGCGTTACTCTGTCGAAATTTTGGGAGAAAGATTGGGAGTCGAGAAGATATGGAATATGTCGTGGTGTGTACAGTGAGGTACTAGAGGAGTGTAAATGGGCGCGCGGGAGTGCGGCATGATCGTACGTGTGCGGGACACGTGGCCCTGCAGGTGCACATAGGTCGTGCGACGTCGAGTGAGGGCGTGCGTGCGGTTGTGCTATACGGAGGCAGAGTGCGTGGGGCACGTGGCGCTGCGAGCGTGCGCGTGACGCGGTGATGTTAAGTTGTCGCGCGCGACGCTGAGAGGGTGCGCGCAGGGTGCCGAAGTGGGGATGTGGGCGCGCGGCACCGAATTTGTATAGTTCTAGGTGTGTGTGGGACTCCCTCTTATGGTTTCAAGTTTTGTTGTCCTATTCTTAAAACTAATTTAAATTATCTTTTCCGCTGCGTATTTTATATTGAGGATTTCGTGTTTCCTTTTCGGGGCTCGAGTTGTTTTCGAATCGAGTCGAAAATTTTTTTATACTCACAAATGTTCTTTTGAATATGATCTGAAAGTGAAAGTGGTATTAAAGTAAGTGAGTTTGCGTCGAGTCTCTGTATGTCACAGTGTGTAGACGTAATAAGCGCACCGAGAACGTGTGTGTTTCTCGGGGCATTACATTCCTATTCTTCAAATGCTCGCTGACACCATCATCCTAAACAAATCTCACATATTTGCGGGTGAGTCTAGAGAGCGGCGCTGCAATGCAAGAAAAATTTTCTACGAAGTGCCGATAATATCCTGTTAAACCAAGGAAGCTGCGAATCTCTGAAACGTTCGTAGGTGGTTGTCAATCCACTATAGCCTCAATCTTAGTGAGTACACTGGAATACCCTCCCGTGAAACTATATGCCTCAAGAACTTTACCTCAGTCTACCAAAAATTGCATTTGCTACGCTTGGCATACAACTGATGCTCCCTTAAGGTTTGCAGGACAATACGGAGATGATCACAGTGTTCCCGACAAGACTTCAAATAAACCAGGACGTCATCAATAAAGATAACCACAAACCGATCCAAATATGGCCGGAAAATTCAGTTTATGAGATCTATAAACATTGTTTGGACTGACTAACGCTCCAACGGTGTTTGTGGATCTCATGAACCGAATTTTCAAGCCATATTTAGATCGGTTTATGGTTGTCTTTATTGATGATGTCGTGGTTTATTCGAAGTCTCGTCGAGAACATCGTGAGCATCTCCGTATTGTTATGCAGACCTTAAGGGAGTATCAGTTGTATGCTAAACGTAGCAAGTGCAGTTTTTGGCAGACTGAGCTAAAGTTCTTGAGGCATGTAGTTTCACGGATAGTATTTTAGTGGACCATGCTAAGATTGAGGCTATAGTGGATTGATAAAAACCTAAGAACGTTTCAGAGATTTGCAGCTTCCTTGGTTTGGCAGGATAATATCGGCGCTTGGTAGAAAATTTTTCTTCCATTGCAGCGCCGCTCTCTAGATTCACCCACAAAGATGTGAGATTTGTTTGGGATGATAGCTGTCAGGGGGCATTTGAAGAATAGGAATCGAGGTTGATCGGCTCTCGATGTCGTGGATTCCCTAAGATATTTTATCTTGATATTTGTATTATGTAAGGACTTAATTTGATGTTGCACTAGACATTAGCATATATTATTTTCATTTTCTGTATTTCTACTATTACTTGTATTCTCACGTTTGTTATTTCGAGTAGTTCTGAGATCGCTCACAAAAATCTTCTGCACTCGGCCTTAGGTTAGACGATGGACCTTCCCGAGGTTGATCGTTTAACCTTACATTTCTGTTAGGCTCCCTTCCAGATCGTGACATTTTCAGCAATCATCATTCAATAATCAGCATTACAGTGTAATATATAAAGCTAAATTTACCATCCTAAACAGTAAATGTAACAAAAATACAAAACACACAAACACTCAATTATTTCATAAAGAAATAATAAAAGTACTAAGATCAACACACAAATACATAATTATTGGACGTGACAGACTAACAATAAATATTAAGATTTACATATTATAATTGTTCCGATTGAGCATGACTATTTCCAATTTTTGAATAATTAAGGTAATCTTTCCCAAAAATAACTTATGAGTAATTAAGGTAATCTTCCTAAAAAATAACTAACAAAGAAAGCAATAAACCAGAGGCAAAAAAACATAGAAACACACCTGAAAATTAGGCACTTTCACATTTTGATTAATTACACAAATTTAGTCAATCTTTTTCAAATTTCAGGTCACACACGCTAGTTTCAACGAAGTACACAGATTTAAGCAAATCTCCTTCAAAGTTCAACAATAGTTTTGGTAAATTATACAAATCTCTCTCAGATTGTGTGAAATTCGAACTCTAAATACTAAAAGAAAATATATTTATACATCTTCAAACTACAGTGAGAGCGAGGTGATGGTGACTATCGGGACGAGTGTCGCCAGTGAGTGTGTGAGTGTGTGACGTAGTAGGGAGAGAGAGTATAGAGAGAGTCGGAGTCGCGAGAAAGAGTCGAGACACGAGAGAGAGTTAGGACTCGAAAGACAGGCGGGTCTTGGGACTCGACACTCGACGAGTTGACGAGGCCACGACTGACGGCATGAGAGGTTCTGAGTGCTGTGCTGCTGAGTTACATGCCTGGCTGGCAACTGTTTTAGCTTAGTAATGGGTCATATAACCCATTTCCATCTGGTTTACCCATGGGTTAATACTCCCACGGAACAACCCATTTTCTGAACGAGGAACTGCAGACTGGACCGTGGTCCACGGTTCCTCGATCCATGGAACAGAGACCGATTCCATGGCACATGAAACTAGTCCAGAACCGGCCCAAATCGACAGTTTGGTCCAGCCTTCTGGTTTCGGGCTGATTCTAGCCACCCCTAACCAGCACTTGAAAGATCAATTGGTCGTTCGTCGGATTTCATCCACCGACGGCGTACACCGAGACACCCACAACAAAGCTCTGATTAAGTTCAAACTTCATATATATTTTTAAATTGGCGAAGACCGTTTACAAGAGCTCCACAATGAGCTTAAATAGATACACAAAGTATCGGGTAAAGCTAGGTTTCATAAAAGAAAAAGTTGTTAAAGAAGATAAAGCCATGGGAAAAATAGTCGTTGTCGTGTACAGCTCGGCCATGTGTGCTGCTGGTTCCTTGCATGCGTGCGCAATGTTGACTCTGTGCGCGCGTTTGGTGAAGCTCATACTCGCCACTGGTCATGCCTGATGTGCGCTCTTATGTACAGCCAAATGATGCCTTCTCACGCGCCAGCTGTTCGACTAGTCTCTCGCGCGCGTCTCGCTGCTGATGCTGCATGTGCCTGCACCCTACTGTTGTTATGCGCCTGCTCGGCCTTGTCTCCTTTCCCGAATGCGTGCGCTGCTGCCTTCTAATGTGCGTCATGCTGCGCTCATCTGCCTCCCACGCGCCCTGCTGCTGCTTGGTGCCTTGTGCATGACAACCACTTGATCATCATCTTTCCTTGTGAGCCAATCCTTGATTCTCAAACTTTTCTAAGGCTAAACAAAATATCCAAATATCCTAAACAATAATATGACTACAGGTTTGCCCAATTACAATCAAAGAAAGCTAAAGTTTGCCATAACTAAAAAAATACTTAAAATATTTGGTTACACGGATTTGTCCTTAGAAGACAAATTCCTTTTTTCAACGCTCCTAATCCAAGCTGTGAGACAACCTTCACCTGCACAAAGAGCAAATGAGTTAGCTAATCGGCTTTGTCATGCTCTTGGCTGAGGCCGGTGATTGCCATCGCATAGCACATCAGCCTATGAATACTCCTATAGCAAGTGTAGTAAACTTATCGATGAATGAGGAAGGAGAGAAAGTTGTTTCGCTAACTTTCAAAAGTCTTGTTGAAAAATTGAGGTATTTAACTTGTAGAAGACTAGATATTCTTTTTGGAGTTAGACTAGTTAGTCGATTCATAGAGTCACCAACCATGATACATTTCCAGACAAAAAAAATGAATTCTTCTATATATGAAAGGTACTATTAATCTTAGCTTGCTTTATTCATTTTCTTATAAAAGTAAACTTGTTAGATAATATAGCGATAGCAATTTTGCAAGATATATAGATGATCGAAATAGCACAACAAGTTTTGTTTTCCAAACAGATGTTACAGCTTTTACTTGGAGTTTGAAGAAACAACAAAGTGTGTCTTTATAACTTGTGAAGTTGAATATGTTGCTACTATATCTTTTATATGTCATGCTATATGGTTGAGAAGACTAATAAAGAAGTTACAAATGCCACAAAAAGAAGCTACAAAGATTTTTGCTGATAATAAATCATTTATTGTATTGGCAAATAACTTGTATTTCATTATAGAAGCGAGCATATAGATACAATGTATCATTTCATTCATGTCTGCATTGCGAAGAATAAAGTGCAAGTAAAGTATGTGAAGATCGACAATTAAGTTGCTAATATTTTTACGAAGACTCTCAAGTATGACGTTTACAGCAAGCTAAGTATTATGCTCGGAGTCGCAATGAATTAAGTTTAAGGGGGATGTTGAAAACATAAACTTAATTCACTTAATTTATACTTTTTTATTCGAGTTCATGTATTTTTGAAGAGTCACCTAGAAAGTTGAGATTTATGTATCTATTGATACAATAGTTCATGTTCTCGGTGATTCACAATGTATTAGTACATGTATGTGATCAATAGGTGGTTCATGTAGTGTTTTATACATGTACCAAATAATCATATAAACAAGATGTGAGTTTAGGCATTTTTAATCAAGCAATAGGCAAGGCATTTTAAGAAAAAGTTTCTTTCAACTTCTCTCATCTCCATTTTATTTTTCCTTCTCCAAATTTCTCTTCCTCATTCCCACACAATATTTGTCCCCTCTTTTGATAGACACTCTTTAGGCTTTGTGTTAGGCTGTGAGCACTCCGACCAACTTCTCTGGGATGTCTTGCCTCTTAGTGACATTATTGGCAATTGGACAAAACATTATCCTCTTTACCCTTAAACTCAATGCAACAGGGTCAGCTACCTTCAAAACTAATTGTGTACTGTCTGAAAGAGAGTTACGTGTAGAATGTCTTTTGTCCCTTAACAATTTAACAGAACTATCATATAAGATCTAGACTATCTTATAATCTTGTTTACTAGCAAATTTGATCATCATCACATTATTTTTGTCATCTAATGTTCTATATCTGTGATTTAGTTTTTAGCTGAAATGCAATCATTAACTAATGTGAAATGATGACCAAAATATTCAATATGCATATGACTTTCTGACACGATTCTACCATCGAATGAGTCGTGTTTTACCCACAAACGAAACAGAAAACAAAAAAGAGCAGAAAAATCGAATGCTGTCCGATGAACAACCTTTTAGGCTCTCGGCATAACGATCTTCCGAAGGAAGACGGCAGCAAACGGAACCGGTTACTGGCCACTCTTTTCATGTATCCTTCTCTGGAAATAGAGGGAAGAATAGTAGAACGACGGCTATTAAAGCAACCTCGGGCTTGAAAGCTCGAAGGATATGCACTCCTTCTCAGTTCTTGACCGAACCGAGTTTTACCGTTCACCAAACTTCAAACTACTTCGGCTGAACACAAAAGGAGTTATTCTCATAGATTCAACAACCTTTACACACACCAATAGCCATGTATTTATAGACCTAAGGTGGCTGAAGGTTAGAATGGGGTTGAGCTTCGAAATGGGCCACATGGTTAGCCATTCTTGGTCCACTTGCACACCAGATCACTCTTCAAGTTTTGCCTCATTTGTTGCATCAATGTGCTGCTAAACTCCGGTCTAATTGTTGATTCTAACCACCATCTAACTTAACATACATCTAATCATAATCCCTAAGGATGCATGCAACTATAAAACATTACATGAAGGCAAATGTTTACCAACAAAAACATAAGGGCGAATGTTTGCCAAAAAAATTCAATTACAAATTAATTCCGAGGGAGATAAATCTCTTTTTCATGTGTTTCCACCTTTAGCTTCCACGATAGCAAGTGTATGGGTTGATCTTTGTCCTTTGTACTCGGGTCCCATTCAAAATCCGCGAAGAGACATTCGACAGTCGTAATTCCTGTAAAAGAATTGAACTTGTTAGTAAACAGACTTGATAAAGTCCATGTCTTGGTTTGTAATCAGGTGATGGCCCTCTGGTGCACATCACTTTCATTTGAAAACACGAAAAATGAAGTTGTATTTTCTCCCTCTCTTGGAAAACGTACTTTCTTATACAATATGGTTTTTTCATCAATATTTCAAGATTTACTTAGTATAGAGTATGATTCATTTTAATTTATTGGCTAGTCTAACTGCGTTGAGTCGTCGGAAACTGTGTGGTATTTTTGAATTTTTGGAAACAATTGGCCATCAACCAACTATGGTTACAGGTATAAGATAGCTTAACTTAGTTAAACTGGTGAACAGACAAGTTGAAATACTGAAACGACAGGCAACGTGGCTAACATTTATTGGTCTGTCGAAAGAAGGGGACCCACTGCAACGTCTATTGATCTGTTCCTCTCACTGGGGCCCTTCGTTTCTTTTACGTTTCTCGATCTAACGGCTGTTGCTGTTCTATTAGTTGTGGGTCCCAAATTTCTTGGGCCGTACAATGCTGTCTCCAATAAAATATTTAGTACACTTTTTTTGTCAATCTATTTTAAATATTTTTTTAAAACAAAAGATAACTTTATTTTATGTTGACGTCAACAAAACTATTTTACTTAAATTCTCAATAACAATAAACGACCTTAGTGTTTTATTATAAATTTTTTTAATTTTTTAATTTTACTTAATTTTTTATTTTATTTTATTAGTTTTTCTTTTTTTTCTTTTTTAATGTTATCATTGAAATATTCAGTACAGTAATTAAGAAATAGTATGCTTATTTAGAAAATTATTTATACGTTGCTTCTTTATTTTTTCGTTTCGATTTGAATATTTTTTGTTGCATCAAATTTGCATCAAGGCAAAGAACTTGCCTCGATCTAATAGCTGAAAATATTTCTAGTGAAAAAAATTAATCACAAACGATGAATAATTGTTCATAGAATTAATTAACAATTTGACCAAATTGATCAAAACTCGTTGAAACAAAAACTTTGTGCTATGTTTGTTGCTAAAAAGAGATATGGACACGTGAAACGAATATTGAATATAAGAGATCTTGATTCTAACAAAGGCGAGAACATGTATTGTAATTTGTGAAACCCTAATGTAACAGACAATACTAAATTTCGTTTAGAAGTTAACCATCTTTTTGTATAATCAATAAGTTATAATTCATTATCTGCAATGACAATCCAATACTATTGTTAAGCATAAGAAACAATAAACAAATAATTCTCTTATCATGAATAAACATTAAAACGTCAATTCTTTTCTTGACACACATTTCACAACTCAATAATTATTGTCTTTGGCAATGAGCTTTTAGCTTACGATGATATTAAATTTGAGATTAATGATGATTTTTAGATCGAGACAATTAGATTATTAAGCGAGGCAATTGATATTTTTAACAAAACACGTTGAGTTTCGAACAAAAAAACATGGTTTTTCAATACCAATATATTGTAGGTGATAAATGTGGCAAAATAGTTTTTGAATATTTAAAAAATCAAAATTTATTATTGTGGTCATAGTTTGTTTGGATCATTTTGAAAGCTATTATTTAGATATCCACTTAGCTTCCAAAAAGTGTGATATCATATGTACCAAACTTAATTTTTTGAAGTAGAAAACACCACATTCATATTGGATTCAGGATGATTTTTTTTACATGTAAACTTAGAGGACGAATTTACTTCCAAAAAATGGGATTTATGTATTACAAGACATAATTCAATTAAATTATTTATTTAGTTTATTTTACTATTTATCTTAGTTTTTAAATTTATTAGTTTTCTATTATGATATTTCTTTTTATGTTATCATTGAAAAAAATTCTATAAAATGATTTATTATAAGAGTTTAATTTTCTTTTACCAATTATCTTTATTTTGGGAATTTTTCTCTACTTGGATCCGAAAGAACTTTTTCATTGCAGCACCTAATATCAAAATTCCAAGTATATTACACAAAATAAATAATAATTAATAAATATTTAAACAACATATCTTCCCTTTTTCTAATTAATTAGATTAATTTAATTTCATATCGCGCGTTAACGACAATTAGTTTATTGAATTAAAATTTAATCGACAAGTATTTGATTCGCCATAACAGTCTTTGTAATTTGTATATGTAAGAGGGACAACACGAATCCGATGTCTGAAATATTTGTAGGAAACAGATTAGTTAATAGTCTAAATTAATTTAAATATTACATAAAAAAAAATTTCCATATTGCTGTCGATTTTAATGTCAGCAGGCCTATTTATCTACGACTGAAGCTCTACTATTTCCGACATCTCTCTTTCTTGGAAATGGATCGGCCAACGATTTTGGCTCTCGCGTTGGCGTCCATTCTTGCCACCGGCGTCGGGGCTCAGTCTCCTACGGCGGCTCCGACTACAACTCCGGCGGCGACTGTAACACCAGCTGCGTTACCTTCGAAAAGTAGTCCACCATTTCCTGTTTCGTCTCCTACGTCGGCTGCGCCAACATCTCCTTCCACCTCATCGCCGTCTCCGTCGACGACGTCTCCTTCGTCATCACCGCCAGCAAATGCTCCGGTGGGTTCTCCTCCTACTACATCTCCGACGAGCTCGCCATCAGTTTCTTCTCCAGTGAGCTCTCCTCCAGTTTCTTCTCCAGTGAGCTCGCCTCCAGTTTCTGCGCCAGAAAGTTCTCCGCCATCGCCTTCTACACCATTGTCGGCACCTACAACGGCGCCGAATACTGCACCTGAGATTTCTCCTCTTGCTCCTGTATCTTCTCCGACTTCTGAAGCTCCGGCTCCAGCACCGAGCAAGAAGTCTAAAAGGCATACTTCTCCATCTATGGCTCCTTCCATTCTTAGTCCACCTGCGCCCCGGACCGAATCCCCCGGTACCAGTCAAGCAGTCGCTTCGCCTGCACCGGCTTTAGAAGATGATCGTGTAAGTTCATCAGATCTACAACTTTACACGCCCAAGATACAAATTTAGTTACAACATTCATTTGCCTCGAAAATTTTGCTGATTAAAGTTCAACATCAGAGTTTAAAGATCAGTTTTACGTCATTGAGATCTTTGAAAGATATTTTGGCTGAAGTAGATAAATTACTTAACTCGAGGAATAGAAGAACAACAGTCAAGAAAATAGATAAATGTCAGAGAGACAACACACAATTTGACCATTTCTTGATTAAAAAAAATTGCAGAGTGGAGCAGAAACAGGGAGGCGCGTGCAGAATATAATAGAGGGTTTGGCCATCGGAGTTGCTGCTGTGAGTTTGGTCCTGGTTTGATCGGTGAGAGAACGAGTACTATTATTTTTCATTTATTTTAATCTTCCATTATGAATGATGATAATTATTAGCAATTTACTGTCAGTATTATTCACCACCCTGTTGGGGGCCCACTGAGTTTGCTCTTCTATTTTTCTTTCTACTCAGAGTTGACTGGGGACTGTGCTTTTCTATCGACTTATGTATTACACTTATGTTCTATTCATGTGGCCCCCTATTTTCTGCTTTGACCACCTTTTTTTTTTTTTTTTTTAATTTTTGACTAATTCTTCTAAGAGGAAAATTATTTGAATTAAATAACTCAGTTTACTGTTCAAAGTCGATGTCTCCTATGGTTCAAACCATATCTAAAGTTCAGCCGGAACTTGGATTAAGTCTCATGTGCAAGGGACAACCGCGATGAGTTCTTAACGTATAAGAATTATCTTTCAAATTTGTCCTGGTTTTGGAACAAAACCGAATCATAAATGATGAAAGCAGCTGTCCTAATTTCGGTTCAAATTTGGCCAAACTCAATGATAAATTTATATATTTTAATAAAATTGAGGTTTAACCTTTTTTTGTATCCAACTCAGGGTTCATGGATCGATCCTTTTTCTAATATTCATAGTAAGATTTAGACTCTTTAAGTAACATGCTAATGACACTTTACTTCCCTGATTATGTTACTAACTATATTTTTTATAAGAACATTCCACGTCAAAAAAAAAAAAGGATGAGAATAGGAATTCAAAGTTAGTAGTGAGTGTTCTTTAATTAATGGGTCCACATGTCCACGACAAGCTTGTATCTTTAATATTTTACTTCTTGCCAACCTTTTGGATGCTGGCTGCTGACGTGGCATCCAAAATCATTCTCGTTCCAGTTTTGGGAGATTGAGAAATTGTTTATTTTGGGTTTTGTAATGAAAACAATATGGCTAGTTAGTTAGGGTTTTGAGGGTTATTTATGCTCCGATTTGGGCGACAATTTTTCATGTATTTGTTTTTGACGTAACAAATTTTTCAACTACTCGTGTTGTTGCATGAATGATAGAAGATATTATTGAATGGTTCGCAATGTTCTTTTAAACCTAATTCCCCTTCACTTCTACTTCCTCATTTGATCTCAAAGCCACCCTAATTCATGCTCATACAACACCATTCCTTCGTGCTCCAACCATCTTAGCTTTAAATATTAGACTCATATATATATATATATATATTTAATAATAACCCTACGTGCGATAAGCACTGCATCATAAAAAGTTAAAGTAAATTTAGAAGTTATGCTCCCTCCTGCTTTATGAGAGCGTTGCAGTGCAAGTTATAACCACTACGAATTTGGCACAAATTATTATTCTATTAGTGCACGGATGTACAATTTTAATTTCTTAGTAATTTGTTCCCTATATATATATATACATATAGGTATATATACACACACAGAGGGATTCAGCCTTGTAACACAGAAGAATTCTTACAGATATTTGAAAAATATACAGGATAACATTTTCTAGTTTCTCTTGTTTGTCCCTTCTCTCTACTTTCTACATGTCCTTTCTTGGCACGGGAGCTTCAACGGCCTCTCGAGCACTACGGCCCCTCTCCTTTAGTCTCTTCTCTTCCTCCTTTTCTCTCTATCAATCAAACTTGAATCATTGAACTCGATTCAACAAATTATCTTCTTTAGAAGGTTCGGCTTCTTAATGTAGTGGTCTCGACAACATATTGGATAGCTCTTATCCATTTCCTCCACTTGACTCTCTATCTCTTCAACTGAACCCCAACTTTAATCTATGGCAGCGTATGAGTTGACTTTTTTCTTCCTTGTCGGTGGATATTCTCTCTCAAATTGTTTTCTACAACACTATCTACTCCCTCGTGGATGTTACACTTAGGTGCGACCAAGCCTTTCACTCCAACTTCATCTGTGCTGTCGGACCATGTTCCCTACACAGGCTCTGCTAAAGTTATGATTGCCGATAGTAAGTGTCTCTCTGTTTCTCACATTGGAAATGATTTCCTACTCACCTCCTTCAATTCTCTTCATTTGGACTCTGTTTCACATACTTCTACTATCACCAATAAGCTCCTTAGTATTCAACAATTATGTAAAGACAACTATATTTTTGTCAAATATCATTCCGGTTGTTTTTTGTGTCAATGATCGGACTTCCCTGACTATTTTCATTCCCTCAGGACTGGTCAATGACTAAATGTTCCAGTCAACGTCTTTCCTGTGTTGTGGCACCTCCTCTTAGGGTACCCTAGTTCTCCTATTTTATCTTGCGTTTTCAATGCATGTAACGTTTGCGTTTCTAATTCCACAGTAACCAATATTTGTACCACCAATCAAATGAGTAAAAGTCACAAATTACCTTTTCCAATTTCACAATCTCATGCTTCTGCCTTTTTGAACTTGTATGCTATGATCTTTGGAGTACTTCAACAGTCCCTTCAATGACGGGTGTTTGCTATTTTATTCTCTCTGTTGATGACTGCACTTGTTTTACATGGATTTGCTGGGTAAAAAAAAGATCAAGTTCATTCCACCTTCTTGACCTTTCATGCACTTGTTAAAAATCAATTCGGTAAGTTGATCAAATTTTTTCAATCCATTGGGATTTAGGAAACCAATCTTTCTCCTCTATTTTTAAGTCTTCTGGAATTCACCATCGCATTTCTTGTTCTTTTACTCCAAATTAAAATGGTCGTATTGAATGTAAAAATCCTCGTGTTATTGAAATTGGCCTTGCACTACTATTTCATTCATCTGTACTTCAATCTTAATGGCCTTATGCTTTTGAAACAACAACCAGTCTCATCAATTACATGCCAATGCCAATCCGAAACATGAACTCTTCTCATGGATGTCTACTTGGTAAACAATCTCCATATCCTTCTCTTCGTGTTTTTTGTTGTTTGTGCTTTATTCATCTCCTCCTATACAAAAAAAAAAAAAGAGCTACAACCACATTCCCTTCCATGTGTTTTCTTAGGATATAGTGTCAATCACAAAGGATACCTCTGTTTAAACCCCAATTTCGGTCAAGTTTATGTCGCCCAATATGTCGTCTTTATTAAAAGTACTTTTCCCTTCACCACCTCTTCCAACTATGATCCTCGTACTCCTCCCTCCTTTATCATTTCCTTCCTAAAATCTCTCTGCCTCTTTACCTTCCTTATGAGCCTTCCCCTTCACCTCCATCCCTTCCCCCCTCCACATTCTTCTCTGCTTTCTTCATTTCCTACTTGCATTTCCAATCACATCAATTGAGTGGCTACCTCTAACCTTCACTCAATGCGCACACATTCTAGAGATAGAATTTTTAAACCTAAATTATATAATGTTGTAGCCACTCTTGTTAATACATCGACCACTTTTATACAAGCTTCAAAATGCAATCATTGGGTCGTTGCCATGCCAGATGAAATAATAGCACTTCACATTAATGATACTTGGCAACTGGTTCCTCTCTCAAGAGAGACCAAATTTATTGATTGCAACTAGGTCTTCAAGCTAAAATTAAATGTTGATGGTTCAACCAATTGGTACAAAGCTCGTTTAGTGGCTAAAGAGAATGACCAAACCGAGAGAATTGATTATGACGAGACATTTAGCCCAGTGGTTAAACGAACAACTATTCGTACCACTATATCCTTAGTTATTTCTCTTAGTTGGACTATTAAGTAGTTACATATAAGCAATGATTTTCTGCATGGGAATCTAACATAAACAATTTTTATGCATCAGTTTATGGGTTTTGTCAACTATTGCAAATTATACGAATGCAAAGTGCACGTGTCGCAAAAATAATAAAGTGAATAAATACGAGGCGATCCCACAATAATTATTTTCACTGATTATTAAACGACTTTAATTCTAATTATAGATTAACAACGAAACTTTGATAATTTTGATTAAAAGAAAACAAGAGAACTTAATTAAATAAACTGAAATTGAATAAAGTTAAAAAATCTAATGAGAGAAAAATTTAGAGCTTTGGATTTCACCTTAATTAATCACGTTAAGTACTTTTAACTCAATTTATTAATACATATTCTTATGTGTTCATGGCGATTTCATTATATATATATAATGACAAACTTATTAAATTAACGGATTATTACCTTGCGGTTTCTAACCCTAACAATTAATTGAATACATTAATAACGAGAAATCGAACTATCTCATGTCAAACTATCCATTGCATAATTATTTTTCACCTACCGGTCTCAAAACAATCCTATGAACATGCTATTATTGATCAGATAATCGCAAGCAATAAGAACAGTAATAATTCACTAAACACATAAATGGAATAGAACATCAACAAATTGAATTAAGAAATATCAAACAATCATAATTCGGTTATATCTTAGTCATAGAAAAGAAAATTAATTCATGCTAAAATAACAAGAAACAAGAATAAAAGTAATGGTG
This sequence comes from Begonia peltatifolia, assembly GCA_022433055.1. Classification (NCBI taxonomy): domain Eukaryota; kingdom Viridiplantae; phylum Streptophyta; class Magnoliopsida; order Cucurbitales; family Begoniaceae; genus Begonia; species Begonia peltatifolia. The sequence goes on along the minus strand of CM039529.1, from coordinate 7,321,708 downwards.
TTCATAGTCATAAAGAAAAAGGGAAGAAAAATCTATCATTTTTAATGCAAAATATTGACGAAAGCAATCTCCTTTTTCTTTTTGTTTTTGCTCTAATCTCTTTTATGTTCCTTGGGACCTCATTTTTTGGACTCTTCCTTTTTTTATAACATAATTTTGGAGTAAACTCAGAGTCCATGTTACTCAAACAAACTCATTGGTCACTATTTTTTTTTTGTTTAATAAAACATCAACAAATTTTTTATACAAATGACAAAAACGTTTAATCCACCCTTAACACCACCTTTTCTGATTCTCCCCCAAATACATCAATATTCCCCGTGCTCATTAAATAAGATAAGATAAATGCATCTGAGGCTAGCTTGAATTTTAGGTAATAATTAAACGGTACACATTCAGCTTGAAAGGTTGACTAAGAGTATTATTGAATTACTCAACAAGATAGGCCAAGAAAGCTCAAATGATCCAACGATAGCCTAGGTCATTCTCTTAGTTCTGAAAAATCTCAATTCGCATTAGTGCATGTTGGGTAAAACCAAGAAGGATTTCATCTCACTATCACTCGTAAGATTTGTGTGAAAGTTCACTCCCTTACTTGTATTTGGACTTCAAGAGTCTCTCTCATTATATGTAAACTACACAAATTTGATAACAATAGATCAAGCCAAAAAAAAAAAAAATGAAATAATGTGCGAAATTTTGAGTTTAACTTTGTAAGCTCAAGCTCATACTGAATAGTACAAGTCACATTTACTTAGAGTTTGTGTAAGGCCTAAAATATGAATTTTCCAAAGTTTTACTCACAGACTCCAACAATCAAGACTCTTATTTTTTTTTAAATAAAACAAAGTGATCAAAAGAAGTAACCTAACACAAAGCAAATAAAACAAACAAACCAAAAACGTAAAACAACTAAAATCACACTCCCCCACCCCACAAAAAAAAACTTAAATGAACATTGTCCTCAATAGAAAACATGAATGACAAAGAAAAAGTAGCGTACCTCATGATATGCCGGGACATTGTGGCTCTATGTACCTCAAACACGCGGGTGTGGGGATCCCGTAATCGATGTTCCATGCGTGATTGTTGAATAGTAAGAGTTTCCAACATACACCTCAAATCATCATTCATATATGAATGGGGCGGCACGACGGATGACGAAGATGCGCCTTGAGTGGGTGTTACAGATAGTTGGCCTTCATAGCGCTGTTGTATGCGAGCTTCGGCGTGACTCTGGTATGCATAATCTGCATTGACCTTGCCAGGTAGAGTCAAGCGACGGACACGAGGCAGAGGCATTGGTTGAGGAGTTATTTCAGCGGTGGGATCAAGTTCGACAAATCCAAGTCCATTTGCCTGAGCAGTGCCATAAGGCCAATTAGCTATTTTGAGTATGTTTGAGGGGCCATACACTGCTTGTTGGATCCATGGTTTGTCGGCCGAGCTGATGGAGACATTTGCTAAAGCACATAACTGAGTGATGAGAATTGGATGCACATGACTACCAGTAGTGGAGCTTGCAATGTACGTGAGAATATTCTTGTAGATGATGTGGCCGACGTTGATAGATTTTCATGTCAAAATGCAATAGAGGAGCATTGTCCGCTCTTTGGTGAAATAGGTCTTCTGAGATGTCGACATCAAATTATTCCCGATGAATCGACACCAAGCTTGAGCATAGTGATTCAAGCAGCTTGTCAACAAATAAAGCGGTTGAATTGGATTCACAGGTGAATAAACCCACCAAGAGCCTCGGCTACCCATCTCGTGTAAAATCAACTTGTAACCAGGTCCCTCCTTTATCATCGTGTGATAATCATCGACAGCCAAATCTTCCAGGCTGAGTTTTGCATTAATGGCCTCGACTGAGTAGTTGAAGACCTTGTGGTGCACTTTGATGGGTCCCATCTTGATTCGATACCTTAAGGTTGACATAGAATTCTTGAACAACATTCACATTTGCATGACCACCCAAAACGGCTGTCGAATCCCATTTTCTTTGCGCAAGCATGGCTAGTATGTCACCATTGGTTTTCCTGGGTTAGAATTTGATTTCACGGATGATGACTTTGCTTTGGTCTTGAAGTTCTTAAAGTAGTCTTCTACCGTGGAATCAAGGAACGAGTGATTAACTGGAATGGATGGGGACGAGATTGGGGCGGCTTTCTTTTGTTTAGGAGACATCGATAAGATTCAATACGCGCTAATAAACCTGTTACTGCATACAAAATAACCAAACACCCAACCAAGATCAAGTGTACACAAGTACCTATTCATGTAGGGAAAACATAGAACTCACAACCAACCTATAACCCAATCTACGCTCACACCTAGTATCAATGTTCAAATCCAACACAACAACACAAGCTCAACACCACAGAACCAAAAACCATCACAATTTGACATTTACACTCCCACAGAAACAAAAACAACATAATGCAGTAAAACCTCCAAATTTGCAATGAAATTGACAACCAAAAAAAGAAAATATTTCCTTGCGAAGTGGCGGAGGTGGTCAGAGTTAGTGGAGTTCGTTAGAGGTTGGAGTGGAAGTCTTCTAAAATAGGGAGTGCGCTGAGAGAATGATCCAACTTCGAGTGAGCTTCCAAGCAAGGGTTTGTTCTCCATGGCGAAAATGCGAAGGACTTAAGGCAGAGGCTAAATTGCTCAGTCTGAAGGTTGAAAACTGAAATCTGAATCTAAATGGCATTATTATTTTTTTTTTTTTTGTATTCACTAGCCTCCTATAGCCAATCGATCTCCACCTAGGAGCAGATTCGGTAACACCTCTGTGCAAAACTGAAAATTTCTCTTAATTTCGTTCCATAAGGCGATTGATCTTCACATCATGCGGATCGGTCTGCACAGGTAGGCGATCGATCTCCACTACAGGTAGATCGATCTCCTAAAACGATTTTTTTTAGTAACTTGAAACTTAAAACACCAAAACACATTAAAATTTACCAAGATAAAATGACTAATTGAATAAACTCAAAACAAAATTGAATGAGTTACCTCTCACCAAGTGCTTAATTTAACGTCACCGACTTGACATATGACGAACCCTACAGAACGGGCATAAGGTGAATGACAAATGTATCACTCTTAATAACATCACCAAAATACGACTTCACGCTTTGACCATTTACCTTGAATGTTCTATTTTTCGCTCGGCGCAGCTCGACGGCGCCATGACAAAACACTTGAACTACCGTAAATTAACCCGACCATCTTGACTTTAGTTTTCCTGAAAATAGCTTCACACGCGAATTAAATAGTAACACTTGTTGACATGGCGCTAGTTCTTTCTTCATGATATGCTTATCATGCCAGCTTTTATTTTCTTCTTGTAAATCTTGGAATTCTCATTAGTGTTGGTGCGCAATTCATCAAGTTTATTCATTTGGAGGTGTTTATGACCAGTGACTGTCAAGTCGAAATTTAGCCTCTTCATAGCCTATCAAGCCTGGTGCTCAAGTGCGACTAGTAAGCGGCAAGCTTTACCAAATACAAACCGATATGGTGACATTTCAAGAGGAGTTTTGAAAGCAGTTCGATAAGCCCATAATGCATCATCCAACTTGCGTACCTAATCTTTACGTGATATATTCAATGTCTTGTTGAGAATAAGTTTGACTTCGCGATTGGAGACTTCTGCTTGACCATTTGATTGAGGGTGATTCCTCAATGTCTTGCAATGCCTAACACCATATTTCAAAAGCAACAAATCAAATTGTTTATTATAGAAATGTGTACCTTCATCACTAATGAGGGCACAAGGTGTACTGAAATAGGTTTATATATATTTGTGTAGAAAATTCAGGACCACTTTGTCGTCGTTGGTTGGGGTAGTTACTGCTTCGATCCATTTTGAAACGTAATCTACGTCAAGAAGAATATGTTTGTTGTTGAATGGGGATGGATATGGCCCCATAAAATCGGTTCCCCATATATCGAAAAGCTAACTTCAAGGATGTTTGTCTAAAGCATCTCATTATAGCAGGATATATTATCCGTATGTTGACATCGATCACAAGCTATGACAAAGGAATGTGCATCCTTAAATAGTGTCGGCCAATAGAAACCACATTGAAGCACTTTTGCTGCCATTTGATTTCCTCTAAAGTGACCACCACATTTAAGAGTGCGACAATGCTTCAAAATATATATCATCTCATCTTCTGAAATACAACACCTTATCACTTGGTCAGCGCAATGCCGATATATAATTAGCTCTTCCCAATAATATCGCTTCACATCGGAGAAGAATTTTTTCTTTCGGTGTGATAACAAGTCGAGTGGTCTGATTTGACAAGCGAGAAAGTTCACATAATTCACATACCACGACATCACGTCAATTGCAAGGAGCTTTTCATCCAGAAAATCATCATCAATTGGCTTATTGCTATCTGGCACATGAACTTGAGTCTCTAAACGCGAAATATGGTCGACCACAAGGTTTTCCAGTCCCTTATTATCCCTTATCACAAGATCGAACTCTTGTAGCAACAACACCCAACGCATTAGGCGAGGTTTGGCCTCTTTATTCTCCATGAGATATTTTATTGCGTAGTGATCGGTAAAGACAACTACCTTGTTACCAATGACGTATGGTCTGAACTTGTTAAATGCGAAGACGATGACAAACACTCTTTCTCGATGGTAGTATAGTTGAGTTTAGCGTAATTAAGAGTGCGACTCGCATAGTAGATTGTTCAAAAAACTTTATCTTTCTTTTGACCCAAAACTCCTCCCATTGCAAAATCTCTAACGTCGCTCATAATCTCAAAAGGTAATTCCCAATTGGGTGCAACGATAATCGATGTTAACACAAGTTTATCTTTAAACACATTGAAAGCTTCTAAATACTAGGCAGTGAAAACAAATAGACACCTTTTTTTAAGTAAGATGCAAAGCAGCTTAGTTGAAAAAGTCTTTTATAAAATATCGACAGAAACCTGCGAAAACTTCGCACTCCTTTAACTGAGACTGGTGGTGGTAATTCCTCAGTTGCAATTATCTTTGCCTGGTCCACCTCGATACCTTGTGATGAAATTCGATGACCTAACACAATCCCTTCTTTCACTATGAAGTGACATTTGTCTCAATTTAGCATCAAGTTAGTCTACATACACTGAGTTAGCACTTTGGATAAACTTTCTAAACAACATCAAACAATGATCTAAACAACGAAAAATCATCTATGAAGACTTCAATATACCGCTCTACCATGTCAGAAAAAATTATCATCATGCATCATTGAAACGTTTTTGGTGCATTACATAAACTAAAAGACATTCGACGAAAAGAAAATGTACCAACGGACATGTGAAAGTTGTCTTTTCTTGATCCTCTGGGGCGTTGACAATTTGGTTGTAACTATAATAACCATCAAGAAAACAATAGTAAGTGTGCCCGGAGAGCCTATCAAGCATTTGGTTGATAAACGGCAAAGGAAAATGATCCTTGCGTGTAGCTTTGTTCAACTTTCGATAGTCCATACAAACCCTCCACCCTGTGACAGTTCGAGATGGTATGAGTTTATTGTTGTCGTTTTTAATTATCGTCATGCTACTTTTCTTTGGCACACATTGCACTGAGCTCACCTACGAGCTATCAGAGATTTGATAAATAACTTCGGCACTAACAACTTCAAAAATTCTTTTCGCATTACTTCTTTTGTTGTTGAATTCAAACGTCGTTGGTATTCAACTGATGGTCAATGATCTTCTTTCATTAAAATTCGATGAACACAAAATGAGGAACTAATACTTTTTATGTGCGACAAGGTCCACCCAATAGCAACTTCGTATGTCTGAAGCACGCCCAACAATTTCTCCTCTTTCGTCATAGGTAACAGTCAAAATAATAACAAGAAGAGTAGAATTCTCACCAATGAATGCATAGCAAAGGTAGATGATTAAGCTCAAGAACGGGTGGATTCTCAATAGATGGTAAAATCCGTAATGGCGATTCCCCCAAACTTTCAAAGTACTTCCTTAGATTAGGCTCAAATGAGTCCATCCACAAAGCATGATCTTTAGCACCCTAGTTATCATCAAGAGAAAAATCATGGTCTTATGAACATAACCCAAGAGAGCCGCGTGGTTGAAATGAAGCTTTCACTATTATAATGTCAAGGACCTCTACCCGAAACACATCATCACTAGCTTTTGGGTAATTCAACACATTAAACGTCACTTCTTCATCTTGCAATCGCAACTTAAGTTCACATCTTTGAACATCAATTAACGCACCTCCTGTCGACAAAAATAGTCGGCCTAAAATAATAGGGATATCTCGATCTTCTACCATATCAAGGACCACAAAATTAGTAGGAAAAATAAACTTGTCGATTTGGACAATGACATCTTCAATCATCTCATCTGGATGCTTGATAGAACGATCACCATTTATAGAATCACTCTCATGGGCTTCGCTTCACCAAGACCAAGTTTTTGAAATATGGATAGTGGCATTAAATTGATACTATCACTCAAATAACCCAATGCCCGCTCAAAAATAAACTTTCTAATTGCACATTTGAGGCATGACAATCCGATCTCAAAGCACGACGATTTTGACGAATGGAAATTCTCTGTGTGTGTGTGTGTGGCGCCCCAAAAACCTATTGGTTTCCGGTTCGCTGTGATACCATAACCTGTGGCGCCCCGAGTTATCCGAATCCGGTTCGCCGACCTAAGCTACTGACTCGTACGACCCGAGCTGTCTAAACCCAGAATCGACACTTGACTACGTACTCGTACTAAAAATATTTTTAGAAAAATATTTAAAATTTATTCATCGTCCTAAGATGACGTCATTTAAAACATTTAAACCCTTTTTGCAGCGGAAAATAGCACCTGCGTGGAGAACTCATTATATGAAAAACCAAACAAATTTCAAGTTTTAAAAACAAATAAAGGGATTCCGGTCGATCTTTGTAAGCTTTGGTCGACACCTGATCCATTCTGCAACCTAGGGTCGACACATATATTCATAGGTCGGCACCTCGGTTGCCTCTATTTGCACAGGTCGACACTCGTTTGCACCGGTCGACACTCGTATCCTCTATGTTTGCACCGGTCAAACCTTGTAGTCGATATTTTTACCATTTTTATAATAACCGATCAGCACTTACACACATAGGTCGACATCTAGTTTGGTTCTGTTTTCGTATGTCGACCCTCGCGGTCGACATTCACCTAGCTCGGTTGACACCTATGCATACAGGTCGACACTTTACACCAGTAGCCTTAAATAAAATTTCAAACTTAAGAAGAGAAAACGAACAACAAAACGTTTCAATCATTTAAAACCAATAAAACCTAGATTTTCAAATCATAATCTCCCAAATAGCTTCAAAATATGACTATACATCAACACGATTACTAGCATTTAAAACCCATCTATACATCAAAAATTTATACAAGAGTCTTATACACATGACATGGATTCTTCAAAACAAATCCTCACCATACCCAAAACATGTTCCACAGGTCGGGTCGCCCTAACACAGTCCACCAAGCCAATGCCCTGGTCATGCACCGCAAACTGCCTACTTTCCCTGACTGGGTTCTCGGAACTCACCGGCTATATCCTCAACACCTACATCACATAACACAACACGTAAGCCTAATGCTCAGTAAATAGTGCGATAAGAAATGTAAAACGGTTAATACAATCTTATCATATGCAATCTCTACTTTCTTACACATGTTGCTGTTTTCTATTATCGTTCGTACGATCCTCCTATCAAGTTGGGAAACAGATCAGTCTTCCCAAGTCGATTCTCTTACTGCGTCGAATGACGAATAACTTCCTTCGAGGCCACGTCGTACAGCCGCCTCAGGTAGTTGGCCCTTACGCTACACTGTCCCTAACATGCCACCACCGTCCCAGCTCAACCAGCGACGAGGTCCAAAAGTTGCACACGAATCTCATATCAACGATCTTTTTACAGAGTTGGGAACCGGATCAGGTTTTCCAAATCAATTCTCTGTCTACATCGAAGGGCGAATCACTTCCTTCGAGACCACGTAACCATTATCCTCATCGTTCACATATCACACTTCACATTCGTACTTAAAACCATGCTTAAATTCATTTTTCGTTACATTTTTCAAAACATGATGCATGAGTGAAACAAAACATGCAAAACATACAACATATACAACACATACAACTCCACCCTACCATCCTATGGTGTAGGCTCATAAGGGCAACATACATGCAAACACTACTTACCTAGCTTCTTGAGCTTCTGTGGTGATCAGCATCTATCCAACACTCGGGCTCAACCTATCACATAACCAATTCACATTAAATTTCATCCCAAAACTCATCTTGCGTACTAAAATTACAACTATTAATTCAACCCATCAAAATCCGACGAAAATGGCTCACTAACTCGACTCGGCCAAAAATCAACCTAAACTTCGAACGCACACAACTATGGTTATCGGAATCACTCGATTCCAGCTGCTAAACGCTTGTTATGAAGTTTATTTTAACATACTAAGAGGGATTCTAAAAAAAACATTCGTAGCTAGGGCGAGAACTAAAAAACAGTTATGTTTTAGGGCCTAAAATCCTATATTCTCGGTTTTTCAACAAAATTCACTCAATTTCTCACCAATCCATCACATTTTAATCTATTATGCATAATCTAACCACAATTGGAGGTTTTAAATTCGGAAAATCCAAATTGCACAGAACACCTCTCGGTTTTTCCTCCAAAATCCTGACATTCACTGTCCGCGGTTCACACGTTCGCAACTCACTTCTAAACACTCTATTTTAGCACAAAACCTTAAGAAATCAAAACCCTATTGAATCCCCGCACTCGGCCACCGAAACACAAAGGAGATGAGAAAACTTACCATGGGTTCTCGTCGAAAATCATCACAAGAGAGAGAGAAAGTCAGAGGAGGGCTTAGTCGTCGGCGAGGAGAAGGCCGGAAAAATCGTCGCCAAGCTCGGCGTTGCCCTCGGCTGAAGAGGGATCGCTCGGGGGAGGGCTTCTGCGAGAAACCACCCGAGCATCAGATTAAAAATCTGATCCTCTTTTTTATTATTATTAAATTATCGTTACGCCCTTACGTATTTAATCTTCTGAAATTCCATCAAATCACATCCTTTCGTTTTTAAAATTCAGAAATCTTCTTCAAAGTTCATTCCTAACTTTTCTCTAATTAATTAGTCTGTTAAAATCTCTCGCTGAACTTACGCAGATCTTAATTAACCTGGTAAAATTTTCTGGTTATTACAGTGCGTGCGTGCTCGGGGATGCTTGGTTTTTGTCCCTCTCCTTTTCCGATGGAGCAACACCTTCATCTTCGTCCCTCTGATGGCACTCCTCTCTCCGATCTTGCTATTTATCGTCGTCTTCTCTATTTAACGGTTACACGACCTGTTATTCAATATGCTGTCAATACTCTTAGTCAATTCATAACCAATCCTCATTCTGCTCATTTGGATGCAGCCCATCGAATCTTATGTTATCTAAAAGGTAGTATTGGTCATTGCCTTTTTCTTTCTGCTTCCAGTTCTCTTTCTCTCTCTCGTTGGATATGTTGACTCTGATTGATCTGGATGTCTTATTACTCGACGATTGACAATCGGTTATTTTGTTATGATTGGCTCCAGCCCTATTTCTTGGAAAACTACGAAACAATCAATTGTATCTCGGTTCTTTGCTGAGGCGGAATACCGCGCTCTCGCTACTTCAACATCTGCACTACACATTGCTTCTAATCCAGTTTTTCATGAATACACTAAATACATTAAACTTGATTGCCACTTCGTTCGCGAAAAAATACAAGTCGATCTCATAACTCCATCTTTTTTGCGCTCTCACAACCAGTTAGCGGATACTTTTTACTAAACCACTTGGCGTTGAGAATTTTTGTCGAATACTTAGCAAGTTGGGCGTGTTTGCTCTCTCAAACCCAGCTCCACCTTGACGGGGGGTGTTAGACATGGTCAATATTTCACCAACCCATCCCTATTTAGTTTCCTATTATTTTGCTCTTTAATTCTGTTAATTAGATTCCTATTCTTCAATTGTTTAGTTTCCTAACTTTATATCCAAGCTAACTATATACGTTGTGCTCTATTTATTGTAAAACTATCAATACAGAAAAAATATTTTTCCTCTTTCATTTGTGTTTTCAGTTTAACACCAACTGAGATAATGTATTGAGGATGGATCATAAAACTCCTTCCCGTTATATTGACAATTTTATTATCTTATCCACAAAGAACATCCCACAAGAATGCCAGTAAGTCATATAATTGCTGAGTTCTAGCTCTACTATGTTGAGAAATCGTGAATGTATGACCTTTTGTCAGAGTCATTTCAATGTCAACAATTGGATTGAGCATGCATTGGCGAATTCGAAGTTCATAAATTCACTCGAGAGAATGAGTTTAGTCTTTTTTGAAATCAAGATAAAGGCGGTACTGCTTCTTCAAAGTTGAGCAAATGCCATCAATATGAAAGCTATGATTAAGCTTCATACCTCCAGTGAACAAGAAACTCTAAAACCACAAAGAAGATAAACACTAAAATAACTAATATTGAATCGACGCAATCTCACAACATCACCAGGACCAGACTAGCAATCTACTTTCGTCTCCTCTTCTGAGTCTTCTCTCCTCTTCTTCCTCTTCATCACCGAGAGCAAACAGGGAGAAGAAGATGTTGTCTTTGTCTGTCTTTATCTTAGGGAGAAGGGTTTTCGTCACCCCGTGTTGTGTAACAGATTTCTCTCAAACTTTGAGATTAAACGGACAAAATAAAACAAAATATGAGGTGTTCATTTTGGAGAGCTCATAGTTCGGGGTATATATACATCTTTATCATAAAAAAATAATATCAATTGAGAAATTTGTAAAATAATTCAACTTGACTAGCTAGGCAAGTGACTGCCCATTTGGTTTGTTAGGCTACCTTACATTGTTAACTACAAGAGTTGACTCAACTCCGGCTGTTAGCTCAATGAGTCAATACTTTTTGCAGTCAACTTCGCAGTTCATTGTTTGACTAATATAGCCACCAGGGAAGATGTTCATATTGAGTGGTACATCTCCAATTGTTTCATTTATTGGAATTTGACTTCATCGACTAAGCTGGTAAAGTTATTTTAGAGTCTACATGTTCATACCAATAAAACAAATGATAATCAAGTGGGTTCTGCATTTTCCTCCATTGGGTTCTGCATTTTCCTCCATTGAAGCTGTCCAAACCAAGTTAATTGAGGTGGAATCTCTCACATGTACATAGCTCTGTCAGTAACATCTCAGGTAGGAGGGGGGCGAGAGACAGAGTTGAACACTAATGTTTGCTTTCAAAAGAACAGTAAACTTCAAGCATCAGGACTTTAAACATACTTGGAAAGAAATGCAAATCAAAGTAAGAGCACAAATTACAAAATGTAAATTTGAATACGATTTAATGATGCGAGACAATGTTTTCTGTAATTCCTTCTTCCACCTTCCCTATGAATCTAGTTTGACATTTTGTAGTTCCATAACAAATAATCCATTTCACTGCAAATCGCGAGGTATACAGACGTAACTGCATATCCACTCTTCTATCATCGTTTGTCGAAAAAAAAAGGCTGTGGTAATACTCACAGAGCAAAGAGAATAACTTCAAATTGGCTGGAGTTCTTGCTCAGGAATTGCTGCTTCAACAGGCTTGTATGAGTTGATTGATTCTTGCCTACGTCTCCAAACAAACCACATTCCCCAGGCTGTTAATCCAATGATTGATATAACAACAGCAAAGAGGACCATTGCATATTGTCGCTGACGTGTCCTGCATCAACCCCATTCGATAGGTAAGAAAGAGATTTAAAATACGACAACAAATATTGTTTTTAAAACATTCTTTGTCAAAAATTCTAGCCTCTTTTGCATTTGGATCCTATATGTACATTTATACTAAGAAATTTCAATGAAAAAGAAACGAAGCTTTCAGGAAAGCTAGAGCTGTTCATGATATACCTTGTGGTAAGAGGACCAACTTTCCATCTGATTAACTGATAACTTCCGAAAGCAGGAGGTAGGTGTATGCGGTTCTCAGCAAGTTGAATTATCATCTGCTGAAAGAAGAAAATCATAAAGAGAGCAAATAATTGTCCGTTTATTTGATCATTAAACTAAGAAGGTTCCTTACTATGGCAGATGTGTTAGAAATGTATTCTGCAGATCCAAGAGGAAAGAGCACCAATGTGACGAGGGAATTGTTTCCACTCGGCATAGCATTTAATAAATGTACCTGAAATGATCGTTTAAAGTTAGTTCTCGCAGTGAATAAAGACTTCTTAAATATGGATTATATGCTATTAGGATGGCTCTCAAACCTGTGAAATGTTAACATTTAACTGAGGGGAAATAAGTTCAGTGAGTTCAGGGAAGTGAGTCTTCAGGTCCACGTAGCTAACGTTAAATAACAACTCAAGTGTTAATGTCTCAATGGGAACTCCCTCTGTGCATAAACAAGTGAAAATGTAAATCAATGAATTTGCAATTCATACAAGACCAAGAGATATTCACTCACATATAGAAAAAAAATACTAATCTAATCTTTAAGACTACAATGTACTATTTTTTCCACTAAAAGAATTATATATATCAAAAGAAAGCTATACCTAGTGTTTCCACCCATGACAAAAAAGGAGCAAATATTTTCATTGTGCAAGAAGATTTCTCAATTATTATTACTCACTCCGACACTGGATTTTACCTCGTCTTTCTCCCTTCCATTCCCGGCCTTCTTGGCCTTCTTGACTCCAAGGCGCATTTACCACAATGCAAGTTAAAACTCTAACGAAAAAAGAATTATCCTAAACAAAAAAAAGGTATCCTTTCGAAAATTTTACAATAAACTATGCCCTTAAATTGGATATGTTTCATCAGAAAAAAATTTCATTAGGAAAAAAAAACATGAAAAAAAATGTAATATCGATGTTCTACAACAACAGAAATCAAATAAAGATCTGCAGCTAGCCAACCTGGCAGTGTAAAATGTGGAGCTCCAGTTGGTGCCACCATAGGAGCCATGGCAATTGACTTATTTGCACTAGGAATTGAAGTCGCTGGTGGAGCACCAGAAATATGAAGCTTTTCCCATAACTCTAAACAATTTGTTTTCCAGAAGCCAATCTTTTCATGCTCTCGATCGTACGTTACAAGAGTATTGCGCACAATAATTCCTATCATGGAAAAGAACCACATGAGCCCTTCAATCATATTCAGGACAAGGCAGTTTACAAAGAGTTTAATTCGGTGAAAGTGTAATGGAGACCAACATTTAGTCTGACAGAAAATATACCTCCCAGAAGAGTAGATGAATCCTTCTGATTTAGGAAAATCCCCAAGCAATATGCACCAGGAACTTTTGAATGCTACATGAATATTATGTCATAGTAAGCCACAAAAGATTTATTGTGTAAACCTTAGCAAACATCCATCCCCCAATACCCTAGAAAATATGAAGAAACAAGAGCTGTCGTGTTTAGGCAGTCCAATCCAGTATAGTGTTTTGACATGAAATTTAAATTCTTCTATTTTTTGGGCAGCAAAGGGATTTTGCTTATCTATTAGGGAATTCAGTCTTTTATGATAACAGGTTTAAATTTTCAAAACGAGCAGTTTACGATGGTCAGTACAGTGGGATCTGTGGACGTAATCATGCATCTAGTTGTTCGCTAGGTGTTCACCTAAGATATTAATGAAGAACCTCTAATGAGTTGAATGCCTTATCCTATTCCATTGGAGCACGTTGAGATCACCTTCCCTTCATCTCTAATGTAAAGGAGCAAAAAGTAACAAATTATCCCAAATGAGAACATGAGGGAAAAAAAGGAAAAATAGTTACTTCTTACCCTAAACAAGTAATTTTCAGGAGAGAGAGAGAACTTTTTCCCATTACCAAATACCAAGTCAACCACGGGAAAGGTATTAGATAATTCTGAAACATCACTAAAAAGAGAGTAAATTATTCATCAGACTAACCAATTGAAGATTAATGACATATAAAATCAATTAACCAATTTGCTTAATATGGTACCTTCCAGCACCCGAAAAACAAATATCATTAAAGCTTGGATCAGGTCCACGGATCTTCTCTAACCCCTGGAGTTCATTCCCTATCTGCGAGACACAAACATAATAAAATTATGCAAAAGCCAAAAGCTCACAAAAGTTTTCAACTACAACAAAAATCACGTGCTAACTTTCGGCTGTTAGTGACGATAAAATAAAGTAGAAAAGTGCCTAGATCTACGTAGATGTATCAAGCAAATATTTTCAAGATGTTGATTGTAAATGAATGCAAACCAGCCCGCATTGAACTGAGCACAGACAGGGAAAGATGAAGATGTAGATTAAAAAAGAGAATTTGTTTTATTAAAATTAATCAGCAAAGGCATGCTTTTAAGTAGTTATCAATTTAAATTGCCTAAACTAATACCATGACTACATGATCTAATAAGTGTTTTTTGTTTTTACATGTACAGCAGTTTCTTCAAATTGTCCACTTAATCAAAATGACAGACCATAGTTGGACTTTATTCACATATTCAAAAATTGAGGAAATGAAACTAAGCCATTAAGCTAAATACCCACTGAAGGCGAATTAGAAATGTCAAACAAGAATACACTAAGAATGCCTTAAAATTTAAACCTATCGCCAGGTTATTTAGGAGGTCAAGGACGACATTCAAAGAAAATTGAGTCTTACAGCATTCTTAAAAGCTTCAAACGCTGCCTTTGGGAAGTAAGCATATGTTGTGCCACTATCCAGAATAGTCCCATGTTTTCCATCGAAGACACTTGGGTCCAAATGCAATTTTTTCCCCGCAACTTGTATTTCCTTCAGGTCAACATTGTAATATGGACTGTTTCCATCCCGAAACTAGAGTAAATGTATGAGATGTATCAATTGTAACTGTTATAAAAATACAGATACTTTTTTATTAGTTTGGGTGACTGCTTTACGCACCTTCTGACTGGATCAGAATGGCTAAAGATCATGCCTTCTGGAGGAGAAATACCACCAAGAATCATTGCACCTCCTCCAACACTCATCCCACCATAGCATAATGAGAAAGAATCACTAATCACACCTTTTTCAACCAGTTGGTCCACAACACTAAGATCACCGCTCCCCAATCCCATGATGCCATCAGCATGTTGACTATAAATATCACCAGTTTCCATATTCTCGCAACCAAATACAGCACGTTGGGGCAGAAGTTCACTCTGATTTCCAAAGGATATGATGTCCTCACCAAGGACACCACTGCTCGAACTCATTTCAGCATACTGCCTGTCATAGACACACACCTCCCTTTCCTCGTCACAGTCACAATCCAAATTGCACTTCAAAGGTTGATAGGTGCTTGACAAATCTGGTTGAAACTTTGGATCCTGATGAAAGCAGAAAATTGAATATCAATAAAATATGCAAAAGACTTCTAAGGTACTACTGTCCAATTTATCTGCCAAACAAATGTATAGATTCCAAAGAGGGTCAGTTAAAAGAATAAACGTTGCAAATCCTTGTAATGGCATGAAATATCACCCAAATTACCCAAAATGTTTCATCTTACATGACTTTTTCATTTTCAATTTTCACGGCAAGGAGAGACATAAATCAAGAAAACTAGAATAAGCATCACATTTCAAACGGAAACTGGGAAAACACTATCTGACAACCCGATGAACTAAATAATTTGTTTCAAACCTCAAATTGACAAAACTCCTTTTTATCCATAAAAGCCTCGTAAATGATTACGTATCATCACATTGATGAAAAAGACAAAAAAGAAGACAAAGCATCAGCTCAAGTAGATTTCAACTTCAATTAGAACACAAGAATTAAAGTTCTTTTTGAAAAGCCTATGATAAAGGTACAAGCCAAAAGACAATAGACAAAACCATATGAATTAGTCATTGATTAATTTCGTGGAAATAGTTAAAAAGTGACAAGGTAATCGATTCAATAGGTAATTCAATCATATAAGCGATCGAATACGAATTAAACATTTTAATTATATAACCTGGTGCTTTCCACACTGCTCACAGGTAGAGCAGGGCACATAGGTTACCGTACTCCCTGTATCAACTATAAGCGCAAATTGCTGAGGCGGCGTTCCGATCCAAAGCCGCGTGGTATAGTACCTTCAGAAAACCACTTTTAGATATCATACCTCAACAAAATAGTAAAAATGCAACGAGAAATAAAATGGGCAACTCACCCATTGAGAAGGAGATCATCATAAAGCCTCATTCGAGCATTGGGGAGGGAATTTGAGCCGGATCTCTCGAGGCGGCGACGAAAACTTGCAACAGACGTGTTAGGAGTAGAGAGAAAAAGGGGTAGAACCATGGTATTTCCTGGGTTTCTAAGGAGAAGCTCGGCGGTTAACGGATCAGCGAAGAAAACCAAAATGATGATCAAAACGACGAGAAACATAATCGTAAAGAGACCGTTCGCCACCGTCACGGTTGAGAGTCTTTAGATCGACGAAGGAAGAGAATGCAGAGCAGAGGAGGAGAAAGAGAATGCAAGAGGCGGAGAAGGAAGAATAGAAATTAGGAGGGAAGTCAACTTCTGCAGAACATATAGAATCGAGCTTGGATAGGACGGAGGAAGCATGCCAACCGAATGCTTTCCATGGGAGAAACATACATATTACTTGTGTAGAATTTCTCTTCAAAATAATTTACAATTAAAATATTTTATTTTTAAATAATATCAAATGTAAATTATAAATCTACTCAGTATCCGCAAATGGCGTGGCCTGGCTCGTGCCCCATCTCGGACTAGGCATGAACCTAACATTTGTGGAAATCAGCACCACACCCACATGTCCCAGATGCTGAAAGAAAATTAATCAGTTTGTGATTCAACTTGATGGTCTTCAGTCGGCAAGCCAGACTGTAAACCATAAATTTTGGTTCGAGCCAGATCGAATCTAAGTTTTTATTGAAGGCCGCAAGTTAGAAGCCAAGCTGGCTCAAACCAAACCAAACCAAACCAGAAGGTTAGTCAATCGTTGCTGTATGTTATTTACGAATAAGGATGATCCTAATTCATAATTTAAAGTACGAGAGAGAACGAGTTTGAAATCGACCAAACTCTGAATTGTTCCCAAGCTACTATCATCTTGTTTAAGAGTTTTGAGTTGTCAAAGGATTGTAGTTCCGAAAATGCATTAGTCAACCCGGATTATTATGGCTGTGTTTTTCCACCAGTCAGTTACAGTCCTAAAAAATCCAGCACCTTCTTCGTGAATACATATATCCTTAAACACAAGTAAGAACCTTTTTTACGGGGAAAGGAAATGAAGTTTGCCTAAATGCTACATTTGCCGACCATAAATTACATGTATGGCTGCTGTGAAGGCTGAAAACTGCTGCCGGCATAGCTGGCGTAGTTCGACGATGGAGCTGTAGCATATGTAGTAGGAGGACCTCCTTCCTCTTGTGAATTTAAATAGTACATTCTTTGGTCAATAGAAGACTGACCATATGCAGGCTGGTTAGGAATTTGATAGTCATAAGTATTTGGACCCATATAAGCATACCTCTCTGCCATTCCCGGGTATGAGGCCCGATCACTGAATGCTGGTGGAGGTTTTCTAGCTGGAGCAGCTCCAGTAGGTCGGAATCCACTGCTGCCTTTCCGCTTCTTTGGTTGTTGGCGTCTGATGAATTCCCCACCCCTTCTCTTATCAGATCTAACCTTCTCTAATTGAGTAACCCTTTTCTGAAGTGGATCTAGTGGGTAGTCCCTTTCGAGATTGTGCTCTTTAATGCATTTGATAACAGCTTTCAGGGCGGAAAGTTCTTGAGCATTTGCATCATTCTGCTAAAAAAATGATACTATTAATTTTATTATAAATTGAGGACAAAAAAGTTTCAAGGTTGCAATTTATCTAACATTCGAACCCATAGCTGATTTATATATATATAGTTGCTCCACACTCCACCTTCTGACAAAAGACAAGCATACCTGGACACCAGGAGCACTGCCCAACGTCACACTCTTCACCTGTAAGTTTCGTCTCAGAGTCTTGAGGTAGTCCTTAAGGATAGGCACGAGCGGGAAGTGTTCAGTAAGCTCGAAAGCACGAATATACTGTATGGCGTCAAATTGCCTCCCGCTGCTGATCAAGGACTCAACTAGACCTATAAAAAAATGGAGATTTAACAAAAAGTGCATTCACTGAATTATAAATTTTGTGACAAGAAATCTAGCTCGGATGGTTCTATTGTTTCTCAAATGATGCAAGATAAAATTATGCCCTAAATGATTGTGATCAAGGGGCAGTCTCCGGACCACATCTGGTCAGGCAGTTAAAAGAACACCAACCTGGCATTTTGTGTGTTAAGCCAAGACATTGGCAGAGCTCAGGAGCCTGGCTATGGTGACCAACTGCAAGAAATAGGTTGCAGAGTTCTTCTTCATCAAACTCGGAAGCAATCCTAAATGTTGCAAGGAGCAGCAAAAATGCTTCTGCTTCCAATGAATATCCATTGGCAGCATCAGGGCATGGATTAGGCAACATAAGCCTCCACTTATCAGCAATTGCCTTGGCTTTCTGCTTGGTTTCATGGTTTAGAAGGTGTTCAATATCTGGGTCAGGCCTTGCCAATAAGGCAAGCATTGCTTCCATTAACACAATACAGGATTTTTGCATGCCCTGCTGGGCAGCATCCCTCTCATCTCCTGATTGGATAGTATCAACAGGAAGGTAAAATCCCTCTAGTGAATCCAGCACCAAACCGGCCAGATCAACTGCACTTTTCAGTGCAACAGAAAGTTCCTCACGAATGGAGTAAAATTTCTTTTGATTGTTTAGCATGTAATCCAGAAGCCCTTTTGCATCCATTTGCTTGCAAAATTGCATCAGCTCTGGATGTGGCTTAATGCCAAGAGCCGTAACTTCACTGTTCACAACTATTTTTCGAGTAAAATCTTCGGCGAAGAAAGTTTTATCAGCTAGAGAGATACTTACCTTGTCATCTTTGTGATCCTCATCATCTGTAGGTGCTGAAGATGCTGAGAGGTAAATTTCTCGTGCCTCTGCAATGGCAGCAACAGCTATATCTTTAAGCCCTTGCACTCGATCCAAAAGAGCTTCTTCTTTAGCAGCAACAACTGCTTCTCTATCTGCGAGCAGGACTTTAGTGTCAGTTTCTTTCTTTTCAAATTCTTTATCTCTAAGTTCAAACTCCTCGAATTTCTTCTTCAGCTCTCTTCCAAGGTTGTAGAAGTGCTCTTCAATTTCTAACCAGCAAACCCTGTCCTCAGATGTGCTCCTAAGAGCCTCTAATTCATGAATAGCTTTACCGAGCTGCTCTATAAGTGAAGAGGTAGCATCCAGTCCCACAACTTGCCCCAAATTTGTCATTGTTGAAGGAAACGCCAGATCCACTCTGTCTCAATTTTCAACGAAATTTATCGCAGCTTCTACAAAAAAAAGATCAGAAAATCATACGCAGTCATAACCAGCAAAATGAGATCAATATGGATAATAATTCAAGTAATCAACCAATCGAACAGTTTAATTTCAGAAACAAATACAATATTACCTGCCCTTTGTTTTACTTTCTTCTAACACTATTTCACGTGGTTTTATCTTTCTGACAGCATCTCAATGATTATAAAAAATTTTGCCTTGCAAAGATGAAAAGAAAACAAGTTGCAAAAGGAGTTCTATGCATTTCTTCTATAAATTATTCAAAGATGAAGATTCTGTTTTTCGCATTTTTATTATATATATACCATCAGCAACTTAACACAGTCGTTGTAGAAGGACGCAATTTTAAACCTGAGCAACGACTAGAGGGGGAAACATTCCAACACAAAAGCGAAGTCCAGAAAAGATACGATTAGATTGTGGTAAAATGTGCATCTTTTCTTGCTTACTTTATACCAATGATACTATCTTAGCCCAATATCTCCGTGAAAGTATGATAGTTTGTAACTAGTATTATATGTATCCATTTTTCTAAAAGCTACTTCATCAGGGGAAAAACAAGTTACTCAACACAGAAGATTGGGGGTTGACTCAGTTAAGCATGTCAATGTACTCATAAATCATAATCGGGGAGTAAAGAAAATTTTAAAGCACATCCCACACAATGTTGACGGCGTTCTACCACGGGAGAAAAAAAATCTCTCTCGTAATAAAGCAACACAGAACACTGATTACATCCCTCCATTTTCTCCAACCTTCCCCAAAACAGAAGCAAACAAATAATTTTACAGGCGTCTCTTCATTTCAACCATCTTCATTGTATTCCTTGCCAAACCCAATTAATAAATCTTATCCTGCAAATTAACATCATTTGAAAAACACCCATAACCTCTTTCAAAACGAAAAAGACGAAACTTATCCCAGACATAGACGAACAATAACCCAAGACTCAAAAATTCGTTCGCATAATCTAAACGCATATAGAGAGAGTAAAAGAACAAATTACACCAGAGAGAGAGATGGCGAGCCTCTTCGAGCGCAGAGGAATAGAAACCCTAGACTATTAGAGAGAGTATTGAAGAGAAGCAGGAATCTCTTTCTGGCACGTCATTCAAGCTGTTGCCCCTCTTGTTTCTTTCTATTGTTCCGTTTTTTCAAGGGTAATGAGAAAAATAAAGGGTGCAATTTTGATCCCTCGTAGTATGGCTAATGTACTAAACAATATTTTCAATTAAATTTTGTACCACCTTGAAGTATTGAGCAATTAAGCTAGTACAGTTAGTTTTCAATTAGAGATAAACCAAGCCAAATTTGAAAAAATTTAGTTAACGAAGTTGAACGAGTTAAATGAACCGAGTCTAGCGAGTTCAATGAGCTTGCCCAAAAAAAAAATCAATTCAGGGGATTGCGAGCTGCGAGTTAAACAGCCTAAAAACCAGACTGAAATCTTGTGGAAAACCAAACACACAATATATAAATCATAGCGACAAATTTTCTTAATATAATCGAGAATTATCTTCTATGTATCACAATGCATTATGTTTTTTTTTATTGTTTATAAACATAATAAATGAACCCTATATTTATTTCAATCCAATCTTAAGTATATTTCTTAAAGTTTGTGTACACAATATATATCAAAATGATAAATATCATATGAAGAGTTTATCTCAATCCAAGCTTAAGCATACATTTTATCTAACTTTTATTGTCATACACTTTTCTCTTTTGTAGCAGATGAAATATGTGAAGGCTTGGAGCACACTTTTAGGACTTAAAGTGAGAGGTTGAAGCTCACCACAAGGACCAACCGAAGCTCATTATTGCGTGGAAGACAAGGGTGGAAGATTAAGAAGCTCACATGAAAATTTGTCTTCCCGGGCAAGATTTTACGTAACCTTTTATTTTGAACACTTAACTTTGCAAACATTGGCATTTTTGTAACAATTAATATTTGCATGTTAGGCATTTAGGATTAGATGTATGGTAGGCTAAAAGGTGGCTTGGTTTGGTTTAATTTAAGTTGAAGTGCTTGAAGATTGCATGATTTGTATAAGAAGCTCGGTTGCGCACGCGCCAAGATGAATGGTCGAGATAAATGCCCCCTTTTTTACCCGATTTGGCCACAATAAGTGTTGCCCCTTGAAGATGCTTGTTGCCCTTAGCTCTTTAGAAGAAAGCATAGATCAATGACTTGACTTTCAGCTAGCCTTTGATCAACTTATACACTAGGCATCTCGGTCGCACAACCCTCCACTAATGGCCGAACGCATGGCACTCCAATGGCCATTTTTAAAGCTCAATTTTAAACCTAAAGGCAGCCACCCTTAGGACTATAAATCATAGCTTTTGGTGATTGTAGTTGGTTGATGAAATGAAATTAGCCTCTTTTCTTAGAAGAAAACCGAATGGAACAAGAAGCTACCAAGGTGAGTTTCGGTTGCTAAACCGATGAGTTGCACCTCCATTTCCTTCAAGCACTGTTATTTGCAAGGATCTCATTTTCTACTTTCCCTCTCTACTCTTTGAAAGTTGGAAACAAGTAGGGAGTGGCCAAACCAGTTCTTCCAAGTCGAGATTCTTTCCATGGAAAGAATGCTTTGTCGAAAGCCTTAAAACCTTGCTTATTGGCTGACTTTAGGTTTTGTTGCACATCTTCTTTTCCATAAGCTATTTGGACCACATCTTCCATAGTCACACACCTCACTGACAACACAAGCATTAAATAAATTTTTGTTCCATTTAAAGCTCTTTTTCTTGTTCAACTTCGGCCACCATTTGAGGTCTCTTCAGCTTAGCCGAGCATCAAGAGAACTAACGATTTTTTCTTGGTTATAATTAAAAATTACATGTGGGAACCAAGTCTTATTCTTTCTACCTGATCCTTCAATTTCAAAATTAGCATGGTTTTAGTTAAATGATCAGTTATCATCAATTCAATGCTAATATGTTCAATGATCACTGAATTTTCCTTAACACGTTCCGTTATGGCTGAATATTTAATGTCGATGTGTTTACTTTGACCACCGCTTTTTGTTGTTTTTAGTCATTAAAATAACAATTGAATTGTCACAATATATTAAATAGCCTAGAAATAGAAATCCACGAGTCTAAGTCCTGAAATGAAATTTTTCACCCATATACCATGTAAGTAGACTCAAAACATTATACAAACTCAGCCTCCTTAATGGATGTAGCAAGCAAGTGTTGTTTTGTACCTCTCCATGATATAACTCCACTGGCAAACATGAAAATGTATCGATATGTTGATTTACATGAATCAACAAAGCCATCAAAATCTAAATCACAGTATCTAAGCACGTCCAAGCTATTTGTTCGTCTATACATAAGTATGTAGTCTTTTGTTCCTTGAAAATACATCAATACTTTCTTTGTAACAAACTAGTGTCTTTACCTGAATTACTACGAGATCTTCCTAACATCCTTACAACAATGCAATGTAAGGTCTTGTGCAGAATTGAGCATACATCAAGATTCCAATAACTGAAACATATAGAGTGTTCTTCATGTGCTCCATCTCAAGATCGTTCTTCGGGTACTGATTCTCATGAAACTTGTCACCCTTCACAATTGGAGCTTTATTAAGCGAACAATCTTTTATCTTAAATCTCTCTAGAATTTTATTGATATAAGTTTATTGACACAATCCTAAATTTTATGGATTCAGCCTCAGTGAATCTTAATATCAATGACATAAGATGCATCACTCAGGTCCTTCGTATCAAAGTTTTCAGAGAAATTGTTTCACCTCTACAATAAACCTCTATCATTAGTTGCTAGTTAAATATCATCCACACGTAGAACTAATAAATAAATTTTACTCCCATTAACATTATGCTATATACATTGATCTATAATATTCTTTACAAAACCAAATAAAGAGATAACATCATGACCACCGATGGAAAGTTTGTTTCAATCCATATATGGATTATTAACCTTACAAACTAAATGCTCACCATCACTAGAGAAGAATTCTTCAAGTTGTTTCATATAAACCTTTTTCTCTAGCTCTTCATTGAAAAAAATCATTTTCACATCTATTTGTTGCAACTTAACAACATAATGTGCAACTATTGCCAAAATAGTGCAAAGAGAATCTTTCTTGATACACAAGAAAAAGTCTTCTTGTAATCGATTTTTTCCTTTTGAGTGAATTTTTTAGCAACGAGTCTTGTTTTATATCTTCCGTTATTGTCCAATATGTCTTTCTTAATTTTAAGATCCATTTACATCCAATGACTTTTACACCATTAGACAACTCAACAAGATCTCAGACTCTATTTGAATTCATAAAATTCATTTCATCTTATATGACATCATAACCTTGATTCACTACAACTTATACTTGATGAAAACGTCTCAAGATCAGTTTTTGGCTCCAACATTCTAGTCTGGTTCTTGTAGATATGTCACATAATCACTTGAAATAACTAATTTTTTCTCTAATAAATCTTCGTAATATTGTTCCAACATTTACTTGAGACATTTGTTGTTCAACTAGTTGATCAACAATTTTGGGAACTTTCTCAAGAATTTGATATATTAGATTATCATCAGCAACTTCTGGAATATCATTTATTGATTGTGCAACACTCGTTTGGACTCAATGAGTGTTATGAACAACAATCAATCTATTACTTTGAACCAGAAGGTTGAACATCAATATGATTTCTTCGTAAACCATATCCTAAAATTGGTCACTTCCATTAATCAAGTCATGCTCGATAAATTTTGCATTTCTTTATTCTACAATCAAAGTGCTATGAAATAGATAAGAGAATCTATACCTCTTATACCTTTCAGCATATCCAATGAAATAGTCACTAAGGGCCATTAGGTTTAGTTTCTTTTATTGTGGGTTAAATCCTTACTTTAAACGGTGATGTGACCCAGAGGCCTATAACCCGATCACAAACCAAGAACCAAACTTTGTCAAATCTATTCACTAACAAGCCCAAATCTTTTGCAGGTATCGAAGACCTCTTCAAGGATTTGGATTGAGAGGCGAGCACAAAGGACGTGGATCAACTTGTGCACCTGCTATCTTGGGAGCTGGAACCAAAGATGGAAGCACATGAAGAAGGGATTTGTCACCCTTAGAACTAAATTGTTAATCAAATATTTTTTTTGTGATTTGGTAAACTTTTAGCCTTGCGTTTTGTTGGCGAACATTGGCCCTTATGTATTGCTTTATAGTTGCATGCATCTTTAAGTATTAGGATTAGATTTATGCTAGGTTAGATGGTGGTTGGAAGATGGTTGAAATGAAGAGTGTTGTTGTTTGCACTTGGCCAAGGATTTGGCCCATTTTAAATCCCATTTTGAAGCTTATTTTTAACCCAAGCCTCCAGCCACCCTAAGTCTATAAATGCATGGTTATTGATACTTGTAATAGTTGTTGAATCTATGAGAATAACCTTGTTTTGCTTAGCTGAAATTGCCTGGGAGATTGGTGAACGGTAAGGCTCGGTTCGGTCAAGAACCGAGAAGGAGTTCGACTCCTTTGTGCTTTAAATCCTAAAGTTGCTTAATAGCCATTGTTTTACTTTTCTTCCCACTCTTACAGAGCTGGAAGCACAAAGAAAGTGGTCATTAACCGGTTCCCCTTGCTGCCATCTTCCTTTGAAAGATTGTTATATCGAGAGTTCAAACATATTGCTTATCGGATAACATTCGGTTTGTCTTGTGTAACTTTTGATTTCATGAACGGGTTTGTCTAAAATTTTGAGGAAACACTGTTCTCTTATATAGTGAGCTTCCCTTAAAATTTCGTTGCATTTCATATACGTTTGGTTACCCAAAATGCTTTTGGTTTTTCTGTTATTTTTGAAGCAATTGATTTTCTGCTTGTTTTTCTCATCCGTTCGGTTTGTGGATAGAACACAACCCATTCGAGGGTGGGATCGTGTCAAACGGGCACCTCAAATGTATATACGTTGCAAGCTCAGTTTTCAACATATTTGTAACTCAAATGACATCTTTTCAAAAACCTTGGTTAGAACTCAATTTAATATATATGCAGACGTTTTAAAAGTATCAAACTACAACAAATCAAGAAGATTGGAGTTGCTACACCTACTCCTTACCATGTCCAATGATATTCGAATTCTTTTTTCTGCCGTACCATTATGATTCGGAGAATCAAACATGGTGTACTGAGCAACAATTTCGTGCTCTTGAAAAAATCTAGCAAATTGATCAGATGTTTGTTCATTCTCAATACAGATACCATAATATTTTCCACCTTTAGTAGTTTTCATGATCTAATTTGTTTACCCCATTGTTTTTCTATTTCTGCCTTACAAACCTTAAAATCATTTAATGCCTCATTTTTATTCTGAAGCAAGTAAAGATAGATGCATAGTAAGTAATCATCAATGAAAATGTAACGTCTCGAGAACCTGCCGTTCCCGGTTCGTAGACATCTACTACTCACTCACTATACTCGAAAAATTGCATTAAAAATTTAAAACTTTTGTTTCTCGACTTAAAACGACATTTTTGAAAATATTTTACATAGCATTGCAGTGGAAAACTAGATTAAAACTATTTTAAATAAAATTTCATTTTTCAAAACATAAAACAGAGCAACCGGTCGACATTTGTAAACGTCGGTCGACACTTGGGTTGTCTTGGGTTTTTTAGTGGTCGACACTGGGGACATGGGTCGGCACTTTTAAATTCCTCCCAGAGAGCGGTCAACACCTGCTTTCACAGGTCGACACCTTTGTTCTCTCTGTTTTCTAGCGGTCGAGCCTTGCGGGCGACACTCTACTAGATTTACACTAACCGGTCGACACCTACTTCGGTTCTGCCAGCGCAGGTCGACCCTCGCGGTCGACATTTGCAGGGTCTGGTCGACCACTATGCCTATCGGTCGACACTTCCTTCCCAGAACTCACTTTAAAAACCTTAAAAACTTCACAAAAACAAATCTATTTCAATTCAACACTAAAAATAACCCGACGCATATTTTTCCATCAACTCAAAATCATTATTTACATAAAGAAAACGACTACTCAAGTTTGAAATCCATCTATACACTCATCTAACTCAAAACATCGTAAAATCATTTCGCTTACACCAAAAACCCATACCTATACCCAACATAGTCAAAACGCCCTAACAGCAGGTCAGATCGTCCACGTGCGCGCTGCTACAACTGCCTCCTAGTCCTGAGCTCGCTCTGAGTACTCACCGACTTTCATGTCGTCACCTACATCACAGAACTCAACTATTAGTCTAATGCTAGGTAAGTATGTATAAAATACCATACTAAAATCAAACATCTTCTAACACATGCAGTTTCGTCTCTACTTTCGTATTCGTCTATTTCTTGCATCTTCTTTATCTTCTTACTACTAAGTTCTTCTTTATGTGATAGATCAATGTGACACACCTCGCAGTCCACCTCTCGGGACACGACCAACCTCAATCTAGTAAAGTGATATATATCGCGGTCCATCTCTCGAGACAAGGTCACCACGTAAAATGGAGGAATAGTGATACACCTCGCGGTGCACTTCTCGGGACAAGACCACTCAACCCCACCTTTATTATCTTCTTACGTATCTTTTCGTTTCATTCGTTTCATCTCATCCTACTATTTTACTTCGTAAAAACATGGAAATTCCTTTTCGTTTTGTCTCGTAAATTAAAACCATGATGCACAATCAATAAAGTATAACATAAAATAAACATACAATACATCCAACTGTACTGTGATATAGGCCCGAGGGCAAAATTTCTACTATATTACTTACCTGGCGTCCTTAGCACACGTGCACTGCTCGCTAACTGGAGAATCTATAAAACCAAACATTTATCCTCTCTACTTTTCCTTCCAATTCATAAAACTTTAAATGAAGCAACACTCTCACGACTAATATAACAAACCCAAAATCCTATACAATTTCTAACCAAATTCAGAATCGCATAACTTGTCCAATACTCGTCCGATTGAAACGATTCAAAATGTTACAAGTTCCTTAAGACGTCTACTTTCTTACGGTTTTACCAATTTCCTAATTCCACACCTACAGCTTGGCCGAACGGAACCCGTTTCGTAACCCGAGTCGTTCGGTTATCTACACACTCAATCTTTTACATAAAAACTAATAATCTACTGCTATTACTAGCTTAAACACCAACACACGAATACAAATTGACTTAAACTTCTAAATTTCATATCTCCTTCTTAAGATTTACTAAAACTACCCAATACTCACTATACTTCACTTTTTACCGCTCAACATCACTATAGTACTAACTATGTACTAATAAATAAGAAAAACTTACCGAAAATGGAAAAAATGAAGAAAAACAGAGGAGATCGCATGCAGTGGCTCTCGCGGGTGGGGAAAGAGGAATCGAATGGGCGGGGGAGAAGGAGAACCAAAACGGGGGGGGTGGGGTTTACTTATTTATTAATTTTTTTTTAATAATAATAATTCTAATTACTATTTCGCCTTTATCCATTAACCGTTTAATAAATCTGTTATATAGTCTGATTCTGGCTGAATTCTTAAATTTTTTTCTCCTACATTAGCGTCAAAATAATCTTTTACTTAAGGGTAGAAATTCTTTTCTCTCAATTTTGATCAAATTCTGCTGTTTACCACTCCGAAAATCTAAAAATTATTTAACGAAAATTTTGAGCGTTACATTCTACCATTTTTAAAAGAAATTTTGTCATCAAAATTTGCGTAAGGATCACTTCTTGATATTTACGCTGCTAAATCCATGGTCTCATAATAGGCTCTCTTCGAACAGCGTCAAATCTACCTTAAGCTTTTAGTTCTTAAACGTCATTGTGATTAAATTCATTGTTCAACTTGTGATCGTTTTACTTATTCTCAAGTTTGTTCCATCCAATTACTTCATTATTTTCCATGTATAATCTAAAACTTTAGTAGTTCACCCACTAAAATCTTAATCTCATGTTTCCTCCCATTAAGATTTCAATCTCATGATTCTCTAGATCATAATTTGTATAAGAATAAATCTATCAACTAATGACGACGAAAACCCTCAGTATAGAGAAATAAGATGCTCATATGTATAGTATATATACACACGTCACCAAAATCGTTCAAAACGCCTCCTCCAAAATCCCAAATCTGACAACTCCCTCGAACGGGGACATCTCTAAAAATACTTCCTCGCCTATATTGAACTCCAACTCTGGTCCCATGACCACGTTTGCTACCTTCAATCTGAATAATTTCATCCTTACTATGTATTGAGCACTATCCCCTTTCATAAGTCAATCATGTACTTTGACATTCCATGGTTCATTAATTTAGTCAGTTATAATCCAACTTCTCTAACTCCTTTATTCTAATTTCATATCTAAGTTCTCTTTGCTATAATTTACTCAAACCCTAAATTCTCTACTCCGATCCTCCTTAAAGACTTTGTACTCAAACCGTTCTAAGGTACTCATCGTAACCTTAAATCGCTTCTGAAGATTCTTCTCACTCCCATATAATTATTCGTTCATCAATCTTATTGTTTGCAACTTGTTGTAGACTAAGCTACATTGTTGCTACACATTTCTTCAAATTCTTAAGTTCTCAAGCCTCACTCCATAGTAATTCTATCCACTTAACCACAATTCAAATCTCCGAAACTGCCTAACTAAATTCCTTCTGTATATACTCTCAACAATATTTCATCTAAATTCTCAATTCTCAAGCTCATACCTAGCACCGCTAAGAAGATACTACTCTAAATCTCCTCGGGTCACGTTTGTTTCGACTAAGTACCTTAATTAAATTTCTAAGTCATTGATTTTCACCGGATAGACTGAACTCCCACAAAATCCTTGTCGATAATCTACCATCTCATCGACGTAGCTCTTCAAAATTTTCCTTAATTAAAGCCTCTAACATTTATCATTTAATTCGTCTATCTCCAACCAATATTAATAGAAATTATGCACTTGCACTCTCAGCTTATTCCTAAGTTTCCCGATATAATCATATATATTTCATTTCCACAACATACATACTAGCGTACAGAATTTCAATTCCAATTCCTTAATTTCCTTGTGATTTGCTATGCTCCTCCACTGCTGATCATTTTACCTCCCATCCAAATACCTCAACTATGTTTATACAATTTTAATCAGCTCTTATACTACTTGATCGAGCAAGACCAAGCACTCGACACTTCTACTATCATCATTCCTCTTTATTGATAAGATACTATTAAACTCTTATATTTTCAATTGAATCATTCAAAACTACACTTCTCCAAAGTTAATCCCCTTTCTATCATCAAATTTAACTCTGCTACTATGTTCCTCCGAACAAAAATTGTACTCAAATTCTGAAGTCCTAACCTTGGTATCCTTAAGTATTTCTTCTATTGAGTAACACCAAATATTTAAGAAATTGTTTCTTTATCCTGAACTTTCCCCTTCAAGCTGTTCAATCATATTCTAAAACTGGTTACCTAGAATGCGCATCACACCCCCCTTGTTACTAAGCACCTCATTATAATTTTAATCATAAGATTTTTGATATTCTCACTATTTACTGGCTTCGTCACAGTACGATAGTTACAAGTCCTCACATTGATGGCCATCTCCTGGAGTAATGGTCCTATTTGATCACTGGATATAACTCCATACAACGTTATCCTCAAGCTCCCATTGATTTCTTAAGGCCTTGAACTATACCTTATATCCCTCCTATGTCCTTGAGTTATACCGCTAAAATATAGTCTCTAAATTCCTAAATTAAATTATACTACATACTCCTCCATCATCTATTTCCTCAACTTCTCATTGATCAAATTTATCCTCGCGTATGACTCTTCGATTTACTTACACCTCTAACTATCCCATCGACACTCTACGCAACCTTTCCAGCAGCATAGTACTGTGGGCAACTGCCATCAGGTACATGAATTTCTTTATACGTATGAAAAAGGCTATGCATCTAACTTAACCACGAATGCAACGAACAAGTGCATCGCATTGGAGTCACTCAAGGTATATGCAGGTACAAAATTTACTAATATAGTACCTTACACCGTGGTTGGTTGGTCATTACTGCCCAACTCAATCTTGGTGAATACTCTCGATATTGTGCACGTCGAACCCCTCTTCAATCTGGGCAATCTCTACTAACGTGGCCCACCCCGTTACAATTGAAACATCGGGTAACTCTGGGTTTCGAGAAATCTCTTGAAAAATGTCTGGCTTCATTGCAGTTATAACATCTCCCTGAAATCAACCTGCACTCGCCCAGATGATATCTCAAACACTCCTGACACCGGAGATACCTCCCAGCCTCCTTTACCCGCTTGTTGCTCCCCTAGATGCTAGAGCTGTCACTGGGCCTCTTCAAGCTCTTCTGCTGGAGCGATCTCTCCCTTCAATCTACAGAAACATTAGCGCTAAGCTGGCCCTGATCCTCTCGACTCATAAACGGTTCCAGTTGCTGAAACTGGCGGTTGGCCAACTCAGTAAGCTGTCTGACGGCGTCATCCATATCACCTATCATCGACCCGGTCTTTTAACCATAGTATAAATCCTATACACAATAACATCTAATAAGCCTAAGTAAAAGACAAGGGTTCTAAGAAATACTTACAGTTGTCGGAGTACGTCGTGCGGGAATCGGCGCTGTTAGGCATTCTTCTGAATAGTTTGACTCACTGACTCTAATACCCGTAACATTCCCTGCTACTATTGATTGACTGTCCCTTGTACTTCCTCCCAAAGCGGTGTGGGAATTGTGACAGGTTCTTATGCCTTCACAATCCACCCCCGTCTATATGGGCCAGACACTTCCGTCGGCCACACTTACGGTTGAGTAAAAGCTCTGATACCATATCTGTAACGTCTCGAGAACCTGCTCGTTCCCGGTTCGTACACATCTTCTACTCACTCACTATACTCGGAAATTTGGAGTAAAAATTTAAAACTTTTGTCACTCGACTTAAAACAACATTTTTGAAAATATTTTACACAATATCGCAGTGGAAAACTAGATTAAAACTATTTTAAATAAAATTTCATTTTTCAAACATAAAACAGAGCAATCGATCGACATTTGTAAACGTCGGTCGACACTTAGGTTGTTTCGGGTTTTTCAGCAGTCAACACTGGGGACACGGGTCGACACTTTTAAATTCCTCCCACAGAGCGGTCGACACCTGCTTTCACAGGTCGACACCTTCGTCTTCTCTGTTTTCCAGCTGTCGAGCCTTGTGGCCGACACTCTACCAGATTTATACTGACCGGTCGATACTTACAATCATAGGTCGACACCTACTTCGGTTATGCC
This sequence comes from Begonia peltatifolia, assembly GCA_022433055.1. NCBI lineage: Eukaryota > Viridiplantae > Streptophyta > Magnoliopsida > Cucurbitales > Begoniaceae > Begonia > Begonia peltatifolia. The sequence continues at coordinate 7,289,880 of CM039529.1, read as the reverse complement.
CGCGTAGGTCGACCCTCGCGGTCGATACTTGTAGGGTCTGGTTGACCACTATGTCTATCGGTCGACACTTCCTTCCCAGAACTCAGTTTAAAAACCTTAAAAACTTCACAAAAACGAATCTATTTCAACTCAACACTAAAAATAACCAGACGCATATTTTTCCATTAACTCAAAATCATTATTTACATGAAGAAAACGACTACTCAACTTTGAAATCCATCTATATACTCATCTAACTAAAAGCATCGTAAAATCATTTCGTTTACACCAAAAACACATACCTATACCCAATATAGTCAAAACGCCCTAACAGCAGGCCAGATTGTCCACGTGTGCACTGCTACAACTGCCTCCTAGTCCTGAGCTCGCTTTGAGTACTCAACGACTTTCACTTGTCACCTACATCACAGAACTCAACTATTAGATTAATACTAAGTAAGTAATGCATAAAACACCATACTAAAATCAAACACTTTCTAACACATGCAGTTTCTACAGTTTCGTCTATACTTTCGGTTTCATCTCTTTCTTGCATCTTCTTTATCTTTTTACTACTAGCTTCTTCTTTACGTGCTAGATCATGTTGACATGCCTCGCGATTCACCTCTCGGGACAAGGCCAACCTCAATCTAGTAAAGTGACACACATCGAGGTCCATCTCTCGGAATAAGGTCACCACGTAAAGCAGAGGAATAGTGATACACCTTGCGGTCCACCTCTCGGGACAAGACCACTCAACCCCACCTTTATTATCTTTTTATATATCTTATCGTTTCATTCGTTTCGTCTAATTTTACTGTTTCACTTCGTAAAAACATGAAAATTCCTTTTCGTTTCGTCTCGTAAATTAAAACCATGATGCACAATCAATAAAGCATAGCATAAAATAAACGTGCAATGCATCCTACCGTACTTTGATGTAGGCCCGAGGGCAGAACTTTTACTACATTACTTACCTAGCGTCCTTAGCACACGTGCACTGCTCGCTAACTGGAGAACCTATAAAACCACACATTTATCATCTGTACTTTTCCTTCAAATTCATAAAACTTTAAAGGAAGCAACACTCTCACGACTAATATAACTAACCCAAAATCCTATACAATTTCTGATCAAATTCAGAATCGTATAACTTGTCCAATACTCGTCCGATTTGAACGATTCAAAATGTTACGGGTTCCTTAGGATGTCTACTTTCTAACGGTTTCACCAATTTCCTAATCCCACACCTACAGCTTGGCCGAATGAAACCCGTTTGTAACCCGTGTCGTTCGGTTATCTACACACTTAATATTCTCCATAAAAACTAATAATGTACTCCTATTACTGGCTTAAACACCAACAAACGAATACAAATGACTTAAACTTCTAAATTTCGTATCTACCTCTTAATATTTACTAAAACTACCCAATACTCACTATGCTTCACTTTTTACCGCTCAACATCACTAGAGAACTAACTATCTACTAAGAAATAAGAAGAAATTACCGAAAATTAAAGAAACGAAGAAGAACGGAGGAGATCGCATGCAGTGGCTCTCGCGGGTGGGGAAAGAGGAACCGAAGGGGAGGGGGAGAAGGAGAACTGAAACAGGAGGGGGGGATTCCGTTCCTCCCCTCTGTTTTACTTATTTATTATTATTTTTTTAATAATAATAATCCTAATTATTATTTCGCCTTTAACCATTAATCGTTTAATAAATCTGTTATATATTCTGATTCCGGCTGGATTATTAAATTTTTTTCTCCTACATTAGCGTCAAAATAATTTTTTACTTAAGGGTAGAAATTCTCTGCTCTCAATTCCGACCAAATTCTGCTGTTTACTGCTCCGAAAATCAAAAAATTATTGAACGGAAATTTTGAGAGTTCCATTTTACTCTTTTTAAAAGAAATTTTGTCGTCAAAATTTGCTTAATGATCACTTCTTGATATTGATGCTGATAAATACATGGTCTCATAATAGGCTCTCTTCGAACAGCGTCAAATCGACCTTAACATTTTAGTTCTTAAACATCATTATGGTAAACTTGTGATCGTTTTACTTATTCTCAAGTTTGTTCCATCCAATTACTTCATGGTTTTTCATGTATATTCTAAATTTTAGTAGTTCACTAACTAAGATCTTAATCTCATGTTTTCTCCCATTAAGATTTCAATCTAATGATTCTCTAGATCATAATTTGTACAAGAATAAATCTATCAACTTATGACGACGAAAACCCTCAGTATAGAGAAATATGATACTCTTATGTATAGTATATATATACACACGTCACCAAAATCGTTTAAAACGCCTCCTCCAAAATCCCAAATCTGACAACTCCCTCGAACGGGGAGATCTCTGAAAATACTTCCTTGCCTATATTGAACTCCAACTCTGGTCCCATGACCGCGTTTGCTACCTTCAATCTGAATAATTTCATCTTTACTATGTATTGAGCACTATCCACTTTCATAAGTCAATCATGTACTTTGACACTCCATAGTTAATTAATTTAGCGAGTTATAATCCAACTTCTCTAAGTCATCTATTCTAACTTCATATCGAAGTTTTATTTGCTAAAATTTACTCAAACCCTAAATTCTCTACTCCGATCATCCTTAAGACTTCGTACTCAAACCGTTCTAAGGTACTCATCGTAACCTTAAATCGCTCCTGAATATTCTCCTCGCTCCTATATAATTATTCGTTCATCAATCTTATTGTTTGCAACTTGTTGTAGACTAAGTTACATTGTTGCTACAAATCTCTTCAAATTCTTAAGTCCTCAAGCCTCACTCCATAGTAATTCTATCCACTTAACCACAATTCAAATCTCCGAAACCGCCTAACTAAATTCCTTCTCTATATCCTCTCAACAATATTTCATCCAAATTCTCAATTCTCAAGCTCATACCTAGCACCGCTAATAAGATACTACTCTAAATCTCCTCGGGTCACGTTTGTTTCGACTAAGTACCTTAATTAAATTTCGAAGTCCTTGATTTTCACCGGATAGACTGAATTGCCACAAAATCCTTGTCGATAATCTACCATCTCATCGACGTAGCTCTTCAAAATTTTCCTTAATTAAAGCCTCTAACATTTATCATTTAATTTGTCTATCTCCAACCAATATTAATAGAAATTATGGACTTGCACTCTCAACTTATTCCTAAGTTTCTCGATATAATCATATATATTTCATTTCCGCAACATACATACTAGCGTACAAAATTTCAATTCCAGTCCCTTAACTTGTGATTTGCTATGCTCCTCCACTGCTGATCATTCTACCTCCAATCCAAATACCTCAACTATGTTTATACAATTTTAATCAGCTCTTATATTACTTGATCAAGCAAGACCAAGCACTTGACACTTCTACTATCATCATTCCTTTTTATTGATAAGATACTATTAAACTCTCATATTTTCAATTGAATCATTCTAAACTACACTTCTCCAAAGTCAATCTCCTTTCTATCATCAAATTTAACTCTGCTACTATGTTCCTCCGAACAAAAATTGTACTCAAATTCTGAAGTCCTAACCTTGGTATCCTTAAGTATTTCCTCCATTGCGTAACACCAAATATCTAAGAAATCTTTTCCTTATCCTGAACTTTCCCCCTCAAGCTGATCAACCATATTCTAAAACTGGTTACCTAGAATGCGCATCACACCCCCCTTGTTACTAAGCACCTCATTATAATTTTAATCATAAGATTTTCAATATTCTCACTATTTACTGGCTTCGTCACAGTACGATGGTTACAAGTACTCACATTGATGGCCACCTCTTAAAGTAATGGTCCTATCCGATCACTGGATATAACTCCATACAACGTTATCCTCAAGCTCTCATTGATTCCTTAAGGCCTTGAACTATACCTTATATCCCTCCTACAACCTCGAGTTGTACAGCTAAAATATAGTCTCTAAATTCCTAAATTAAATTATACTACATACTCCTGCATCATCTATTTCCTCAACTCCTCATTGATCGAATTTATCCTCGCGTATGACTATTCGATTTAGTTAAACCTCTAACTACCCCATTGACACTCTACGCAACCTTTCCAGCAGCATAGTACTGTGGGCAACTGCCATCAGGTACATAAATTCCTTTATACGTATGAAAAGGGCTATGCATCTAACTTAACCACGAATGCAACGAACGAGTGCGTCGAACTGTAGTCACTCAAGGTATATGCAGGTACAAAATTTACCAATATAGTACCTGACACCGCGGTTGGTTGGTCATTCCCACCAAACTCGATCATGGTGAATACTCTCGGTGTTGTACGTGTCAAACTCCTCTTCAAGGCTGGGCAATCTCTACTAATGTGGCCCACTCTGTTGCAATTGAAACATCGGGTAACTCTGGGTTTCGAGCAATCTCTTGGAAAATGTCCAGTTTCATTGCATTTATAACATCTCCAAGAAATCAACCTGCACTCGCCCGGATGATATCTCAAACACTCTTGACACCGGGGATACCTCCCAGCCTCCTTTACCCGCTTGTTGCTGCCCTGGATGCTAGAGCTGTCACTAGGCCTCTTCAAGCTCTTCTGCTAGGGCGATCTCTCCCTGCAATCTACAGAAACATTGGCGCTAAACTGGCCCTGATCCTCTCGACTCATAAACCGTTCCAGTTGCTGAAACTGGCGGTTGGCTAACTCAGTAAGCTGTCTGACGGCGTCATCCATATCACCTATCGTCGACGCGGTCTTTTAACCATAGTGTACATCCTATACACAATAACATCTAATAAGTCTAAGTAAAAGATGAGGGTTCTAAGAAATACTTACAGTTGTCGGAGTACGTCGTGCGACAATCGGCACTGTTAGGCATTCTTCTGAATGGTTTGACTCAGTGACTGTAATACTCGTAACATCCCCTGCTACTACTGATTGACTGTCCCCTGTACTTCCTCCCAAGCGGTGTGAGAACGGTGACAGGTCCTCATGCCTTCACAATCCACCCCCGTCTATAGGGGCAGGATACTCTCGTCGGCCACAATTCTGGTTGGGTAAAAGCTCTGATACCATATTTGTAACGTCCTGAGAAACTACCTGTTCCCGATTCGTACACATTTACTACTCACTCACTATACTTGAAAAATTGGAGTAAAATTTAAAACTTTTGTTACTCGACTTAAAACGACATTTTTGAAAATATTTTACACAGTATCACAGTGGAAAACTAGATTAAAAATAAAATTTTATCGATCGACACTTGGGTTGTTTCGGATTTTTCAGTGGTCGACACTGGGGACACGGGTCGACACTTTTAAATTCCTACCAGAGAGCGGTCGACACCTGCTTTCATAGGTCGAAACCTTCGTCCTCTCTGTTTTCCAGCGGTCCAGCCTTGCAACTAACACTCTACCAAATTTACACTAACTGGTTGACACTTACAATCATAGGTCAACACCTACTTCGGTTCCGTCTGCGTAGGTCGACCCTCGCGGTCAACACTTGTAGGGTTTAGTCGATCACTATGCCTATCGGTCGACACTTCCTTCCCATAACTCAGTTTAAAAACCTTAAAAACTTCACAAAAACTAATCTATTTCAACTCGACACTAAAAATAACCCGACGCATATTTTTCCATCAACTCAAAATCATTATTTACATAAAGAAAATGACTAGTCAAGTTTGAAATCCATTTATACACTCATCTAACTCAAAACATCGTAAAATCATTTCGCTTACACCAAAAACCCATACCTATACCCAACATAGTCAAAACGCCCTAACAGTAGGCTAGATCGTCCACGTGCGCGCTGCTACAACTGCCTCCTAGTCCTGAGCTCGCTTTGAGTACTCACCGACTTTCACGTCGTCACCTACATCACAGAACTCAACTATTAGCCTAATGATAAGTAAGTAATGCATAAAACACCATACTAAAAGCAAACACCTTCTAACACATGCAGTTTCGTCTCTACTTTCGTTTTCGTCTATTTCTTGCATCTTCTTTATCTTCTTACTACTAGGTTTTTCTTTACGTGCTAAATCAAGGTGACACACCTCGCGGTGCACCTCTCGAGATAAGGCCAAGCTCAATCTAGTAAAGTGACACACATCGCGGTCCACCTCTCGAGACAAGGTCACCACGCAAAGCAGAGTAATAGTGATACAACTCGCGGTCCACCTCTCGGGACAAGACCACTTAACCTCACATTTATTATCTTTTTACGTATCTTTCGTTTCATTCATTTCATTTCATCTTACTGTTTCACTTCGTAAAAATATAAAAATTCCTTTTCATTTCGTCTCGTAAATTAAAACCATGATGCACAATCAATAAAGCATAATATAAAATAAACGTGCAATGCATCCTACTGTATTGTGATGTAGATCCAAGGGCAAAACTTCTAGTACATTACTTACCTGACATCCTTAGCACTCGTGCACTGCTCGCTAACTGTAGAACCTATAAAACCATACATTTATCAGCTCTACTTTTCCTTCCAATTCATAAAACTTTAAAAGAAGTAACGCTCTCACGAATAATCTAACTAACCCAAAATCCTATACAATTTCTAACCAAATTTAGAATCGCATAACTTGTCAAGTACTCGTCTGATTTGAACGATTCAAAATGCTACGAGTTCCTTAGGACGTCTACTTTCTAACGGTTTTACCAATTTTCTAATCCCATATCTACAGCTTGGCCGAACGGAACCCGGTCCGTAACCCGAGTCGTTCGGTTATCTACACACTCAATATTCTCCATAAAAACTCATAAGATACTTCTATTACTAGGTTAAACACCAACACACGAATACAAATCGACTTAAACTTCCAAATTTCGTATATCTCTCTTAAGGTTTACTAAAACTACCCAATACTCACTATACTTCACTTTTTACCGCTCAACATCATTAGAGGAATAACTATCTACTAAAAAATAAGAAGAAATTACCGAAAATTGAAGAAACGAAGAAGAACGAAGGAGATCGCATGCAGTGGTTCTCGCGGGTGGGGAAAGAGGAACCGGATGGGAGGGGGAGAAGGAGAACCGAAACGGG
>CM039529.1:6945061-7270403 GCA_022433055.1 Begonia peltatifolia | reverse complement strand
GAGAGAGAGAGAGAGAGAGAGAGAGAGAGAGAGAGAGAGAGAGAGAGAGAGAGAGAGCGATCGGGAGGGAGTTTCCGACCATCGATCACCGAGGGTGAGACGCCAGTGCGCGGAGTGTTCCGACGATTTGTCAACCGAGCGTGAGAGTTCGAGTCTTTCCAGCTTTTCCAAGGATTTGGCTCGGTATATGGGTCGATTTAGGCTGTGAATGTGAGTGCTTAGAGAACATACAGTGAGTGTCCGGTGGAGGAGGAAAAAGGGCTGAGGAGAGGTTGAGCCGGAATTTGAGTTCAAGCTCGAATTTTCTGATTTTAGTTCAGATTATGCCGAATTGATGTGGAATGTGACTAACTGTATATAGAAATTTTAGAATTTGAATTGAAATCAAAATCGGATTTTTGTTTTGTGTAAGAACAGATTCTATTTTTGGCCGTCTTGGCCTGGTTTCGGTTGATCGTTTTCAATTCTATTTTTGTAGGTTAAAATAGGTTGTTAGAGGAACGTTTGGCTGTTGGAATCGTTCGATTCCGATATCCGACGTAAAAGTTATGCGCGTCGGAAGTTTATGTCAAATTTTGGACCGAATCAAATTGCTGAGCATTTTTCGTAGAATTGTGACGCATGATATTTGCATGACTGTTTTTAATGCGTAAAACTAGTTTTGAGTGAGTTTTGGTTGAAGAAAACAAAAATGTGAAATTTGGATAAAAATGGTAGATTCAGTTTTTGGTGTTTTTCACCTATCTGCGGCTTACCGTTTTAAAATCCGTCCTACTATGTTAGACTAGGTTCCTAAGGGAACGCTTAGCCTCTTGAATCACTCGGTTCCGATAAAGGATGCAAAAGTTATGGGCGTCCGAAGTTTAGGCTAGTTTTAGGCCGAACCAAATTAGCGACACGTTTTAGTTGGAATTTCATGGGTTTAGTTAAGGGATATTATTTTAGCATATTTGGTGAATTTTGAAGCGAATATTGATGAGTGATTGTTTGTGTTTTAGGTTGAGGCATTTTTGACGAAACTGTGCGTCGAGTGAGCTTAGGACGCCATGTAAGTAGTGCATGCATGTGTTTTGCCCAAGTGGGCCTACACCGTAAAACTTTAGGATTTATGTTATTGATTGTGGTGTGCGTGCGTATTGTCTGACATGCATTATTTTTTTTTAAAGGAGAACGAAAATAGTTTTGAGTAAATGGTTAGACGCGTGACGGTGGTACCGCGGATCCTACTAGTGTGTGGGCTGGTACGTAACCAACCGCGGATTTCGCTCGAGGAGTGGGCCGGTTGGGCCGTCACGTGGCGTGTATGTATTGACGGTGAGGATGATGGGTAGTGGTACCGCAGATCTGACTAGTGTGTAGGCTGGTGCAACACCAGTCGCGGATTCCGCTCGAGAAGTGGGCCGGCTGGACTGTCACGAAATGTGTGTGTGGTAACTGTGGCCCCGTTGCTGGGGAGGCTGGGACGGGGCGAAGTGTCATGGTGTAGTGTGGCGCGAGTTACACCCTTACCCTGATGTGATTGCTATGTGGTGATGCGTGTGTGTAGCTTGTGGGCTTCGTTGCTGGGGAGTCCGGGACGGTGGCGACGTGTCAGGGTGGAGGGTGGCGCTAAGCTCCTCCTTACTCTGGTGCGGCTACATCACGCGTCATAGATGTGACAACATGAGTGTGAGTGTAGAGACTGCATGTGATGGGATTGCATTGTCGGTTTTTACTTTCATATTGTACTACTTACTGAGCGTTAGGCTTATGTTGTGTGTTCTATGGTGTAAGTGCTGACGATATTGCTGGTGAGCCTCGAAAGCCTAGTCCTAAGGCATAGGACGGTTGGCGGCGTGCGACTGAGGCACCGGACAACGGTTTGTTAGGACGACCCGACCCGTGGAGATGGTAGGTGATGGTGAGATGTGTTTGGGTTGTTGTTTTGTGTCAGGATATTTATGTGGATAGAGGAGTTCGTATAGAAGTCAGTTGTAGAGGATTGTATAGAGTGATTGTAGTGTTTTGGGGACGCGTACGTATTTTTATATGTTATAGTATGATGTTGCTCTATATTGTGGACTTTCCTCATTTGTAGTTGATGGATTTGTTGTTTTTAAACCTCGATTTGGTTATGGAGTTTTCTCTGGATAGATATTTCTAGTTTTCTGGTGAACTGTGTGCAGAGTTTTATTTTTGGGATAGCCAGTTTTTAGGCGTTACTCTGCCGAAATTTTGGAAGAAAGGTTGGGAGTCGAGAGGATATGAAATAGGTCGGGGTGTGTACAGTTGTAATAACCCGGGAATTTCGAATTTTATATTTTTATTTTTGGAATTTTTAGTTTAATCCCGGTCGGAGTTTTGAGAAATATTTCAACGGGAAAGATTTAAATTATAAGGCTCGAGGCCTACTTTTATGATGGTTTCTGGAATTTAAAGTCGGGAGGTCGAGAAATTTACGAAATTTCAGAAGATTTGAACACGTGAGGGCAGTTTTGTAATTTGGTTTAAAAAAAAAAAAAAAAGTTTTAAAACACCCGAATGGCTTCGGGAAGAAGCCATTCGGATGTCTTCACCACGCACCCAAGTGCCGAGAGGAGACAACCGGGAGCAGGGGCAATCAGGTGCCGGAATCGGAGCTGCGACGGCCGACGAGCGCGAGTGTAAGGTGTGAGTTGCGAGCAGAGGCTGCTATTCCGACGAGACAGGACCGTTCGATTCCAGCAGCTCGAGTTCCCGAAGTGAAAGCCGAGTGTTTCGGCCGACGACTACGAAGGGTGAATTTCCGACCAAGTCTGCACTGACTATTTGAGAGCCTTGCTGGAGTCCCTTTTTCCCGCTGGGTACAGAACTCTATTTCTCGGTAAGCCTTTTCCCCTCTTGCTGCCGCCTCATTAATTTTGGTTTAGCCAAACTTAGTGCTCGGCCTACTTTCGTCATTGATGAGAATTGGCCGCAAGGTTATAGCGTAGCACGATAGTAATGCCGTGGGTTTAAGGTAAACCGAAGGGAACCTTCTCAGTTTCCTGTTTTGGCCGAGCTTAGTGCTCGGCCTCCTTGCAATTTCAGTGAGCTTGGCCGAGAGATATGGACGAAATAGGGATAGTTGTGTGTGGAAGTTTGTAAATTTAAGTTTGAAATCAAAAATCAACCGTGGCTTGTGGAGGGGCAGTTTGGTTTTTAACTATTTTGGCCTAGTTTTGGCTAATTGTTTTAAGTTCTATTCTTGTGGGATGAATTAGGCTGTTAGAGGGACGTATGGCCGCTGGAATCGTTCGATTCCGACATCCGACGCAAAAGTTATGCGCGTCGGAAGTTTATGCGAGATTTTGGTTTAAGTCAATTTAGTGACAGTTTTTCGTGGGAATTCGACGTGTGAGAGTAGTATAGCCATTTCGATGCATATAACTAGTTGGGAGTGAGTTTTGGTTGAAGGGAAGTGAAAATGTGAGATTTTGATGAAAATGGCAGATTCGATTTTGGCATTTTTCGCCTATCTGCGGCCTACCGATTTAAAATCCGTCTTAGTATGTTAAACTAGGTTCCAAAGGAGACGTTTAGCCACTTGAATCGTTTGATTTCGTTGGCAGACGCAAAAGTTATGCGCGTCCGAACTTTAAGCTAGTTTTCGGCCGGACCCAAACCGATGGACTGTTTTAGTTAGAATTTCATGAGTGTGGTTAAGGAAGATTATTTTTAGCTATTTGGTGAACTTTGAGATAGATACTGATGAGGGTTTGGTTGTATTTTAGGTTGAGCCTTCCTTTTGGCGAAGTTGTGCATCGAGCGAGCTTAGGACGCCAGGTAAGTAGTGCATGTATGTGTTTTGCCCAAGTGGGCCTACACTGTAGAACTTTAGTGTTTATGTGATTGATTGCGGTGTGTGTGCGTATTGTGTGACATGCATCATATTTTTCTTAAAACGGGAACGAAAATGATTTTTAGCATGCTTTGATGTATGAGGTGAGACGTATGGCGGTGGTACCGCGGATCCCGCTAGTGTGCGGGCCGGTGCTTCACCAGTCGCAGATCCTACTCGAGGGGTGGGCCGGCTGGGCCGTCATGCGGCGTGAAAGTGTTGACGGTGAGGATATGGGCAGTGGTACCGCGGATCCTACTAGTGTGTGGGCCGGTGCAACACCAGTCGCGGATCCTACTCGAGGGGTGGGCCGGCTGGGCTGTCGCGAAACGTGTGTGTGTGGCAACTGTGGCCCCATGCTGGGGAGGCTGGGACGGGGGCGACGTGTCAGGGTGTAGAGTGGCGCGAGGTACACCCTTACCCTGATGTGGTTGCCGTGTGGTGATGCGTGGGTGTAGCTTGTGGGCCTCGTTGCTGGGGAGTCCGGGACGGTGGCGATGTGTTAGGGTGTAGGGTGGCGTGAGCTTCCTCCTTACCCTGGTGCGGCTGCACTACGCGTCACAGATGTGACAACATGAGTGTGAGTGTAGAGACTGCATGTGATAGGATTGCATTGTCGGCTTTTACTTTCATATCGCATTACTTACTGAGCGTTAGGCTTATGTTGTGTGTTATGTGGTGTAGGTGCTGACGATACCGCTGGTGAGCCTCGAGTGCCTAGTCCTGAGGCTTAGGATGGTTGGCGGCGTGCGACTGTGGAATCGGATGGCGGACTTTTATTAGGGCGACCTGACCCGTGGATATGGTAGGTTGTGGCCTGGTCGGTTTGTGGGTTTTCTTTCTTTTGCGGTGGTTATGTACGGAGGATGGGATTGATTGTTGTATATGCGTCAGTGTATAGCTGTATATGGAGTGCGTGTGATTTTGGTAACGTACGCGGATATTTTCCATGTTAGAGTATGTTATTTCTCTATACTGGAGACTTTCTTCATTTGTATTTGACGGATTTTCGTCGCGCTTCTTACTCTGATTTGGGTTGGGATGATTTCTCTGGATGATGGATAGGTAAATATTGTTGGATTTTGGTGAATTGTGTGCAGGGTTAAATTTTGGGGTAGCCAGTTTTTAGGCGGTACTCTGCTGAAATTTCGGGAGAGGGGTTGAGGTTCGAGAGGATACGAAATATGTCAAGGTGTGTGTATGATGAATGCTAGAGGAGTTCATATGAGTGTGGATGTGCGGCGTGATCGCAGGTGCGCGGGGCACGCGGCCCTGTGGGTGCACACGGGTCATGCGGCGCCGGGTGAGGGCGTGCGCGCGGACGTGCTGTACAGAGGCAGAGTGCGTGGGGCACGTGGCGCTGTGAGCGTGCGCGAGATACAGTGACGTTGGGTTGGCACCTGTGGCACCGCGGTGGTGTATGCGGGGTGTCGGAGTGGGGACGTGAGTGCTTGGGACCGGACTGGGTAGTTCGTGGGGAGCGTGGGGTTCTTTCCTAGGATTTCAAGTGTTACCGTTTTATCTCAAATTGTTTTAAATGGTTTTCTTTTCCGCTGCGTAGTTTTATGTTGAGGACTTCGTGTTTCCTCTTCGGGACGCGAGTTGTTTTTTTTGAATCGAGTCGAAAAATTTTCATACTCACAAATGTGCTTTTGAAAATGATTTGAAAACAAAAGGGGTATTGAATTGAGTTAGTTGTGTCAAGTGTTAGTGTGTGTGTAGTGTGTAGATGCACTGTAGCGCACCGGGGACGTGTGGGTTCTCGGGGTGTTACAACAGTGAGGTACTAGAGAAGTGTGGATGGGTGCGGGAGTGCGGTTTGGTCGCAGGTGCGCGGGGCACGCAGCCCTGCGAGTGTGCACGGGTCGTGCGGCGTCAGGTGAGGGTGTGCGAGCGGACGTGCTGTACAGAGGCAGGTTGCGTGGGGCACGTGGCGCTGTGAGCGTGCGCGTGACGCGGTGATGTTAAGTTGGCGCGCGCGGCACCGTAAGAGTGCATGCGGGGCGCCGAAGTGGAGACGTGGGCGAGCAGCACCAAATGTGTGTGGTTCGTGGTGTGTGTTGGACTCCTTCCTAGGGTTTCAAGTTTTGTTGTCTTATTTATAAAACTATCTTAAATTATCTTTTCCACTGCGTATTTTATATTGAGGATTTCGTGTTCCTTCTTCGGGGCGCGAGTTGTTTTCGAATCGAGTCAAAAAGTTTTATACGCACAAATGTTCTTTTGAATATGATTTGAAAATGAAAGTGGTATTAAATTAAGTGAGTTTGTGTCAAGTTTCTGTATGTCATAGTGTGTAGACGTACTGTAGCGCACCGAGAACGTGTGGTTTCTCGGGGCGTTACACATCCAGGGATAGAATTTCAACCCCAAAAATCAAGTGCAGCCCGAGTTACAGATATTCAAAGTTGTTGTTTGTCCAGTGAAGCTGCACAAATCCGTTTTTAATGTGCCTTGAAGTCTTCCAAGATTTTTCTATTCCTATGCTTGACGACCTAAATCCCAACATTGTGATACCAGACTTATAAGTAATAAAATTTGAACTTAAGTCGGTAATATTTCAAATGCTTTAGGTATTTGGACTATTTAGTGGCATGGTATCTGAGAATCTGCATGGTTCGTCTCAAAGTTTTTGGTGAAGTAAGTGATTCATTTAATTTTCTTTGAGTATCGGCAGAAGCATTAAAACTCAAGTTGTTTCCATATTCTTTGAGAGATAAAGCACGTCTTTGGTTCAATGGTATTATGTCAAGCACTATCACTATCTGGAGAGATTTAGCAAAGAAATGTATCATGAAATATTACCCACCTGTTAAAAATACCAAGATGAGAAATGATATCACAAATTTTCAACAAGTTTAAAGAATTGTTAAGACAACATCCTAACCATGGGATACCATACTGGATATAGCTAGAGACATTTTACAATGAGCTTAGTGAGTAAACAACGTCAATCATAGATGCTACAGTCAATGACACTCTCTTATCAAAGTCATATAATGAGGCATATGAATTATTAGAGAAGATGACAGTGAATAATTATCAATGGCCATTAGACAAAACATATTCAACTCGTGTTGCTAGAGTTCACGAGTTGGATGAAATAACTATGTTAAATGCTAAGGTTCCAATGTTGGAAAACATTATAAAATTGATGAACATTTCAGTGAGTTCAACGATAAGGGAAGTTTCACTCATTTTTTGTCGAGAATATCATAACTATAACTTATCTCCTACAAATCTAGAATCATTGAAATGTGTAGGTTATAACTTGAACAATAACCTATATTCCCACACTAATAATCCTTGTTGGAATAAACATCTAAACTTTTAATAGAATTCATAAGCAACATGATGCAACAACACAAGGTAATGCTACAGGAGCTTATCTTCCAAGTTTCTCACAACTAACACGCAATGCAGTGCGTCAAGCTAAATTAGATAATTTTTCCAGAGAATATGCATAAAAAATAGATATTATCTTGTAGAATTTAGTTGCTTCAATAAAATATTTGGATAATCAAGTGGATCAGACAACTCAAACAATATATAAGAAATTTTGGATGATTACCGAGTGATCATAAGTGCCACAAAGTTTAGAGAAAGAACAATGCAAATCCATTTCGTTAAGGAATGAGGAATTTTAAGACTGTTAAAGATCAATCAGAACCAAAGAAGAACGGTGAGGAAGTACAAGAAGAAACAGTGGTAAGGAATAAGGCAAGAGGAAAAGAAAACATTTTAAAAAGCAATGTTGTAACATTACCATAGCAACCAGATGCAGAATTTAGAAAAGAAAAACCACCTCAACCGTTTATTCAACAACTTCAAACACATCAACAAGATGAGTAGTTAAGGAATTCTTAGATGTTTTTAAGCAGATCCATAACAATATCCCATTTGTGTAGGCCTCGAAAAAAATGTTGAGCTATACCAAATTTATGACTAATATTCTATCTAAAAAGAGAAAAGTTGGAGAGTTCAAAACGGTGGCCATCACAGAAGAAAGCAGCTACACATTGCAGAATAAACTGCCTCCAAAGCTCAAAGACCTGTAAGTTATACTATTACATGTACTGTAGGGAGTTGGCAAGGTATGTGATCTTGGAACAAGTATAAATTTAATGTCAATGTCAATATTCAGAAAGTTGGGAATCAGAGGAGCTCATCCTATCACATTTTCTCTTTAATTAACAAATCATTATTAGCATGTATTGATGAAAGTAGATAAGTTCATTCTCCTTGTTGACTTTCTTATTTTTGATTATGAAGCAGATGTTGATTTTGATTATTCTGGGATTTCATTCTTAACCATGAGAATGACACTAATTGACGTTGAAAAAGGAGAGCTTACCATGCAGGTAAACAATCAACAAGTCACTTTCAATGTACTTTAAGCCAAAATTTCCTAATTACGTTGAAGAATGCTCAATGTAGATGTTCTAAATTTGGTGCGAGCTAAAGAAAGGAACAATTTCTATGTAACACCCCAGGAAATCCACACGTTTCCGGTGCGCTACAGTACGTCTACACGATATGATATACAGAAACTTGGCATAACTCACTCAAATTAATACCAATTTCGTTTTTAAATCATATTTAAAAGAACATTTGTGAGTATAAAAAAAATTTTCGACTTGATTCGAAAACAACTCGCGCCCCGAAGAGGGAACACGAATTCCTCAATATAAAATACGCAGCGGAAAATATAATTTAAAGTAGTTTTAAGAATAATTCAACAAAACTTGAAATCCTAGGAGGGAGTCCAACACACACCTCGAACTACACAAATTCGGTGCCGCGCACCCACGACCCCACTTCGACACCCTACGCGCACCAACTCAACATCACCACGTCACGCGTACGCTCACAGAGCCGCGTGCTCCACGCACCCTGCTCCCGTACAGCACGTCTGCATGCGCGCCCTCACCCGACGCCGCATGACCTATGAGCACCCGCAGGGCCGCGTGCCCCGCGCACCTGCAACCACGCCGCACTCCCACGCCCATCTACACTTCTCTAGCACTCACTGTACACATTTCGACCTATTCCATATCCTCTCGACTCCCAACCTCTCTCCCAAAATTTCGGCAGAGTAACGCCTAAAAACTGGTTATTCCAAAAATTTAAACCCTGCACGCAGTTCACCAGAAACTAGCAATATCTATCTATCAACCATCCAGAGAATCTCCATAACAAAATAATCAGATATTAAAGACAACGAAAACCCATCAACTACAAATGAGGAAAGTCTACCGTATAGAGCATTACCAAGCTTCTACATGTAAAGCATACGCATATGTCACCAAAATCACACCCACTCCATAAACCCCTATACAACCGACGTCTATACAACTCGTCTAATCAAATGTACATCAACACAACAAAATAAAATACCCGCAATAGCCAAGTCACCACTTACCGTCTCCACGGGTCGGGTCACCGTAAAAAAATCTGCCGTCCAGTGCCCTGGTCGCACGCTGCCAACCGTCCTATGCCTCAGGACTAGGTTCTCGAGTCTCACCAGCAATATCGTCGGCACCTACACCATAGAACACACAACATAAGTTTAACGCTCAGTAAGTAGTACAATATGAAAGTAAAAGCCGACAATGCAATTCTATCATATGCAGTCTCTACATTCACACTCATGTTGTCACATTTGTGACACGTAGTGTAGCCGTACCAGGGTAAGGAGGAATCCAACGCCACCCTACACCATGACACGTCGCCACCGTCCCGGACTTCCCAACAACGAGGCCCACAAGCTACAAACACGCATCACCACACAGCAACCACATCAGGGTGAGGGTGTACCTCGCACCACAGTACACCCTGACACGTCGCCCCCGTCTCAGCCTCTCCAGCAACGGGGCCATAGTTGCCACACACACTTTTTTTGACAGCCCAGCCGGCCCACACACTAGTAGGATCCGCGGTACCACTGCCCATCATCCTCACTGTCAACACATACACACCGCGTGACGGCCCAGACGGCCCACTCCTCGAGGGAAATCTTCGGTTGGTTACGTACCAGCCCACACATAAGTAGGATCCGCGGTACCACCGCCACGCGTCTCACCACTTACTCAAAATATGCTCTAAACCATTTTTGTTCCCTTTTAAAAAAAATGATGCATGTAAAACAATACGCACGCACACCACAATTAATCACATAAATCCTAAAGTTCTACGATGTAGGCCGACTTGGGTAAAACGCATACATGCACTACTTACCTGGCGTCCTAAGCTCACTCGACGCACAGGTTCGCAAAAAAAAATGCCTCAACCTAAAACACAAACAATCACTCATCAATCTCGCTTCAAAATTCATCAAATAGCTAAAAATAACATCTATTAACTAAACTCATGAAATTCCAACTAAAATGTGTCACCAATTTGGTTCGGCCGAAAACCAGCCTAAAGTTTGGACGAGCATAACTTTTGCGTCCTTTAACGAAATCGAGTGATCCAAGAGGCTAAACTCTTCTTAGGAACCTAGTTTAACATTGTAAGACGGATTTTAAAACGGTAAGCCGCAGCTAGGTGGAAAAATCCCGAAACCGAATCTGCCATTTTTATCCAATTTCACATTTTTATTTTTATTTTTAACCAAAACTCACTAAAAACTAGTTTTACGCATAAAAAACGGCCATGCTACTATCACACGTCACAATTCTACGAAAAACGCTCATTAATTTGACTCGGACCAAAATTCGACATAAACTTCCTATGTGCATAACTTTTGCGTCGGATATCGGAATCGAACGATTCCAGCGGCCATACGTCCCTCTAACAACCTAATTTAATCCACACAAACAGAATTTAAAACAATCAACTGAAGCTAGGTCAAAACGGCTAAACACGGAATCTGCTCTTACACAAAACAAAAATTCGATTTTGATTTCAGTTCAAATTCCACAATTTCTATATGCAGTCAGCCACATTCCACTCATTCATGCATAATCAACTCAAAAATCAGATATTCGAGCACCAGCCCGAATTTTGTTCAATCTCCCCCCTTCGGTCTTTCTCCCTCCCATCGAGCATCTATTGTCTAGAACACTCTCACACACGTAGACCCTCCCTCCAACATAGCATTCAGCAAGTTCATCAACATTGGAGAGAAAAAAACGAGCATAAAGGCTTGGCCAAATTGCTCGTGAACAGAGAGCTTACCTTCGGCTTCCAGCTTGGGAAAATCTGCACTCACACCTCCGCTCAGCTCGTCGGAGCTCCCGGCATCACACCTTGTCGTCGTTTGTCGGTTGATCGTTCTTCGTTTCTCGCTCTCCCTCTCGGTCTCTTTCTCGCCCTCGGTCGCTCCTCTCGGCCTTGGCGAAGAAAACAGAACACTGAACGGCTTTCTCGCGAAGCCGTTCAGTTGTTTTGTTTAAAATTTTTATTTTATTTTTTTATAAAAATCATTTAAATAATAAAAATTACCAAAACATCTTCACGTGTTTTAACCGCCCGTATTTCGTTAAATTCTCGTATCCCCGACTTTAAAATTTCGAAAACTGTTACTAGAATTAGATTCCGAGTTCTATGACTTAATTTACCTGTTAAAATATTTCTCAAAACCCCAACCGAAATTAAATTAAAAATATCAGAAATTAGATTTAAAATTCAAAATTTTTGAGATTATTACCATTTACACTACAGCATTTCCAGTATTTCCATCACAATTGATACCCATAAAGAAATCTCTACCGACGATGATGATGATGAGTAAATGTCACTTCTCTTGTTTGTCTAACAGTGAGGACTCAACCAAGTATAAGTTTGGGGTATTAGTTAGGGGCTATGACAAGATGTTAGACAATTATTCATTTTATTTTGTGAATGTTGTAGTTTTTTTATGCTATATTTTGTTAATCCAATGAAAGAACCAACTTCCTCACTCATTAAACCTTTGAAAATCAACACTTTTATATAAGATATATAACTTAGTATTGTTCCCTGTTTAACAATTTTTCTTCCACGAAATATCATTTTTTTTCTAGTTGCTTAAGGACATTATCCTGCTAAGATTTAATAATTTCTATTTTGATCATGAATGATCAATGTTAACAGAAGTGAACCAGGGGTCAAAAAATTCCTTTAAAAGAAATACGTTTGGGGGTATATTTATGAAAAAAATAGATAAAAATAATAATAATAATGACTCTATATTATTATATGATTATTTATCTTTAGCTCACACTACTGAGTAATGAGAGATCTTCATCACCAATATTGTAAATTGGGTCAAAAGGTAGATTGATTTATAAGAAAAAGTCAATATAAAGATTAAAAAAAAAACAAAGAAAAATCAATGTAACGCCTCGAGAACCCACACGTTGCCGGTGTGCTCACTACGTCTACACACCATGAAATACAGAAACTTGACGCGAACTCACTTAATTTAATACCACTTTCATTTTCAAATCATATTCAAAAGGACATTTGTGAGTATATAAAAAAAATTTTGACTCGATTTGAAAACAACTCGCACCCCGAATAAGGAACACGAAATCCTCAATAGCAGAAAAGATAATTTAAAGTAGTTTTATAAATAAGACAACAAAACTTGAAACCATAGGAAGGAGTCCAACACACACCTCGAACTACACAAATTCAGTGTCGCGCGCCCACATCCCCACTCTGCACCCCACACGCACTCTCTCGGTGCCGCGCGCTCCAATTCAACATCATCGCGTCACGCGCACGCTCACAGCGCCGCGTGCCCCACGCATCCTGCCTCCGTACAGCATGTCCGCATGCACGCCCTCACCCGATGCCGCATGACCCGTGCGCACCCGCAAGGTCGCGTGCCCTACGCACCTGCGACCATGCCGCACTCCCGCGCGCATCCACGCTTCTCTAGTACCTCACTGTACACACCCTGCCCTATTCCATATCGCCTCGACTCCCAACCTTTGTACTAAAATTTCGGCAGAGTAATGCCTAAAAAACTGGCTATCCCAAAAATTTAAACCCTGCATGCAGTTCATCAGAAACTAGCAATATCTATCCATCAACCATCTAGAGAATCTCCATAACAAAAATAATCGAAGTTTCAAGACAACGAAAATTCATCAACTACTAATGAGGAAAGTCCACAATATAGAGCAATATCATACTCTAACATATAAAAATACGCACGCGTCCCAAAACACTACAACCACTCTATACAATCCTGTACAACCAACGTCTATACGAACTCTTCTATTTGCATAAATATCCTGACACAAAACATCAACCCAAACGCATCTCACCATCACCTACCAGCTTCACGGGTCGGGTCGCCCTAACAATCTGCAGTCCGGTGCCTCGGTCGCACGCCGCCAACTGTTCTACACCTCAGCACTAGGCTCTCGAGGCTCACCAGCAATATCGTCAGTACCTACACCATAGAACACACAACATAAGCTTAACGCTCAGTAAGTAGTACAATATGAAAGTAAAAGCCGACAATGCAATCCTATCACATGCAGTCTCTATACTCACACTCATGTTATCACATCTGTGACGCGTAGTGCAGCCGCATCAAAGTGAGGAGGAACCTAGCGCCACCCTACACCCTGACACGTCGCCACCATCCCGGACTCCCCAGCAACGAGGCCCACAAGCTACACACACGCATCACCAAATAGCAACCACATTAGGGTGAGGGTGTACCTCACGCCACACTACACCCTGACACATCGCCCCCGTCCCAGCCTTCTCAGCAACATGGCCATAGTTGCCACACACATATTTCGGGACAGCCCAGTCGGCCAACTCCTCGAGCGAAATCCACGACTGGTGTTGCACCAGCCCACACACTAGTAGGATCCGCGGTATCACTGTCCATCATCCTCACCGCCGACGCATACACGCCGTGTGACGGCCCACTCCTCGAGCGGAATCCACGGTTGGTTACGCACCGGCCCACACACTAGTAAGATCCGCGGTATCACCGCCACGCGTCTCACCACTTACTCAAAATATGTTTAAAACCATTTTCGTTCCCTTTTTAAAACATGATGCATGTCAAAAATACGCACGCACACCACAATCAACAACATAAATCCTAAAGTTCCACGGTGTAGGCCCACCTGGGCAAAACACAAGCTTGCACTACTTACTTGGCGTCCTAAGCTCACTCAACGCACAGCTTCGCCAAAAATGCCTCAACCTAAAATGCAAATAATCATTCATCAATCTCCACTTTAAAATTCACCAAATAAGTTAAAAATAACATCCTTTAACTAAACCCATGAAATTACAACTAAAACGGGTCACCAATTTGATTCGGTCAAAAATTAGCCTAAAGTTCGGACGCGCATAACTTTTGCGTCCGTTAACGGAATTGAGTTATTCAAGAGGCTAAACGTTCCCTTAGGAACCTAGTTTAACAAATTAAGACGGATTTTAAAACAGTAAGCCGCAGATAGGTGAAAAAGACCCAAAACTGAATCTGCTCTTTTTATCCAAATTTCACATTTTCGTTTCCTTGAACCAAAACTCACTCAAAACTAACTTTACACATTAAAAACAGCCATGCTAATATCACGCGTCACAATTCTATGAAAAACGTTCAGTAATTTGACTTGGTCAAAAATTTAACATAAACTTCTGACGCGCATAACGTTTGCGTCAGATATCAGAATCGAACGATTCCAGTGGCCAAACGTTCCTCTATCCACCTATTTTAAGCCACTAAAACAGAATTTAAAACAAGTATTTGCAGATCGGGCCAAACTCCCAAAAACAGAACCGGTTTTATGCTCGGACATGCCACATTTTCTGTTTCTATCCACATCCACCAAATTTTCTCGCAATGCAATCATATTTTGGCTCACCTATGCATATATTAACAAAATTGGTGGTTCCCAATTAGAAAAACAAAAATGGCAGCACAAAATCCTCATGGTTTTCTTCTCAAAATTATGCATTTCTCAACCGGCTCATTAAACCATGAATTTCACCTCTAATTCTCCTAAATTCTAACACAAAATCTCCGAAATTTAGAAGCAAAAACAACTCCACGCTCGGCCAACAAAACAGAACAAGATCGAAAGGGAAAACTCCCTGTTCTCAGTCGGGTTTTGTCACGGGAAGGGCCGAGCTACACACTGGCTCCAGAATACACACACTAGATTCTAAAACACCCCAAAAATCGACCTTTAACCGTCGGGAATTCAAGAACAATTGAGCTTCCACGCTCGGTCGATAGAAACCGAAACAGGGGACACTTACCTTCGGTCTTTCAGCGCAGGAAGGTCGAACCAACTTCTCCCTTCAGCTCGTCGACACCCCCCTTCGATTGTCCGTCAGGAGCACGCTCGAAGTTCTCTCTTTCTCTCGCGTCTCCCTCCATTCTTTCGGGCATTCGACTCGCAGAACACGTGAAGTTGAATGGCTTCTTCGTGAAGCCATTCCACTTAACATGTTTTATATATATACTTTTTTAAAAAATTTAATTAATTAAATTACCAAAATGCTCTCACGTGTTTTTATCGTCCGTAATTTCGTTAAATTCTCGTCCTCCAGACTTTAAAATTTTGAAAATCGTTTCTAAAACTAGATTCCGAATTTTATAACTTAATTTTTTCCCGTTGAAACATTTCTCGAAACCCTAACCGACATTAAATTAAAAATTTCAGAAATTAGATTTAAAATCTGAAATTTTCTTGGTTATTATATCCGCCCCACCTTATAAGAATTTTGCCCCCAAAATTTACGTACCGAATAAGTTAGGATACTGGCACTCCATGTCTTCACACCGCTCCCAAGTAGTTTCCTCCACACCATGATTGCGCCACAGCATCTTGACTAAAAGGATCTTCTTATTGCGCAGTACCTTCACAGCAGATCCCAAGATCCTCACTAGCTTCTCCTCGTAGGACAGCGTTGGCTGGATCTCTATATCCTGTTGTGGCACTACCTGAGAGGGATCGCACATACACTTCCCCAGCATCGAGACATGGAAAACATCATGGATGACATCCATCGACGAAGGCAACTGGAGCTGGTACGCAGTCCTCTCAATCTTCTTGACAATTGGGAATGGTCTCACAAACCGAAGGTTGAGCTTTCCTCGCTTCCCGAACCTCACTACTCCGTTGAACGACGAGATCTTCAGAAATACCTCGTCGCCTTCACTAAACTCCAACTTCCGATGCCTCTGATCAGCATAACTCTTCTGTCGACTCTGAGCTGCTTCAATCCTCTTCCGTATCACAGAACTTTTGTCGACCGTCTGCTGTAAAATCTTAGGACCTATCAATCGGGCTTCCCCAACCTCATCCCAATACAATGGCGACGTAACGTCCCGAAAATCCTCCGTGATTCCTGGTTCTCTACCAACTACTACTCGTCACCGTCTCTCGTATCTTCTACCAAATATTTCTTAAAAATTGGAAAGCTTTATTTTTTCTTGACTCAAAAAGACTTTTTTTTTAAACGACTTTCAAAACAAATGCATATAAATGCCGTATCGAAAATTCGTTTAAATTCAGTTTAAGTAAACTTCACCATTTTAGAACACAGAAATACAGAGACCAGTCGACACTTGTAAACACCGGTCGACACTTTGTTCCTCTTGGGTCTTTCCAGCGGTCGACACCAGAATAAACCGGTCGACACTTCTATCCTCAACTAGGAGAGCGGTCGACACTTCCTTGTGGAGGTCGACACTTTGGCTCTCTCAGCCCGCGCAGGTCGATCCCCGCGGTCGACACTCTCGCAGACTTTACATGGACCGGTCGACACCTGTTACCAAGGGTCGACACCTGCTTCGGCTTTACCTGTCACAGGTCGAGCCTTGCGGTCGACACTCCCTTTATATTTACACTGACCGGTCGACACCTCTCGACTCCGGTCGACACCTCACACCAGAATCAGTGAAATCACATCAGTTCGTTCGAATACGCACGACAACCATTACCCTATCACAACCAAAAAATAAAAACCAATATTTTGACAACCAAATTTCTTCATGCAAGTTTCAAAACGACACACGATGAATACTCCTCAACTAAATCCACGAAGTAAAAGCTTAGATTCTGAAAACATAATTCCAAAACATTTATATCACAATAATCCATGGTACCCTTGGTACACCACCTAAATTCCTCAAAAACCTATACAACTCTATTCAACTCAAAACACTTACAAAATTATACTCTCTTTACCCGCCATGGTCGTGTCGCACCTAACATTTCCTTACACCGGCATGCGACACCTCCCGCCAACTCCGACCTAGGCCTGCTCGTCACCTAGCAACTCACCTGACAGTGCGTCGTCACCTACACCAAGGAACACAAAACGTAAGCCTAATGCTTAGCAAGTATAGAAACATGAACTCAAAAACTAATGCATAACTCAACCCCTACTCATGCAGTTTCTATACTCAACTCTGTTTTCTTTTCGTTTCATTATTTTCATCTTTCACTTTCCAGTGTGAGTTAGGCCGGCACCCATCCCTTCAACATTCGGGACAACAATTCCATAACCCACGGAGCGAGGTTAGAGGCACACATCATGTTCGCACACGGAACGGCCCTATGTAACCTCCTCCTAACATCAATCGTTGAACCCTCTAGTGCTCTCAATAGCACGTTAACGATGAGGCGTTTGCAAACCGTGTCACATTACGTATTTTCATCAATAGGAACCCCCTACTGCTTTCTCACTAGCACGTTAACGACGAGGCGTTCACCCATGCGTTGCAAATCTTTTCTTATCTGGTTACGTTTCACATACACATTTCAAAACATGCTCAAAACTCGTGTTTCGTAGTTCAAAACCATGATGCATGACAATTACAATGCACGACTCAATAACCGAACAACAAAGCAAACAAACAAGCAAACAAGCAACCAAACAACCAAACAATCCTACTGTTCCATGGTGTAGGCCCGAAGGCAAATCACAAGCGGTCCATCACTTACTTGGCGTTCTCGAATTCTTTTCGCATTTCGTGACTTGATGCTCTAACTAGAATACCTATAAAAAGGCACATCGTCAATTCTAACTCATCAAATTCATAACTCCCTAACTTAAAAGTCCTAACTCCCATCAAAACCGAAACTCTTCAATAAACCCGAAACTCCACACAATTTTTGTCCGAATTCGGGATTTCACCACTTCTCCAATATTCGTTCGAACTGGACGATACAAAACACTACGGGTTCCGGGGGATGCCTAGTATCCCGTGGTTGCATTCATTTCCCATTTGGATGTCCTCAACTTAACCGAACCTGGCCGAACGGACACCGTTCTAAATCTCACGTACACGGCCAATAAATCTCTCAATCTTCCTCACTAATTCTCGTAATCTACTCCTATTCCTATCCTCAGCACCAATATACGGATAGAATCCAACTCTATGTTCAACTTCTCACGTTACCCTCCTAGGTTTCCACTAATTCGACCTATACCCTTGCCAAACCTGGTTTCGCCACTAATAACGCTAACACACCAACTAACTATGCAAAACTAACGAGAACTTACTGTAGATTCGAAGACTCGTGGACGAACGAAAGAAAGCGCAGCGTAGAGGAGAGGAAGACGCCGATCGTGGGAGAGGAGAACAAAGGAGAAGGAGGGAGAGGATTTGCTGGGAGAACATATATATATATTTTTTAAATATATTATTTCACAATTACCAAATTACCCTCCACCATTAACCGTTTCACAATCCTGCAATTTCTTTCGATTCCGATTAGATTCTAAAATTTCTCTCTCCACCATTAGCCTTCAAATAATCTTTTAATTAGGGGCCAAAATTTTTTGTTATTAATTCGGACCAAAACTCCGCCGATTAAATCCTACAGAAATCCGACGTAAATTTCCAACGAAAAATTTTTGGATATTACATTCCACCCTCCTTGCAAAAATTTTGTCCCCAAAATTTGCTACCTAAACATTTCAGGATAACGTTCCATCATATCTTGTTGCCTTTCCCATGTCGCCTCTTCCATATTGTGGTTACGCCACAGAACTTTTACCAACGAGATGTCCTTGTTGCGTAGTGTCTTCACTGCATAATCTAAAATTTCCACTGGCTTTTCTTCGTACGCTAAGGTTGGTTGTACTTCAATCTCCTGTTGAACCACAACGTGTAATGGATCTCTGAGACACTTTCTTAGCATCGCCACGTGGAAGACATTATGAACTCTTTCCATGGAAGCTGGCAGTTCTAGCTGGTACGCAGCTCTTCCAATTCTTTTCGTGATCGGCAACGACCCAACGTATCTTGGGCTCAACTTACTCTTCCTCCTGAATCTCATCACACCTTTGAACGGTGAAATCTTCAGAAAAACTTCATCTCCTACTTTAAATTCCAATTCCCTTCTTCTTCTATCGGCATAACTCTTTTGTCGACTTTGAGCTGTCAATATCCGCTGCCGAATAACCTTGATTTTCTCAGTGGTTTGCTGCACAATTTCGGGACCAATCAAACTTGCTTCGCTGACTTCATCCTAATAAAGGGGCGATCTGCACTTCCTTCCGTACAATGCTTTGTAAGGGGCCATACCTACCGTTGCTTGATAGCTGCTGTTGTTGTAAGAGAATTTCACCAAAGGCAAATACTTGCTCCACGAACCTTGGAATTCTAGTACGCAGGCTCGAAGCATATCCTCTAAAATCTGAATAGTTCGCTCCGATTGCCCGTCGGTTTGAGGATGAAAGGCTGTACTGAAAGTCAGCTGTGTCCCCATCGCCTTGTGCAGACTCTTCCAAAATTTCGAGGTGAATCGCGAGTCCTTGTCCGACACAATTGAAATCGAAACCCCATGCAGCCTTACTATCTCCTGAATATACAGGTTAGCAAATTGGTCTATATTGAATGTCATCTTCACCGGTAGAAAATGGGCGGATTTGGTCAGATGATCCACAATCACCCACACCGCATCAAATCCTTTTGCCGTCCGGGGTAATCCAACAACGAAGTCCATGGATATCTGGTCCCACTTTCGTTCTGGAATCGGCAATGGTTGTAACTTTCTAGCCAGTCTCTGATGTTCGGCTTTAATTTGCTAGCAGATTAAGCACGTCTCCACGTACTTTGCTACAGACTTCTTCATGTCAGGCCACCAATAATGTTACTTAAGGTCTCTGTACATCTTGGTGCTTCCTGGGTGAACAGAGAACCTTGAGGAGTGCGCTTTGGACAAAATGTCTTTCCGAAGTTGACCATTGTTCGGAAAGTACCACCTATTCCGAAACTTCAGAATTCCATCACTTGAACAGCCAATTTTGGTTATGTCATTAGATGCTATGCTCATCCTAAATTCGTCGCATCTTGGGTCATCCCTTTGAGATTCTTTAATTCGCTCGAGAATTGACGGCTTTAGGGATAGGGCTGACAATTGTGCTGCTGCATTCGAGACTAGCTCCAAATTAAATCTCTGAAATTCTACACTCAACTCTTTAGACATTTCGGTGTCCATTGATGAAATTGAGGTCGATATTCGGCTTAATGCATCGGCCACTACATTGGCTTTACCAGGATGGTATTTGATCTCCAGGTCATAGTCCTTCACAAACTCAAACCATCGCCTCTGCCTCATGTTCAGCTCCTTTTGAGTAAAGATATACTTCAGACTTTTGTGATCCGAGTATACCTCACACTGCTGTCCATAAAGATCGTGCCTCCAGATCTTTAGCGCGAACACAACAGCCGCTAACTCCAAATCATGGGTTGGATAATTTCGCTCATAGGGCTTTAATTGCCTCGAAGCATAAGCAATCACCCTTCCATTTTGCATCAAGACACAACCCAGTTCAATTCTGGAAGCATCACAGTAGATATTAAACTTCTCGTCCATTACTGGAAGTGTCAACACTGGGGCTGTAGTCAATTTCTGCTTCAGCATCTGGAAACTATGCTCACAGTCCTCCGTCCATACATATTTAACTTCCTTTCGCGTCAGACAAGTTAGGGGTGCGGCAATCTTTGAGAATCCTTCAATAAACTTCTGATAGTAACCCGTTAACCCCAGAAAGCTTCAAATCTCCTTGGCTGTGGCCATTCATTGATTGACTATATCTTGGCCGGCTCCACCGATATTCCGCCATCGAAAATCACATATCCAAGAAAATTAACCTTATTCAGCCAGAACTCGCACTTGGAGAACTTTGCGTACAATTGACGCCGCTTCAGGGTTTCCAGAACAATCTTCAAATGCTTCTTATGCTCTTCCTCACTACGGGAGTAAACCAAAATGTCGTCAATAAACACAATGACGAACTTATCTAAATATTCCTGGAATACCCGATTCATCAGGTCCATGAAAACGGCTAGGGCATTTTTCAGTCCAAATGATATTACTAGAAACTCATAATGCCCGTATCTAGTCCGGAAATCTGTCTTCGAGATATCCTGTGATCTGACCTTTAGTTGGTAGTACCCCGATCTCATATCTATCTTTGAGAAAATCCGAGCTCCTTGCAACTGATCAAACAAGTCATCTATCATTGGTAGTGGATACTTATTCTTTACGGTAAGCTTGTTCAGCTCCCGGTAGTCAATACACATCCGGAGCGATCCATCTTTCTTTTTCACAAATAAGACTGGCGCGCCCCATGGTGAAAAACTCGGGTGTATGAATCCTTTCTTCAATAGTTCTTTCGATTGCTTCTTCAATTCCTTTAATTCCGGAGGAGCCAAACTATAAGGATTCTTCGATATTGGCTCTGCACCGGGATATGTGTCGATTACAAATTCAACTTCCCGGTCTGGGGGTAACCCGGGCAAGTCGTCCAAAAACACATCGGGAAATTCACGAACTACCTCAATATCATGTGGCTTCGTCTTCACATGAAATTTAGTATCTAAAATTGTTGCGAGAAAACAGATATGCTCACCCATTAACAATCTCTGAGCCTCGATAGGTACCATTACGGATAATCTCCCCGTATTCTTCATAGCTTGCAGCGAGTCTTTCGCACCATCTTGGGGTTGGAAGTTAACAGTCCCAGCCTTGCAATCGATCGTCGCGTAGTGCCGAAACAGTCAATCCATGCCCAATATCACGTCGTCGCCCGTTATCCCCACTACAATCAAATCGGCAGGCATACTCCTGGTCCCCACTGATACGACGCTGTCGCATACTACTTGATCGAAGTGCATGCGCTCATCGGATGGCAACCCCACTTCATATGTGCACCCGACAGGTTTAACCCACAAGTTCACCTTTACTACAAACGCCGTGGCAACAAAGGAGTGCGATGCTCTTGAATCTATCAACGTAAATGTGGACACCGTATCAATTAACACCGTACCTGTGATAACCGCTGGCCGATCCTCGCTCTCGGGCTCTATCATTGCGAAGATCCTGGGCATCGTCTTGGCCGGACCCTTCTTCGCTGTGGGACAATCTCTGGATATATGGCCGGTCTCATTGCAGGTAAAACATCGGTTGACCCTAGGCTTTGTGCAATACCGAGAAATGTGACCAGCTTCATTGCAATTGTAGCATCTTCCTGCAAACTGTCCACATTCCCCCGGGTGGTTCTTCAAGCATTTAGGACACTGCGGGTACTTACTTTGTACCTGAGGCTTCTTGCCTCCCCTCGAATCGTACACCGCACTGCCTGGCCTCTTGGTTCCCGAGGAAGATCCTCCCCTGCTTGTATGTGGCGAGATCTCCTTAAAGAACATCTTGGTTGCCTCTACTGGCCTTGCACACTTAGCCTCTGCTCCCTCCACTGCTAGTGTCTTGGCCACAACTCGCGCATACGGCACGCCCTCAGTTCCAGAAATTGTCACACCTCTGTATATCTCCGGCTTCAATCCTTGCACAAATTGTAACACCTTTTCTTCTTCATTGCTCACCAATTAGCTCGCAAATCTGGACAACGATTGAAACTGCCTAACATATTCGGCTACCGGCCCAGTTTGCTTTAAATGTAGGAACTATAATCTTTTTGTAGCTTGGACCGTCGGGTTGTAGTACTTGTCATAAAACATTTCTTTGAATCTCTTCCAGGTCAAGTCCCTAGCATTTACGGTGGCCTCTACCGTCTCCCACTAGCTCTGAGCATCATTTGAGAGGTGAAACGTCGCACACTTGACCATGTTTCCTTCCTCCACATCGGCATACTTAAACATGTTCTCAATGGTGCGGATCCACCTTTCCGCAACTGTAGGGTCTGTCATCTGGCCCTCAAACTTCGAAGGCTTTAATCTTCTGAACCTCTCCCCACTAGAGCCTCCTCCATAACTCCTCTGTCCTTGGTTTAGTAACATTCCCAATTGTTGAGACTATCTATCCACCAACTCGGTCAATCGTCTAATCGTAGCTGAGTTATCATCACCTTCTGACTCTACTGCATCTCTCGAAACTCTAGGTTGTCCCGGTCGTCTATCCATTTCAGCTAATTCTTCTACGAAGTTAGCACAGTCTAGTCTTAGTTATAATCTAACTAAAATAAACAACTACTTATAGTTGGTGGAGCACGTTGCATTGCGGCCGGTAAATATTGGGTAATCCATTGAACGACATGACCATAGTGGCTCTTACACTCGTAACATACTCTTTTTCCCCCAAGCGGTGTGGGAATTGTGACAGGCCCTCTCGCCTTCACAATCTCACCCCTCCGCCGAGAGGCCCGACATCCTCGTCGGCCACACTTCCGGTTGGGTAAAGGCTTTGATACCAACACTGTAACGCCCCGAAAATCCTCCGTGATTCACGGTTCGCTACCAACTAATACTCGTCACCATCCCTTATATCTTCTACCAAATATTTCTTAGAAATCAGAAAGATTTATCTTTTCTTAACTCAAAAAGACTCTTTTTTTTTAAACGACTTTCAAAATAAATACATATAAATGTCGCAGCGAAAACTCGTTTAAATTCAGTTTAAGTAAACTTCACCATTTTAGAACATAGAAATACAGAGACAGGTCGACATTTGTAAACGCCGGTCGACACTTTGTTCCTCTCGGGTCTTTCTAGCGGTCGACACCAGAATAAACCGGTCGACACTTCTATGCTCGACTAGGAGAGCGGTCGACACTTCTATGCTCAACTAGGAGAGCGATCGACACTTTCTTTTGCAGGTCAACACTTTGGCCCTCTCTGCCCGCGCAGGTGGCTCCCCGCGGTCGACACTCTCGAAGACTTTACATGGACCGGTCGACACCTGTAACCAGGGGTCGACACCCGCTTCGACTCTGCCTGTCACAGGTCGAGCCTCGCGGTCGACACTCCCTTTACATTTACACTGACAGGTCGACACCTCTCGACTTCGGTCGACACCTCACACCAGAATCAGTGAAATCACACCAGTTCGTTCAAATACGCACAACAACCTATCACAACCACAAAATAAAAACCGATATTTTGATAACCAAATTTCTTCACGCAAGTTTCAAAACGACACACGATGAATACTCCTCGACTAAATCCACGAAGTAAAAGCTTAGATTCTTAAAACATAATTTCAAAACATTTATATCCGAATAATCCATGGTACCCTTGGTACACCACCTAAATTCCTCAAAAACCTATACAACTCTATTCAACTCAAAACACTTACAAAATTATACTCTCTTTACCCGCCAGGGTCGTGTCGCCCCCAACATTTCCCTGCACCGACATGCGACACCTCCGCCAACTCCGACCTAGGCCTGCTCGTCACCTAGCAACTCACCTGACAGCGCGTCATCACCTACACCAAGGAACACAAAACGTAAGCGTAATGCTTAGCAAGTATGGAAACATGAACTCAAAAACCAATGCATAACTCAACCCCTACTCATGCAGTTTCTATACTCAACTCCGTTTTCTTTTCGTTTCGTTATTTTCATCTTTCACTTTCCAGTGTGAGTCAGGCCGGCACTCATCCCTTCAACACTCGGGACGGCCATTCCATAACTCACGGAGCGAGGTTAGAGGCACTCATCATGTTCGCACACAGAACGGCCCTACGTAACCTCCTCCTAACATCAATCGTTGAATCCTCTAGTGCTCTCAATAGCACGTTAACGACAAGGCGTTCGCAAACCGTGTCACATTAAGTATTTTCATCAATGGAAACCCTCTAGTGTTTTCTCACTAGCACGTTAACAACGAGGCGTTCACCCATGCGTTGCAAATCTTTTCTTATCTGGTTACGTTTCACATACACATTTCAAAACATGCTCAAAACTCGTGTTTCGTAGTTCAAAACCATGATGCATGATAATTACAATGCACGACTCAATAACCGAACAACCAAAGCAAACAAACAAGCAAACAAGCAACCAAACAACCAAACAATCCTACCGTTCCCTGGTGAGGCCCGAAGGCAAATCACAAGCGGTCTATCACTCACTTGGCGTTCTCGAATTCTTTTCGCATTTCGTGACTTGATGCTCTAACTGGAATACCTATAAAAAGGCACATTGTCAATTCTAACTCATCAAATTCATAACTCCCTAACTTAAAAGTCCTAACTCCCATCAAAATCGAAACTCTTCAATAAACCCGAAACTCCACACAATTTCCGTCCGAATTCGGGATTTCACCACTTCTCTAATATTCGTCCGAATTGGACGATACAAAGTACTACGGGTTCCGGGGGATGCCTAGTATCCCGTGGTTGCATCCATTTCCCATTTGGATGTCCTCAACTTAACCGAACCTGGCCGAACAGACACCGTTCCAAATCTCACGTACACAGCTAATAAATCTCCCAATCTTCCTCACTAATTCTCGTAATCTACTTCTATTCCGATCCTCAGCACCAATACACGGATAGAATCCAACTCTATGCTCAACTTCTCACGTTACCCTCATGGGTTTCCACTAATTCCACCTATACCCTTGCCAAACCCGATTTCGCCACTAATAACGCTAACATACCAACTAACTATGTAAAACTAACGAGAACTTACTATAGATTCAAAGACTCGCGGACGAACGGAAGAAACCGCAACGCAGAGGAGAGGAAGACGCCGATCGTGGGAGAGTAGAACGAAGGAGAAGGAGGGAGAGGATTTGCTGGGAGAACATATATATATTTTTTTAAAATATATTATTTCACAATTACCAAATTACCCTCCACCATTAACTGTTTCACAATCTCGCAATTTTGTTTGATTCCTATTAGATTCTTAAATTTTTCTCTCCACCATTAGCCTCAAGAATCTGTATAGTCAGCTCTGACTGCCCGTCAGTCTGACGATGAAAGGCCGTACTGAAATCTAATCTAGTGCCCATAGCCTTATGCAGACTCCTCCAAAACTTGGACGTGAATCTGGGATCTCGGTCTGAAACAATCGACACCGGAATTCCATGAAGTCTGACTATCTCCTGAATATATAACTGGGCAAACTGATCCATGCTATAAGTCATCCTCACAGGCAAGAAGTGAGACGACTTCGTCAACCTGTTGACAATCAACCTAATAGCATCATGTCCCTCGGTAGTCCTCGCCTGTATTGGCAATGGTTGAAGCATCTCAGACGGTCGTTGATGTTCCGCCTTCACCTGTTGGCAGAATACGCAAGTTTCAACATACACGGCCACCGCTCGCTTCATGTTAGGCCACCAATAGTGCTGCTTTAAATCTCTGTACATTTTAGTGCTTCCGGGATGCACAAAGAAAGAAGATGAATGGGCCTTTAATATTATATCCTTTCTCAGCTCCTCATCCTTCGGGACGTACCACCTATCTCGAAATTTTAGAATCTCGTCGTCTGAATAGCTGAACTCAGAAGTAGGTCTGACCTCCATACTCGCCTTCAGCTCGCTACACTCTAAGTCAGTCTCTTGGGCCTACCAAATCCTGTCGGCCTCAACGCCAAGGCCGATAGAGTGGCTGCCAGATCAGAAACTACCTCCAAGCCAAAACTCTGCTTCTCTGTCATTAACTCAATAGGCCCTATGGAAGTCATGGCAGAAGTCGAAGCTGTTACCCGACTCAAGGCGTCTGCTACCACGTTTGCCTTTCCTGGATGGTACTTGATCTCCACATCGTAATCCTTGACCAGTTCGAGCCACCTCGTCTGTCTTAAATTCAGCTTCTTCTACGTGAAAATGTACCTCAGGCTCTGATGGTCTGAGTAAATCTCACACTGCTGCCTATAAAGGTAATGCCTATAAATGTTGAGTGCAAATACAACAGCCGCCAGCTCTAAATCGTGAGTGAGATAATTCTGCTCGTAAGCCTTCAACTACCTAGAGGCATAGGCAATGACTCTCCCACTTTGCATCAAAACACACCCCAAACCAATCCTGGAGGCGTCATAATAAATGCAGAACTTCTCTCCTTCCACGGGCAGCGTCATTATAGGAGCCGTAGTCATTCTCAGTTGTCCTCACATCTGTCAGTCCATTCATACTTCGCATTTTTTTTGGTCAGCCGGGTCAAGGGAGCCGAGATCTTAGATAACCTCTCAATGAATCTCCGATAAAATCCAGCCAACCCTAGAAAACTACGTATCTCACTAGCACTGGTCAGCCGCGGCCACTCCTTTACAGCCTGAACTTTCACCGGATTGGTCAACCTGAAGGACATAACCAGGAACTCAAAATGCCCGTACCTCGTCTTGAAGGCTGTCTTCGGTACATCATCTCCCTTTACCTTCAACTGATGATAGCCGAACCTCAGGTCGATCTTAGAAAACACTTGGGCACCCTGTAGCTGATCAAACAAATCGTCAATCCTCGGCAATGGATACCTGTTCTTCACCGTCAACTTATTCAGCTCCCAATAGTCAATACACATATGTAGCGATCCGTCCTTGTTTTTCACGAATAGAATTGGTGAGCCCCAAGGTGAAAAACTAGGGCGTATAAAACCCTTATCCGTTAGTTCCTCCAACTGAGCTTTCAGCTCCTTAAGTTCGGTAAGTGCTAACCTTTACAGGTTCTTGCACACCGGCTCGACACCTGGAAAAACATCTATCTCAAATTCAATCTCTCTGTCAGGGGGCAACCCTGGCAAATCATCAAGAAACACCTCCGGGAACTCCTGCACAATAAGGATATCCTGTAACCGAGTATCACCCTGTGACTGTGCATCCCCGACACTTGCCAAAAACTCCTGACAACCCTTGCCCAACAACCGTGGAGTCTGACGAGAAAAGATAGCAGAAATCCTGACAAGACCTTTATCTACTTTGAATGTGTAGCTTTCCCCGCCCGGGGGCCGAAAATGAACTTCCCTGGTTCTGCAGTCAATCTTGGCATGATGTCTGAACAGCCAGTCCATTCCCAAGATCATCTCATAGCCGCTCATATGCAGTATGACTAACTTGACATATAACTGCTTTCTCCCCACTATCACCACATTGCCCCGCACCACCTGTTCTGAATACAAATGTTCCCCTGATGGCAATGTCACATCATAATGTCGCCCGACAGGAGTGAACTTCAAATTTGCCTTAACAACAAAACCCGTCGACACAAACGAGCGCGTAGTGCCCGTATCAATCAAGGTATAAGCTGCCACACCAGAAACAAAAATGTTACCTCCAATCACTGATGGCTGGACAGCATCATCTGGCTCAAAAAGGGCAAAGATCCTTGGTGTAACTCTTGCTGAGGTCTTGCTCGCAGCTGGGCATCTGTTGGCAAACTGTCTCACCTCATTGCAGTTGAAGTAATGGTTCTCACGCGGCTTATGGCACTCCCTAGACATGTGGCCGACCTCGCCACAATTATAACACCGCACAGGGCCCACTATGCACTCGCCGGGTGGCTCCTTTGACACTTCGGGCACACTGGAAACTGTCCCGACCCCTGCGGTCTCTTAGTGCTTCCCTGACTATTGGAACTGCACTAGGCCTCTTCAGGCCTTTCTGCATGGACACCCCCTCTCCGCTCGCCTGTGGCAGCGACTCTCTGAATGATCTCCGAGCCTGCTCCTTGGGTACCTCCCTATAACTAGGAAGCTTCGCCCGAGCCTCCTCTACATCCAGGGCCTTCGCTACCACCTCCTCGTATGGCATGCCTCGAGTCCCCGCAATCCGCATGCCCCTATAGATATCCGGCTTCAGGCCCTGCACAAACTGATGTACCTTATTCTCATCGAGGCTCAACAAATGCCCTGCAAACCGCGACAAGGCCTCAAACTGTCGTACATACTTGGCCACAGTGCCGGTCTGCCTCAACTGCGCAAACTCCACCATCTTCCGTGTCCTGACAGAATAGCTGAAATACTTACCGAAAAACACAAACCTGAACTCCTCCCAGGTCATGGTCTCCACATCTCTCGTGGCCACTACAGTATCCCACCAATGGCTCGCATCCTTGGCCAGATAGAATGCCGCACTAGAAACCTTGTCCTGCTCCTCCACCTTTGCAAAACCCATCATCCTCTCCCATGCTCCGTATCTACACCTCAGCACTGAAATGATTCGGAAATGACCCGTCAAAAGTCGGGGGTCTAAGTCTATGCAGCCTATCACCCCCTCTGTCAGTGGGCACTAGACTGACCCTGGTTGTCCCTGCTCATAAATCTCTACAACTGCTGAAACTGGCGGTGGACTAACTCGGTAAGCTACTGGACAGTATCATCCATATCGCCCACAGCTCTATGCGCCTCTCGTCGTGGTTGACCTCTGCCTCTCGCCTCTCCTGACATTTTCTACCTTTAAAATATACAAAACTCACATTAGTTTTACAATAAAATTAAATCTAAACACTTACAGTTAGTGGAGTGCTCCCGTGCAGCGGCTGGCGGTGTTAGGTAATCCTCTGAACAACGTCGACACCGTGGCTCTGATACCATAACTGTAATGCCCCGAGAACCCACACGTTCACGATGCACTCACTACGTCTACACACCATGACATACAGAAACTTGACGTGAACTCACTTAATTTAATACCACTTTCATTTTCAAATCATATTCAAAAGGACATTTGTGAATATATAAAAAAATTTTTTGACTCTATTTGAAAACAACTCGTCCCCCGAATAGGGAACACGAAATCTTCAATACAAAATACGCAGCGAAAAAGACAATTTAAAGTAGTTTTATAAATAAGACAACAAAACTTGAAACCATAAGAAGGAGTCCAACACACACCTCGAACCACACAAATTCGGTGCCGCGCGCCCACATCTACACTCCGGCGCCCCGCACGCAGTCTCTCGGTGCCGCGCGTTAACTCAACATCACTGCGTCACGCGCACGCTCACAGCGCCGCGTGCCCCACGCACCCAGCCTCCGTACAGCACGTCCGCATGCACGCCCTCACCCGATGCCGCATGACCCGTGCGCACCCGCAAGGCCGCGTGCCCCATGCACCTGCGACCACGCCGCACTCCCGCGCCCATCCACACTTCTCTAGTACCTCACTGTACACACCCCGCCCTATTCCATATCCCCTCGACTCCCAACCTTTCTCCTGAAATTTTGGCAGAGTAACGCCTAAAAAACTGGCTATCCCAAAAATTTAAACCCTACACGCAGTTTACCAGAAACTAGCAATATCTATCCATCAACCATCCAGAGAATCTCCATAACAAAAATAATCGAAGTTTAAAGACAACGAAAATCCATCAACTACTAATGAGGAAAGTCCACAGTATAAAGGAATATCATACTCTAACATATAAAAATACGTACACGTCCCCAAAACACTACAACCACTCTATACAATCCTGTACAACCGACGTCTATACGAACTCCTCTATTCGCATAAATATCCCGACACAAAACATTAACCCAAACGCATCTCACCATCACCTACCACTGTCCCGAATTCCTCAGTAACGAGGCCTACAAGCTACACACATGCATCACCACACAGCAACCACATCAGGGTGAGGGTGTAACTCGCGCCACACTACACCTTGACACATCGCCCCTGTCCCAGCCTCCCCAGCAACGGGACCACAGTTGCCACACACATATTTCGTGACAGACCAGCTGGCCCACTCCTCGAGCGAAATCCGCGACTGGTGTTGCACCGGCCCACACACTAGTAGGATCTGCGGTACCACTGTCCATCATCCTCACCTCCGACGCATACACGCCGCGTGACGGCCCAGCCGGCCCACTCCTCAAGCGAAATCCACGGTTGTTTATGCACCGGCCCACACACTAGTAGGATCCGCGGTACCACCGCCACGCGTCTCACCACTTACTCAAAATATGTTTAAAACCATTTTCGTTCTCTTTTTAAAACATGATGCATGTCAAACAATATGCACGCACATCACAATCAACAACATAAATCCTAAAGTTCCACGGTGTAGGCTCACCTGGGTAAAACACAAGCATGCACTACTTACCTAGCGTCCTAAGCTCACTTGACGCATAGCTTCGCCAGAAATGCCTCAACCTAAAACGCAAACAATCGCTCATCAATCTTCACTTCAAAATTCACCAAATAAGTTAAAAATAACATCCCTTAACTAAACCCATGAAATTCCAACTAAAACGGGTCACTAATTTGGTTCAGCCAAAAACTAGCCTAAAGTTCGGACGCGCATAACTTTTACGTCCGTTAACGGAATCGAGTTATTCAAGAGGCTAAACGTTCCCTTAGGAACCTAGTTTAACATACTAAGACGAATTTTAAAACAGTAAGCCGCAGATAGGTGAAAATACCAAAAACCGAATCTGCCATTTTTATCCAAATTTCACATTTTCGTTTCCTTCAACCAAAACTCACTCAAAACTAGCTTTACACATTAAAAACAGCCATGTTAATATCACGCGTCACAATTCTACGAAAAACACTCACTAATTTGACTCGGTCCAAAATTTGACATAAACTTCGGACGCGCATAACTTTTGCGTCGGATATCGGAATCGAACGATTCCAGTGGCCAAACGTTCCTCTATCCATTTATTTTAACCCACTAAAGCAGAATTTAAAACGAGTATTTGCATCTATGATCAAACTCCAAAAAACAGAACCGGTTTTATGCTCGGACATGCCACATTTTTGGTTTCTATCCACATCCACCAAATTTTCTCGCAATGCAACCACATTTTAGCTCACCTATGCATACATTAACAAAATTGGTGGTTCCCAATTAGAAAAACAAAAATGGCAACACAAAATCCTCACGGTTTTCTTCCCAAAATTATGCATTTCTCAACCGGCTCATTGAACTATGAATTTCACCTCTAATTCTTCTAAATTCTAGCACAAAATCTCCAAAATTTAGAAGCAAAAACAACTCCACACTCGGCCATCAAAACAGAACAAGACCGAAAGGGAAAACCCCTTGTTCTCAGTCGGCTTTTGTCGCGGGAAGGGCCGAGCCACACACTGGCTCCAGAACACACACACTAGATTCTAAAACATCCCAAAAACCGACCTCTAATCGTCGGGAATTCAAGAACAACTGAGCTTCCACGCTCTGTCGACAGAAATCGAAACAGGGGAAACTTACCTTCCGTCTTTCAGCGCGGGAAGGCTGAACCAACTTCTCCCTTTAGCTCATCGGCACCCCCTTCATACGGTCGTCGTCTGTCGGCAATACGCTCAGAGTTCTCTCCTTCTCTCGCGTCTCCCTCCGTTCTTTCAGGAGTTCGGCTCGCAGAACACATGAAGTGGAATGGCTTCTTTGTGAAGCCATTCCACTTAACATGTTATATATATATATATATATATTTTTTAAATTTAATTAAGTAAATTACCAAAACGCCCTCACATGTTTTTATCGTCCGTAACTTCGTTAAATTCTCGTCCTCCCGACTTTAAAATTTCAAAAATCGTCGCTAAAACTAGATTCCGAACTTTATAACTTAATTGTTTCCCATTGAAACATTTCTCGAAACCCCAACTGAGATTAAATTAAAAATTTCAAAAATTAGATTTAAAATCTAAAATTTTCTGGGTTATTACAATCAATATCCTCTTCGTGTTATAATAACGAATCCTTGTAATCTAGTTGTCTAAAGAATATATGAAAAATTCAATAATCTATTATATAAATTATTAAATTTAGTATAATATAATTAAATTTAGGAAGTTACAGAGAACTTTGAGCACATACACTGTATGAAAAATTGTTATTTTGAACGACAATTCTATGTTATAATGTGCAATTTTCATAGGATTACAAAGTTAGATCCATTTTTGAGAATATATGAAATCTAATATTTCATTAAAATCGTATAATCTTTTAACAATTTTGTCCATCACTCTATAATGAATAATGATTCAAGTTTGGAATATTGATGACTCTTAAAAAAAGTTATTTTATGTTAATATTTGTATGTGAAAAGTTACTTGATTGAGTGAAGTATAAATTATTTAGGTCAAAATTATATTAATTACTACTTTGTACTACAATACTATTTGTTTCAAAGAATTAAATGATTTTATTTATATTTTCAGGAAATATTATATTAATATCATTAAAAGGATTTTGTGTTGTAATTTCCTTATAGGAAGTGCGAAATAGGATGCACATCTTATGAGAATTAAAGAGATGAAGTCAAACATAGGATTGCATAATTTAAATCATGAAAAGAGAGAAACGAAAGAAGAAATCTCACAAAAGAAGAAAAGAAGAATCAGTAGAGAAAAATGAAATAAAAAAGAGGATTTTTGGAAGCAAAAAAGTTTTGGAGACATTGGGATAGAGAAAATATTTTTCGACGAGAAGAAGAATAAGAGGTGTGAGACACTTTCTTGGAGGAAAAGTTGTTTTTCTACTCTAAAACTCATATTCTATAGATTTTTTTCACTTTTATTAGTTTGATGATTTTCAATATGGATATCTTCAACATGATTGCTTCAATGAATTTTATGATTATCGACTAAGAGTTTATTTTAGTGAGGAGAAAAAGTATTTATTATAAGAATTCTATTGTTTGGTATGATTGCTTACACTTGTTTTCAAATAAATTATTATGATGATTAAAGTTAAATTTGAATTATATCTGACGGACAAAATAGATTATACATATTCTTATCGTATTGAAAAATATGTAAGAATTGTTAGATGCATAATAATTTATATATATTGAATTTTACGAGGTTGTAATCATTCAATTTATATGGCTTCGAAAATAAGATGTTATTAAGGTTTTTATTATTTTTTTCTCGATTTATAAATTGAAGACAAGAATAAAATGAACCACCAAACAATTTGAAAAAATCTTGATTATTGCATAATTCTTGCTGCTCGAACAAATGCTCTAGCATTCTGTAGCTTTAGTAATGGAATTTACGTAAACTCTAACTAATATTCCCAATATTAATTCCAACCCATTTTAGTTTAATATCTTATTAAAATTTCATATAAAAATCAAGTATGGTATTTTACACCTCTTATTATTTTTGTGCAATATAATTTGATTAAAATTATTCTCGTGGGTTCGACTTGTATTTTTTCGTTATTATTTTGTTAGAGACAT
This sequence comes from Begonia peltatifolia, assembly GCA_022433055.1. Lineage (NCBI taxonomy): Eukaryota > Viridiplantae > Streptophyta > Magnoliopsida > Cucurbitales > Begoniaceae > Begonia > Begonia peltatifolia. The sequence goes on along the minus strand of CM039529.1, from coordinate 7,236,263 downwards.
GTGCACTTGCATTAAAGTGTGATTTTTCACTAACAATATGGCTCAAGACTAGGTACCTGTACTTGTTGCAAGATGTTCACATAGAGTGATCTTCAATACTTTAATATTTTTCAATTGGGTTTACATCATAATTTTATCTTTTGCTACATAGATTTAATATACATATTAGTAAATCTAAATACCAATTTTCAAGGGTATTTATAGAGAAAAATATAATTAATATAACTTCCAAATATAATTCATTTGAAAAATATTTATCAATAACTTAAACTTAATACATCAAAATAATTTAAAATCATATATTCAAATAATTACACTCACTATCAGATAATCATGCTTAATCCCTATTAGCCAACAATATCCTTTTTTTAACGATGACAACACTTTTTCTAAATTATGCCTTTAAATGACTAACTTTTCCTTAGTTTACGCGTTCAATACTCCCCCTTAAGATATAGTCAAGAGTTAGATTAAATTTTCTCGCATATGTTTTCTCCCCATATGTTATCTATATCTCGTATATAATAAAAACAATTTCATATGCAATTCATACTATTCTTTTCCCCATTTATAATTTTCTCCCTCTTTGTTATTATAAAAAAAATTAGCGAGTATCTGAGTAAAAATATGACAAGAAAAAGAATACATTAGAGCATAATGTATCAAATATATAAGTAAGCAAACATACTCTCCCTTAATATATGTCAATTGTTTTGATTTTAAAATGAATCTCTCTCTTTTCTTTTCATGAAATTCTCCATCTTTGTGTACTCCTTCCTTGTGTTATATATAAAAAAATAGAGTATAATAACCCTTGTATTCTCTCTCATTTTGTCATTATCAAAATGAAATCATTCTTTACAAAGATAAACTAATTCGAGACAAATATAAAAATTCTTTCTCACCAAAAATCAAAGTAAACATGGTGAAGAAAAACATGCAAACAATTTACCCCCTTAAAAGTATTTCGTCCTAAAAATTATGCATAGTCTTGGGTATTAGCCTATCGTCTCAAAATCAACGCCAGAAAATTAAAACAATTCTTTCATAAGTTATATGCTAGCATCTTTAGTTGCATACCTAACATTTGTTGTCTCTAGCTTATGACCTCTTCCAAACTCTTTCCTCTTTACAATGGTTCATCTTATCGTCTCTAGCTCATTCTTTCCTGCTTACTTGATTGTTTTTTCAATACTCTTATACTTATTTCTGTTGCTCACATTATGTTAGCCTATCTACATTGCTAGTTCTCAAATCTAAGGGACTTATGATAATGACTCCTATTTCGAATGCTCGTGGAAATAAATGGACAAATTATCTTAAGATTCAATAAATACCGAGGGAATACTCAATTTTAAATGCAATTTTGTCAGTATAGGGGCTTCTCCTTCATCACTTCACTTTGTCATAACAAAGACTTGACCTTATTGACTTGCTTTTCTTATAATGTTCTTTGAGCAATTCATAACAGAATGTCCAGTTTAGTTACAACTAAGACAAGTAAAAGTCCTCGTAGCACATTTTTCGATATGCACCTTATCGCACTTTTGGCATGCTTACCTATTAGGGGTGTTTCTTTCTTTATCAATTTGGGAACTTGCTCGCTTTTTTCAAATGGCTTAGGATGCTTGCTACTCGACCGATGTTGTTTGGCTGAACCTTTTCCTAAATTCTTAAGCTTTAATGACTTTTTGCTTAGGTAATGCTTTCTCAACTACAACCGAGAAAGGTGTATCCTTAGAAGTGGCTATTTCAACATATCTAAACACCTCGGCTCTTAATTCTTGAATTTTAGTTAATCATTGCTTACCATATGAGGGACCAAACGGGAGAGTTCATTAAACTTGTGCACATACTCAGGTTCTGTTCTGATCTATTTTAAATCTAAGAATTCCATAATCTTTGGAGTTTTCATCGTGGCATTGAAACATTTTTCACAGAAGAGGTCCTTGTATTGTGGCCACGTTATGATGGTCTATAACACTTGGGATTTTTCGTAAATCGATTGTTGGAAATTCGTATTTGTAAACGGCAGGGTTTTAGTCAGAATCGAGAGTAGAGAATTTGTACTATTAGATAAAAGATTATTTCGGCACTAATAAAGAAGAGTAAATTTTAGGAATCCGACTGGAAACGGACTAAATACCCGTTTAAGTAAAATGTTTGAAGTGTGAGGGCAAAAAAGTAATTAGTTTATTATTATTTAAAAAAATAAAATAAATAAATGAAAACCAGAATGGCTTTACAAGAAAGCCATTCTGATTTTTCATCCCCTTTGGCTGTTCGCCCGCGACGAAGAATCGAGGACCCGAGGGATTAGCCAACGGTCGACAACTGTGCAAAGGGAACCGATGGTGCGGAACGGAGAGTTCAGGCGAGTTGAGCACGCGTTGACTGGGTTTTCTGTTTGAAAAACAGAAGGTGAAATCTCATCCCCTATTTTTGATTTTGCTCGACCTGGTTGAGACTCATCTCCCTTTGATCCTTCCGTGTGAGTTGTAAGCGTTTAGGGTTGTTTGGTATGTGTGCGTGCTTAAGCCAGGCACTATGAGTGTCAAAATTCAGTGAATATCCGAGAGGGAAGGGGGGTTGGAATTTTCCAATTCAAGTTTTGTGAATTGGAAACCTTCAATTTTGGTTAGTTTATACTTAATAGACTAGAAGTGATAGATTCGTGGAGAAATTAGTGGAAATCGGGTTGATGTTGAAATTCAGATTTTTTGTGTAAAAACAGGTTTTCTTTTTGGGAGTTTTAACCTAACTACGGTTAATTGTTTTAAATTCCGTTTTGGTATTTTAAACTAGGTTATGATTGGAGTGATTCCGATAACAGACGCAACAATTATGCACATACGAAGTTTAAGTTGATTTTGAGCTGAGCTGGGTGAGTGACCGATTTTGGCGAGTTCGTGAAGTCTTGCGTTAGTAAGGTGGTTTTAGTGCGTGAATAGAGTATTGGGACGAGTTATGACTTTCAATATAGGAATTTATGAATTGAACGAGGTAGAATTGATGAATGTGTGATTTTATAGATATTCCCAGTTAGTGTACGAAGTTACGAAGTGCGAGGAATTTCAAGGACACCAAGTAAGTAATGGATTGTTTCTAATTTGCCCTCGGGCCTACGCCATGGAACGGTAGAGTTTCTTGTTTGTTTTGACTGTTTGTTTTGTTGATTGGTCAGTTGATTGCGCATATGTGTTGACATGCATCATAGTTTTGAATTACGAAAGAACGAGTTTTGACCATGTTTTGAATTGTGCGTATGAAATGTAATCAGATAAGAAAAGATACCACGTATGGGAACGCCTCGTCGTCAACGTGCTAGTAAGAAAGCACTAGAGGGTTCACATTGATGAAAATACGTAAGATGATATGGTTTGTGAACGTCTCATTGTTAACGTGCTAATGAGAAAGCACTAGAGGGTTTTATGATCGATGTTGGGAGGAGATTTTGTATGGCCGTCCCGTGCGTGAACACGATGTGTGCCTCTAATCTCACTCTGTGGGTCATGGTTTGGCTGTCCTGAATGTAATAGGATGAGTGTATACTTGACTCACACGTGAAAGTAGAAGATGATAATAATGAAAACGAAACGAAAACAAAACAGAGCGCAGAAACTGCATGTGTTAGGGTTTGAGTTGTGTATTGATTGTCAATTCATATTCCATACTTGCTAAGCATTAGTTTATATTTTGTGTTCCATGGTGTAAGTGACGGCGAGCTCTCTACTAAGTTGTTTGAGCACGGGCATGACTAGGATAGCAGTTGGTGACGTATGTTATATGCCAGTGCAGCCAGCTTGTTAGGGCGACACGACCATGGTGTGATAAGTTGTGGGATTTGGTAAGCATTTTGTGTTGAACACCTGTGTATAATTGTGGATTGGTATTTGGATGTATAGGAAGTGTTTTTAAATCGTACGAGCCATTTTGACGAATGATTAAGATTTCTTTAAACGTTTTAAGGTTTTTAAACAAAGTTCTGGGGAGGAAGTGTCGACCGATAGGCTTAGTGGTCGACTAAACCCTGCAAGTGTCGACTGCGAGGGTCGACCTGCGCGGGCAGAGCCGACGTAAGTGTCGACCTATGGTTGTAGGTGGCGACCTGTAGTGTAAAAATGGCAATGGTGTCGACCGCGTGGGTCGATCTGCGCGAGCAGAGAGGATCAAGGTGTGGACCACTGAAAACAGGTGTTGACGGCTCTCTGAGATGAGTGTAAAAGTGTCGACCGGTGTTCTCAGTGTCAACCGACGAGAAGACCCGAGAGAAACGTAGTATCATCCGGCGTTTGGCGGTGTCGACCGATGAAAAACCCAAGACAACCCAAGTGTCGACCGATGCTTACAGGTGTCGACTGGTGTCTTTGTTTTATGTTTCATAAAATGAAGTTTTATTCAAACTGATTTTAATCAAGTTTTCCGCTGTAATGCTGTTTAAAATATTTTCAAAAAATATCGTTTTAAGTCGAGAAATAAAATTTTTAAATTTTATGCGAATTCTTACGGTGCAAGTGAAATAGTGAGTAAGTAACAAACCGAGTCCAAATTAGACTGAGGCGTTACATGGTCACGTCATCCATTAATTTCATTGAACCACCCCATAAGTGTGTCTTTCTTTTGAGCATATAAGACGTGAAAACAACCTTTTCAATTGTTCAATTAGTTGAGATTGTGTCTCTATCAGGTTCATCAAACGATCGAGAATAGCATCTCTCTCAGCATTATTTCCTCTACGATTTACCATAAGTCTATATCGCAAAAGTTTGTTGTAATAAAAATTTACACCAAAATACACTTTTTAAGATTTAAAGTTAGTTTATCTAAAAACCTTGAAATTTTAATAAACTTCAAAAAGCATATATTTAAAAATAGAATAAAATGAATTTAAAATTTACTTGTTGACCGATCGACTTCTAGGTGCATAATGAGCATACATTTATTAATCTATAGAATCAGTAACCTAGAGTTGTGATACAACTATAACGATCTGCCTAAATATTTAGTCGTAATTTTAAACTCTAAATTTTTATCTAATTTAATCCTTAAATTAAATTTTATTGATTTCCATTTCAAACCTTAATTTATTAAAAACTAATCAAAATTTATGGAACCACTTAAATGTAAATAATTTTAAATTTTAAATTTTTACTTCGAAAGATCACTAATAAACCTCAAATGTCAACCACTCTTAAATTCATGTCTCAATGTAAACCTCGAACATTAGATAATAAGAATTTATAAGAAAATCAAATCTCCAACGCTAAATAATAATCTTAAATAAATAATAAAAAACTATAATAATCTTAAATAAATAATAAAAAACTAAATTATCTCAATTAGTTTTATAACGCACAATGTTGAATATTCGCAAAACTTAATAAAACTAAAAGACTGCTAAAAATAATTTAACTTAATAAATGCTAATATAGACTAACTCCAATTACTAAAACTAGTGTAATAATTAAAAGAAATAAATGACTAAAATAATAACTAATCTCTAGATCAATTTAAATCATCTTCAGCACCCGTATCTGTATGCTGTTCTGCAACTAGAAGATTCTCGATTAGCGTTAATTAATCCTCAGTTAAAAATTCACATATATCACAAAACTACTAGTGAAATAACTAGTAAGTAAATACAAATTAAATTAACCTCATGCTTTAGTTTGTTCAATTGCATTTGCATATTGATCGAATTATTTAACTTAGTAGGCTAAAGATACTTGTCAGGACCTGACTTAGGGCCTCGACGGGAGGAACGGATTCCCAAGATGGAAAGCTTCTTGAACGATAACTTATATCTGATATTCATCAATATAATTCATATTAATCTAATCTAATATGAATTTAATCCATCAATTATGACATCCTGAATTAAGATCCTCCAATTCATACTCAAAGTGTAGCGCCCCGGTCCACCTTGGACACGGTTTTCTACTTTACTCGTTAATTTCACTCATATCGTAAGAATTCGTATAAAAATTTAAAACTTTTGTTTCTCAACTTAAAATGACATTTTGAAAATATTTTAAACAGTATCGCAGCGGAAAACTCGATTAAAATCAGTTTGAATAAAACTTCATTTTATGAAATATAAAACAGAGACACCGGTCGACACTTGTAAGCATCGATCGACACTTGGGTAGTCTCGTGTTTTTCATCGGTGGACAATAGCAAACGCCGAACGAAACTACGTTTCTCTGAGGTCTTCTTGTCAGTCGACACTGAGAACACCGGTCGACACTTCTACGCCCATTTCAGAGAGCGGTCGAAACTTGCTTTCACAAGTCGACACCTTGATCCTCTCTATAGGCGCAGGTCGACCCCTGCGGTCAACCCCCTGCCATTTTCACATTTCCGGTTGACACCTACAAATATAGGTCGACACTTACTTCGGCTCCGCCCGCGCAGGTCGAACCTCGTGGTCGACACTCACATACCATTTTACACTGACCGGTCGACATCTATGGACTTCGGTCGATACTTTGCGTCAGCAGTATAAAAATATCACCAGTACGAAAGAAAACGAACGACGAAAATTTTCACAATTAAAACCATGAAGTAAAGACCTATATTTTTAAGACAACAATTCTTCAAATAGTTTCGAAACACAACCCTTTTACGTTAAAAAAAGAATTTTAATCATTCATCAATAGGGTTTGTACGATTTAAAAACACTTTCTATAGTTCAAAATACCAATCCGCAATTATACATAAGTGTTCGACACAAAATGCTTACAAATTCCACAACCTATCACACCATGGTCGCGTCGCCTCAACAAGCTGTCTGCATCGGCATACCGCATGCGTCACCAACTGCCATTCTAGTCAGGTCCATACTCAAACAACTCACCGGAGAGCACGCTGTCACCTACACCATGGAACACAAAACATAAGTGTAATGCTTAACAAGTATGGAATATGAAACGCAAAACCGACAATGCAATCCACAACTCAACCCCTAACACATGCAGTTTCTACACTCTATTTCATTTCCGTTTCGTTTTCATTATTATCATCTTTCACTTTCACGTGTGAGTCAAGTAGGCACTCATCCTATCACACTTAGGACGACCAAACCATGACCCACAGAGCGAGATTAGAGGCACACATCGTGAACGGCCATACAAAATCTCCTCCTAACATCGATCATAGAACCCTCAAGTACTTTCTCACTAGCACGTTAACGACGAGGCGTTCACAAACCACGTCATTTTACGTACTTTCATCAATGAGAACCCTCTAGTGCTTTCTTACTAGCACGTTAATGACGAGGCGTTCCTATACGTGGCATCTTTTCTTATCTGATTACATTTCATACGCACAATTCAAAATATGCTCAAAACTCGTTTTTTCGTAATTCAAAACCATGATGCATGTCACACATTTGCGAAATCGACTGACCAATCAACAAAACAAACAGTCATCTAACAAGCAACCCTACCATTTCATGGCGTAGGCTCAAAGGCGAACCACAAACAATCCATTACTTACCTGTCGTCCTAGAAATTTCTCGCACTTCGTAACTTCGCACGCTAACTGGGAATACCTATAAAATCAGACTTTCATCAATTCTACCTCGGTAAATTCATAAATTCCTAGCTTGAAAATCATAACTCATACAAAACCAAAACTCTCTAATAAACCCAAAATCCAACTCAATTTCCGACCAACTTCGAAAATTCATAACTTATCCAATACGCGTCCGAATTGGATGATCCAAAGTGCTACGGGCGTCACAGGAAGTCTACCTTTTAATGGCCTCATCCATTTCCTAATTGGACATCCACAACTTGGCTGGATGTGGCCGAGTAGAAACTGTTCCACAATTCGAGCATTTGGTTATCCCAATGCTCAATCTTTCCCATCAAATCTCATAATCTACTCCTACTTCTAGCTTAAACACCAGCATACTGATATAAATTAATTCCAACTTCAAATCCTCGTATCACCCTCCTAGGTTTCACCAAAACTTTCCAACACTCTCACTAACTTCGGTTTTAACACTCGAAACGGCTAAAGGACTAACTAACTAACTACTAGAAACTAACTAAAACATACCTTAGATTTGAAGATTCACAGAGGAACGGAGGAGAATCGTCAATGGCTTCACGTGGGGGAAGGGAAAAACTGAAGGGGAGGGTGGTTTGCGTGGGAGAAATATGATGGGTGTTTTGGTCTCTCTTTTTTTTATAATAATAGTAATAATCATAATTACTATTTCACCCTTAAGCCTTAACTGTTTAACAAATCTGTTATACGGTCCGATTCTTGTTGGATTCTTAAACTTTTCTCTCCTCCATTAGCCTCAAAATAATTTTCTATCTAACCGGTTAAATTTTTCGTCCTTAATTTCGACCAGAACTTTGTCGTTTACCGTTACGTAAACTCAAAAATTATTAAACGGAAAATTTTAGGCGTTACACAAAGCATACACTCCCTAAGTGGGAACTTCCAAACGACATACACCATACATTTTCTACCTGACATCCTAAATTAGGATATTGTCAATAACATCCAAATAATATACACAACAACCGAAATACATTTCATAAGTTGAAATATAGTACATCATCTAAATAAATAAATTCTTTACATCAGTCTATCAGAGTACATATGCGGAAGTGAATAAAAATATAAATACATATAAGTCACGACATGTGACTTTTTACAACCTCAAAAACTATTAACCATGATCTTTCACGTATGCCTCTTTGCACATTTTACCTTGTTTTGGATTTTTTTCTGTCTCGGTGAACGTTTTCGATATCTTAAAAATAGACATATTCTACATAATGAATTTTAGGCCTAGCAAATAAGTATAATTACTAGAATAACTAGTACAGACTCTATCCATACTATCCACGCCCAAACGTCATCCTCCACCTAATCATTGATTTTTTTTCAAATCAATTTGTTTTGATTTGAAATCAATGTCATTTATATAAAAATGCATGGATATTCGTAATTCAAACCATTTAAAATTCATGTCATTAACCACAGTTTAAAACAACCAACCTTTTAAAATTTCATCAATCACGGTTTAAAGCATTCTCAACAAATAGATAAATTTAATGCATTATAGTAAATATGTATGGTTTAAAACATCTTTTTCTCAAAACAGCTAATGTCATTTTTAACATTCAATATGAAATGTAAAATGCAATTAACTCTAATTGACACATATGACTATCACACACCTACGTATTCTTGGGCTTTCACCAGTAAAGTTATAGGACTCTACACATTGTTTTCCCGCGAAGTATAGGGATTTTCAACCCAAGAGGACATACATTTAATCTCCTTCTAATTTTCATAGTTATATTTATCACACATGAAGAGGTGAGTCCAGCTCAATGGGTTATTATGTTATCACGACTTTTCTACTCCCTCCTTCTTAAATGCACCCTTCAAAACATTTATAAAGCAATGTTATGCATGTTTAAAACAATGCAACTCAACCCACCCATGCAATTAATATTTAAAATCAATGTGTTCAATTTAATATTAAACGTAGTTTTCAAATGGCACATTTAACAATTCAATTACTTCACAAAACTTAAATTAAATCATTCAATAAAGATCGGATTTAAATCAATTTTTCACAATTCATATTAATTTGAATTAAAAACAACATCAATTACTCACTTCAACATCCAATTTCAACCAAATCATAACCAAATTTATCCTATACAGATTCAAGACAGTATTATAATCTATCTCCACCTAATAATGCGTTAAAGCATAAACTAATCATTCTAATCGTTAGAAGTATTTACCGTATGTCGGTTCCTCTACTTTTTTCACAAAGCTCCACCGAATCTATCGATTTTTTCACCAAAACGTTCCTCTCACCGAGCTGAATAACTTTTCCTAAAGGACGAATCAAATAATCTCACGTCCCCTTTTTTTTCCTCCTTTGCCCTTGGGTTTTTCTTCTCTGGATTCCCCTCTCTCTCTCTATCTCAAAAAAAAAAAAAAAACAACCACCTCATCCCCTTTTGAAAACAATTCAAGGGTAATTACCCTTTTAACCAATGTTATCCTCTTCAATGACTAAATTATTCTCCTATCTTTGATAATTACCAAAATACCTTAGTTAATTAACATTTAATCCTTCTTATTTATTTTTTTATTTAATCTAATCCTAATTAAATTATTTTTAATCTAATTTATTTAATTAATCAAAATTTTAATCAAAAAATCAAATTTCACACCTCCTAAATTTTTTAACGGGGCGATCGATCGGCCATACCTCAGTCGATTGATCAGCACCCTCTCAGGTCTGATTTCCTTTCCTTCACCAATTTGGCGATCGATCGCCTATCTTAGGCTATCTATCAGCCACACGTTATGTTTTTTCACTTCTTTCAAAACGTCAATTTCTCGTCTTTTAATTTATCATTTCTTTTATACAACCTCTTTCCAACTCAATTATCACATAACATTTATATATGTACATCTACAATTACATATTGTCCACATATATAAACTCTTACATCATTGACCAAAAAAAATAATTAAAAATTCAAACTGATACAGTAATAAAAGTTCGAACCATTACAACACTACAACATAAACGTAACATTTCCTAGATTGGTTGACTACCCAATCCATGGTACCAACCATCGTTGGGTCGTTAGATTTCCCGTTCAAGACAATCAAACTTTATCGTAACCAAACTCCCTTAGCCCAATAGGCTACCCAACCCATGGCACCAACCATAACTAGGTCTTCAACTATCCCGTCAAAGATAGTTGCTAGATGACCTATGGCATTGACCGTCTCTAGACATCATTAGCTTTTTTGACTAAGGAACCCGACCTCACATGTATTCCATAAATCAATAGGCTATCCAACCCATGGCATCAAGCATCGTTGGGTCTTGTTAGCTTCCCGTCTAGAAAGTCCATCTATCAACTATTGTCAATTCCATTCATTTTTATAGGTACAGAGAAACACAAATTATTTTATTATAATTATATCTTACACACTGTAGCCACAATTGAGAAAAATTTTAACTATTTAAAAAGAGTATCAACAAAGAAAAACAATTCTAACAACAAGAATTAAATATAAAAATAAGATTTGTATACTGTTTTGACCAAAACAAGCAAAACCAGGTATTTTTTTACCTCGACTCAGAAGTGTGGGATTAATATTTGCTAAATGATTTGGAAGTCTCTTATCCCTATTGGTAAATTTCTCATCAATATCTATATGAATATTAATATTTCTTTTCTTTATTCAGTGGAATCTTTGAGAATTTAACTAAAAATCCTTACCTGTAAACTTTGAGAGCGATTGGTTGAATTCAAAGATATTAAGATTGAAATGGAATGGTGTAGCAGGAATTGGAAGCTGTTTTGATAAATTCTAGTCGGGTTTAATGGAATTGTGACGGAGTCATGTTCTTAGCTGGGATTCACTGCATTTTCTTTTTCCTCCTCTTAGATGGACCTTTCTTTGGTGATTTTCAAATCTTTTTGAGTTGTTCTGGAGTCGTCCAAAACACAAAACTTCTTGATTTGTTTTCCTCCTAACTTTGCAACTCTTATATGGTTAATGAAAACAATGATGATTGTCAGAGTGTAAAAGAGGAAGAGAAAATTATTTCTTCTATTATATTGTGTAAAACCATTACAATCGCTTATTTATAAGCTGAATATTGCCAACGATAAAATCTTTACAGAGAGAGAAAGAGGATTCATTTCTAATAGAAAATAAAACCCATTTTAGTGAACCCGGTTCACGTGTATAGTTCGACATCCCCCCTCAAACTCAGGGGTGGAGGAAGGACAGTGAGTTTGGTTCAAAGCTCATGAAACTGGGAAGCAGTGAGTGATTTTGTTAGACAATCAGCAAGTTGGTCGGTGGAGGAAGAAAAAGCAAGCTTCAGAGAACCGTGGATAACTTTTTCACGGACAAAATGTTGATCAATTTCGACGTGCTTCATACGAGCATGGAGAACTAGATTGGACAGGAGGCTAACTGTGTTAATGTTATCACAGTAAATCAGAGAAGGCAAACTTGTAGGAATGCGTAGCTCGGTGAGCAATGATTGGATCCATAAATCTTTGGCAGTCCATTGGCAAGTGCTCGGTATTCTGATTATGTACTTGATCGGGAGACGGCCTTTTGTTTGGCCAATGACCAAGAAACCAAGTTATGCCCAAGAACGATGCAGTGAGCGCTGGTCCTCCGACGATTATCGAGGTAAAAGGCCCAATCCGCATTTGTGTAACAGTATAGGGAATGATCTGTACTCTGCTGAATGAACAATCACAGATGAGCCGTACCTCTTAGATATCTGAAGACGCATTTCAGAGCTTGCATGTGAACGTGTGTGGGGGCAAGCATGAACTAACATAGTTGATTGACAGCAAATGAGAGATTCGATATTGTGATAATACAGTATTGCAAGGCACCCATGATACTACGATACTCGGTAACGTTGGGTAGTAATGTCCCGTCCTGAATTGAGAGAGGTGGTAGAGCTAGAGGAGTGTTTTAAGGCTTGGAGTCAAGTAATCCTGTCTTTACCAACAAATGCCGTATATATTTGGTCTGGCTTAGATGTAAACCAGTTGAGTGTTTGTGAACTTCATCAATGCCCAAGAAAAAGTGTAAATTACCGAGATCCTTGATAGCAAAGAGTTTGGATAGATGAGCAATCAACTGCGATATCCGAGAAGATGAGAAACCTGTCACAATTATATCATTAACATAAACCAAAACCACAATAATGAATAAAGATGGATATATCAGCCTTTGAATTGATGAAGCCCCAATCTAGAAGAGCCTTGCTAAGTTTCAAAAACTGGGTATTGGGAGATTTTTTCAACCCATATAGAGAGTGATGCAGCTTACAAACATAATTTGGCCGCGAGGAGTCGACGAATCCCTGGGGTGAGCCATATACACATCCTCTATGAGATCACCATGGAGGAATGCATTTTGAACATCTAGCTGCTTGATAGACCACTGTCGAGAGACACCAATACTCAATAGAAGTCGAATGGTAGTGGTTTTTATCACCGAACTGAAGGTTTCATGAAAATCAAGCCCTGGTGTTTGTTTAAATCCCTTCGCGATACATTGAACCATCAGGGTGAAGTTTGATTTGGTAAACCCATTTCAAACCAATAACTCGCGAAAACTAGGTTTTGGAACAAGGGTCTAGGTGTCTTGTGACTACAGAGCATTGAACTCTGTTTTCATGGTTGTACGCCATTCATCATGTTGAGAGGCTTTACTGAACGAAGCAGGTTCACAGAGCATGTTGCTCGTAACAGTGAAGAATGCTTTCGGTTTGAAGATTCCAGAGTAACCATCAGATGATCGTTTACAATCAGTTGATCTGGTATATCTTCAATGTGACCAGGCAGAGATGACGAAGAAGAGGGAGAAGAACCAAATGGCCTAAACGAAGGCGTTACTGGTAGAAGTGGGATGTGACGGAGCAGTAGGTATGAGTGGAAGAGTAGTAATGATAGGTGTTGTGCAAGACGACACGGGAGGCGGTGATTTTACATTGAAAACTACATGTCGTGAGACATAATTTTCTAGAGGAAAGTTGAAGGCAAATGTAGCCTTTATGACAACTACTATAACCAAGGAAAACATACGAACTCGAACGAAATTCTAATTTGTGATGATTGTATGGCCTGAAAATGGAAAATATTGGCAACCAAAAATAAAAAGGTGTGAGTAAGATGAGATTTTGTTATAAAGGATTTGAAATGGAGACTTATTTGAGAGAGGTTTTGATGGTAGCCTATTAATTAGATAAATAGTAGTATAGGCAAAAGGCCAGAAAGAAAGAGGCATGGAAGCTTGGGCTAGAAGAGTTAACCCCATTTCCACAACTTGCCGATTTTTACGTTCAACTTGGCCATTTTGTTCTGGAGTATATGGACAAGAAATTTCATGTAAAATCCCTTATGTTAAAAGCCATTTTGAGAGGGACCTAAATTCTCCACCCCAAACTGACCTAACCTGTTTTATCCAACAATCAAATTGATTCCGAATCATTTTTTGAAAAAGAATGAAAATATTATAGGCTTCATTTTTTGAATGAAGATGGTATATCTAGGTGAACCTGGAAAAATCATCTACAAACAATATAAAATACTTGACGCTAGTTGCTGATGAAACAAGGGAAGGCCCCCATAAATCAGTGTGAACTAAATCAAACATTCTAGTGGCACGAGACAGAGAATGTGTAAATGGTAATCAGTGAGATTTAGCTACCAAGCATGAAGGACAAACATCCAAAAAGTCAGACATATTAAAGGATAAACGATGACTAGATAAAACAGATTTGATAATTTGTGATAAGGGATGTTCCAGCCGAGAGTGCCATAAATTTGAAGAGTTGCTGGAGATAACGTGAAGTTTGTCAGAGGAGGGCCGATTTGGGAAAGGAAGGGCATACTCAATACAGGTCATTGTCAAGGATTCCCTGGAGGAGAATGTTGTGAGATACCTAATCCTTGACCACAAAAAAAGAAGGGTGAAATTCAATTAAAACTTTATTTGTCGAGACACAGTTATGAAATGCTGCGAAGATTTTTTTGCAGTGAAGGAGAATGATAAACAATGTTTAAAACTAGAGGAGAGGAACGAGTTGGTAGAAAAGCATGACCGACATTGGAGATAGAAGAAATCTTACCCTTTTTTATTGTAATGTGATCAGCACCTGAATGCGGTGTGGTCGATTCCAGCATGTTTAAGTCCGAAGTGAAATGATGAGACGCTCCAAAATCCATATACTAAGAGGGGTCAATTGGGGCACTTGCTAAAATTGGTGATGATGTCTGTTGAGCCGATTGTGCTGGAAGAACAACAAAGAAACTTCGAGGGGAATTTGTGGTAGACTGGTATTGTAGATTGGTTCTATGATAGCACACATTAGCAATGTGGCTTGGTTTGAGACAAATCTGATAGCGAGGGCGAGACTACAGTCTGGTTGGTGAAGAGAAAGATTGAGGTGCGCGATATGGAGGGTTTGGAAGTAAAGGATTGGAGAGAGAGGGTCATGATCCTCTTGGTTTGTTGGCAGTGAAGGATGAATGAGGACCAGGAGGGGAGGAAAATATTGGTCTCGGTTTATTGTTGCCTAAATTTGTGAAGTTGGCTTGAAGGGAGCTCAGTGAAGTTATGGTTGTTTGGCGTTCCATCCTTGCGCCATAGCTTAACAGCAAGTTGTTGAGCTCTTCAATCGATGGCTGATTGGCACGAAAAGAGATCAATGTAACAAACGGGTTGTATTCTGCTCCTAACTCGTTAAGAAAATACAAGAGCTATTGAGCTCTTCAATCGATGGCTGATAGGCGCGAGTAGAGATCGATGTAACAAATGGGTTGTATTCTGCTCCCAACCCGTTAAGAAAATACAGCAGTTGGTCCTTGTAGCTGACCGATTCACCAATAGCTGCTAGTGTGTTGCAAATGCTTCTAAACTTTTGAACGTAGGCCATAGCACTGAGACTATCATTATGAAAATTTTGTAAACTTGAGCAAAGTTCTGATATCCACGCAAAGGATGAGGTAGCATACAATTGCTCAAGTGCTTCCCAGATTTCAAAAGCAGAGGAGCATCCAACTAGGTGTCCTAGCAGCGGTTCGTGAACTGATGCATAGACCCACCTCATTATGAGGTGATTATACCTCTGCCAAGAGAGAAACTCAGGATTGACACGAGGAAGGTGAGGTTCATTGTTCCTATGAGGACAGAGGCGAGACCCAGTAAGAACGTCTTTGATTCCATTCGCAATGACAATGTTTAGCAGCTGATGTTTCCAAATAAGGAAGTTCGATTCATCGAGCTTAATCGTCAATGGCTGATTTACAAAAGGCAGGTGAGGAAGGTGCGGCAGTGGTGAGGAAGACGAAGATGGTAGGTCTGTAGTGCTTTGTGAGGAAGCCATCAAAGATAACTAGAGGACTTGTTTATAACTCTGATATTATGTTTGAGTATAAAAGAGGAAGAGAAAATTGTTTTTTTTATTATATTGTTTAAAACCATTACAATCACTTATTTATAAGCTGAATATTCCCAACGATAAAATCTTTATAGAGAGAGAAAGATGATCTATTTCTAATAGAAAATAAAACTCATTTTAGTGAACCCGGTTCACGTGTATGGTTCGACAATGATTTATTGGTGGTTTTTTTTTCTCATGGGATGTGAAAAGTCTAGTTTGGTTGAGAAGGTTCTTCAGGGAAGGGGAAACTTCAGCGCAGACCGATGTTGATTTTTCTTGAAAAAGTTCTTTAAGGGAAAGATAATTTTAGGGTTGGTCGTACTTTGGTTTAAAACTATTTTTTGTAGTTCTCTAAAAATAATGGCCAGATTCAATATTAATTTGGTGATCATGAATCAAGGGATTTGATTCCATGAGTAGTTTCTTATTTGAAATCTAGTTACTAAATCTAATTAACCAACTCAATTAAATTTAATTAATTGTGCAACATCAAATCTAAAGAATTTCAAATTTTGAATATTAATGAAAATTAGATTACGCCTAATTGGAGACTATTTTAATTGGAATTTTCATTCTTGGTCTAATTAAAAGATTGACACTTTAATTAATTTAATTTAACATTATTTAAGAAATATTTAAATTTTATTTATAAAATCTCTTTACATTACACCCACTTTCTATGATATTTTAATAGTCAAAAACTTGATAAATTAAGCCAAAAATCTTTCCTTTGTAAACTTTTAGTGTGGTTGGTTGAATTCGAGTATATTTAGACAGAGTCGTGTGGAAGAAATTAGAAATTATTTGCATCGGTTCTAGCTGAGTTTATTGGAATTGAGTTAAATTTTCAATGAAGGTGCAAAATGAGACAAAGAGATATCATATTTTTCTAACTATATCCATGTGGATGATTTTTAATCTTTCGTAGTTGATTTTTATTTAATATAATTTGGTATAATTACTAAGTATTTAAGCAATTTAAATTTCCAGATTAAAATGAATTTAATATTTAATATTTAAAAATATTACCATGACTAAGTATTTTTATATCCAAGTTAAAGCAGTGCATGAATTTAATTAATACTAATGGATGGGTTTGCACGTAACTTTTCATAAGAGGTGAAAATTTTGTAGTTAAGAATTTTTCTTATTGCGTTAGAATATTCATGTCGAATTGATTCTTATAACTGTTCAAGAAAAATTGAAAATCGACACGCTACTACAAAATGAGTGATAAATTCATTATTTGAATAAGTTCAAAAGTCAACCTACGTGAAAAATTCTATCCATTATCAAAACACTGAAGAAGGATTTGAATGTCAATATTACATCAAGTCTTGCTAGAAGAGTAAAAAACGAATCTCGAAAACTTAATGAAGGAAAAAACGACGAACAATACAAGCTATTGTGGTCGTATGCAGAAGAAATTCGTAGATCAAATCTGAATAGCACATTGGGCCAATAGACCTACTTGGTGGGCTCTGCCAATAATGAGTCTATGTGTAAGCGAAAGAATGTATATGTGTATGGCTGCTTCCAAGGCAGGTTTGCTGCTATGTAGTAAAACTATTATATGTTTGGATGGTTGTCATCTAAAAGGTTTCTGTCCCAACCAATTACTGATAGTCGTTAGTATTGATGGCAATAATAGAATATATCTCGTTGTTGTTGCCAATGTGGAATCAGAGTATATGAATTTCTAGATATGATTTTTGAAATTATTAAAAGAAGACCTAAATATTGAATCGGATATGGATGGACATTTTTTTCAGGTTGACGAAAAGTATAATGCATTTTCGATTGTTCTTTCAAATATTGAGGCATTATGGTAGTTATACTGTTTTATGTTGATTCTGTTGTTCTTTCAAATATCAGAGATTGTTGCCTACTATGCAGTAAGAATTACAATCAGCTGAACACATTTACTAACTCCGGCATATGTACGCAAATTTAAAAAAAAAATTTCGGAACAGAGTATACAGAAATACAATGAGAAATGCGGACAGGGCAATTATAACTTTTTTTTTCGAGAGATAAATGAGGAACTTATATAAGATTAATCCGAATGCCCAAGCATATCTTCGAGGCACAAATCCTAAATATTGGGCTAATCATGCATTTTCTTTGATTCTCAAGTGTAAACTGAGATTAAATAATTTATGCGAGTTATTTAATGCAATTCTACTAACTGTCAATGACAAACTGATTCTGACCATGTTCAAGATGATCCGAAAGTGTTTGATGATTAGGATTGTGAAAAAATACGAGAAGTCGGTCTCGTCAATAGACGTTTTGTTTCCCCGGATAAGAAAAAAACTTGTGAAGCGAGAACATAAAACTCAAAATTGAAGTACTATGTTTGTAGAAGCTACTTGATTTGAGGTCAGCAACGACAATAAATAATATGTTATCGACATGAATACGTGTGTGTGCAACTGTTACAGATTAGAGCTTATTGGAATCTCTTGTGTCCATTCAATTCGCTGCATTCATTTCACGAGACTATTACCAAAAAATTACATTCATCAATACTATTATTGGAAAACTTATCTACAGATGTACTAAAACTTTATTCATCTTATTAGCGACCAACATATGGACCGCTAGTACAAAATATGAATCAAATTCTTTCGGCAATAGAAAAATGTCAACCTGATAGACCGAAGAAGAAAATAGTGCGAGATGTCGATGAGCCGTCAAGTTTAACAATTATTAAAAAGAACTTAACGATATCGTGTGGTATATGTTGGAAACAGGGGCATAATAATTGCATTTGTCTTAATAGGAGATCCTACCATTTCGATAGCGGTCAAGTTTGCATAAAACAAGCGAACAATTCGCTCGCAGCTATCGCCCATAACTCTGTACACCTCGTGTAAGGCGATTCTGTCGAATATCTCTTTGATCTCCAACGACTCCCACTCTCAAAAGTTGACAGTGTTCAAATGAAGAACCGAGCAGTTTGACATATCTTGCTCAAACTACTCTTGTCACATCTGATTTCTAAATTTCATAGATACACACCTAGTTGACGGTCGTCGCTCTTGAGCCAAAGCACCTTATGACGGTGGTCGATTTATCGCACCCCCTTGAGATGGTCCACCTTGTGACAGACCTTCTCATTATGGTGTAGTGATATGCCTCAGGGCCTATGACTAGATCCCAAACCAAATCAATATTACCAAATAACCTTTTTTCGAACATGTGCGATATTTTTATAGGTAATTGACTATTGAATTGCTTAGATTGGGAACCAACGTCTATGGATATGGATAAGTCAATACATATGCTTACATGGAAGGTCGATGGAAGATCACATCAAGCTAAAGAGGGAATTTGTTTTCCCTTGGACAACCATTTAATTTTTGGATTCTTGGCAAACATTGCTTTTATCTATATTTTTATTAAACTTTATAATTTAGCATACATGCATTAGATGAATGTTATGATTAACATGGGGAAAGATTTATAAGAGGCCATAAAGGAAGATCTTAATCAACTTCAAATTGTCATCAACAGCTCACTCACACCTCACATGGACACTTAATCAACTTCCATACAAGTGGACATACTTTCCTTATGGGTTGCTGACCTCAATGCTCGGATGAAGAAGGTCGTGCACGCATAACAGCTTGGACCACAACACATCATCAAAGACGCTCCTCTTTTAATTATTTCATTTACCACCTTTAGGTATATTACCATGGTTATTAGAGATTGCTCTCAAGAACTGAAGGAGCCTTTGCTCTCAAAGGTAAGGCCTCAGAACTTCCATCCGAGTGGAGTTGAGTCTCCAAATGCTAACCAAGTCCGTGGTTACTTGGTATCATATATATTCATCATTCTCTTCTTCTTATCTAATCAATAGATAAGAGAGAAAAAGTGAAAGCCAGATCTTGAGCCGTTACATTCATCCTTAGATGATTGTATCACCAAAAAGGTGCCAAAGTTACCCTTCAGACCGATTTCAGATTTTTATTGCACATTTTCTTTATCTTGTGCTGTTTTTTCTGTGAAACTTGCAGTATCCATTCATTACTCATCTGGTAAAAGTCCATCCAAAATTTGTTGCATTTGGACTTCAATTACTTATATTACTCTCGCTGATTTCATAGGTGTTCTCGGATTGAGCCTTGAACATCGGATATTTGGTTTGTCTTGTATCTAACTTCGGTTTTACATGACCAAACCTTATCAGGTAGCCTTTTGTTTAATCACCAATTTTGGAGCCATTTGAAAAAAAAATTGAGAATTTAAGTTGAATTGGGGATTTGGACAATTTCTGGCTCAGATTGTGAAATTTTTTGGATGATATTTAAATAAAATGATTAAAGATGAAGAAATTAACAAGATAATGGTCGGATTTTGTGTTGGAATCGCAGGAGGGTCGAGAGAAAATGGAGGTTTTTGGCAGTGGAGGTGAGATTGGGGGTCAGTTTCTTATATAGAGTCGGGAATCAACCCTTCGATCTGGGGCAGTAACCTCCTATTATCAACCATAATTTTGAGAACGGGTGGTCACCACCCTGGATCGGCCCCCATTTTCAAAATACATGGGGTCAATCCGGGGCAGTGACCACTCATTCTCGAATCACGTGCGGTGCACGTTGAACGAGAGATCTACACCCCCCACATCGACTCTCCAACTCAATATATTCAAAGTCACATAAGCATTGGGCAGATGGACAGATTGTTAATTTTAGATCGGTCTCCCAATCTCGGTGTAAATTGAGAATAGGGGATGATCGGCCTCCCGTCAAGATTTGATTTATTACATTTTAAATAGTTTAAGGTTTTAGTTGTCAAAATTTTTATTTTAAAGATTATTTCAAACTAAACATATACTTGGTGTTTAAATTGGTTTTAACCTAATTTTTTGTGAGAATTTGATAGGGAGCAATTGGACCGAGACAAGGTGACATTAGTGAATTTCTATAGTCTCCCCGTAGTTTTTTTATTTATTAAGATTTTTTAGTAAGGTTACTCCTGAGAATGTTGTTTTTGAAAATTAAATAAATAAAAGAAAACAATTTATTTATTTTATTTTATTTTTCAATTCAGTTTCATTGAAATAATGAGCTGCAGAGTTACATTTCTTGTGTGTTGTCATATGTACACAGACAGGACAGGAGCAAGCTGCTTCTATGGCTGATTGAGAAAGCACGTTAAAACGATATTACATCATCAATATACACCATTTGAAGTAAACAAAGATAGGCAGGCTAACGTTGAACAACAAGGCACTTTATGAGAAAATGGAGACAGGAGAGAACAATGGCGATTGCTGCAACTTAAATTACCAAATCTGTCGAAGTCTTGGTCGGCATTAACTTCATCCACCATGAAACTGTAATGCTCTGGGAGATGAGATAAACGATGAAGGCAACATATGCAGCCGTGAAAACGCCGACTACAGAGGTGAAGAAAACTCCATTTACTTCAGAGGAGAAGAAGTCCACCAACAGATACCCATTGATGGCCATCACCAAAGCAGCCACCAGCCAGGAGACCATCTGTGGAAGAAGCATTAGCACCTTATGTTTTAGTAAAATACAATTTATACCTTATGGAGATTAGACGTTAAACTATTTTTTTACAAACGAAACCTCCAACTTCATGATTTATCTTCTTTCGTGATTTCGAATTCTGTAAGACTAGAGATATGCTTCAAAATTGAATTAAAACATTTAATTAAATGAAAAATTTACTTCACATGTGCTGTAAATAACGCTCATATATGATTCGTAAATATCTTACGGTCGGGGCTTCATAAGAGCAAAATAACATACCTTTAGAAGATGTCCGATTTTAAAAGTGCCCATGATCTGCTCTTTGGAGACCAAATAGAGAAGGGGAATAAGAGCAAAAGGGATCTGAATAGACTGAAGAACATTAAGCCATTCGTTCAGAACATCCAAAGCATCCTCGGAAGTGTCGAACGCAAGGGCAACCGCCATGGTAGGAACAATCGCAAAGCTTCGAGTGATCAGAGCTCGAATCCATTTTTTCATCCCCAAGTTCAAGAACCCTCCCATTATGAACTGTCCAGCATACGTTCCTGTAATGGTGCTACTTTGACCAGCTGCAAGTAAGCCAATACCCCAAATGTATAGAATCGGAAAAACTCCGCCGTATTTGGATTGAAGATACTGGCCGGCATTGACAAGGCCAATACTATCAGCTATGTCCGTGTTATAAAACCCTTTTGCAAAAACTGTTGTGACAAAGAGATTGATGACGAAGGAGAGGATAAGGGCAACAGTGCACTCTATAGAGTAGTATCGTAAAGCTTCTCGAACTCGGCTTCGATTTCGATGGTCGATTTCTCTCGATTGAACCAGAGCCGAGTGTAAGAATACATTGTGGGGCATGATTATGCAACCCACTACTCCAACTGCCTGGCGAATTGTTCTTGAGTTTAGTTTCGGAATCAGAATACCTGCGGAAGAAAAATGGATCGGATTTTTTGTAGTTTGCAGGGGAAGAACAAGAGAAATTATGGCGGAGAAGAAGTGGATTCTCTACCGAGAAGAAGCTCAGTTCCACTAGGCTTTGTTTCACCAAACATCCATGCAAATGAGACAGCCATTGTAGCTATAAGGAAGGCAAAAACTGCTTCTAATTTCCTTACGCCATAGTTTTCGAGAAAAAGAAATACAAAGCTGCAACCAAAAATTAACATAAATGTCATAATTCTCAGGAATTTGGAGCTAGAAAACTAAGAATTAGCATTGAGTAAGTATGAGAGAAGATGGTCAAGAAAGCTTTTCGAAAAGTGAAAAAGTCTTCATCGATTACATAGCCAAATAGAATAAATGTGCTAAAGAAGAACACTAGAAGATCACAAAACGATTCTCCATAGAAGGTGTTGGCTACTGACTCAAGAACATTGTATTGATAAATCTTAGAGTTAAAGATGTTTCACTGCACGAAAGTAATCAATTTTCATCAAATTTGGCCCAAGAACTTTCAGAATCTGCGAAAACTATATATGGTTGAGAGGGAATTACCAATCTAATGCAGTGATGATGACACCAGACCAAAGAGGCAAAAACCCATTACTCAAAATCTTTATAGCAATGGCACTTCCGATGACCTCCTGTATATCAGCCCCTATAAGAGCCAACTCCGCCATTACCCAAAGCACCATCCTCGCCCACTTAGGGTACTCGTCTCGGCACAGCTCCGCCAAGTGCCGCCCAGTTGCCACTCCGAGTCTCGCGGCCAGTAGCTGCACCAAGAGTCCCATAGCCGTAGCCCACAGCAGCAGCCACAAAAGCGAATACCCAGCAACCGCACCCGCCTGAAGATCTCCTTCCAAATTCCCCGGATCGAGAAACGCTATACTCATTAAAAACCCAGGTCCGGTGAACAGCCAGAGCTTTTTCCACGAGAATGGCGGTGTCCCGGCGGAATCACCGCCATCTTCTCCGATTCCGATCACATGAATCTTCTCCCCGGAGCCATAAGCTGTTTCTTCTTCTTCTTCTTCGTCGAGCAACAGCGGCTGATCAGAATCATGAGTAGGCATGACGCCGTTGATTTTGATTACTGGAAGAATGTCAAGCTTTATAGCTTTGGAATTTGATTAGCCTTTGTTTCTTAGCGATAACTAGCGCAACAACCAGTCGTCGTCCTCTGTTTTTCCTTTTTCTCTTATTTTTCACTTTTTTGGTGGTTTTTTCTTTTTTAGTACATTTCAACTGATGAGATTTTAGAACAACGAATCATATTCTGCCACGTCAAAACATGCCGTTTTCTTTTCGTGCTTCTATGCCACGTTGGCTTTCATGTAGACCATGTAACTTGAATATTTTCAATATCAACATGATAAGATGTAAATTATCAAAGGTTAAAATTAAGTAATTAATTTACTGCTAATTTTTCTGGTTTAAAAAAATTAACTGCTGTGTTAAATAATAATAATATATTTTAATCTCATTATTTTACACATTAATAAATTATTTAATAGAACAGGATAAAAATAAATAAAGGCATGATTATTTGGAATTATTAATAGAATACCAATTATAAATTAATATAAAATATAGTAATAAATGTGGCCTACTCTTCAAGCAACACAAAGAAGGAGACATTTATTAGACGAGTCTTAATTTGACTTTTTCAATCAACCTTGTCTAACAGCATGCATCAAGTGGCGCGTGATGTCTTCCCACGTAATTTACTGCTCAATATTAATGATGACTTGGCGTCAAACAAGAGAGTGATAGCGACAGATGACGATAGGATGACGCCACGTGTGTGGGAACCACGAGAGGGAGAACGTTCTGGCCGTGGATGCCTCGTGGCTAAATGAGTTTTGTGTGTTTCTTAGCACACACCACAATTTCCCATGATTCTCGTTCACATGGTTGTTCCTTTTATCTGTCGCATTCAGCAACGCGCACTCCACACGCTTTAATCAACAAAATTAAAATAACTTTTTAATTTGTGTTCTCAGTTTTAAACTCGTTTGCTTAGAATAATTAATATATTGTAAATAAAGTTCAATGATATTGACTTTCATCCTTCCATCAATTACTTAAATGTAAACTTTAAATATGAAAAGATGAAGTAAACTTAGAATTATTTTTGAGATTAGGGTAACGTACCAATGAAATGTCTCAAGTTTTTTTGTATCAGCAAATATATATTTGTCTTTATTTAATCTATTAAATGTATCATGTAAAATCCAAATGGAAGACTTTCTTTTTAATTTCTAATCCATTTACCTACTCGACAAAAAAAAAGAACCACGTGTTACCTTTTGTAGTTGAGTCTGGAAGAATTACTGCATATGTACTAAAGATATGATCAAGAAATAATCGTCTTTTTCAAATAAAACATACTAGGTTTATTAGCATTAGAAACAATTGTTCAATATCATTGCGGAGCAATCTAGAGACTAGGCAATTTTAAGTTGTAAAAATTAATTAAGTAGCTTAAATTAATTAGGTGAGTTTAATTTCCCTAACTTTGGAGTTCATTAGTACATACAGTGAGATACATCCTACTAACGCCAAATCATGTTAGTACCAAGTACCTTAGATTATAATATCATCACAATTTCAAAATTTTGAGATACCTTAAAAGCCATGCTCACACCATAAAATGTATAAAAGGAATATAATTGAGGCATTTTTTTGTCTATAAAATTTGAATTATTCTTGTCTACCATTAAATTTATAAAATATTTTAAAAACTATACGTAATAGTCTTTTAAAATAAGAATAGATATATAAATAAATATAGTTTTAAAATTGAGTAAGGTCACGATTATTTTATTATTCTATTTTATTAAAATACTGTTAAATATGTAATATAATAAATTAAATAATTAATTTATTACATTAGTTATACGAATCATTTATTAACACACAAATCAGTATTTTAAGTAAATTTATTCTGTTATTCTATTTTTTTAAAATACTTTGCAGTATTATTCTTTAAAAATTTCCTTCCATGCACTTTGATTTCATAAATATAATCTTTTACGGTGAAAAAAATAATATTAGTTGTACGCTAAAATTTGAATGTTTAAATTTATATTTGGAGTATATTGTTATAAATAATTAAATTGACATATTATTTCCAAAAATAAATGAATAATATGGAAGTCTTGATAAATTAAAAAAGGAAAAGTTCAATTCAGGTACTATCACATAGGGTCATTTGTTATTTGGTATCTAACGTTTTTTTGTTCCAATTAGATCCTATCGTTTACGTCATTTGTAATTTAAATTTTTTTGTTTAATTTTCAGTTAAATTGATCACGTGCAGAGTGTCACGGTCCTACTTTCAAGAGTGTTAATAAGACCGTGTGGCACCCACTGTCACAATTCCAATGGGTTAGCCTATAAGCGCGCCAACGGCGCTGAGTGCCCACTTGACTAGAGCAGACTTTTTGTTTAGGGAGTAAACAATGAGAATACAAGATTATCCGAAAAGAGCATTAATGAATATTGTGAGCATAAAGAGAGAGTGTAAAAAATTTGTTCATTGATTAACAGCAAATTACACTGATGGGTAGGGGGTCTACATGTTATCATGCTTCTCCCTCCTAAAAAGCAATTTAGATCATCTTCACTATGGCAAGAATATACATGCTATAGTGGCGAGCAGTCACTTTCAAAGCAACAAAAGAAACAGATACAATTGAAGTACTTAAAAAAGAAATAAATCTACTTAATAGCATGGGCATCCATAGACAACATGCCTTGAACAAACTCGAACCTTAACATTCTTCCATATTTGAGTTGTTGACGTCTTCGTCAACTCTGCTTCTGTTTGAATTATTTGATCTTCTGTCTTAAGTTCTTTAAGTCTTCCGGCTTTTCCCAAGATATTTTTTCGTCTTCTAATCCTTTCCATCTGATAAAATATTCCTGGTACTGTCGTCGGCCTATTCTGATGCTTCGATCTGCAAGGATTCTTCTACTTTCTTCTTCTTTTGGTTGTTGATGTAGATATTTAGTCTAGTGATGTCATTTCATTTCTTGTCTTCGTCGTCTGGGTGGTAGGGTTTTAAGTTGCGGGTGGATTTTAATCTGCGACGGCATATTAACTCTATAAGACGTTCTTTCGATTTTCTCGATGACTTCAATAGGACGTTCATATTTTCTGATAAGTCATTTGTCTTTCTCCCCCTAAAGCGAAGTTGTTCAAGTAACAACTTAATCAGCACTAAATCTCCAGCGTTAAACTCTATTGGTCGTCGTTTCCTATCTACCCACTTCTTCATATGTTTAGAGCTTTGCTCCAGATAAGCACGAGCTATCTCTTCATTGTGCTTCCTTTTTTTAGAGAAGTTGTATGCCTTCGAGTTCTTTCTAGAATAAGGTTGGTCTAAGATGTGTGGAATGATTGGTTGTCTCCTGTAAACCACTTCAAACAGACTCATTCCAGTTGAAGAGCTCTTCTGACAGTTAAAACAGAATTGTGCCACATCCGGTAGACTCGGCCAATTCTTCTAATTAATATTGATGAAGTGTCGCAGATATTATTCAACTAAATTGTTGAAGCGTTCTGTCTGACCTTTTGTTTAGGGGTGTTAGCTGGAAGAGATATTCAAACTTGATTCAAATAGCTGAAATAGTTCCACCCAAAGGACCCAGTGAATCGGGGATCTCTATCACTGATAATGCTTTGAGAAATTTCCCATAACTTCACTATGTGCTTGAAAAATAGTTGGGCTGTTGTCTCTATAGGACAGTGTTTCGGAGCAGCAATGAACGTGGCATACTTAGAAAATCGGTCGACAACCACTAATATTGCTTTATAATCATTGGCAGATGGCAAGTTTGTGATGAAATCCAAAGAATCACTCTCCCAAGGTGTCTCTGGTACTGGTAGAAGTTCTAGTAGGCCCGCAATCTTGTTACTTTCTACCTTGTCTTGTTGACACACCAAACATGTTTTGGTGTACTGCATAAGATCACCCTTCATTTGGAACCAATAGTATCCTCTTTTCAAGATGACATAAATCCGCTGCCATCCTAGATGACCGGCCCACAAAGTGTCTGACATTCCTGCAGAAGGGTACGCCGTAAGTTATTGCTTCGGGGTACATACAAATGATTTCCTTTTGTGAAGAGCAAATCATTTTCAATCTAAAACTGTCAAGTCTTTTCTTCTTTCACAAGTTGCATGACCGCCCAAGCTGCGAGGTTGTCTTGTAAACTATCTCGAATATAATCTTTCAAAGATCCATTAATTTTGCTTGCTTGAAGTTGAGATAGATAAAATAGGCTTGCGCACTCTGTCTTCCTACTCAATGTATCGGCTACCTTATTGTTCTGGCCTGACTTGTGTTCGAAGTGGAAATCGAATTCTGAAATTAATTTGTGCCAATGTGCCTGTTTGGTTGAGAGTTTTGGTTGCTCAAAAGAAATGACAAATTGAGCTGTTGTCTGTCTTTACAATGAACTTCGACCCAATCAGATATTATTTCCACACATGGAGACAGTGTACTACAACCAACATTTCTTTCTCGAAGGCAATGTATTTTCTCTTTACCTCTTTCAACTTGTGACTTTCAAAGGCGATAGGATGACCGTTTTGCAACAAGACTCCTCCTAGAGCAAAATCTGAGCCATTAGTATCTACTTCAAAGGGCTGAGGGATATCAGCTAGTGCGAGCACAAGCTCCTGTATTATAGCTTCTTTCAGATTGGCGGAGGATTTTTGGCATTCAGAGTTCCATGTCCAAGATACTCCTTTCTTTAAGAGTTCTGTTATGGTGCTGCTCTATTCAAAAATCCTTCTACAAATCGTCTATAATAATTGGCAAGCTCGAGGAACAAACGCAGTTCAGTGACAGATATTGGGGTCTTTCAATCTTTGATCGCTCTTATCTTATCAGTGTCCATGCGAAGATGACCATGGTTAATAATGTGGCCAACGAATTCGATGCTCTCCTAAGCAAAGGAGTTTTTCTCTTTCTTCACATATAGTTGGTTTTCCTTCAACTTTTCAAAAACTAGATGGAGATGAGCTTTGTGTTTTTCTAGGGTTTTGCTATAGACAACAATGTCATCAAGGTACACGACGACGAACTTATGAAGGTACTAATGTAATACTTAATTAATGAGGGTGCAGAAGGTTACAGGGGCGTTTGTGAGCCCAAATGCCATTACCAAGAATTCGAAGGCTCCATACCTTGTTATGCACGTTGTCTTGGGTCGCCCTCTGCAATTCTTACATGGTAATAGCCAGATCGCAAATCCTGTTTAGTAAAGTATTGGGCCTTATATAATTGATCAAAAAGATCAGTGATAAGCGGGATGAGATACTTGTTGCATACTGTGACTTTGTTGAGTGCTCGATAATCTATACACATCCTTAGACTTCTATCATTTTTCTTTTGGAACAATACTGGTGCTCTAAAAGGTGCTTTAGCAGGTCTGATGAATCTGGGTTCAAGTAACTCGTCTAATTGCTTCCTTAATTTTGCCAGTTTTGGCGGAGCCATTCTATACGGCGCCTTTGTAGGAGGTTTAGATCTTGGGCTTAGTTTAATCTGATGATCGATGTCCCTTCACGGAGGTTAAAGTCTTGGGTAAGCACTCAGACATTGTACCCCTGAACTCTTCTAAGACTTATAAAATTTCAGTGGTGTATTATTTCCTCCTTTTTCTTACTTATCTCCAACGAAACAATCATATAAGTTGGATCATTGTGCTTCAGCTTTTTCTTGAATTGCATAGCAGAGGTCGTCTTTATGTTGTTAGCATTTGGTTGTTTAAGAATCGTAGAAACAACAGTTGAGTTGTTACTTATGATAATTAAAATTTTGTTGAGGGCATTGAGATGACTTTATGTTCTATCAAGAATTCTATCCCCAAGATGGTGTCAAAGTCGTCCATCTGTGCTACGAAAAAATCAATGGGTCCTGTCCATGAGTTGAGTTTCAACTGAACTCTCTTTACGACACCGAGCATCGGTATCGCTTTTGCATTCACCGTTTTTATCCTACCATCATTCTTTTCTAGTTTCAGACCAAGACGGTGAGCTTCTTCCTTTGTAATGAAGTTACGATTAGCTCTCGAGTCTATCATTGTATTCTTAGTAGACTTATTATTGATCGCTGACTCTACATCCATGAGACTTTTATCTTGGGTCTTTTTCAGCTCTTGCATCTGTTGTTGTACGGCTGACAAGGATGTCATAATCTCAATTTCTGCAAATTCGGCGGCTTCTTCTTCGACAACTTGTTTAACCAAGTTGTAATCATGAATCAAAGCTTGTAAGGCAGTTAGGGCTGATCTATGTGGACACTTAGCTACTCGATGTGGTTCTTTGCACATAAAACATGATATATGCTTATTTGTTGGTCGTTAGTCGTTGGTTTCTAGCACTTCTTGATGTATCGTAACCTTCTCTTGGGACAAACGTTTTCTTTTCAACAGTTCCTGTGTTCGGTTTCTAGAGCTTGATGGAGTTTGACCTACTAGGAGTGTTCTTCTTTGGCCCAGGGTTCTCGGTGTTATAATTGAACAATCGCTCTGCTATGGCAAGTGTGCTTGAAAGGCTTTGCACCCTTTGTTCATATAATTTGGTATTAGCCTAAGGTTTAAGACCTTCAATGAAGGTAAAGATCTTATCTTTCTCTGGCATATCTCTAATATTCAGCATGAGTCTTGAAAACTGTTAGACATATTCGTAAATACTTGTAATCTGCTTTAGTTATCGGAGTAGTCTGCGAGCATTGAATTCAACATTCTTTAGAAAGAATTGATCATTCAGTTGCCTTTTTAGTTCTTTCCCAGTGTCAATAACACATTCACCAATACTAATATCATGGTATTATGATCTCTACCAAAGTTTTGCATCACCAGTAAGATGCATTGTGGCCAAGATTACTTTCGATTCTTCATCTGTTTTGGTGGCCTTGAAATATTGTTGCATATCGAAAATTAAATTCTCTATTTCTTTTACATCGTGGGCTCTATTAAAAGGTTTTGGATTTGAGATTTTCACTCGACTAAACTCAGCAGCAGTAGTAGCCTGGGTCTGACTCCTCATGTCTCTCATAGTAAAGTTCAATTTAATGTTGATCTCAGCAATTTCAGCCATGAGCGAATCAACCATTGTTTTGAAGTCTTTGGTCATCTGGGAAATAGCTACTGACAATCAGGTATAAGCTAGCTTGATCTCTTCGGCACGCTCAAAGTTCTCAATTATATTGTTTATGGAACTTTCCCCCGTTTCAACTCTCTTTCCCTTTTCTTATCGGGACTCAAGGGTCATTACTCAATTAATCAGCTCTGGAATCGGTATGGTGTCTATCCTGTTGTGAACAGCCGCAATTTCAGCAAGAAATTCAGGTATTTTCTTCATTCGTTCTTCTATGAATCGAATGTTGTCTGGTATGTCTTGCGGATACCGTATTTTTTCTTCCAACTCGACAAGGTGCTCGAGTTGTTCTGACAGTGAATTCGACCTTTCCATCGAATTTTTCTTCAGCATGGTTACTCACAATTTTGAGCCAACTTGGCACTAAAACTAACTGTCACGGTGCTACTTTCAAGAGAATTAATAAAACCGTGTGACACCTACTGTCGCAACTCAAATGGGTTAGACTATGAGCGCGCCAACGGCGCCGAATGCCCACTTCACTAGAGCGGACTTTTTGTCTAACGAGTAAGCAATGAAAGAACAAGATTATCCGAAAATAGCATTAATGAGTATTGTGAGCATAAAGAGAGAGTGTATAAAAATCTTGTTCATTAATTGGCAACAAATTATACTAGTGGGTAGGGGGAGACTATGTGCTATCATGCTTCTTCCCATTAAAGAGCAATCTGAACCATTTGCACTATAGCAGCAGTATACATTTTATAGTAGCTAGAAGTCACTTTCACATAAACAAAAAAAAAAAAAATAGATACAACTGAATTATTTAAAAAGGAAATAAATCTACCTAATAGTATGGGCGGCCATAGACAACATGTCTTGGACAAGCCCAGACCTTGACACAGAGCACGTAACCTTCTTTTATATATTTAAAAATTATAAAATTATTAATTAATTTAAAAAATAATAAAAGATATTCAATTTATTTGAAATTTTTACAACAATTTTACCACATTATGGACAGATAATTTAAAATTTTCGTGATGTTATAATATTTGTACGATTTGTTATAATTATTTTATAAATTAATTAACTAAAATTATAATAAATCATACAAGTATTAGAAAACTACGAAATTTTTTAAATTATTTTCTTATAATGTGCTGAAAATGTGATAAAAATTTTAAGTAAATTGAATATCATTTGTTATTTTTTAAAAATTAATTTATCATTTGGCGTGACATGACGAACAGTATAATTGAACTGACTATCCTCTCACGTGTCCACGACAAACAAACGATATTCAATTTACTTGAAATTTTTATCATATATTCAACACATTATAAGAAGATAATTGAAAAATTTACATGGTTTTCTACATTTGTACGATTTATTAGAATTTTAGTTAACTAATTTATAAAATAATTATAATAAATCATATAAATATTAGAAAATGACGAAAAAATTTCAAATTATCTGCTAAACATGTGGTAAAAATTTCAACTAAATTTAATATTATTTGTTATTTTTTTAAATAAATTTATAACTTTATAATTTTTATAATTTTTAAATATAAAATAGAAGCTCATGTGTTATGCACGTGATCAATTTAATGTAAACAGCGTATACGGTATAGTTTGATTGGGTAAAAAAAAAATTAGAAACTAAATGATAAATGACTTCATAAAATAGGCTCTGGATTAAAATTTTTCTAATTAAAAAATATATGGACCTTTAGTATTAAAAAATGTTAGGAACAAAAGTAGATGCGTTTCACACTTACATTCATACATTTATCCTAAACGAATATAATGAGACAGAGACATCACTTTCAACAGCAATCATGTTTTCTTTTATGTTATTTTATTCCGCAATCCATTTTATATTTATGTTATTTTGATTTGAAATCTAATAGTAATTTAAATTAAGGTAATTATAAAATAAAACTTGGTACTTTAGAATTACATGAAATTAATATCTTATTGTCAATTTAAATATTATGCACATTTTCTATTAATATTTGACCCTCTCCTTTCCATTACTTTCCCAAAGTTCGTGTTCAATGTTGCAAGATCTTCTTCTTCTTCAATCAGCGAAGAAAGTGGCATACAACCATCTACTGCTAAATCAATGCATATTATTTGGTTCTTGTAACTTCCTTCATCTATGATCCACGGGTAAAGGGCATCAATGGGTGAAAAAAGGTGATGCGGTGATGCTCTTGCTTCCAAACTCTCTGTAATTTGCTTTTATTTTATTTGAGAAAAAGGAAGAGAGATGAGTTTTGCAGGACACTATCGGAAAAGAATTCGACATACAATTCTATTGTAAAGAATATATAGAGTTTACATAAAAAATGACAGATGACATTATATGGAAAAGAAGAGAGAAATAATGTGAACATGAAGATACATGCAGAATGCATGTCGTGTAAGTCTCTTATGCTAAGTTGCAATATACTCTCAAAAACCCCCCATAGGCTCAACTCTTTAGGAAGCAAAGCCTGGATTTGAATTCAGAGAAAGTAGTTGGCAGTAGCGATTTTGTGAGATCATCTGCTACTTGTGAGTGCGATGACACAAATGAGACAGTTAATTTGTCTAACTAGACTCTTTTTCGAACAAAGTGGTAGTCAAGTTTCACATGTTTTATTTTTGAATGATAAACTAGATTTGTAGCCAAAAAAGTTGCACTTACATTATTGCACAAAACTCTGGGAATAGTGAAAGGAGGAAGTTGAATTTTCAAGAGCAGAGATTGTATCTAAACTTCATTAACACTCAACTAAGCTCCTATACTCAGAGTATGTGCTCGAACAAGAGACCATCTTTTGTTAGTTGACAATGATAAGATTAAGTTTGAGCCTAGAAATATGCAATATCCATTGACATTTTTTTAATTGTCCAAACACCTCAATCAACATCGAATGGGGGAGTGGGCTGCAAATGGAATGGAAATATGTAAGTAAAAGACTAAATAAACAGCAAGTGATCAGTGCTCGAAGAACACCCCAAAAGCAGACAAGAAAAATATGCAAAACAGAGAGAAAACAGGAAAAAGACGAGAAAATGGAAGAAGGTGATACCAGGCAAATTGTGAGGTGGGTAACGTTGCAAACTCCTCAGAGAATACTGATGGAATGCGAGGACAACCCTCAGCTGATCGATTAGCAAAGATGAATGCTTTCGATAAGCAAAGATGAACGCTTTCGATAAATGTTCTTCCAAGGAAGAACAACAGTTTTTGGGAACTAGATTTCTCCATCCTCTTCTTCATTCCAGTTCTAGGAAAAGCGAGGAGAGATAGAGGAGAGTAAGAGCACCCCCAAGCAATCTTAACTCGGGATACAATTTGGTGAAGCCTTCAGGTGTCATGCGCCTACTTAATCACCGAGAGATCCGACAAGGAGCTCAAAAGATAAAGAAAACTCTTCTTCCAAATATTTAATGTTCAAAACTTGTTACAAATGATCAAAAGAGAGTTTACATGGACTCCCAACGATCTGTTTCATCTGCAGAAAGAAAGAGCTAAAAAGAGCTATTGGGCCAGAAACAGCCGTTAGAGGCTGCTGGTGGTTACGACACTGCCTTCGCACTGTTCTCGTGCGTTCCGTGATGCATCACCTGCTGGTGTCGTGCGCACCAGTTCGTCCTCATGCACGCACAGTCGCTGCTCACACGCCTGCTGTCATGCGCCTATGCTGTGCGGCCAAGTGCCTCTTGGCGCGCTATATGCTTGACTAGCTTTCTCATGCGCACGCTTTGTGCTGCCCAGGTGGTCCTTTTGTGCACTCGCTGCTTGGTGCTTTGTGTGCCCACTACTTGATCAACCTCTTTCTTTTGAGTCAATCCTTGATCTTCTATCTTTCCTCAGGCTAACAAAATATTTAAATATCCTAAACAATAATATGGCTACAAGTCTGACCAATTACAATCAAGGAGGCTAAAGCTTGCCAAATGCTAGAGTTCACTAAACATTAGATAGATGGAAAGCTTGGTTACACAATTTATGAAAGGGAAGACAAATTCCTTCCGTAAGAATTCATTCCAAGCTTTAAGAAGCATTTTACCTATAAAATTCTACAAGTCCATTAGAAGATATAATAGTTAAAATACTTACCTTGGTTTGTGCTTGATGGATCGTGACCGTGGGCACATCAACATCGACATAGCAGAATAAGTCACTATGAGTTTGTTGGGTTAATTGAATATCTGGGTGTATAGTACCTTTGATGTAATGAAGAAGTCTTTTGAGAGCGATTTCCAATGAAAATAGGTGGGACTATGCGTGAATTGACATAGTTTGGTCACTGCGAAGAAGAAAATGTTTGAAGGAGTAAGAGTACTACATGGCAAGGCACCAATAATTCTTCATTATACTTAACCGTCTTCAAGAGGACTCCTATAAATAGAGATTCTAGAAATGATAGGTACACTACTTGAAGAGAACAATTAATGAGAACTGATTTACAGTCCTCCTGCATATTGGCTTTATGATGAGAACAGTTAAATTTTTCATCTGGTTGAGAGAAACTTGATAGGTACACTGCTTGAATTCCATGCCATGGAAGCAATGGAGCTTACCAAGATCTTCATGGCAAATCAAGGTTTAAGAAATGTAAGAAGCTGATGTAATTTTTTAGAGTTATTTCCATCTAATAGAATGC
This sequence comes from Begonia peltatifolia, assembly GCA_022433055.1. Taxonomy (NCBI): domain Eukaryota; kingdom Viridiplantae; phylum Streptophyta; class Magnoliopsida; order Cucurbitales; family Begoniaceae; genus Begonia; species Begonia peltatifolia. The sequence continues at coordinate 7,201,032 of CM039529.1, read as the reverse complement.
CATTAACATCTACAATTATGAAGAGGTGTATCGAGCCTAATTTGTACATAAATAGAGACACATTAGTTCTAGATACTGTAAATCCAAACAGCAGTTACGCACTTTGGAGCTTGATATGCCAGACTCTTAAAGAAATTTTAGACTTGAGATTTTATTTGTCAACAACGGCCCGTGGTTGTCTCATAAATACATTTTCAATTAAATCTCCATGAAGGAATACATAGCTGGCACCAATTGGCTAATAATTCATTTTTTGACAAGGCAAGTGCTATAACTATTTTGATCGTCATATGGTTGACGACAAGAGTAAATGTTTCGGTACAATCCACCAAAATATTTTGATGGTAGCATTTAGCCACAAGTCCTACTATGTAATGACTAAAAGAGCCATGCAACTTTTTTTAATCCGTGCACCCATTTACTAGTGGTACCAACCAAATGGAATCTATGGAATTTAGCCTGGCAGGTCCTAGGTTCAACTATAGAAGGAATGAAACTCTCTGCCAAAGGAGAAGATCACAAGTATGATTGTGGGACAAACCTCGGAGATTTAAGCTCGAATATAGGTAAATGCCAAAATGTTACATTTATAGTTGACAAGTATAGCCTCTAAAGCTAAAAGAACTAATATCCAAGTTTTGTTTGCATACAAGTTAGAGATTTTCTCTTTTATGGCAGTGTGTATGCTTGGGGTAATGTTGAAGGCTTTGAAAAATACGTTTTTGAAGAAGTAATGAGTAATTTACGTTTGAAAATATTTAGCTTTAGATCTAGTGACTATTGGGTGTGCATTTGTTTTTATTTTCTACTATTGGTAATATAGGATCAAAAGTAGTATCTTGCATGTTTGGAGAAAGAGAAGATCATGAATAAGTTGCTAAAGGGAGGAATGGTGATGAAGATGGATAGAAACTTTGAAAAAACTAAGAAAAACTAAATGCAGCTTTAAATACCATAGACAAAGACAACAAAAGATCTTCCAAAGCTATATCTTTAAGAAACAACCTTCTTCCTCTTGCCAACAGAGAAACGACAGAGTACGCAATGTTGATATGAGCAATAAAAACGAAGCAGCAACAACCTTTTTTGAATGCACGTTGAAGAGTATTCTCCAGCAAGCTCTCTAAAGCTCAGTTCCATGATTTCTTTAGCAAGCTTTGCACACACCTATTTCTCTTTTCGTTCTTGAAGCCTTTTGTTTAACATAATTGACCAATGCCCATTATGGATATGAGCCCATACATTTGGCCCAGATTCCAACAAACTCCCCATCTGGCTCATGTGTAGGGTCTGAAAAACCTGCTCTTCGTCAAAAAGTCTCGAGTTTTTCTTTTAGCAAAGGTTTCATTAACATATTTGAACTGTTTTCATTGATGTGCATTTTTGTCAAGTGCAATTGTTTCGTCGCGAGCAAGTATCAAACCTAATAGTACCTTAGATCAATATGTACCTAGAATGAAACGACGATTTCTTATAGAGGTGGATAGTGCTCTGGCTATTACTGAACACAACGTAGTTTTCTTGGTGCAAACCCAAATCTTCAAGGAATCTTCTCATCCACAAAGCCTCCTTGCAACCGTTACTAATCGCAATATATTTGGCTTTTGTGGTGGATAGTGCAACGCACTCTTGTAGCTTTGATTGCCAAGACATGACTCCCCCTGAAAACGTCGTCAAGAATCCTAAAATGAACTTCCTAGAATCAACCTCACCAGCCATATCTAAATCGATATAACAACCTAGCATAATATCACTACTACTGAAACACAAACACAGTCAAGAAGTACCTCAGAGACATTTGAGTATCCACTTCACCGTCTCCTAATGTTCTTTACCAGGATTTGAGAGGAACCGTCTGACTACTCCAACGAAATGAGCAATATCGGGTCAAGTACAAATTATGGCATATATCAAATTGTCAATTGCAGATGCATAAGGAACTTGACTCATGTCTGCCTTGTCTTTCTCACTTGTAGGACATTGTTTCGAATTGAGTTTGAAGTGACTTGCAAGGGGAGAACACACAACTTTAGCCTTGTTTATGTTGAACTTTTCAAGTACCTTCTCGATGTAATCTTCCTGAGACAATCACAGTTTATCATTCTTCCTATCACGAGAGATCTTCATACCAAGTATCTTTTTCGCCGCACCCAATTCTTTCGTCGCACCCAATTCTTTCGTCGCAAAAGATTTGCTCAGCTCTTGCTTCAACTTGAAAATCTTGTTAGAATCATGACCTATGATCAACATATCATCAACATAGAAGAGAAGAATAACGAAGTCATCATCAGAATACCAATTTATAAACATATGGTCTGACGATTTTTGCCTGTACCCGTGACTCACCATGAAAGAGTGAAACTTCTTGTACCACTACCGTGAAACTTGTTTAAGGCCATATGAGCTCTTCTTCAACTTGCACACAAGTTGTTCTTTTCTTCTGACTTTGAATCCCTCGGGCTGCTGCATGTAAATCTCTTCCTCTAAGTTACCATGAAAAAAAATAGTTTTCACATCAAGTTACTCGATCTCTAAATTCGAACATGCAGCTAAACCAAAAGCAACTCGAATCGAGGACATCTTCCCCACCAGTGCGAATATTTCTTCAAAATTGATTCTTTTTTTCTATCTGTACCTCTTCACAACTAACTGAGCCTTGTACCTAGGCTTTGAGATTGCATTTTTGGTATTCAACCTGTAGAACCATATATTTTTTAGAGCTCTTTTGTCTTGTGGTAACTTCACCAAGTCATAAGTGTGTCTTTCGCAAAGAGATTGCATCTCCTCTTTCATGACTTTCAAGCATTCTTTCTTCTCATCAATGGAAAATCGCCTCTTTGTAAGTGTTTGGCTCTCCAGTATCTGTGAGCATCTCATACTTATATGTAGTCTATCTTGTCGAGGAGCGCCACTCTCTAGTACATCTCCTCAAAGGAGGTTCATTTCCCAATTCTTGAATCTCTTCTACGACTTGCTAAGTCGGTTCAACATCATCAGCTATGGGAATTTCACCATTTGCGGAACCGATATCATGTTCCGGTCCCCCTTGATAGAAATGCTCTGCAGATTTTGAAATTGAATCCAAATAAATCAAATCATCATTGTACTTGTTTGCCATTTCTACATTCCGCCCGAACTAATTTAATAATTTAACCAGTATAGAATCTCTGTCTAAATAGTTTTTAGATGTATTTATTAAAATGAGGATATAATACCAAATATCTTATTTAGGCAGGAAAAGTCAAAATTTTTGTCTAAATTCTTCTAAAATAATATTTAATTAAGTTGGATTTTAATACTAATATTTTATTTAGGCAAAAAATTATTTGGAATACCAGAATAATCCTGATAACCATACTCTCTCGAAATCCAAGTAAAAGAAACACTAAATTTTCAACATTTTGGTTACGACACTATATCAAAAAATTTATGTTATTTTATTATTATTATTTTGTTACATATTTTCGATATTTGAGCACACATGTTTAGGTATCGACATAGAATTGTATAAAAATAAATTTTGTAGGACATTTTGTATGTGTATTAAAATGAAGAAATTGACAGAAAATATGTTATAGTGATGACTGAGCTTGAATGAAAATGAGATGATTAGGCCTGAACGACAATGATATGACTACTTCATAACGAAAATGAGGTGGTTATGCTTGAATGATAATGAGATGACTATACTTGAACGAAAGTCAAATGACAAAATCTGAACGACAAATTAGATAATTAAGTCTAAACGAAGATTGGAATATGAGTTTTCAACCAATATGTAACCGTGAAGACAAGATTTGGTTAAAGTTAATGTTAATTTTGCATCTAAACGTGTTTTCGTTTACTGAGATTTTCTCATAGTTTGTAATTTTGTGATATATGTGAGTTTTTATCTGAATAATATATGACTATGATCGAAAACCTCTCAGTGACAAACAAGCATACAGAAGAAGACAATGATTTTCCCGATGAAAAAATATAAAGTATTATGTTTCAGTTTTCAAAAATATTTTATAAGTTATTTCGATTAAAGTTTTGAATAATTGTATTGACTTTGTTATCTATTAAGTTTTATGGATGATTTTATATATTTATTTCAATTTTGACCAAAGTTATTTATTGATTGAATATTGTTTTAAGCTTCCGCGCGTTTAATGATTTTATTTAAAACTTTTAAATATTTTTAAAATTAAGATTATAATGCTTGAATTTAAACCTTATTTGCAAATCAATTTGAGGAAAATTTTGGAATTTTCAAATTAGGGTTTGAAATTGGGAATTTCAAAATTTGGGACGTTACAAATACGCATCAAAAGGACCACAGTAGTCACTCCCATTATCTGTTTGAATGCATTTGAGCTTCACACTAGTTTCTCTTTCCACCCGAGCATGAAACTGCTTGAAGACGTCTAGCACTTGATATTTTGACTTCAATATACACCCAAATCTTCCTTGAATGATCGTCGATGAAAGTCACAAAGTACAGGGCACCATCAAGTGTTCTTGTTTCATCAAACCACATACATCGAAGTAGACCATTTCAAGTATCTCGGTTTTCGCGAGTGAGGATCTCTCTGGAAGGAACTCGAGTCTGCTTGCCTACCAAACAATGAGCACACAACTTTAAAGAGCCCTATTTTATACCTGATAACAAGTTCTTCTTGGTTAAAATCATCAATCCCTTTTCATTCATATGGCTAAGCCGATTGTGCCAAAAATCTACCACGCCTTCATGGTCCACCGTATGGACTGTGGAATCCGTGATCTTCTCATGCATCACATACAATGGAAAGTATTTTTCTTCTTTCGTCACAATCAATGAACCTTTTGTGAGCCTCTATTTTCGCCACGAAAAGTGTTGCCAAAACCTTCATCGTCGAGCTTACTGATCGATACCAAATTCATGCGGATGTCGGGGATGTGCTTAACACCTCTCAAAATTAAGGTGTTGCCATTGTCAGTCTCCAAATGCACGATTCCCACATCAATGGCTTTTGCAATACTATTATTTCTTATCTTTACACTTCTAAAATAACCAGAAGTATAAGATGTGAAGAAATCACTCTGTGAAGTAGCATGTATTGAAGCACCACTATCAATTATCCAATTCATATCTTGGCAAGCAAGATTTACGACGTCTCTGTCACAAACAATAAGGAACTCTTTGGTGGTCGCGACTACTTTATCACATTTATCACCTTTTTTGACTTTTTTTTCTTTTCCCTTAGCATTCGTATTCTCTGGAATAAACTTTCGACAGAATCTCTTGATGTGTCTCTTCTGGCCACAATAACGACACTTAAAGTTAGCATTTTTCTCGACTTGCTTTGACTTTGGTTTTTGTTGCTTGGACCTTTGCATTAATTCTTCCCTCTATTTGTGATGATTAGAACGTCTGACTATGAAGAAGAAGAACATTCTATTTTCTTCTCATCTCCTCATTTAGAACACTACTCTTGACTACAGTGATAGCCAAAACATCATTTGGGGTTGAGTTTAACAACAATATTCTGAACGTCTCCCACGAGTCTAGTAAGGTTCTTAGAAGCATGAACCCCTGAAATTCTTTATCAAATTTGATTTTCATTTTAGCCAATTGATTGATGATTCTCATAAATGTATTCAAGTGATCGGTTATTTTTTTTCATTTTGGTAATTCAATCCTAGAGTTGCTTGATAAAAAACAACTTTTTGTTGCCAATCTTCTGAGTGTACAACTGCTCCAGCTTTTTTTACAAGATCTGAGCATTCTTTTCTTCACTGACGTGGTTGACAATGTTATCATCCACCCACTGCTGAATGTAATTGCACACTTGACGATTACACAATTTTCATTCAACATCAAATTTATCCGCCGGTTTTGCACCAGCAAAAAGGGGCAAATAATAGTCTTTCACATAGAAAAAATCCTCTATTTTCCCTTTTCATATATGATAATTGGAGCCATTTAACGTGATCATCCGACTCGGGTTACTCTCTATATTCGAATACGACACTTGAACTACAACAAGTACTACGTAATAAGACAGCTTTCTACTTTAGAAAGACCAGAGAAAGTTGAGGAATGAGAGGAAAGTACCCTTAAATTTGATTCTACAGAATCTGTAAGTTCAGAAATGGACGCTTCGTCGAATGTCAGTCCGCTAAGATCAGAGACAATGACTAGCAAACAAGTGAGTTTAATGATCCTTCTTCCTTCTCTAATGGCGACATCAATCTTCACTCACTCAAGAAGAGTTAAAACAAGAATACAAGGCTTGACTCCTCTTAGAGGATATCATGCAGGTACCATCGTCTCAAGAACTGGCTGGCCAAAGGCGACAACAACATAGCTGGAGAGTCTTGCCCATCAGAGCTGAGCAACTTGCAGAAAAGCACTCATCATACGTAAAAGGAAGAACTACAGAAGCTGAATCAGCATTGAGTCATCAAAACCCCAGGTGAAAATTACTTTATCAAACCACCAAGAAGAGAGCCAGTGGACCTAAATACCCTGACACTAGGAAGAGAATCCAAAGGATTCCTCACCTAAGGCCTCTTGAATACAAGAGGTCAAGATTGCCCAGGAATCAAAAGGCTGAGAATCGAGCTTATGATGGTGTATTGTCTGTTAAGCAGCTCTGATACCAGTTGAAAAGACTAATGACAACTTTAAATACTAGAAACAAAGACAACAAAAGATCTTCCAAAGCTATATCTTTAAGAAACAACCTTCTTTTTCTTGCCAATAGAGAAACGACAGAGTATGTAGTGTTGATATGAGCAATAAAAATGGAGCAACAACAATCTTTTTCGGATGCACGTCAAAAAGTCTTCTCTAGCAAGCTCTTTGAAGCTTAGTTCCATGGCTTCTTCAGCAAGCTTTGCACACACCTATTTTTCCTTTCATTCCTGAAGCCTTTTGTCTAACATAACAGATCGATGCTCATTATAGATTTGTACCCATACATTTGGCCATGATCCTAATAAGCTTTTAGTGTGATAGAAAGAATGAGGTGAGATGGATGATGGTGGTAGTAAAAAGCATTTGCTGTTGTAGAAGGAAATGAGGAAATGAGACATAGATAGGAAGGGAAACCCGAAGAAAAGGTACTTGATGAACTATGAAAAATGGAAAACGTGTTCATCAAATGTGATATCACAGGAAATGAAGACATGACTAGAAGAGGGAATAAGGCCAATATAACCCCTTTTTGTGAATTGTACCCAAGAAAAATGCATTCAATTGGTTTGAGTTGTAGTTTATTTGACTTGTAAGGTCTCAAGTGTGGAAAGCAAGCATAACCAAAAACTTTAAGATGATCGTACGAGGGAGATTTGCCAAAAACATACTATTATGGTGATTTATTTTGTAAAACATGTGTGGGTAATCTATTTATCAGATACACAACTGTGGAGAAAACATAACACTAAATGGACATATGAGTTGGGCTTGAAAAAGCAAAAGGAGATGGTCTCCCTAATGTGACATTATTATGTTCCACTAGTTCATTTTGTGCTGGAAAGTAGAGCAGGATAGTTTATGATGAATGTCATGTTGAGTAAAAAAGGAAGTTAGCAAGAGAAACTCTCCACCCCAATTTATTTGAAAAAACTTAATAATCTTATGAAATTTAGTTTTAACAAAGTTGAAGAAATTAATAGAAGTTTGAAGACTTGATTTTTTGTAAGCAATGGAAATAACTAACGATATCTGCTAAAGACATCAACAATCAACAAATAACAACGAAATCTATCGATAGAAATGTAGGGGGAGAGACCTTATTCATCCATATGAACTAATTCAAAAGACTGCCATGCAAGAGATAAAGAATTAACATAAGGCAATTTATGTGATTTACTCATTTTGCAAGGAATGCAAGTATCAGGCAAGCAGTAGTAGTGATATTAGATGATGACAAAATTCTTAAAAGAATAGAGCAGAGAGGATGCTCGAGTTATTGATCAGAAGATGCTTGATTTGCAATGTGAAGAAAAAGTTGATAATGCGGACAAGAGATGAAAGGAAGACTGTGGAATGTTGGAGTAAAGGTTGTTAAACAAGTTTCCTCGTAGCCCAGGTCCTTGACAACAAGATAAGATGGAAATAACTAAAAATGATGTTATTTTCCACACATAGTTGGCTTACACTTGCTAAGTTATGAGTTATAGAAGGTGTGTAAAGAGAATGTGATAGGGGTGAGGGGTCTAGAAGATGCTTGACTTATAACATGTTCTAAATTATGAAGTGCTACGGATCCGTCATTCTTCAAAAATTCTATGAAGATTTTTTAACTAATTTTCAAGTGTCTTTTTGGTAAGTTTCCATGTAAGATCATATGCTAAAGTCATCAAGTTAACCTTTAAATACTTTGTGGTTACTTTCTTGATAAAACATAGATGGAAAATGAGGTCATTTCTCTCTACTCGGGTTTGAGGCTAAGTCCACTTTGAGATGAACCACAAAAGAAAAATGGCATACAAAGAAGACATGGAAGAGACGCCCTCATCTTATGACAAAGAGAAGTCCAAGTTTATGCTAGTTTGGGTGCCAAAGGATGAAGAGAGCATAGCACTTGAGGCAGCAATCATCTAATCATTGTTGGCCGAACATCCATCTCAGTGGAAACTTCAATAATTTTTATTTTGGACTCATTTTATATCATTATTAGTGTTTGCTATTTCCTTATTGAATTTAATAGTTGAACTATTTTGTTGTAAGCCTCACTATGTTTAACCTAAGTGGCCGAATGAGTATGTGTTGTTTGTTCATTTTTGAGGCTATTTAAGTCTTTTCCTTTTTAAGAGCTATTGTCCTAATTTTAGGGTTTAAATACCTCCATTATACTGTTGGAAGCGCTATCTAATTTTTGAGAATATTGAAAACTTCCTTTTTCAACAATAGAATTGAGAGTAATTTCCTTTTTGACTTTGGTGTATTTATCTGAAGATTTATTGTGTGATACCACGTTGAAATTGCTTTATGAGTTTGAGTAATTTCTCTTATTGTGCAGCTGTGTCTTCCTTCTTTATAGTAGATAACGTGAATTGTTGTGCCAAAAATCTTGGATTGCAAGACAATTGAAGAATGAGAAAAAGTTTCCATCGGAAGCTTTGAAGAGATTAGTTTGAGTTTACGACAGTCATTTATATATATCTCTCTGATCTCAATGAATTTGGCCACCAAATTTAAAAGCATCTAGCTTTCTTTGTAAAGAAAGATTTTGTCCAAATTTCACGTCAAAAGACCTTAGATCGATCGAGATATCATATCCTTAAGTTAGGTTAGAATCTCAGGTAAAAGGTGTGATTCTGCCTTCGTCGACCAGAAATTTTTTGGTTATAACTTTTTTGTGTCAACGAATTAAAATGTTATTTTTGGAGGTCTTTTAATCCACACCTACTTCTGTGAAAATTTCATTAAAAAAGAAGATAATTCGGCAAAGGATACCACTTTCTAAAAACAAAGCCTAAATTTGTCTTAAAATTTTAGATTTTTCTTTAAAGTTATCATTCATTCTATATTGGTTGTGCATCATAGTGGCACTAGTCAGTGAGCAGTTTTCCTCACTACTTTGTTTTCTGGACGCGATCATGACTGTTGAGAACTTGTTCTTCACCCCACCTAGATTGAAAAGCAAATCAACGCTTCTTAAGCAGATTTCGTTGTAATTTAAGCTCCATTCTACCAGAAAGAAAAGCATTTACTTCAAGAGCTGAAATCAAACAGAGGCAAGATAATATCCACCGATTCAGTAATAGATGGCTACCTGCAACTTGAAGACGAAAAAGAAGATCTAGCAATACTGGAGGTAAAAGTCATTAACCCAATGTGATTTTAGGAAAGTAAAGGGTAAGGTTTAAATCGATATAGTTTTAAAGTATAAAATTTAAATTGACATAATTCAAAGTACATATTATTGATTGCAGATAACACCAAAGTACAAAGTTTTATTTGATAATTACCTTTTAAATCAATACTAATTATTGAAAGACTTTATTTTTTCTTGACAAAATAAAATTTTAATAATATTAAGTGCATATTTTAATTGTATATTCTAATATTACATTTTTTTATGATCTTGATATGTTGCTCATTTTTCTTTACAAAATAAATTCAAAATAATGTTAAGTGTTTACTTTAATTTGTGATTTATGTGCTGCTCATTTAATTTTTTTTTCATAAAATAAATTCAAAATAGTGTTTTATTTGTAGTTCAATTTTTATTCTACTATTACATTTTAATGTGACGTTTATGTATCAATCATTAATTGATAAATTAATTATGATACATATTCATATTATTTCACTACGTATATTGTCGGGTATTACTATATATTTTAATAAGATAAATTATGTTTTATAACTATAATTTATTTGAAAATTTCATACTTTAAATATAAATTATAAATTTATTTTATTTGGATTATAACACTTTATATTTTATCTCACATACATACAATAAATACGTCAACAAATATTTTGCATAAATAACAAAAAACATTTCTAGTATATTTATAAAGTACAATCTAAAATACAAATGTAACATTAATAAATATAAATTTATTCATATATTACAAAAAAATATTATATTACATTTATTTGTTGAACACATAATTCTTAACACGAAACACGAAAGAGGTAATGTAAGAGATAGACATAATAGTTTATGTGTTGGTTATAATGGACAACCAAATATACAACTCAGTATTGAGGAAGTAATGTTGAAAAGCACGCGGTTTAATAATTTAATTCGCTTATCCTACATCTAATTTAATTTTTTATTAATTATAAATCTAAAATAAATTCTATTTAATTTATAAGAATTTTATTTAAAGTAATATATATTTGACCTAATCAAATTTTAGTCATAATTATTTCTTAGTAACTTAACTTAAGCAGAAATTAATAAATATAGATCCATGAGAGCATATGAAAATAAAATCAGAGCGCTGACATTAATTTTGTACAGTACGCATGACAAATTTTGCAAAAAAAGGAAAATGATAAATTAAAATGTGAGAAAATGTCTATGGCGCAAATAATTTCCTAACTTTCCTAATCATTCTCCGGCATACTGGACACGTAATGTTCTCTCCATAGTAAATCCTGCAATGTATTTGAATTTCAGGTTAAAAAAAACAACATTTTAATTTTTTTAAAAACAATTTAAATATCACATAATTTATGTTTCACTTTAAAATCACACATTAATTCCACATCTTTGAGTAACACCCATATATATATATATAAGTAATTGTCTAATATTTTGACCTAGTTCTATACTCTATCACATCTAATATATGGTAATTAATTTATTAATTTAAGACCTTAGTGCATATAATACTATTTTATTTCCATTAATGTTTAGAAAAATTAATATAATCAAATGATGAAAAGAAAAGAACAGAAACGAACCGCTGAGCACAGTCGTAGCAGGTGGCGCAGTGTCCACAAGGAACAAAGAAGCAATTGCGCTCCTCGTCGAAGCAAATAACGCAGAGCTTCCCATCATACAATTCCTCAGAAGAGCAGCTGCTTCTGCTGCAGTCTCCTCTCTCCAAGTCTCCTCCTCCACTGGTTCCATAGTTGGAAGAAATCATCCCACTCTTAGCCGTCAAAAATGGGTCCCTTTCACTTCCCCTGCCCTGCCTTCTCCGCCTGCATACTTGCAGTTTTTCATAACATCTCATCACCATGAAGAAGACAACGACTACCATTGCTGCATAAGAAAAATAATGAGTTATGGCGGCTGCACCAGTAATGCTGTGTATTGGAATGGTATACCGACTTACCTAAAGCGGAGATGTAGAAAAACAGACGAGCTGCTAATGGTAAAGGGTTGCACAGTTGGAGAAGATTGCCCTGTAATTTTCATTGAAATGCAGCGTTTTGGTCAGTGACTGTTTAGAATCGAGAATTTGAGTAATGGGTGAGTGGAGATTTACTTGATTAACGACGGCTTTGGATGAACATGTCCCCATAATTTCTGATTACGGCAGAGATTTGAAGGGAAGGAGTTGAATTTCCATGAAAATTGAATGCTGGAAAAGCTGAGAAATTGAGTAACTTGAACCTATAACAACAAAGTCGGCAAATGTTTGCTTATATACATAACCCGACTGAAAAAAAAAAGAAAACCAGAAAAATAAGAAGACTGGTGGTTGTTCACTGTCGTTGATAAGCCAGCTACCAGCTTCCAACCCAGGCCAAACCTTCAATATCTCAAAGATTAGTTCTATAAAAGTGGACCCAGCTCAACTTGGAGCTTGGATAGACTGCAAAAGCTTTATCTCTTGGCTGAATGTTTAGGAAAATGGAGTTGTAGGTCAACGCAGAGACTTCGGTTTGGTGAAGAAGAAGGTTTGGTGGCACTGGCTTTTTATCCATGGATTTTTGAATTCATCTTAAACTGATATTCAAAACTGGGCTTAGCCCAGTTTATGGACGCAAAATATGGGGCTGAGTCACTTCTGATAAACAGAATAGAATGGACTCCTAAGTTTAGGTTATTTTATTGCCCAAACGCAGCTAGAGTTCCACGTACATTAGCTTTGATGTTACTTAAATCACTGCTTAGTTGCCAAGATGATGTTCATGTTACGATGCGAACATCGTGCATCACGTGACTGCTTATACACGCATGGTAGCTCTATGGACTAGTCATGAAAATGCACAAGAACAATTTTATGTTGAGATCACCATAATTTAAAAAGTTATGAAAATAGATAGATAGATAGATACGTAACAAATAAGCACTCAAATTCATGTGTCCAAACATAAATATCCATGGAAGAAGATTGTATGAACACGACACCTTTTCATTTGGCAGCCATTGAATATTCAAAGACTGCTATTATAAAACCTTACCCTTCTTATGGAGGAGAACATAGACCTTAAAAAAGACAACAGAGGTCCAGATATCTAGCAACAATGGCGGATACACTTTTCTATGCTCTGTTGGTTTCTGCGATCTCCATCCATCTAGTTTTCAAGTTTTTTCTCGCAAGAAGACGTCATAGAAACCTCCCACCAAGCCCCCCACCGCTTCCAATTTTGGGTAATCTCCATCTTGTAAAGCACCCAGTGTACCGGACTTTTCAGAAGCTGTCGGAGAAGTATGGTCCCGTCTTCTCTCTCCGGTTTGGCTCCCGCGTCGTCGTCGTCGTATCGTCCCCATCAGCGGTTCACGAGTCCTTAACCAAAAACGACGTTATCCTCGCTAACCGACCTCGGTCGAGCAGGGGAAAACATATAGGATATAACCACACTGTCATAACATCAGCCCCCTACGGCGACCACTGGAGAAACCTTCGGCGTCTCAGCTCCATCGAGATCTTCTCGTCAAGTCGTCTGAATGTGTTTTCTGGAAATCGGAGAGACGAAGTCAATCGCCTGTTGACCAAACTTTCCCGCACCTCGTCCGATGCATTCTCAAAAGTGGAGCTCAGATCAAAGTTCTCGGAGCTCACTTTAAACATCGTAATGAGAATGGTCGCCGGAAAGAGGTACTACGGTGACGACGTGTCCGATGAGGAAGAGGCGAACCAGTTTAGAGATCTCATGAAAGAGCTGATTTCCAACGGTGGCGGATCACACCCTACAGATTTCTTGCCACTTTTCAAATGGTTTTACCCCAACCGAGAACGAAAAATAATGGAAATTGGGTCGAGAACCGATGCCTTCTTACAGAGACTAATCGACCAGCGTCGGAAAGACTCCAGAAAGAACAACATGATCGACCACCTTCTTTCTCTGCAAGAATCAGAACCAGAGAATTACAGTGACCCAATTATCAAAGGCCTCATATTGGTTAGCCAAAACTACACCATTTCTCCGTAACAAAAGCAAAAATCAAGAAAATATAATCTAATTCTTCCCTTTGGAACTTGCAGGTCATATTACTTGCAGGGACAGACACTTCGGCGGTGACATTAGAATGGGCAATGGCCCATTTGCTTAACAACCCAGAGGCGTTGGAGAAAGCTAGGGCCGAACTGGACTCCAAAATAGGAAAAGAACGACTTGTCGAAGAACCCGATACGCAGAAACTAAGTTACCTCCAAGGAATCATATCCGAAACCCTTCGTCTGAACCCTGCGGTTCCACTTCTTCTGCCTCACTGCGCATCTGAAGACTGCACCATCGCAGGATTCGACGTGCCAAAGGACACAATAGTTTTCTTCAACGTCTGGGCCATGCATAGGGATCCCTCGTTATGGGAAGAAGCGCTGAAATTCAAGCCAGAGAGGCACGAGAAGGAGGAGAGTGAGTTGCAGAAGCTAATGCCATTTGGGTCGGGGAGAAGAGCTTGTCCTGGCATGGGAATGGCCCAACGTGTGGTGAGCTTGACTTTAGCTTCACTGATTCAGTGCTTTGAGTGGAAGAGAGTTGGGGACGAAGAGGTTGATATGGCGGAGGGCAAAGGGGCTACCATGCCCAAACATGTACCCTTAGAGGCCATGTGTAAGTCTCGTCCAATCGCGAGTAAGGTTCTTGCTCAGCCCCAATCCAATCCATAATCTTCCATAATTGGTGTTCCAATTGATTTTAAAGAATAAAATGCTTTGATTTTTTTTTCCAGTTTTTCATTTTTTTATAATAAAGAGACAACATTCAAGTGAATCTCCATTCCAATTCAATTTGAATTTCTTTTTTAAAATTTGGTTTGTCTTTTTTTTTTTTTTTTATCTATTAATTTTTTGGCCTTTGATGGACCCAATATAAAAATCTTTACTTTTTTCGTGTATTTACTGATTCATTAATATTTATTTTCAACGTAATATTGCAAATATTAATTATTTAATTTTGAAATTAAGTAAATGAGCATTACATTTGACTTACTTTAATTAATTCTTAAAATTAAAATAAAATAAGATTGAGTGTTAGTTTGGAAATTAACATTAAGTGTTGGTTAGGAATTTAATTAAGAAAGTAATTAATTAGATAACAAAGTAATTACAGATCATAATTAAATGATATAATGTTCCAAATAATTAAACGGATAAAGTTGGAATAGTGGGCAAGCACAAACAAAATGATAACACACACGCACACGTATGTATGTATGATGATAATCTTACCCTAATAATTGGAAAAAGAATATAAATGCAGACAAACGAGACTAAAATTTATGTGGTAAACTACGGAAAAAAAATTACAAACAGAAGAAAAATTTATTGTATAAAAAGTCAAGGTACAATTGAATTTTGCGATTCAAATATCAATACATACAAAAAAATATAAAATCATAAAATTGATATAAGGGACCCTTAATAACTTAGACTTATGTTATACAAGTATGTGTCTACTCAATTTGTCATGGCCCACGGGCCAACAACAGAACGAAGAATGATCAGATCATGAGAGTATCAAACCGTACGACCCTTAATAATAAAAAGTATTTATACCGTAAATGTCAAGACTAGAAGGAGGGCCTAGACTACTCAACCTAAGTCTAAGTTTTTAAAACTTTGAATTAATATGAGCTTTAGCCCAACGAAAAATAGATCGAAGTTCATGTAACGATCACATAAAAAGTAAGATAATGCAAAAACTTAAATAATTTAATAAAATTTTGGGCATGAAATAAAATGGCAAACACACAATAGTTTTGTTGACCAGAAATGTCACGCCCCTAAAGAGACTTGAGATAGAATGAGGAACAACCCGACTCGAAAATCGGACTTAGCCTTCCAACCCTTAAACTTAGTTTACTTGTACAATAAATAGCAAAGATTTACACGACAAATAAAAGTCTGGGTCCAAACTAAAAAGCTAAATTATAGGTCTATTACTGACATATAAGATAACGCAGTGGTATATGTCCAAAAAATAAATGTGTCAGATAAAAGTTAAAAGTTTACAATTTGTAATGAATTCTAACACCTTGAATAAAATAAATTATTAAGTAAAAATAAGTTATTAGCAAATCTGCACTTCAAGTCTACTCCTGAGTCAGCACGAGATATTCAAAGCAGACCCTATCTAACAAGCTTCGACTCCCAAAACTTATGACGCTCTTGGCCTTCTAGAGTTCTTGATTAACCCTGTTTGAAGTTGCCTTTTCATTGCATGGAACTTGCACAGTTTTCCAACCACCGAGTCCCAATCAATTAAGGTTGTCTCCGCCTCCCTAGGACCAACTAATATGAAGCTCCATTTGTCTCGATTTCCCACTAATTCCTCTGCTGCAAAACCGAAAGCCAGAACCTCAATTTCACTCTAAGACTTCAAGAGTGGGAAGAGTTCTTCGATATGGTTGGCGAGTGAATAAGATAAAGTAATGGGTGGGGAGGTGGGACTATCCAAATTAGAAAAAAAAAAAAAATTTTCCTTCTTGGAGTGGCAACGCCCCCGCAATTAAGGGATAATAAAATCCTAGTTAATTTCTAACATTTCTCTTTCCTTAATTTACAAGTGATATCTCATTCTCCCCCACTAAAAGGATTTTACCTCAAATTTAGAACAACTCAACGTATCTGTGAAGTAATTCATTTTTTTATTGGAAATTAAGAGTTTTTTTTTACAACTTTTAACTAATCATTAAAACCTAACATCATACTTTTACATAGTTCTAGCAATTCGATCGCTAATTCCATAGTAATTCGATCCAATGTCTACTCCAAAAAAAGTAAGATTGTAATAATCTGGTCTAAACATATTTCTACCTTGACGTATTTTACTAGGATGAAAGTTTAAAGTAGAATTCTCATCTTTCATATTTGTCATCCATCTTTGCAAAATCTAAAATTTAAATTAAACCAATATTCCAAACTCTTGTGTTCAAGAAAATCTCAAATTTTGCACGGCAGAAATAACTGTATCAAGTTTACAGAGAAAAATAATCTTTGCCAAGTGAGCTAATAGGTTAAACTTAAATGGTTTCAACTGATTTTAAAATAATCTTTGCCAATAGGAACGTCAGCCTTCAAGGGAGCGATTGTGACACCTCATCTTATGAAGAGAAAAATAACCCAAAATTTGGTTGATTGTGAGATTCCAACCCATACCAGTAGGCATGTACAATCTGACATCGCTTGAGAGAGTAAAAATTAAATGGTTTATGAATAGAATTCTTCTCCGTACCTAGTACAGTTTTGAGCTAAATACAAAAACAAATATGTGAGGGTTATGGTCCAAAACAGAAAATATTATACTGGAAGCAGTAAAACACTCGACAAATGATATCAGAACTAATTCTCAACCGAAAGTGTGATCAATAAGGATGTGGGCCCCTCCAAGGAGGAAGATTGTGATAGCTCACTCTGCAAAGAAAATGACGACCCAAAATTCTATTGATTGTGAGAACTCAGCCTATACCAGTGAGGATGTACAATCCCACATCATTTGGGATAACAAAAATTCAGTTGTCTATAAGTAGTGTTCTACTCCGTACCTAGTACAACGTGTTTTGAGTTTACTCCAAGGGCAAATCCATTCGGGTTGCGACACAAAGCTGATAAAGTACTATTAAACTTTACAAGAAATAAGAAAAATAAATGACAACAAATTTCTCACCAAAGATAAAGGTAAACACTCAAATAAAAGAGAAGATAACTAGGAACAAGATCACTCCTCGGGGAGCAATAGTAACATCAACAATCCTAACTTGTAATAAGAAACCTATACTATACTTAGATGGATATGTAAAACTAGTTTTATCATTTTTTTTTTCAAAATCAAGATACAATTATAAAAATGGAGTTACATAGGTTTACATTCAAAAACTTTTTTTTATTTCAAATAAGTTCCATGAGCCAAAATTTTTCAAACCAACAAATCATTCTTTATCATTTTTAGAATAGGATTTACAAGCCATGGATGAGGCATGTTCAAAAACATTTGCTACATACGTAAATCGCTATGAGAAAAATAATTGTCCACCGTTTTCGTTAAAAAATCGTCTCAGTGAAAATGAAGGGTCACACAAGGACCTCTCTGACACAAAGCACAAAAGGCATTGATTCAAAGATCCCACAACACCTTATGAAATCGAAAGGAAACCATGACAATGATCCGAAGATCCAACAATGTCACCCAAGTGCCCGACAATTGATAGTCTGCTACGATACCACAAATATCAGGCCCAAAGAGTGATCATCCATCCAAAGCTCAAGGCCGACACCACCCCGCGTGAACCAATATACCCTTGTATGGTTTAGGGATTCGAAACCCAAGGAGTGTGTTAGCACCACCCTAACGCCATTTTTCCCTAACACAAATCAACAACTTTCTCTCAGAAGAAGGTGTACTTGATCTAGCTCTTATTTTGCTTGTCCGGTTAATGCATCCCATAACAATTGGAGAGCGACATGCGAATGGCTCAACCAGCCCCCAAAAAAATCAACTCATTGGAAGTGCACATAGAATAAACTAGAATGAAATACCATGCACTTATAAAACAAAATGTGTAAAACATCCATTGATAGAATCCAAGTGGAGAGAAAAGAGAATATTACTGACAGTGTATAACAAACCACTAGGTGAAGAGAGAGCTCAAACTATTGGATGTGGCTCCAAGTTGAAAAAGCTTGAAAGGGGTAAAAGTTGGTGTGAGAAGTTGCTAGATTGCAACTTATCAACGAAAATGGCTATCTTGCAAAAGATAGCACTCCAAGTTTGCTTTTAAATGTGAGTTTGGTGCGATTTCATTATCATGCACTATTTAGAAATAAATAGTAAGGAAATGACACTTTTAGAAAATGAATGATCTGGCTCACAAGATCACTCACAATTTTTACACAAGAACCTTTGATTGACAACAATAAAAAAGAGAGTTTGAATGGATGACTTCCAAACAAAGTAATAATTTTCATTCCAAAATAAAATGTTTTTTGATTTTCAAAGGAGGGCTATTTATAACCCTCTTTGGCAATTTATTACAAGACAAATATTAAACATGAGTGCTAAGACATATCCATTTAGGAAGATGGAAAGTATCTTAGCAGCGCAAAGACAACTTCTACAAGACTTTAAACAAAGGGAGATGGATTGCTAAACTATTTCTCACGTATGGAGGTGAAAAGGTACCAAGATTTGCCCAAAGTAGTGATATGAAAAAACACTTAGATTCTTCCTCACCTAGGGAGATGAAAGGTAACTTTGCAACCCAAGTTCAAATACTATAAGATAAGACTAAGTAAAAAGAAAAAGAAAAGAGACTCAATCAACCAAGGGCTTGAGCCGATTGAGTTATTATAGCAATGAAAGCATGAAATCATAACATAAAATTAAAGCTTAGGTAAATGGACTTTTGAAGCCTTAAGTGTAATAATGTTGGCCCTCAATTGGAAGGTGGACTTCAACTGATTCAACTAGAGGAATTAAGTGCAGGGGCGCGTGTAACGATCCGTAACTCGATCGTTACTAACTTAACTTTCTCGTAAAATTTCGTAAAATTTTTTTTTTTTTAATTTCCTTAAAATGATATTACCATAACTCTAAAACTTGATAGCGAAAAACAGTTCGTGCGTGGAAAGCTCGTTATACAAGATATTAAACAAACTTAAATTTCAAAACAGTAAAACGAACTTCTGGTCGACACCTGCGAGCGTCAGTCGACACCTTAAACAATCTTGAACGGACCAGTCGACATCTACATGCACTAGTCGACATTTCATTTCTCTCTATCCGAGTAGGTCGACCCCCGCGGTCGACACTTTACAAAATTTTGAAACGACCGATTGACACCTAAATACACCGGTCGACACTTGATTCCTCTCTGCCTGAGTAGATCGACCCCCGCGGTCGACACTTTTAGAGTTTTGTCGACCCCTAAGCATGTAGGTCGACACTCTGGTGACAGTTTCTACTGAGCGGTCGACACTTGTGGACACAGGTCGGCACCTCAGTTCTCTATGGACGTTCTAAAACATAAATTTACACTAACCGGTCGACACTTTAAGGCAAAATGTCGTTCCTACTAGACTACACCGTCTATTCTTGTCTCTAATTCACCCCTAAAACAATTAACACCTCATAAAAGTCCCACAAATCTCCCTCAACTTTTTCTTACCTGTAAATGCGTACCTGCGCCTAAGCCATTACCTAACAATATCCTAATTAACACTTTTCCAACCAATTATAACTAATAAGACACATGATGGAAATTTAAAACGAAATACATGGGGACTCTAAAACTTAAGTTTATCCATTCTCATAAAACCAAAACCCAATGTTTCCAGTAGCTTTTAAAACAAAGAGAATTCTTAACTATACATCATATTCGGAGATTTAAAACCTAACAAAAAAAAAAACTTTAGAACATAACTCACAGGTCAAAATAGTCGCCTGATTGCTGCGAACACACCCCACTAGTTTGTTCCTCCAACTGCACCTACTCATCAACTTGAGGCTCGAAGTCCTCACCTGTTATATCTTCACCTACATCATAAAAATTTAAACTAATGATCTTAAAGCTCAGTAAGGATATATAGTATGACCTGAATGAGTATGCATGGACATTTCGTAAAACATGTACTTTCTCTTCTTTACTTTTCACTTGACATGAGTTAAAGGGGCTCAATGAGGGAGGCAGGCACTTAATAAAACGTGGACCACAAAGTAGACAATATATATATAACTTGGACCACTGAGCGGACAATACATAAGACATAACATGGACCGCCCAGTGGACAATACATAAGTCATACTTGCCCCGTCTTGTAACTTAACCATTTACGTACTTTACATAATCTTGTCTTTCTTGCTTAAAACATGCACATAAAACGTTTTTCATGATTTTGTAAAAACATGATGCTTGAACATAGGAATTCACATATCGGAAGACAGTTCATCAACGCATAACGTAGACAATATCCTCAAGACATTTCAATAAGGCATTTAACTTAATCTAAACGTCTATGAAAACTTAACTACCCTTAACCTACCCCATAAAAGCACAAAACCTAGTACCCTTGTGATGTAGGTTTTAAGGGCCGAAAGCATACAATATAAACTTACCTCAGTCCTAAGCAGTCGAGTAACCTTGATCACTTTTTTTTGAAGTTATGGAACCTAATACAAGTGCATTAAAACCATTAGCACATAACACTTACAATGTAGCGTCCCGAGTTATTCGAACCCGATTCGCTTATCTAAACTACTGACTCGTACTATTACATTTCGAGTTTCAAAACAATGACAGAGATCTCGGTCGACCTCTGAAGTTTTTGGTCGACACTTTATACCAATAACCTTAACTGAAACATTTCTGCAATTTAGAGTGATCTTCAAACACTCATAACTTCCTCAATATTTAACCATTTTCAATGATCCAAGATGTTTTTAAAACCTTAGAATATCACATTTTTAATGGAACAATCCATTCATCAAAAGAAAACATAAAAATTCAGCCAGATAGCTCAAGAACAGATGTTTTGCTCTGTTTCTCCTTTTCAATCACAAATCCACCTCAAGGTTTCTCTTCTATCATGCAAAAACTTCCATTCTAATTCATCCTAAACCTTTACACACCCTTAACCAAGTTAGAATCGTCAAAAGAAAGAAGACAACCAAACCCTAACTCTGAAATTTTTGGAATTCAAGAAAACTTGCAAGAAAATTAATATTTCCAACCTAACCTAAATCCTTAACATTTGCTTACTTTAAACTCTTGAAGATGGAAGCTTGAACCTTGGAGAGAAAGCTCTGATGGAGAGGAGAAGCTGTAGGTTTGCATGAGAGGAGAGAAAAGGGTTAGTGGAAAATGAATTTTAAATCCTTAACCTCTTATTCTAACTTAACCCCCTTTCTACATGTAGTTTCTTCAAAACTACATGTAGATTGGTTACACAACCACCCACTTCATTCACATGCACACTTGTTCCCTTTCATTTGAAAGCTACATGTAGTTTATCCAAACTACATGTAGATCATACCCAAGTATTCATGAGTTTTCGGGTAAGGCACTTTATATTTTAATTCAATATGCACACAACAAAGTTTTGGACATATAATTTTGGCTAAAGAAACTCTAGGTGTTACATGTACATACAAATTTTTGGCTAAAGAAATTTTGGGTGTTACAGTGCGTCCTTCTCCAATTGTTGGGCCTTTATTTTTCAAGTGATGTTAGGCCCTTCCATTTGACAAGATGAGTAGGCTTATCCTTTTCCATGGTTGATTGGTCTCCTCCAAGCTTCTCTGGAAATGATCACCTTGCTAAAAAGGGCAAACTAAAATGGTTAGTAAGTCTCTTGGCTCTAGCCTTTGTGATGGCATCTTGATGCATATCATTCATACATATACGTAAAAATTGACGTACTAGTAACCAGCTCTGTTAGGGTTTTCATAGTTGTGAATACACCAAAATAAGATTTTCCAACTATGCAATACAATATAGAAACTCCCATTTCAATGACGACCACAATCTTATTGGCTAGCCGACATTCACTATTATGAATAGGAACCTGAACAAGGCACCAAATCGCAAGGCATTAAAAACAAAAATATTTTCGAAACCTACAACAATTAGACATTAGAAATTACTACACTCTAAGGATAACTAATAAGAACTCCTAAATTGGGATTAGGAACCCTAGGCAAAAGAAAATGACAATTAGACGATAATTTTTTCCTTAAAATATATCGTGAGGGGGCTCATAATGTACTATGGAGTACAATGGGATTCTGTTGCGGAAGTCTGCTTTGCACAATGAAGCTCCGACGCATGAGTCTGCAACGTAAAGTGACACTCTGTTGTAGGAGTTTGCTTTACACTGCGGAACTTTGCCGAGGGAGTCTACAAGACTTCGCCATGGGAGTCTGCAACGTAAAACTGGAATTTATGACGTGAGCCTGGACCGCAACGTAGGACTCCACCACATGAGTCCGTTTTGCACCTCGAAACTCTGCTATGAGAGTCTGCACTACAAAGCAAGACTCTGTCACAGAATTCTATTGTAAGAGTCCACAATACTAAGTGGGGCTCTGCTAGGGAAGTATGCTCGTGACAACAGAAGTTTGGAGAATTGAATCCAGTGACAGTTTTCATCAAAAACTTGCTATTTTCTCTTGATTTTCACTTCTAAAAAAACTAAAGACTTGCATTAACTATAAATATAACTAAATAGCATCAAATCAACTCAACATTTAAAGTTTCTAAGTAAAAATCCAAATCCAAAGAATATAGAAAACTTTAATTCGAAAACTAATGAAAACAACTTTATGATCCTCACCATTCCCTTGTAAGTGACCTGTTGAGAACCTCTAGTTGTGGTTGAAATCACAGAATTCTAACTCTAGAAGTTTATCCCTTTCAACTGTCATCAATCTCAAGCTTGTTAGAATGGAAGAGTAGTTTTTACAAAGAAAGTTCTCTGTCTGTCAAATAGCTTGTTAAACGAATCAAAATATCCTAACTAAATATAGCAGCAAAATTAGAAATTGCTATAATAATTATGTAGAGAATGAAAAAACTATTTGGTTACGATTTACATAAAAACAAAACTTTAGTTTTAATATCTTACCTTTCCACTTTTAGCCATTATCCATAACTTGAAAAATTTCATCATCAAAATTTAAAACAACTTTGAGTCTACTTCTAAACAAATAAGGGAACTCTACATGCATCTGACTTGATTTCTTTAGTTGCTTCTCGTTGACTATGGTTCTTTTACTGAATCCGAACTAGGAGAATCATGACCTCATATTCTCTACGGCTCTTTCTCAATCTATAAGACATAGTACCAACCCGCTAAATAATTTGAAATGATATGATACACCAGTGGAATAACTTGCCATTCATACCAAATTAACCAGCATGCTAACTAAGTCAAACTTTCAGGAAAAAAAAAACAGGTCAACTTTAAAGTCAATATCTCTCCTCCAAGATCAAATACCTCTTTTATCAACTCTGAATATGTCATGTCACAACATAAAACCCTTTTGGCTTTGCTAACTCAAAAAAGTTGTGGAGAAAACTTGAAAACAAAGTATTTTCAGCGATGTTAAGCTTTGCAACAAGTTGATGTTTTTAAAAAAAATAGCAAGCATCTTTACCACAGAGCGCGTGCGCGCTCATATATATATATATATATATATTTCTCAATAGATATCTCCTATTCAATAAATTATTTTTTCAAACCAAAAACATAATATATCTTAGAAATCTTCTCAATATATTCGATTTCGTTTTGAATAAAATTTCTCTCATTCTTTTTTTTTTTTTTTTTCGATTTAGCGATGCCAATTGTTATTTCATCACAATCTACTTTAGATAGAGTCAAGAAAAGATCTTTGTCTCTATTCATATGCTTGCTCACTCCACTATCATATACAACTTTTCTTCTACATTGATGTTTTGAAATATTGCCAGCAACAAAGTTTCTTTTGAATCATTATTGTGAAAATTTGTCTCAAGCATAAAACTAGCACTGTTCTTCTTGTCATTTTCTTCTTGGAGCCAACACTTGCGTTTTATGGGTCCCACCTTGTTGTAATAATAAGATTTGAAGTAACCATGTCTTCTTCCTCTTTGATAGTCACAATCTTTTCCTCTATTAAGATTTATGTCATTTTTATTTGCATTACATTACATTGTCCACTTTCTTGAAAATTTGAGGTTTCTATCTCTCTCATTGGAAACACCTCTACTCTTTCCTTTTCGTCTGCCACCTCTTCCTCGCCAATTTCAGTTTGAACCACAATCTTGATTTTGACTCACTTTGATAAAAGTAACTTCATATTTGAGAGTCTTTTCTAATTGTGCTGAAAGTGGATTCCGTCAGTTAATTTTGAATTTATATGCTTCTAATTTTTCTTTTAACTATGCAAAGTAAGAGTAGAAATTATGGACGACTCTTTAATTGTAGCTTGTACGTGAAAACTTCACAAATCTTTCAACAACCCTTGTATCCTCCAACTCTTTCCATTGGATGTCATTTGATTAACAATGAAATTGACTTTTGTAAAATAATTATTAATACTCTCGTTCTCCTTCATTTCTAGATTTTTGAATTTGCATCGTAGATTATAAAATCAGACCTTCTTAACTTATTGTCTCTGTAGGCTACATGAATGATGCCCCAAGCTTACTTGGAGATTCCAACATTGGCGATCCTTTTATATACGTCACGTTACTTGTTTGATAAATATGAAAAAGTGTCTTTTTGTCTTTGTTTTCATTCTCCTTTAACATAGTCTTTTCCACTTCACTTATGATCTCTTCATCTCCCAGAACATTGAATCTTTGTTCAACGATGTTTCCTACAACTTGATAGATTTCGCCAACACCTTAACATTGTAGATTCAATAATCATAGTTCTCCCCACTAAAGAGAAGGATGACAAAAATCATGTTGGAACTACTTGGTTAAGTTCTTTTTATGCCAAAGATTTTAGGGACTCTCGTAACAAGATAAATTATTACCAATCGCAAAAGTTCAAACTTGTAGATTGAAGAATAATTGAATCATTTATATATCTTAAAATTTCTCTTTACATGTAAGTCAATTTTTTTTTATTGATTCTTACATCAATGTAAGTCAATTTTTATTTATATTTTTTAATGTGGTTAATTATTTTGACTTCGCTGAGATTCAGTTACGAGGTTCTAGTTCTGATACCACAATGTAAAAGAGGGAAGAAGAAGAAAAAAAAAACAATAGGAGGAATAGTTTTTTTTTTTTTAACAAATCAATTCGTTCGTATTTTAAAAAAAGACAACATGAATTTAAATAGACCCTGCATCATTTTCGTAACTCTAATGACTATTTATTTTTTTGACCATTTACGTTCACAATTTATAGTGATTTACATTTTCAACGGTTGTCCATTTATATTCCTAATTTTTGCCCATTTAACTTCCAAAAAATAATTGTAGAATTTATCAGGATGCCAAAACAAATTTGGTTTAATTTGTCGATAGATTTTCATATAATTTTGTGTATTCTTATTTTATTTTGGTTGCCTAATCGATTTCTGGTTTTCTAGTTTGACTGTGTATTCTTATTTTATTAGTGTTTTTGATGAGGGAGAACAATTGAGGATAAGAACTAATACCATTGTCAAATTCAGAAGTTGGTAAGAAGACATCAAAATCAACGTTAGACAACTAATGCTAGTTGACAGATGCATTATAATATGATATACTTTATTCAACAATTTTATTTTTTCACATGAAAACATCACAGAGATAATGCAAATCTGATCACCAGCGAAACATCTCCAATCCCCATCGCCGGAATTGAAACAAGATCTAAGAGCTCTCACTGCGGTCGGGTTTTGACGAGGCGAAAACCTGAGACAAGGAGAAGGAGATTATAGCAAAGAAATAAGTCCCATTTCAATTGAAATGACAAATTAGATAACTTATTATTCAATCATTTCACATTCTTCCAGCCAAGATTTGTGAATACCAGAGGGTGAGAAACAGTTGGGACCCAGTCATTTGTGGCAGGGTTGCTTCTCAAGCCAGACCTAACCATTTCACAATCACCACAAAACCCATTTCGTAGCTGAATTTCATACCCTTCTGCACCTTCATGATTCACCAACTTTATGAACCCATTTCCAGTCTGTGAAGAATCGAGATAGAAACCTGCATTATTAATTTTCATCGCTTGGGACATGGTTGAACCCACTCGTAATTAGAGACTGTGCTCTTAATCTTTCAACTCCAAACAGATTAATCTCAGTTCTTATAGTTGTCCAGAGAAACGCATGATTAGACCCAAAAAAGAAAGTTACTGTCTAAGACTAGCAGTCGATTTCAATGATTGGCAACTGATATAAGCTATTGTGAAAGAAGAAGTTTACTCACAGTATGATGCTGTTTATGAATGGAATCTAACTCCTTGTAGTATTGGGTCTCAACGTAATCCTCCTTCACTTCTGGACCTCCATCTGCTGCAAGTATATCCTGCCATTTTTATACCGATCAGCCTCTGGATAAAAGCCATTGAAATAAACAAAACAAGGAAAGTGCACGGAAAGGTGGAAGACATGAGATTGAGACTGTAGGGATCGAAGCTTGTTTAGCTCTGGAATGTTTTCGTTGATATTAGGCTCGACTAGGTTCGGCGTTGGTGAATCAGATTCACTTCTGCTGGGCTTCATTGATCGCTTAGGAGCCGTGGAATCAAACAAAGCTCGGATCTTCTCGGCCATCTTTAGCTGTTCATCCCGATCCAACAGCTCGTCGCTCCGGCTAGGTTTGTTCACCGTCAACCTACCCGCCATAAAGAAAGACCAGAGCTGACAATATCCTTTTGACTTTTGTATTGTTAAGACTTAAGGAAGAAAAAGAAAACTGAAGGTAGGAGTTCGAAACCATGGGCCTGTGGAAACAGCTTTGTTTAATTTTTCTGTTTCTGGATTAAATTAATCATTTTCTTTGTTCTTTTTCTGTACAATGAGACATGAGAATCGAATAAGATTACGCAACCAACGAAAAAATGAAATGTCTATAGGCCCGAACAGCTAAATGGGATTGCACTAAAGCACAGGTAGAAAGAGAAAGAAGAATTTAAAAGAGAGAGGCAAACATAATGCCCACAAACCCAACCCATACGACCAATAATACCAGCAAACCCACCACTACAACAGCACAATCTAAAAAGAGCAACACCAGATTGGATGTTGACTAGCATATGCAGAAAAGGCTGAAAAAGCTGCATAGAGGTAAGAACCACAAGTGGAGAGACCAACACCAACTAACGATGAAGAAGCTTTTGTGGGATCCCTGTGAAGGTCCCTCTTTTAACGAGGCAACCTTCTTCAATTGCTTGTGGCAGCAATTCGAGTATTTGAGTATTCAATTGTTGCTGTAACACACCTTCATTTAAAGAAGATGTGCGCTGAAAGCTCTATTAGAAGCTTCAGCAAATAAAAAAAATCATCCGAAAGAAGAGATTTTTTCTTAATGAACAGGAAGAGAAAAATATTGCGAATTTTTGGAAGAACAGGAAAGAAAGAGTGAGAGAAAAATATATGTGGTGCTTTTATGCACATTGAAAGTTCTAAAAAAGGTAATTTTTCTTAGTGAATATTTTCTATTTAGGCATTAGGATTAGATGTATGTTAAGTTAGATGGTGGTTAGAAGCAACAATTGGGCCAGAGTTTAGCAGCCCACTGATGCACCAAATGGGTCAAAGCTTGAAGAGTGATTTGGTGTGCAAGTGGACTAAGAATGACCAACTATGTGGCTCATTTCGAAGCCCAAGCCTATTCTAACCTTCAGCTACCCTAGGTCTATAAATACATGGCTATTGGTGTGTGTAAAGGTTGTTGAATATATGAGAAATAGCCCTTTTGTGTTCAGCCGAAGTAGTTAAAGCTTGGTGAACGGTAAGCCTCGGTTCGGTCAAGAACCGAGAAGGAGTTCATCTCCTTGAGCTTTCAAGCCCGAGGTTGCTTGAATAGCCGTCGTTCCACTCGTCTTCCCTCTCTTTTCCAGAGAAGGATACACGAAGAGAGTGGCCAGAAACCGTTTCCGTTTGTTGTCGTCTTCCTTGGGAAGATCGTTATGCCGAGAGCCTAAAAGGTTGCTCATCGGACAGCATTCGGTTTTCTGCTTATATTTGTTTTTCTATTTCGTTTGTGGGTAAAACACGACTCATTCGAGGTGGAATTGTGTCATTATGGCAGTAAAGATTGAAATCGAAAAATTCAACGGAAATATTTCTCTTTGTGGAAGTTAAAAATGAAAGCGTTATATTGCGAAAAGATGGTTGTGCGATAGCCATCGGTGAAAGGCCTACGAATGTTGAAGACGAGAAATGTAACAAAGTTGATGAGGATGCAATGACTATTTTGCATCTTATTGTAGCAGATGCAATTTTGTCAAGTATCTTAGAAATGACAACACCAAAACAGATATGTGATACGTTGACAAAATTATACGAGAAGAAGTCGTGGTATAATAAAATTTTCTTGAAAAGAAAATTATATACCCTTCGGATGTCAGAATCTACAACAGTGATAGACCACGTCAATACTCTCAATACATTATTTTCTTAACTAACAACAATGGAGCACAAAATCGACGAAAATGAAAGAGCTGAATTTTTACTTCAAAGTTTGCCAGATTCATACGATCACCTCATCACAAATTTGCTCAATGGTAATGCAAAAACAACATTGATGTTTAATGATATTGCAGCCGCCATTCTTGACGAAAAAAGTAGGCGAAAAACAAGGAGCAATCCTCTGTGTAGGCTTTATCAGTAACGAGAGGGAAATCAATGGAACGTGGGCCTTTGGAGTTAGCATGTCAGGAAGATCCAAATTGAGAAGTAAAAAGAGCGTTAAGTACTATCATTGTGGCAAGATGGACCACATGAAAAAGGATTGCTGGAAGTTGAAGAAAGAACAAGGCACAGAAGGTGATAAAGGAGAAACGAAGAGTACGATGGCAATTGTCTCTGAGGGTGACAATGTGATTGTATGTGAAGATACTGTAAATCTCACGATGAATGAATCATGCTGGTTGTGTGATTCTGGAGCATATTACCATGTTACTTCAAAAGTTGAGTATTTTTCATCTTACACCAACTCAATTACTGTAAGATGCACGTGATCAAACATGAAAGATCTGTTCCAAAAACTCCGCAACAAAATGGCGTTGCAGAAAGAATAAACAGAACGATCGTGGAGAAGATAAGGTGCATGCTATCACATTCAAAACTCCCCAAAACATTCTGGTGAGAAGCAATGAATACTACAGTAAATGTCAACTGTCTCCATCAACACCTTTAAGTGAATAAGTGCCAGATAGAAAATGGACTGGAAAAAACGTCTTCTATAAGCATTTAAAAGTGTTTAGTTGCAGAGCGTTCGTCCATATTCCCAAAGATAAGAGGTCCAATTTAGACAGCAAAGCTAAGGAATACATATTACTCGGATATGGAAGTGATACATTCAGATATAGGATTTGGGATCCGGTGGACAAGAAGATTGTCAGAAACCGAGATGTTGTCTTATTTGAAAATCAGACCATTGAAGACAAGAAGAAAGATGTCACCGATGAGCATCCAGTAAGAGTTGGTCTAGAAAAATTAACTTTTAATGGGTGAGATGCTGGAGAATTCAGTGATCAAGCAGCTGATGATGTTTCTCCTGAATTAGTTGCAGAACCAAGGAGGTCAACAAGAGATCATCAACCATCGAGAAGATACTTTGTGCACGAGTATGTGATTATCACTGACGACGATAAACCTGAATGCTATGAGAAAGCTATGTAGCATCAACAAAAGAAGAACTGGTTAGATGCGATGTAGGATGAGATGACATCATTGCATGAAAATCATACTTATGAGTTGGTTCAGCTTCCAAAGGGGCAAAATGCACTCAAGAAAAAATGGGTATACAGACTCAAAGAAGAAAATTCACAACCAAAATATAAGGCACGACTGGTCGTGAAAGAATTTGATCAGAAGAAGGACATTGACTTTGAGGAAATTTTTTCAGCAGTCGTGAAAATGTCATCCATACAAGTGGTACTTGGATTAGCCTCAAGTATTAATCTGAAGATCGAGCAACTCAATGTAAAGACAATATTCTTGTATGGTGAATTAGAAGAAGAGATCTACATGGAACAACCAGACGGGTTCATTGTCAAGGGAAAAGAACACCTGGTATGTAGATTGAAGAAGAGTCTGTATGAATTAAAGCAATCCCCACGACAATGGTATAGGAAGTTCGACTTCTTTATGGTACAAGGATACAGGAAAACTTCCTCAGACCATTGTGTGTTCGTGAAAAGGTTTACGGACGGTACATTCATCTTACTTTACGTCGATGACATGTTGATTGTGGATCCAGACAGAGAAAAGATTGTTAAGTTAAAGAATGAGCTTAACAGGTCTTTTGCTATGAAAGACTTAGGACCGGCAAAACAGATACTTTGGATGAGTATTACTCGCGATAGAAAGAGCAGAAGGATATGGCTATCACAAGAGAAATATATCAAAAAAGTTCTCAGCCGATTCAATATGAATAAGGCGAAGCCGGTCAGTAATGCACTTGTTAAACAGTTCAAACTTACTTGCAAACAAAGTTCTTCCACTGAAGAAGAAAAAACAGAAATGTAGAGAATTCCATATGCCTCAGCATTGGGCAGCTTGATGTATGCCATGGTTTGTACGAAATCTGATATTTTACATTCTGTTGGAGTAGTCAGCCAGTTTCTAACAAATTCGGGCAGAGAGTATTGAAATGCAGTGAAGTGGATTATTAGGTATCTTAAAGGTACTTCTGAATTCATTTTGTGTTTTGAAAGTGAGAAGCCTTTGTTGGTAGGCTATACTGATGTAGACATGGCTGGACATATTGACTCCAGAAGATTACCATCAGAGTATTTGGTTACTTTTGGAGGAAGAGCAGTTTTATGGCAATCTAAACGGCAAAAATCAGTGGCATTATTGACAACAGAAGTAGAGTTTATGGCGGCTAAGCCTGTAAAGAAATTTTGTAGATGCAAAAATTTCTGACATAATTGGGTCATAAACAAGATAAGTATATCTTGTATTGCGATAGTCAAAGCGCTATTCATTTGATCAAGAACTTGATCTTTCATTCGAAGTCAAAGCACATAGATATCAAGAATCATTGGATACGATATGTGTTGGACAATAAACAAGTGTATCTTGAGAAGATTCACACGGACGATAATGACTCTGACATGATGACAAAGATCTTGCAGAAAAATAAGCACGAATTCTGTGTAGGCTCAACAGGATTAGAGATACCTCACCATAAGTCGGGAAGGCAGTTTATGGGGTCCCTGCTTAATGATGAGGGACCCACATCATTTAATAAATAAGAAAACTTCAATTTTACTTCTGCACGTCATAAATGAAATGTAGAAGAAAAATTGAAACTTTCTTCTGAGTGATGTGTGATATTTTGTCCTCTTATTAAGAATTTTCTTTATAAATAGAGAGTTCCTGAAGAAAGGAAAATCATTATAATAGAAGTGAATTTTTCTATCTAATAGAGAAAAAGAAAATCACTTCTGAGAAAAATAAAAGAAATAGTGAAAATTATTTTGGAGGGAGAGCAAAGAAAGAGAAAGAGAAAAATAGGTGTGGTGCTTTTGTACACATTGAGAGTTCTAACAGTGGTGATTTCTCTTAGTGAATATTTTTTAGATTATTCAATATCTAGAAAAATATTGTAAATCCTATTTTTCATAGTGAGATCTTTTTAGACTCGATCCTCGTAGTTTTTTTCCGATTTGGGTTTCCACGTAAAATTCTCGGTGTTGATTTTTTGCTATTATGTCTCGTACGTTTTGGCCGTTATAATCTTACGGCGTGGAAAAATATTCTTGGTATTTTTTGGATCGCATCTGCTATCGTTTCTTGTATCGCTTGCTGTGGTATTGTTGTCATTCTTGCTGTCGAATTTCGTCGTTATTTTTCCCAACAGAATGTTTTTAATGTATTGAGTATTGAAAAATATTTGTGGACAA
Source organism: Begonia peltatifolia (assembly GCA_022433055.1). NCBI lineage: Eukaryota > Viridiplantae > Streptophyta > Magnoliopsida > Cucurbitales > Begoniaceae > Begonia > Begonia peltatifolia. The sequence continues at coordinate 7,168,636 of CM039529.1, read as the reverse complement.
CAATATGAATAAAATAGAATAATGAATTCCTGTGATCACCCAAAAGAAAAAAAGAACTGAGGAATATCTTGCGTGGATGCATAAAGGTCAAGTTACCTTAAGAAAAACTGACAATATCGAAATCACTTGGTGCCATGGTTCATGGAGTAGCTTAATGGGTTAGGAAATTTTGCGTGGGTATTATGAGGTCGAGTTGAACTGACGAGATCCAAAAATTATTGGTGTCATGACTGATCTAGAAAATTTTTCATGGATATGATGATGTGGATTGCCTTGGATATGAAAGCTGGAGATAGTTGGTGTGGTAGATTGTCAGGTAACCTAATGTGATAAGAAATTCAATAGTATGTAAGGGTAAAATAATAATGAGACTTAATAATAAATTGAAGAATGTGCTTAATTGTGTGCATAATTAGGCACGATGATTTTAATTTCACTGGTATTTTTGTGATATCTTATAAATAAGTGTTGTAAATAAGTAATCTTCCCATTGTAGGTGAGCATACAACAAGGGTGTTGATCATGTCAAAGTCACATAAGAGGCTTAAAATTAACTTATATTTTAGTCATTTAAAATTATAGTATAGTTTTGGTTAGTTAACTTTGAGGAATGATTACACTTAAATATGTTTCTCAACCTAATAGTTTATCATAAATGAGGTTTTCTTTATCTTAATAAATTTTTAATCTCTTTATGGAATTAAAGAGATGAATCCGCTTTCACATTATTATTAATCTAAGATTTGTGAATTTCCCGAATTAAAGTTTTTGAATTTCCCGAATTAAAGTTTTTGAATGACCTACTCAAGTTTAATTTGAATGCTAAGTCGGAGAAAATTTTATGCTTTGTATTTTATGAAAATTAATTTAAAGGGTCATTACAGTAGCATGCGCCTTGAGTAAAAAATTCAATTCACGACAATCATTAGCTTGTTTAGTGTTTAAGGATTGTAAACCATGATCTATAATACTACGAAGATGGTACCTTTTGTGCATGCAGTCTGATAACAGTCCCTACCCTCCAACAAAAGTAAACGAATGCAGTTGGAAATGATGAACTTGAAGTTCAAGTTCTGTTAGCTGTAGAACCTTGCAAGAAGGGGAATCAGCGTCGATGGGTGGCCTTTCAAAAGAGTGATTGTTGTTTCTAGATTTATTAGGACTGAAAGAGACAATACTAATAGAGTGAGATGAAGCAAAATGTGATAGACTTTCACATGCTAGTGGCCAGAGGTAAAGCATTAGAGACCAACTGAATTAATACAACTTTGCATGTCCCATAGTGACTAGACGTAAGGTTGGAATGTTACGGATTTTGTGATTGATTTTCTAAGAACACCACAACAATATGATTCAATATGGGTAATTCTAGAAAGATTGATCAAATCAAAATATTTCATTCTAATAAAAAAATTATATCTTATGGAAGGGTAGTCACCTTTACACGGATAATATCATTATGCTACAAGATGTCTCCACCTGCATAGTCTCAATAAGGATGCAAGAGTTGCCTCAAAGTTTTGAAGAGCCTTGCAAAATCTACTGAAAACAAAACTGAACTTCAACGTTGCACATTACTCTCGGAAAAATGGATTGTGAGAGAGAACAATCCCGGCCCTAGAATATATGTTGTTTGTCTTTGTCTTGATTTTTCGAAACAACTAGATTAACCATCGATTGATAATGAAGTTTTTTTTTCAAACAACAAATATAGACCTTTATTTGCTTCTCTTTGTACATTATTTTGTTTGATAAAGATTACAAATCTCTCGTGTTAGTTTGAGACAAATGACAGAATGTCTTTTGGACTCGACTTAATCTCAAAGACAATTGAGAAAAATAAAGACTATCAAAGAGAGGTTCAAATATGGAGAGTAGAGATAAGAGTTATATTGATATCAAGAGAAAGAAGGTTTAAAACACGTGACCTCATTTTTATAGAGATTAGAACGAGAAGCAGTGTTAGTTGCATTGGTGTGAAGAGAAACTTAGTATTAAGATATATATTGGCATGTCCTCGATCATGGAGATGATTGGAAACATCAAATACAAGTTGAGCATACTTTTATCGTTAGAATATGTGTACAGTGCCTTTCACATATCCAAGTTAAGAAATGACACGCCAGACTAATCTCATGGATAGATATCTCTGTGTACGAGAATGTAACATATGAAGAGGATCCAATGCAAATTATCGATATAGAAAATGGAGTTTTCCAACACAACGAGATGTACTAGGTTGTTGAAAAACCATAGTGAGCAAGAAGCGACATGTGAGATAGAGCTCAAGATGTGCAGGATTCCTATAATCTATTCAGCTAAACTTTGAAGATAGTGCTAAATTTTTGGAGATGAAATTTTGTAAACGAGGAGAATGTAAAACTTCTCAAATAATGTAATAAACCACAATTGAAAATTTCAGTTTTAATTTTTAATTAAATGAATAAGAGAGATTATATCTTTGAATTAATTTGACTTTCATTAATTAGCTAACATCTCAAAAAAAGATAATGGAATATGAAGTGTTAAAAACTAATTAAAATTACCCCAATAATTAAAAAGTAATGTTGTAGGTAAATAGTCAGATAATGTCTCAACTTTTGATGAATTAGAATTAAAGAATTAGATTTTATAAATATAAAATTTATATGAGATTATATAAATAATAATATTTATTGTTATAAAACTTTTATTTAAAAGAGAACAGAAAAGGGTGGGTCTAGGCACAAAAGGAAGAGAAGAGACAGAGACACAAGAAGTAATTCAACCAAATCCAACTTTTGACACATTGTGAGAGGCACGTATCTTTTACAAAATCAACGATCTTTAAGGGTGGGCCCTTTAAACCATCTTTTTTTTGCTAAATTTTAAATTATTTAGTGTTTGGTTGAAACATCTAATTTTTGAGTTTTCAAATTTGAAATATCTATTAAAAGTTGAAAGTGATGGAAAATAGACTTCATAAAAAAGTTGTTTCGAAAAAACTAAGTTTAACTAGATGACAAATGAACCATCTGAATCGAGCTGAGCAATAAATATTTTGTTTTACCGAATTAAACGAGTTGAGTCTATCAAGCCTACTAAGTCTAACGAACCGAGCCAAATGCGTTAGGTTGAAAAAAATTTAACACGAACTTGCTTGTCAACCACGAGTTAAATGAGTCGAGCGGAGTCGATCCGAACTGGATCAACGAGTCCAACAACTGTTAATAAGTCAAGCCTAACGAAATAATCGTATATAAATATTTTTAAATTATATTAATATAATATAAATTTTTAAAAAAATTTTATTTAAAATTATAATAATTATTAATGATATTTATTTATTTAATTTAAAAATTAATTATATAAAAATATATTAAAATTAAATATATTAGTTAGTGTGCTCATCAAACATCTTTATTACATATTTTTATAATTTTGAGATTAAAGAAGATAATTGCCTGGTGGATTTTTCGTTGGTTTCCTTTTATGGAGAACGTAAAATCTGCTTCCCTACGATGATTTCAAGTGCTTGGGGGCAGAGAAAGCTCAGTGTTGTCCCATCTTTCTTCTCCTGAGCTTCGGTCTGCTTCTTTGCATTCTTATTTTTCTGTATTTTTCTTGTCTTTTCTTATTGGTTGTCTAATCCTTTCTAGTTTTTTTTCTTCTTCCTCTGTATTTTCTATTTTCGTCCGTCGAGTAATTGATGCTCACCGACCTAAATCCCCTGTCTCAATTTTCTTGTTTATTTTGTCATCTGTTATTTCTTTTCCACCATCGACTAACCGGTGCTACTTCCTTCGCTGCCTAGATCATCTTCATTGGGTAAACAATAATTTCAAATTCTCATTCGATGAATTGATAATTGAAATATAAATTAATTTCTAATTTTCTTGAAAAAATTAGATATAATTATCAAGATATTATAATAATATAATCTTTCTTTAGTTTTTCCTAACCAAAAGATAATATAAGGTTAATTTTCTTATAACAAACAATGTAAAGAGATACTTTTAGAATTTAATTTGTCAATAGCAATAAAAATTAAGGAGATCAAATTCTAATCAACAATCTCAACAGGCGCAGGAAAATTTTGACCAGATCGTATATCGTCATAACCTATATTATTTACCACAAGTATTAAAAATTTTAAACAATTATGAATTTAAAATTCCTAATTAGCTATATATTAAATTAAAAAATTAAATAATGACCAATTTAAACAATTCACTGTATGAAGTAAATAAGATATATGAATAACCAATTAAAAAAAAAAAAGTGTATTGAAAAGTGTAGATCTCATAGTGAACCAAAACTTCAATTAGTTTCTTAACCTAAAATTAAAAATTTAGCAATACAAAGAAAATTCCAAGAAAAAGAAGAAGAAGAGGAGGTGGAAAAGGGGACGCGTCTTCTTTGCGAATTTTCTCAATTTAAAATTTCTCTTTTTGGATTTTCGCATCAAAAGCAGATCTATTTCATTTTCAAAAATATTTTACCAAGTCTTTCTCTCTCTTTATCTATACTTATTTTCTCTTAAAATTCATAAGTTTAACCACATAAAATAGCTCCCATAACAAAATGAAATATTTATTTTTCAAATTTCTTTTTTATAGCATTCTAGGTGCGTGACCATAAAGCATGGTCATGTTTTATTATGAAATCCCCTGCCCAATTTTGCATATGCTTTGTAATTTCTCCAAAGCTTGTTTTTAGTTTCTAAACTTTCCAATCTTTTCGTGATTAAGTCAAACAGTTCGTCCTAACTTATAAAACATGAAAATCATCAAAAGTCAAGATTTCAAACATTATAAATGATTAATCATGTGTGGTTGGCACTACATTGCTAGTGTGTTAAGGCCAATATGGTGATCCTTCGGCTAGGGCGCTGCCACACCACCTTATTGAAGGCTACATTGATAGTGGTATGTTATCCACTTTCAAAAATTTGTTCTCTCGATGCTCAAGATGCATTTTATCCACGACTTATTTTAAGAAATTTAAAGATATTTTAATGAGTTTACCATTACACGTACTACGATTAGCGATGATTTTGGAAGCAATCTCGAACATACTTGACAAAGCGGCTGAAAGGTAAGCAGCTAGAGGAAGCAGTTTGATTTAAAATATCATATTCAATTGATTTAATATTTTCAAGACAACAGAAAAATTAAGATAGGTTTCATCTTACCATATGTCCGTTTTCAACTCACAGTAATCGTCACTATAACTTGATTTGCGGCAGTACAATATTATTGTTTTTTTGTGCACCTATTATTTAATAAATAAGTGTTTGCCTGTCTCACAAAGCAATGAAAAATAGCTTATAATATTGTATTCTTGGATGAAAATTTTTAAACATGATCAAGATGTTTACGTTGCGACTGACTTATTGATAGTCGTTATTATTTAAGTACACCTTTAAATGCTGATATACGAGGTCCTTACGTGACCACAATTGTTACTTCGCATTTCTACAAAAAAAAAAAAAAGGTTACGATGATATTTGTTAAATAATACATAGCAGTGGTTTTCAACAAGTGAGTGCCACTGAAGATTCATGGAAAAGATTTTAATGAAAGTGATTTTTAATGACAATTCATGCTCGCAAATCTAGTTGATAAAAATGTGTTGTATAATATTTGAAATTTCTCGAAGAGAAGAGATTAGAAATGGGGATTTTAGTTTTATATTTTGAGTGTATTTAGTTTCGGCGACTATATGAGTATTTTTTTTATGACATTATTTTAATTTTTATTGAATAAATGTAAAATATTTATACTTTGTAATTTTTACTATATGCTCACTTTTACTTAATAGTGGTCTTAGTTATTACTTAGTCAGTTATCTTATTGGTGATGACAGACGTCAACTAAAACAAGAGTTGAGGTTTCTGCTCGGAGGAGGATGAAGCAGAAACGAGAGAGAGAGAGAGAGAGAGAGAGAGAGAGAGAGAGAGAGAGAGATTGTATGTAATTCTGAAAATTTTTCATTTTCGAAAACGATGTATACATACACTTGGCAACTAAACTTGAATAGTGAAAAATATTCTAATATGAATAGTACTCTATCATCTCCCCACAAGATCAAGGCTTAGATGAATATAATTTTAAAGGTGGCAGTAGATTTGTGAGAGCATCTGCGCATTGGTCGTCTGATGGTGTGAATTTGACTAACAATAATTTTTTGATTGCTATGTCTTTAACGAAATAAAAATCTATCTACACATGTTTAGATTTGGAATGTTGAACAGGATTAGAAGCAAGGTATGTAGCGCTTAAATTGTCACAGAGAATGAAGGGTACCTCAGATAACACCACACTCAATTTGTGCAATAAGGATTGAAGCCACAGGACTTCCGCTGCGCCATTAGCTATGCTGCGATACTTTGACTCTATACTGGATTGTAATACAACTTTTTTTTTAACAGAGGACCAGGAGATTAGATTGGTGCCCAAAAATAGACAAAAACCACTTGTGCTTTTACAATCATCAAAACAGGAAGCCCAGTCGGCGTTTGTAACATGTCCACTTGCAAGAAAGAGAGGGCGAGAGGGAGATACCTAAAGATGAAGTGCCTTAAGATATCACAAAATATGTTTTATGACTTCCCAATGAGCATCAAATGGAGCATGCATAAATTGGGACAGTTTGTTGACGGCAAACGCGATATCTGATTTAGTCAGACAGCAGTATTAATACCCACCAACAATGCTTCAATAAAGATATTTATCAGTAAAAGGTGTACTAGAGTTTTGTGAGAGGACAGGTCCAGCAACCATGGGAGTAGGAATCAGATTGCAGAAGTCCATATTTTCTATGTTGAGCAACTCAGATATATAGAGGGATTCAAAAAGTTTCATACTCGCAGATGTGTGAGTGACTGAAATCCCAAGAAAAAATGATAATGGTCTAAGGTCACGAACTCTAAACTGGGAGTTCATATATGAGAATAGCTTGTCCATCTGAGAGGTGGAGTTACCTGTCAAGATGATGTCGTCGACATATATCAGCATGATCATAATGGAGGATTAAGTACGACGAATAAACAGAGAAGTGTTCAATTTTGATGGGAGGAAACCCCAACGTAGTAAGGTGGTATGGAGCTTGGTGTACCAAGCCCGAGGTAATTGTTTGAGACCATAAAGAGCTTTGTGTAAGAGACACACAACAGTGGGATCAGGCGAATTAGTAAAACTTAGAGGTTGATGCATATTGACGGTGTCAGTTAAATTACCATGCAAAAAGGTATTTTTGATGTCCAGTTGCTTGATGGCCTACCCAAAGGATACGGCTAAGGCAAGAGTGTTTTGAATGGATGTTGGTGTTACCACTGGACTGAAAGTCTCTTCATAGTCGATGCCCTCTGTTTGATCGTACCCTTTAGCCACGAGACGACCCTTGTATCGACTAATTGTTCCATCTAAGTTGAGTTTAGTTTTGCAAAACCATTTGCACCCAATAGGTTTGGCTCCTGTTGGAAGAGGAACTAGAGACTAAGTCTTGGTTTGATGAAGAGTTGAAATCTCTTCTTTCATGGCGAATAACCAATGAGGATATGTGGAAGCTTATAGAAAGGTTTTTGGTGAGTAAGTGGTTTCAATAGAGAGGGCTTTTGGTTTAAAGATGTTGTCTTTGGCTCGGGTTCTCATCTGGGGCTCATTAATGAGCCGTGGGGGAGAGGTAGGGGATGGGATGGTCAATGAAGGTAGTGGGAATGAAGAAAGTGGGGTAGGAATAAGGGGAGGAGATGACGGGAGGGAAGGGGAGACTATAGGGCCTGTGTTAGAGGAAAGTGTTAGTGGAGCACTGAGGTGATGATGAGGAAATAGGGAATGATGCATATAGGGAATTGATACCGAAAAGGAAGGAATTGAGGAAGAGATTTGTTTAAGGACGAGAAGGGAAAATGAGACTCAATAAAGTTGGCATGACGTGAAATATATATTTTATTGCATTGAGGGTCTAAGCATATGAAGCCTTTGCGATGTGGATTGGGAGCTAAGAAGACGCATAGAAGAGAACGTGGTTGTAATTTACCCGAGTTGAAGGGTTGAAGGAAGGGAAAGCATAGAGAGCCAAAAATGCAAAGCGATATTTAGTCTAGAGTAGAACAAAACAGACATTCAAAGAGAGATTTATGCTGGAGAACAGGAATGGGTAACAAATTAATTAAAGTAGTAGTGGTTGTAAAGGCATAGGGCTAGAAAATAATGGAGAACAGAGGATTGAAATAGTAGTGCTAGACCTGTTTCAACAATATGACGATTTTTTTGTTCTGCACAGCCATTTTGATTAGGAATGCAAGGGCAAGAGACACGATGAATAATACCGAGGGACATAAGCAGTGGAGAAAGAGATTGGAACTCTCCACTCCAATCTGATTGAATTGTTTCGATGTGCACACCAAATTGTGTAGAGACAAACTTATGGAAGTGCTTAAAAACATTGTGAACGTCACTTTTTAATTTTAGAGGGAATAACCAAGTGAAACAAGTGCAATTATAAAAAAGAGTACAAAATAACATGCACTAGTGATAGAATTTATAGGAGACGGGCCACAGACATCAGTATGTATAATATCAAAAGGAGAGGTAGCATATGAAGTAGAATGTGGAAAAAGTAAATGATGTGATTTACTCATTTGACATGAGACACATACAGAAAAAATATCTTTCGTGGATACGAGAATATTACATGAACGCAAAATATGATGCAAAACAGAGGAGTTGGGGTGGCCTAACCGAGAGTGACAAAGAGAGGGTGAGCCTCTGTCCGAAGCCAACATCCGAGCAGACAGTGTTTTCGTTAGAGCAACCTACGGAATTTGATAGAAGCCATCAATCAGGGAGCCCTGAAGGAGAATTTGCTTAGTAATTTGATCCTTGATAAGAAAATACAGAGGATAAAATTCAATGAAAACAGAATTGTCAATACAAAGTTTTGCAACAGTAGTAAGATTATGACACATCAGTGGAGTGTGACAGACTGTGCATAGGTGGAGGGACTTATTTGTTGTCAAAATTGTAATGGAACCAGTTTGAGAAATGGAAAGAAGCTTACCATCAGCGGTGGCTACTTAGGAGGGCCGCGATACTGTTGACTGTTTTGGAGCACAGAAGAGAGAGGAGTAAAATAATGGGTCGTACCGGAGTCGAGAAGCCACGACACGGCGGGGTCATATGTTTCTGGAGTGGGTAAGAGGTCGGTGGTGTTGGCTTGCAGGGGAGAGATATTGAATTGTGAATGAGTGAGGAGATGACTGATTTGCAGCGGGTTCAAGTTGATGAGTGGGAAAAGAGGAGGACCTGAATGATATAAGCAGGGGTGGGTTTGGGTGTGAGCTAGGGAAAACTGAAGGGAGGGTTTGAGTAGGAACGATTTTGGGGTTGGGTTTTGTACGTTGGGTTGAGCTGATGATAATAGCCCAGAGCCGAATGACCCACTTTATTACAAATCTAGCATCTGGGCTTGGACCGAGCGGGCGCCAGTGTGATGCAAAATAATGTGGCGATCCGACAGCATTCTGATAGTGTACCAACTAGGAGTTGGGCGGGCATTTGGAGACGGTCGTGAAGTCCAAAGGGGTCAAAAAGGAGGTTAACGGACCGCATTTTCTTGAGTCTGGCCTAGTGTTGGAAGAGAGATAGCCAAGTTCTGTTTTTCTAGGCAAAAATCGTAGCTTTGTAGGTGACTCTGCACCTCTTCTAGTAGCGGTTAATTTGACTTATTTGTGATAGCGGTAACAAAGGGGTTATAATTGTTACCCAGACCTCCAAGGAAGTAGATCATCTAGTCACGGTATAAGACTGGTTCACCTACGGCCGCCAAGGTGTTATAGATGGTGGTGAGTTTCTGGATATAATCGGTGGCCGAAATGTCGTCTTTAGATAAGGAATGAAGTTGAATACGGAAGTCAGTGATTCTAGAGAGTGACGAGGAAGCAAACATTCTAGCGACGACAAACCAGATCTCACTAGCCATGGGGAAGGCCACAATTTAGGTAGTAAGTCTTTAAACAGGAAGGAGAATAACCACCTCATAATCAACTGGTTTGAGCGGTGCTATAGAGTATATTCAAGGTTGAGCTAAGTTGGGAGGGAGTTCAGAAATTGAGGCAGTGGTGGAAATGAGCCATCTAGTATGTTGTCTATGTCATTTGCAATGACAATGTTTAAGATTTGAGCCTTCCATATGAGGTAAGTTTTGCTATCTAATTTGATAGTGAGAGTCTGGTTCAGGGAGAGAAACGAGAGAAGGGAGGAGAGGGGGATAGCAGGGGAAGAGGGAGAGGAGGGAATCATTGAGCTAGGCGACTCCATCAGTTGACTCTGATACCATGAAAGAGGGTGAATGGAGGAGTTGAGGTTTCTGCTGAAGAGCTTTAGCTCTGAGGAGGACGAAGGCAGAGAAAGAGAGAGTACAACATAGAGAAAATGATTGTCGGTATTTTTAAACACTTTTCATTTACGAAAACTATGTATACATACATTTGGTAACTAAACTTGAATAGTGAAAAATATTCTAACATGAATTGTATTCTAACATGGACTAAATTCACGTGATGAGGTCATAATGCCAAATTACATAAACTGTTTTAACTTTTTTAGTTGCAAACCGTCAAGTAAACCTAGAATCGATGGTTTGATCCTCTGTAAGGATTGAATTGTTTTTTTGCTTTCCTCGTAGCTCCTTGCAAGTGGTGTGAAAGCCTATATATTTTAGGCATGCTCATTGGTTTGACAAATTTCGGCTACAAAATGGTATAAACTATTTCTCATGAACAATTTAGATATTTAACATCAAATAGGTAAATGTGAATGAAACTTTATGAAATAAAGAGTGTTAAAGTAGATATTTTAGTGAAGAAAATGATAATGAAGTTACGGATTTTGAAACTTTGTATATGAAGTTATATATTTTTTAAGTTAGATTAAGTATATTAGGTATTTAAGTATAACGTTTTACAGATACTCGATATAGATAAATCGACCAAGAAATTAAGGATGATTAGTATGGAGAAATTGTTTTTTTATAAAAGTGGATGTCATGTGATAAAATCTAGCCACCAATAAAGTGATGACAGATGTCAAATTGGAAATATGAAAGAGAGGTTTCTTTATGAATAGATTTTGTATTAGTTATTAAAAGAAGGTTTAAAACTCAAGTGAATTTTGATGTTTTCAACGTGAAAAACTTGTGGAATTGTAAAACTAACTATTAGTGGATGACCTCAAATAAAGGGTGGATATTTGGGTGACGAATAAAGTCTCAGAAATTAGCTTACAGATGGAAAAATAGACATCTATAAATGAACAACGAAAAAAAGTATCTTAAGAGTGTGCTTCCAAATAAAAAACCAAATACTCAGAGAGAACTTAAATCGAAGAAATGGATTGTAGCGAGTGATTGCAATTGTAGAGCGGACATTCGACAATTCAAAGAATTGCACTTGTGTTGCGAGATTCAAGCACAGTAGCAATGGAAAACAAATGGGACATGATTAAAAGACACTTAGATAGATATGCCTATAATTCATCCATTATTTTGCTTGTTAAATAACAAAATTCTCATGATTCACGTTACATGCATTATTAATATTATTAACATGTATAAATATATAAGTGTTAATACAACAATACATCCTACAATATTCTTTCTACATATAAATAATTTAATGATGTATGATTTAAACATCTATTCTATGTCTACATTGAATGCATGCATGTGTGTGTGTGTGTGTCAATACAATAATACATCCTACAATACTCTTTCTACATATAAATAATTTAGTGATATATGATTTAAGTATTTATTCTATGCCTACATTGAAGGCATATATATATATACATGCTGGCTATCTATATGTACCATGAAGCGATTTGGACCCGTTTATCTCTCGCTATGCACGAGCAAATCGGGTAAATCAAAGATGGCATGAATGATGAAATAGAGGTCGGTGTCAGTTAAACCTGAAGAAATTAACCCAGAAAGTGCCGATGGGGTGGATGGAAGGGTGATAAACCCACACTGGATCAGTTGGCAATTGAGACGGCTTCAAATGGATATTACGCACTGTTGGAGCGACTTTGAGGATAACCTTTGGATATTATGCACCGAAGGAACCCAGCTCGGATGTTACGCACTGAGCTTGGCAGAGAATGACAATGAATCTTTCGGATATGACGCACTGAAGGAAACATCAACGGTTCACGCTGCACCAAGAAGAGAGTTCCGATTGAAGAAAACTTCAATGTAATTTCATTGATCCAAAAGCTTCTTACAAAGGTTCAAAACAAGATTATTATAGCCTCTAAAGATGAAGACTTCACAAGGAAAGTAAAAACAAAAAGAAACAAATGAGAAGGACTCGAAAAAGTTGTTGGAGCGTCAGCTAAAAAATCGCCATTGAAGTGTTCTCGGTCAGCGAGTCCTTCAGCTGAAGACTCCTCTTGTGGCTTCAACTTTGGCTCCTATGGGAATTGGGCCTTTTTTCTTCTTGGACTTATTTGCTTCTTCAATTGTGGGCTTCTACTTGTGAGCTATTGAAATTGGAATTGGAATTGGAACATTTCTCATAGCTAATTTAAGTAGAATGGCCCAATTTCTTTGGAATCTTTATCTTTTTCAAGGCATGATTGAAGTATGGTTCAATCTCCTCTTGGACTTTTAATTTTCCTTTGAGAATTCTTCATGTATGCACGCCAACTGCTCAACAAAATGCTTTAATGAGTATACATCTTTAGATTCTTGCCTTTGACCATTCCAAGCTTTTATGAGGAAGTCAACTACACAATCAACAAATTTTTTTAGAAATATAATAATAGGTGAACTTACCTCGATGTGAAACTTGATTCTCGAGAGCTTAGGCATATCATTCTCTCCGGGTAAGTGAGGATTTGTCCTAAAATCTACTGTCTTGCTAGTTTTGAAGTCACCTTGATGGTTGAGTTTTATTCTTGCGTGGACACCAACGCGTCTTTTTATGAACAAACAAGTTAGAAATAAAATTCGACCATGGTTTTGGCTAGTTTCGTGCTATGATGTTCCAAAGCATATCATCCTCTCGAGGTAAATGAAGATTTTACCTCAAATCCGATGTTTGGCCGCCTGTGCAACTTATGATACTAAGTGGTTGAAAACCTCTTAACAACCAATAACATTCTTGAATAAAATTCAAAAATGTAAATGAAACATTATAAAAAATCTGCAAATTCGCATTCAAGCTCTTGGTGAGCGATTCATGAAAATTATAGTTCAAGAAAGTAAGTTCCCATGCTATGACAAGCAATTCATCAATAAGCTCAAAAAAAGGTATATCTTTGACACTAATAGTTATACCAAGCTTAACATGTGATTCGATTTTGACACAACATTCCAAAGAGAAAATCCAAACTTTCCAACAATCAAATAAATTATGGATCATTATCTCCTTGAAATTTGCATTGTTAATTTTAACAACCAAATCCTTCTTCCTAATCCTTTTCAAAACTTCATACTCATGCATAGATAAATAACAGTGAACATTACATCCCATAATTAAAAGAACAAAGGAAATTCGATCATAAGTATTTAGATCAATTAAAGACTCTTCTAACCATCCTATCCTAAGTAACCAAGTAATCAAATGATTGGATGAGATACTCTTGAAATACAATTCATAATTTGGCAAATAATGTCGAACATGAATTTCATTTGTCATAATTAATTCATGCAAGGACTTCTCAAAACTAGCTTTCCATGGAATCCAAACAATATCATTGTCAAAATAATTCCCTATTTCAAGAATTTTAAGTAATCAAGCAATTAAATGGTTAAGTGGTACATACCTTGGTGTTGTTGTATCAACCAACTCAATTGTACCTTCACGGTAACCATCTTTTATCCAAAGATTGGAAAGCCACAAAGTGCTCAAAAAGTTTTTCCTAATCATGTTCCAAAAAGAAAAAATTAAAATTTTTTCTTTTCTATCACACATTTTATCATCCCTTTCAATTTTTATTTTTAAAAAGTTAGGTTCTTGCATGGGTCCACAAACAGAAATAAGCCTAACCACAATATAGTTTTTTTCGAACTCAATAATGTTCAAATCAAACGTTATATTATTGTAAAATCCAGAATTTCTGCTAAAATAGTTTTCAAAAATTCGTATTAGTAAACGACGGAGTTTTAGTCGGAATCGAGGACGAAAAATTTATACTAGTAGGTATAAGATTATTTTGATACTAATGGACATGAGAAAATTATAAAAATCCAACTATAAACAAACTGAATAACCGTTTGGTTAAAAGATTTAATAGTAAGGACGATATAGTAATTAGGTTATTATTATTATTTTGTTATTTTTAAATAAATAAAAAGAAAGAGAAGGGAGAGGAAACGAGAAACCCCCTCCCCCTTCAGTTTCTTTCCACTCGCCACGCGAAGAAAACCTTTCTCGGCGATCTCCCCTCCAACGACGTCCAGCAGCGACGGTTTCTCCTTTGTTCCTTCATTTTTTCATATCTAAGGTATGTTTTAGTTAGACTTTAGAAGATATTTAGCCCTTTAGTGGTTTTGAGTGTTGAAAGTGAATTTGGGGAGAGTTATGGGATAGTTTAGCAAACTCTAAAGAGATGTACGAGATTTGGGAGAGCATAGTCGAGTTTATTCATTCATTAGTATTTAAGTTTGAGGAAGCATTAGGTTATAAGTTTTTATGAAAGAATTTGATGTTTGGATAACCAAGAAACTCAGGTTACAGAGCGGTTCTTGTTCGGTAAAATTTGGCTAAGCTATGGATGTTAGGTTAGGAAATGCATTAGACCGTTAGAAACTAGACGTCTCAAGGAGCCCGTAGCACTTTGAATCGTCAAAATCAGACGAGTATTGGATGAGTTATGAATTTCCGAATGTGGTCGGAAATTTAGTCAGATTTCGGGTTTAGCTGGGAGTTTTGGTTTAGTACGAGTTTATAACTTTCCGTGTTAGAATTTCATGAGTTGGACGAAGTGGAATTAATTGATGCGTGGTTTTATAGGTTCTCTAGTTTCCAGTTAGCGTATGGTTAACGAGCGAATTGCTAAAAACGGCAGGCAAGTAGTGTACGTAAGTGCTTTTTCCTTCGGGTCTACATCAGAGTTCGGTAGGTTGCATGCACGTTTATTTTATGTTATGTTTTAGTTGATTATGCATCATGGTTTTAAAGTACAAGATCGAAACAAAAATGAATTTCCATGTTTTTACGAAATGAAACAGTAGGATATGATGTGATGAATGAAATGAAAAGATACGTAAGAAGATAATGAAGGTAGGGTTGAGTGGTCTTGTCCCGTGAGGTGTACCGCGAGCTGTATCACTTATTCTCCCACTTTATGTGGTGGCCTTGTCCCGTGAGGTGTACCGCTAGATGTGTCACTTTACTAGATTGAAGTTGGCCTTGCTCCATGAGGTGCATCGCGAGGTGTGTCACCTTGATCTAGTACGTAAAGAAGAACCCAGTAATAAGATAAAGAAGATGTAAGAAAGAGACGAAAACAAAAGTATAAACGAAACTGTAGAAACTGCATATGGTAAGATATGTGTTGTTTTCAGTGTTATGTTTTATGTGCATTACTTACTTAGCATTAGACTAATAGGTGAGTTCTGTGATGTAGGTGACAAAGTGATAGTTGGTGTGTACTCAGAGCATGACCAGGATTAGGATGCAGTTGGAGTAGTGCGTTCGTGGGACGATCCGCCCAACTGTTAGAGTGTTTTGACCAGGGTAGGCGTGTGTAAGATTTTTGAGTTGTATCGAGTTGTTTTGAGTCATTTGGATGTATAGACGGATTTTCAACTTTTAGTAGTCGTTTTAATGTATAAAGTTGATTTTGAATTGATTGGAAATGGCTTGTTTTGTTATTTTTAACGTTGAGTCAAAATTCGGTTTGTTTTGAAGGATTTAAGGCTTTTGTGCAAATTCTGGGAAGGAAGTGTCGACCGATAGGCTTAGTGGTCGACTGAACTTGGTAAATGTCGACTGGGGGGATCGACCTGCGAAGGCAGAGCCGAACTAAGTGTCGACATACGTCTGTAGGTGTTGACCGGTAGTGTAAAAATGGTAGGGGTGTAGGCCGCAAGGTACGACCGGGGCGGACAGTGAAGATTGGAGTGTCGACTTGTGTTTACAATTGTCGACCGGTTAGTGAAAGGTGCACAAAGGAGTTGACTGCAAGGGTCAACCGATGAAAACAAAAGCATCAAAGGTGCCAACCTGTGCATATAGGTGTCGATCCTTAGGTGCAGTGCAGGTCAGGTGTCGACCGGTGCCCAGAGGTGTCGACAGGTGTGTATATTTAATGTTTTACAAAACTCAAAATTTTATTTAAACTGATTTTGATGAAAGTATTCCGCTACGATGTTTTTAAATATTTTCAAATATGTTGTTTTAAGTTGGGAAAAACAAAGTTTTAAATTTTTACTAATTTTGTCAGATTTTACGAGTAAGGGTGTTGTTAGATACCTCCGTCCAGGGGACGACTTCGGGGTTGCTGACAGTGTTGGTATCAGAGCAGAGAGCAAATCAGAAACCGGTCGATTTTCAGGTCGTGACAGAGTTTGGTATTAGAGCCAAATGGGTCTAACCGTTCAAATGATTACCTAATAGCGCCAATCGCCGCATGACGTGCTTCGACAACTGTAAGTGTTTAAGTTTAGCTTTAGTTATTAGATGTTTACGAGAGTGATTAACTTTTGTCTAGGAAGTTAGCCAAAATGTCTAGACGACCAAAACGTCCGAGAACACCAAGAGAGACCAATGATTCAAGAATTGAGGATGATTCGATGATGATCAGACAATTAACCGAGTTAGTGAACCGACAGTCTAAGCAATTAGGGATTTTTCTGAATCAAGAAGTTCAATGAAGTGCAGGCTCTAGCTCTAGCTATGACCAGTCGAGTGATAGATTTCGGAGGTTGCAACCCCCGACATTTGAAGGTCAAACATCGAATTTAATGGATGCAGAGGAGTGGGTCCGTACAATTGAAAGTATGTTCAAGTATGTAAAAGTGGAAGAAGAAGATAATGTTTCACTGGCTATATTTTATTTGGCGAAGGATGCCCGATTCTGGTGGGAGAAGTTTAAGGACGCTTTTTATGAGAAGTATTTCAACAGTACAGTTCGAGTAACAAAAAGAATGAAGTTTCTATAGTTGAAGCAGACTGGGTCAGTGACTGAATACACCCGACAATTTGAATCATTGTCCCATTTTGCTAGCAGTTTGATAAGTAGGAACGAGGATAAAGTGTTCCAGTTTGTACAGAGATTAAAGCCAGAAATATACAAGGGAGTAAAGATAGCCGAAACTCAGGAAGTGCCATATTGGAGGGTTGTAGCAAAGACACTAGAAGTGGAGGAAGCCGAAATGAAATGTGTTAAGTAGAGAGAAGCTTCTAGAAGATTTTTCAAGGAGATCACCACACAGCAAAGTAGAGGTCTCCCTCAGCAGCAACAACAGAGAGGCACTAAGAGGCATAGTGAGAGTTCGAGCGAGCAAAAGAAGTAGCAAGAGGCCTCAAGGGATGGTGCAGTATCCCTAGTGCCCTAAGTGTTTGAAATACCACCCGGGCAAATGCAGATTGAACTCGGGAAAGTGCTATAATTGTAACGAAGACGGACACCTGGCCAGGGATTGCTCGAAGCCTAGAGTTACTCGGTGTTTCAACTGTAACAAGGTGGGCCACAACAGTAGAGATTGCCTAGCTTTGAGGAAAGGGCCGACACGCACAACACCGAGTATATTTGCCATGATCGAGTCAGGCGATGATGACCAGGTAGCCGTAGTGTCAGGTACTATATTGGTAAATTCTGTATCTGTATATACTTTGATTGACTCTGAAACGACGCACTTGTTTATTGTAAGTGCTTTCGTAGTCAAATTAGATGTGTGATCTGTAGCAACGGACTGTCGTTATGAAGTGATGTTACCCTCTGGTGGACGTATGCACTCTAATCAAGTCATACGGGATAGTGTAGTGTCTGTAGGAAGTAAAAATATATTGGCCAATCTTATTATTATAGGCATAACCGGATACGATGTGATACTGGGAATGGATTGACTGTTCAAGCACTACGGCACGATCGACTGCAGGGTAGGAATAGTGAGATTTCAACCCCCAGATGGTGAGGAGCACACCTTTTAGGCCATTAAGAATGCCAAGAAGATATCCGTGATAACGCCTATCAATGCTCGTCAAGTTCTTATGGGTGAGTTTTTTGGTTTTCTCGCCAGTATTGTAGATATGCAAATTCCCAGGGAATCAAAGCCATAAGATGTTTTCATTCTTCAAAATGTTTCCGAAGTTTTTCTAGATGATTTACCCGGTTTGCCTCTGGATCGAGAAATAGAGTTCGCTATAGATATATACCTAGGAGCTGAGCCGATATCGAAGAATCCTTATAGATTAGCACCAACAGAACTAAAAGAGTTAAAGAAGTGATTAGAGGAGTTGGTGGAAACAGATTTATATGCCCTAACTTTTCACCATGGGGCGCTCTAATCCTTTTTGTCAAAAAGAAGGATGGATCTTTACGGATGTGCATCGACTACAGTGAGTTGAATAAGTTGAGAATCAAGAAAAAGTACCCTCTGCCAAGAATAGATGATCTATTTGATCAACTACAGGGTGCACGAGTCTTTTCTAAGATTGACATAAGATCAGACTATTATCAGCTGAAGGTCAGGTCAGAAAATATTCTGAAGACGGCCTTTCAGACGAGATACGGACATTACGAGTTCCTGGTGATGTCCTTCGGGTTGATGAATGCTCCAGCCACCTTCATGGATCTAATGAACAGAGTATTTCATGATTATCTCGATAAATTCGTTATAGTGTTTATCGATGATATATTGGTGTATTCTTGTAGTGAAGAGGATCATAAAGAGCACTTAAGGTTGGTATTGGAGACTTTGAAGCAACAGTAACTTTACGCAAAGTTTTCTAAGTGCGAGTTCTGGTTGGACAGAATCCATTTTCTTGGTAATGTCCTATCGAGTGATGGCATATCTGTCGATCCAGCGAAAATTCAGGCAGTTAAAGATTGGCCACACTTGAAGAGTGTTATTGAATTACAAAGTTTTCTCGGGTTAGCAAGTTATTATAGGAGATTCATTGAAGGATTTTTAAAGATTGCGACACCTCTAACCCGTTTGACGAGGAAAATAGTGAAGTATTTGTGGTCTAAAGATTGCAAGCACATTTTTCAGACTTTAAAGCAAAAATTGACCATTGCTCCAATATTGACGGTTCCTGTTGAAGTAAAGAAATTTTGCATTTACTGCGATGCTTCCAAGATAGGTCTTAGGTATGTGTTGATGTAAGAAGGGAAGGTGATAGTTTATGGCTCTAGGCAACTGAAAAGATGTGAGCAGAATTATCCGACACAAGACCTATAGTTAGCTGCGGTAGTCTTCACGCTAAAGATTTGGAGGCATTATCTATATGGATAGCCATGTGAAATATATTCAGATCACAAAAGTCTGAAATATATTTTCACTCAGAATGAGTTGAACATGAGGCAACGACAGTTGTATAATTCGTAAAAGACTATGATTTTGAGATTAAATACCACCCCGGCAAGGCAAACGTAATGGCCGATGCATTGAGCAGAGTGACGGCATCCACTTTAGTTATGACTCTAAGTATGCCATTAGCTTTGCATGCAGAATTTCAAAAATTCAACTTGGAAGTAGTGTCGAATGTGTCAACCATGTTATCGGCCATGTCCTTACAACCCACTATTCTGAAGAAGATTAAGCAAGCTCAGAAGGACGACGCCAAATGCGATGAAATTAGATCGAGCATGGCTTCTAAGGACAGGTCGGAGTTCAGTTATTCAGAAGACGAAATTCTTAAGTTTCGGAATCGATGTTTTGTTCCGAATAATGAAGAACTACAAAGGGAGAGATTGTCTAAAGCCCACTCTTCGAGATTTTCTGTGCATCTAGGGAGCACCAAGATGTACAGGGACCGTAAGCAACATTCTTGGTGGCCTAATATGAAGAAGATGGTGGCAAAATACATCGAGGCATGTTTTGATTTGCCAGCAGATTAAGGCTGAATATCAAAGGCTAGCTGAAAAGCTACAGCCATTGTCTATTCCTGGGTGGAAATGGGAGTAGATATTGATGGACTTTGTTGTCGGATTGTCTCAGGCAACAAAGGATTATGATGGTATATGGGTGATTGTGGATCGTTTGACCAAGTCAGCCCATTTTCTGCCAGCGAAGATGACGTACTCCATGGATCAATTTACTGAATTGTATATTCAGGAGATCGTATGGTTGCACGGAGTTCCGACTTCGATTGTATCAGATAGAGACCCAAGATTTACATCAAAGTTTTGGAAGAATTTGCACAAGGCTATGGGTACGCAGCTCAATTTTAGTACGACATTTCATTCTCAGACAGACGGGCAATCTGAGAGGACTATTCAGACGCTAGAGGATATAATTAGATCTTGCGTATTGGAATTCTAGAGTCTGTGGAGCAAATACTTATCTTTAGTAGAGTTTTCTTACAATAACAGCTTTCAGGCTATGATAGGTATAGCTCCATACGAGGCTCTCTACGGGAGAAAGTGCAGATCTCCGTTGTATTAGGACGAAGTCGGAGACGCATGATTGATTGGTCCAGACATCTTGCAGCAGAAATCATAGAAGATTGCTTTTATTTGGCAACAGATCTTGACAAGTCAAAGCCAACAAAAGAGTTATGCAGATAGGCGGAGAAGGGAGTTGGAATTTGAGGTAGATGATAAAGTGTTCTTTAAGATTTCTCCATTCAAAGGAGTTGTAAGATTCGGAAAGGGAGGCAAAGTGACTCCTCGATATATTGGACCGTTTCTTATTACGAAAAGAATTAAGAATACAACTTACCAGCTGCAACTACCAGCCTCGATGGATGGTATTCACAGTGTATTCCATGTTGAAGAAGTGTAAGCGAGATCCTTCCTACGTCGTGGCGCAACGAGACATAGAAATACAACCAACATTAATCTACGAGGAGGAACTAGTGGAGATTCTGCTTTATGCAGTGAAGATTTTACGCAACAAAAGAAATTCCACTGGTGAAGGTATTATGGCGCAACCACAACGTGAAAAAAGCAATCTGGGACCAACAACATGACATGATGAGTCGATATCCAGGATTGTTCAGGTAACAAATTTTGAGCGCAAAATTTTCTTTTGAGGGTGGAATGTAAAACCCAGAATTTCTGTTAAAATAGTTTTCAAAAATTCGTATTGGTAAACGACAGAGTTTTAGTTAGAATCGAAGGCAGAAAATTTATAATAGTAAGAAAATGATTATTTTGATGCTAATGTACAAGAGAAAATTATAAAAATCCAACCATAAATAGATTGAATAACCATTTGGTTAAAAGATTTAATAGTAAGGACGATATAGTAATTAACTTATTATTATTATTATTTAAATAAATAAAAAAAGAAAGAGAAGGGAGAGGAAACGAGAAACCCCCTCCCCCTTAAGTTTCTTTCCCCTCTTCACGCGAAGGAAACCCTTCTCAGCGATCTCCCCTCCAACGACGTCCAACAGTGACAATTTCTCCTCCGTTCCTTCATATCTAATGTATGTTTTTGTAACGCCCAGAATTTCTGTTAAATAATTTTCGGATTTTCGGAGCGGTAAATGGCAGAATTCTAGTTGGAATTAAGGGCAGAAAATTTAGCCGATTAGGTAAAAAAATTATTTTGATGCTAAAGGACAATAGAAAACTATAAGATTCCGACCGAAAACGGATCGAATAGCAATTTGATTAAATGGTTAGAGATTGAGGGCAAATAGATAATTAGGATTATATTATAAAAAAATAATAAAATAAGTAAAAACAGAGGAGGGAACGAATTCTTCCCCCCTTCAATTTTCCTTTCCTTTTCCCCTTCCCCCATCAACATGAGAAAGCCCTCCCTTCGGCGATTTCCCCTTCCAGCCAATGGTTCTTCTTCGATTCTACGTCAATCTTCATATCTACGGTAAGTTTTAGTTAATTTTTAGTAGATAGTTAGTTTTTTAGTTGTTTTGAGCAATAAAAGTGAAGTTAGAGGGAGTATTGGGTAGTTTTGGCGAAACCCTAGGAGAGAGATATAAATTTGGAGATTTATAGTTGATTTTTATCTGTGTATTGATGTTTAAGCTAGAAGTAAGAGTAGATTATGAGTGTTTATGGAGAAAATTGAGTGTTTGGGTAACCAAATACTCGAGTTACGGAACGGTTTTCATTCGGCCATATTTGGCCTTACTGGGGTGGTTGGGTTAGAAATTTGATGAGACTGTTAGGAACTATACGTTCTATAGAATCTGTAGTACTTCGAATCGTTTAAATCAGATGAGTATTGGATGAGTTATGCATTTCCGAGGGTTGGTCAGAAATTGAGTTGGAATTCAGGTTTAGATAGATTAGATGTTAAATTGTGATTCCCTTTAGAGTTTTATGAATTGGAAGGAAAGTAGAGCTGATAAATGTGTGGTTTTATAGGTTCCCTAGTTTAGCAAGTGAACTACAAACTTCGAGATACGAGTTGCTAGGACGTCAGGTAAGTAATATAGTAGGTGCCTTTGCCTTCGGGCCTACATCACAGTTCGTTAGGTTGCATGCACGTTTATTTTATGTTATGCTTTAGTGATTATGCATCATGGTTTTAAAGTACGAGAACAAAACGAAAATAAATTTCCATGTTTTTACGAAACGAAACAGTAGGATATGATGAACGAAACGAAAATGTACGCAAGAAGATAATGAAGGTGGGATTAAGTGGTCTTGTCCCGTGAGGTGGACCACGAGGTGTATCACTTCTTCCCCCATTTTACGTGGTGACCTTGTCTCGAGAGGTGGACTGTGAGGTGTGTCACTTTACTAGATTGAGGTTAGTCTTGTCCCGTGAGGTGGACCGCGAGGTGTGTCATCTTGATCTAACACGTAAAGAAAAACCCAGTAGTAAGGAGATAAATAAGATGTAAGAAACAGACGAAATTGTAGAAACTGCATATGTTATGATATGTTTGTTTTCAGTGTTATGTTTTTTTTTTATGTGCATTACTTATTTAGCATTAGGCTAATAGATGAGTTCTGTGATGTAGGTGACGAAACGATATCTAGTGAGTACTCAGAGCGTGCCCAAGACTAGGAGGCAGTTGGATGAGTGCGCTCGTGGACGGTCCGGTCGACTGTTAGAGCGTTTTGACCAGGGCGGGGATATATAAGGGAGCTTAGTTATTTGGAGTTTAGTCGGAGTCATTTTGAGTCGATTGAAGTGTAAATGAATTTAAAACGTTTTGTAGTTGTTTTGAAGTATATAATGGTTTTGAATTGAATGGAAAGTGTATGTTTTGTTATTTTGAACGTTGAGTCAAAGTTCGGTTGTTTTTAGAAAGTTTAAGGTTTTTATGCAAATTTCTGTGAATGAAGTGTCGACCTATAGGCTGAGTGGTCAGCCAAGCCTAACAAGTGTCGACCATTATACTGGAGGTGTCGACCAAACTTGGCCAATGTCGACCGCGAGGGTCGACCTGCGAAGGCAAAGTTGATCAAAGTGTCGACTTGTGCAAGAAAGTGTCGACCACTTAATGTATAAATGAGTATAGAGTGTCAACCTGCATGTAAGGGGGTCGACCAAACTCTGTAGGTGTTGACCTCTTGGGTCGACCTACTCGGATAGAGAGGAATAAAGTGTCGATCGATGCATACAAGTGTTAACGGGTAGTGTAAAATAGAAGGGAGTGCTGACCACAAGGATCGACCGGTGCGGGCAGAGAGCATTAAAGTGTCGACCGGTGAAGGCAGGTGTCGACCGCTCAATGTGATAAGCGTAGAAGTGTCGACCACGAGGTTCGACCGGTACAAGCAGAGAGCATTAAAGTGTCGACCGCTTCATACAAGTGTCAACCGGTTCATCTTTATAATGTTTTGAAAAGTGGAGTTTTATTTAAACTAATTTTTGATTGAGTTTTCCGCTTCGACAATTTTAAATGTTTTCAAAAGGGTCGTTTTAAGTCGAGGATCAAAAGCTTTAAATTTTTACATGAATTTTACCCGAGTGTATGAGTGTAAGTAGTAGTAGTGAGCGTATTAGAAACATGAGGGTTTTTGAAGCGCTACAGTTATGGTATCAGAGCAGTAGTGAGCGTACTAGAAACCGTGTGGGTTTTCGGGGCGCTACAGTTTTGGTTAGTCTTTAACAGATAGTTAGTCCTTTAGTGATTTTGAATGTTAAAAGTGATGTTGAGGAGAGTTATGGGATAGTTTAGTAAATCCTAGAGGGATTTACGAAATTTGGGAGGGTACAGTCGATGTTTATTCGTTCATTAGTATTTAAGTTTGAGAAAGGATTAGGTTAGGAGTTTTTATAGAAAGAATTGGATGTTTGGATAACCGAGAAACTCAAGTTACAGAGTGGTTCCTGTTTGGCCAAATTTTTCTAAGTTGTGGATGTCGGGTTAGAAAATGCATTATACCGTTAGAAACTAGACGTCCCAAGGAGCCCGTAGCACTTTGAATCGTCAAAATCAGACGACTATTGAATGAGTTATGAATTTTCGAATGTGGTCAAAAATTTAGTCAGATTTTGGGTTTAGCTGGGAGTTTTTGTTTAGTACAAGTTTATGACTTTCCGTGTTAGAATTTCATGAGTTGGACGAAGTAGAATTAATTGATACGTGGTTTTATAGGTTCTCCAGTTTCCAGTTAGCGTACGATTTACGAGCGAATTGCTAAGTACGTTAGGTAAGTAGTATACGTAGGTGTTTTTGCCTTCGGGCCTACATCAGAGTTTGGTAGGTTGCATGCACATTTATTTTATGTTATGTTTTAGTTGATTATGCATCATGGTTTTAAAGTACGAGAACGAAACGAAAATGAATTTTCATCTTTTTACGAAATGAAATAGTAGGATGTGATGTGATGTGATGTGATGAACGAAATGAAAAGATACGTAAGAACATAATGAAGGTGGAGTTGAGTGGTCTTGTCCCATGAGGTGGACTGCGAGGTATATCACTTCTTCCCCCGCTTTACGTGGTGACCTTGTCCCGTGAGGTGAACCGCGAGGCATGTCACTTTACTAGATTGAGGTTGGCCTTGTCCCGTGAGGTGGACTGCGAGGTGTGTCACCTTGATCTAGTATGTAAAGAAGAACCCAGTAGTCAGATAAAGAAGATGTAAGAAAGAGATGGAAACGAAAGTAGAGACGAAACTGTAGAAACTACATATGATAGGATATCTATTGTTTTCAGTGTTATGTTTTATGTGCATTACGCTAATAGATAAGTTCTATTATGTAGGTGACGAAACGATAGCTGGTGAGTACTCAGAGCATGCCAAGGATTAGGCGGCAGTTGGAGGAATGTGTTCGTGGGACGATTTGGCCTACTGTTAGGGCGTTTTGACCAGGGTGGGCGTGTGTAAGATTTTCGAGTTTTGTCGAGTCGTTTTGAGTCATTTGGATGTATAGACGGATTTCAAACTTTTAGTAGTCGTTTTGATGCATAAAGTTTATTTTGAATTGATTGGAAATGGCTTGTTTTGTTATTTTTAACGTTGAGTCGAAATTCGGCTTGTTTTGAAAGATTTAAGGTTTTTATGCAAATTCTAGAAAGGAAGTGTCGACTGATAGGCTTAGTGGCTAACCGAACTTGGCAAATGTCGACCGCAAGGGTCGACCTGCGAATGCAGAGCCAAACTAAGTGTCGACCTGCATCTGTAGGTGTCGACTGGTAGTGTAAAAATGGTAGGGGTGTCGACCGAAAGGTACGACCGGGGCGGACAGAGAAGATTGGAGTGTCGACCTGTCTTTACAAGCGTTGACCGATTAGTGCAAGGTACACGGAAGGGTCGACTGCAAGGGTCGACCGATGAAAATAGAGGCATCCGAGGTGCCGACCTGTGCATATAGGTGTCGACCATTGGGTGCAGTGTGGGTCAGGTGTTGACTGGTGCCCATAGGGGTCGACCGAAATTCCTTTTTAATGTTTTACAAAACTCGAAATTTTATTTAAACTTATTTTGGTGAAAGTTGCACTGCAATGTTTTTAAATGTTTTCAAATATGTCGTTTTAAGTTAGGTAAAACAAAGTTTTAAATTTTTACGAATTTTGTCAGATTTTACGAGTATGGATGTGGTTAGCGACCTGGGTGGGGACGATTTCGGGGTCGCTGATAGTGTTGGTATTAGAGCAGAGAGCGAATCGAAAATCGGTGGGTTTTTGAGTCGTGACAATTATAACCTTTAAACCAAGAATTAAATTGTTCAATGCATAATAATAAGCCAATAATCAGTAACCAAATTTCATTCTTAAGTTCAATTTTATCAACTAATTTCAGTTCACTTAAGAATAGAATAATATCAAAGAATAAGTTAGAATAAGGCCATGAAATAACAATGCAACAAAGAGATATATTCTTAGAGCTTACCAAATCATCACATACAAAAGATTTTTTCTTATCCCTAAACAATAACTTTATCATAAAATTAATGTTTAAATTTTCACAATAATTCAAAAATACAGATGACGGCGTGATCAAATTTTTATCTTTATTTTCAAGCAAGAAGTAAATATTAATATGCTTTCTAATGTTAAACCAATAAGAAATATTAATATTCAGACCATCATAATCTTCTTACAAACCAATTTTAAATAACCAATCAACTAAAGTAATTTGTGGTGCATACCTTGGAGATAGTGCACCATATTCTTTTTTTTTTTTTATCTAAAGTCGGTGTGGTGCGAGAGAATGGAAAGTTTTTTCTCTTCATTGGGGTACCATCTTGGAGAGAGTCTCTTCCAACTTCTTTAAAAAGGTTAGTTCCCATGACACAATAACATTTATTCAAGTAATTCAAGTATTTCAAAATATCACATAGCATAATTTGATGCGGTGATTTGACACAAACATCCTTAAACAAATCACAACAAAGTTTATTTGTACTTAAATGAAAGTTAAGGAAAATACCTAAATAAAGTTTCTAAACAGAATTAGATCCTAAATCCAAACCAATATCATGAGAATCTATAGTCCAACCGATTCTAAAATTCCAATTTAGTAAGATGTCAAAGGAACATACCTCAGCGTGATTAAATGAATTAGTTTGGTAGTATGCTATTTCATTTTAAATGCCTTATCTTCATACACTGAAATGATTTTCTTATCATTTTCTCCTTCAAACTTTATGTAAAGTAGTGGTCTGGGCCATCCTTAATTAGAGGAAAACCTGCAAATTGCTCAAAAACAACAAAATTGTTAACAAGGTTGATTGGAATAGATAATTCTACCCAATGGTTCTTGTATCCTTCAATTGGTTGTTCATTAGGTTCATCCATGGTTGTTTTCTTTTCAACACTTGCTGTCAAGGTTACAATTTCTCGATCATGATATGTCTTCTCTTGAGAAATTTCATTTTTCTTGGTTGGTTCCTCTGGTTTTCTTCACTATTCAATCATTAGCTTGTTCTCTGAACTTATTGGTGGCTAGTTGAACTTTTTGTTTCTTCGTAAAATAATCACAATCAAAATATAAGTTTGCCTCTTTGACCCAAAAAACTATAATCATAAGAGCTCCAAAAGGTAGGGATGTATACTTCTCCTTTACAGATTAACATATCATCATCTCTTTAACTCCCATGAGGCTTATGAATGGGAATTGATAAGATATGGTTTGGTTTTGGTTATAGTCATGGAGGTCTTGGTAGGTTTGGTTTTTCCTAGCCATTTTCACACTTAGATTAAAGAAAAACCAAAACAGGGCAAGAGGCAAAAACAACAGCTCAAGACCAACAACAATTTAGCAAACAAGGCTACAATAAAAACAAAGCAATAATTCAACACCAAATTTTCTATTATCAACTAATAAAATTCACTGCATAAAATTGGATTAAATCATTAACAAGATATGCTAATCTTGATGAGATTAATCTAGAGTTTCATCAAGATTAATTCAACACATAATATCAGCAAACAAAATCACTTAAGGGAACGTAATCCTATGAACCAAATCTTAGCAACTGTTATCAATTATGCAGCAAGTTTCTATTAGAAATTAAGTAAAAAACAGTCAATAATTCAGCAAGCCAAAAACTCAGATTCAAGTTAACAAGTTAAGCAATTAAACGGCAGATTTTAAAGAGATATGTAGCAGTTGAAAACGCAATTATGTGGTGTTAAAACAATAAACAATTTCAAGGCAATTTGCAAACATCATTCTAATAAAAAATAGGAATTAGGATTCTCAGGACACAAAAGTATAATGAATTCTGTTTGAAAAATATTATTAGTTTCGTGAAAAAAAAACAGATCTAAAATGTAACGACCCGAAAATCCTCCATGATTCCCGGTCCGCTACCAACTACTACTCATCAATATCTCCACTAAATATTTCTTAGAAATTGGAAAATTTTATTCTTATTTTTTTCGACTCAAAACGACTTTTTTTTTTTTTTCAAAACGACTTTCAAAAGAATATGCTTAAATATTGCAGCGGAAACTCGTTTAAAATCGATTTAAAGAAACTTCGCTTTTAAAACATAAAAATCAAGAGACCGGTCGACACCTACAAGAGCCGGTCGACACTTCCGTGGTCTCGGGTTTTCCAGCGGTCGACACTGACAAACGCCGGTCGACATTATCTTTCTCTCGGGTCTTTGCATCGGTCGACACCGGTTGACACTTCCACACTCATTTTAGAGAGGGGTCGACACCCACTGTCGGAGGTCAATACCTTGATCCTCTCTGCTCGCGCAGGTTGACCTGTGCAGTCGACACCGCTGCCGATTTTATACGGAATGGTCGACACTTGTAGCCAAGGGTGACACCTATTCTGACTCTGCCCTGTGCAGGTTGAGCCTCGCGATCGATACTCACTCTCTATTTTACACTGACCGGTCGCCATCTATGGACTTTGGTCGACACTTTGCACCCAGAAGCTTTAACAGAATTCAACAAAACAATACGAATTTTGACTAAACGTTTAAAAACCATAAATCTTCTTCTCGACTCAATTTACAACCTGTTACACACGCCAAAATACTCAACCCAAATTCAAATTCTCTTTTACATTAAAATAACTACGTACAACTCAAAATACTTCACCATCCATACTTACACCCGCCATAGTCAAAACACCTCAATAGCTAGCCTAGTTGTCCCACGAGCGTTCTCCTCCAACTACTTCCTAGTCCTAGGCATGCTCGGGATACTCACTAGCTGCTGCGTCGTCACCTACATTACAGAACTCAATTATTAGCCTAATGTTAAGTAAGTAATGCATATAAACTTAAAAACTGAAAAACATTCACATCCTAACATATGCAGTTTCTACAGTTTCGTCTCTACTTTCATTTTTGTCTCTTTCTTACATCTTCTTTATCTTCTTATTACTGGGTTTTTCTTTACGTGCTAAATCGAGATGACACACCTCACGGTCCACCTTACTGGACAAAGCCAAAATCGATCTAGTAAAGTGACACACCTCGCCGTTCACCTCATTGGACAAAGTCACCACGTAAAGCGGAGGAAGAGTGATACACCTCGCGATCCACCTCACTGGACAAGACCACTTAACCTCACCTTTATTATCTTCTTACGTATTTTCTCATTTCATTCGTCTCATCACATCCTACTGTTTTACATCATAAAAATATGAAAATTCATTTTCGTTTCGTTTCGTAATTTAAAACCATGATGCATATTACAAAGCATAACATAAAGTAAACGTGCAATTCAACCTACTGAACTGTGATGTAGGCCAAAAGGCAAAACTCCTACTACATTACTTACCTGGCGTCCTTCGCACTCGTAATCCAAATCTCGTACGCTAACTAGAAAACTTATAAAACCACACATCAATTACCTCTACTTTCTATTAACTCCGTAAAACTTTAAAGGAATCAACCACTAAATCCTCACTCAGTCCAAACTGAGATTCTAACTAACGCTCCGACTAATCTTTCAAAAATTCATAACTCCGCCCATATTCTTCCGATTTGGACGATTCAAAATACTACGGGCTACTCAGGACGTCTAGTTCCTAACGGTCTATACAATTTCGCAATCCCTCACCTATAGCTTGGTCGAACGGATTCAGTAACCCTGGTTATTCGATTATCTACACCTTTAATTTTTTCCATAAAACTTATAATTCACTCCTATTCCTAGCTTAAACATCAGCATATGTACAAAAATCGACTAAAACCTCTAAATTTCGTATCTCACTTTTAGGGCTCACCCTTAAACTCTCTCTAACTCTTCTTTTACCGTTCAAAACGACCAGAGGACTAACTATCTACTGAAAACTAACTAAATTTACCGTAGATTTGAAGAAACAAATGAGGACGGAAGGAAATTGCCGCCGGAAGGAAACGTCGAGCTGTTCGTGAGGGAGAAGAAGAAGAAACAGGGGGAAATTTTCCATTCTTCCCCTGTTGTTTTGTTTTTATTTTAATTTTAATAAAATCAATTATATTATTAAATATAATTATTCCTAATTACTATTTCGCCCTCAACCCTTAAATTTATTCCTAATTACTATTTCGCCTTCAACCCATCCAAGTCCGATTGGATTCTTAAATTTTTTCTTCTACACTAGTCGCAAAATAATCTTTTACTTTCGTTATCAATTTAGACCAAAATTTCACTGACTATAACTACAAAAATCCATAATTAATTCAAACGAAATGTCGGGTGTTACATAAAATCTCATGCAAACGTGGAGTTGTTTTAGCAAAACGGGAACAATTGATATAATCACCACAACAGAAAAGAAGTAGAACAATATTCTAATGCAACCATGCATGTTGATTGTTTAAACAATATAACATTTATGTCATGTAGTATGTTCTGAGAATGATATAAAACAAAACAAAATAACAAGAACATGACAGAAATCTCATAGACATAATATAGAAAACATATTTGATATTTTGTTAATCGAAATACCTTGTCGATGAAACATTGAGATTCGTTGTCAACTAAACAGAAAGGAAACTCAAGCAAATGGGTTATTTTGGTTAGTAATAAAAAAAGGAATGACAAAACAAAAGAAACAAACATAGATGTAAACAGAGACAATTGAAAAAAAAAAAAAACATAACAGAAAAACTCAAACTAGTGATCAACGCAGCTCTGATACCAAATGATACTATTTGGACCTGCCAATCTCTCACTAACCAAGAGAAAATCAGGTAATCAGAAATGACATGAATGATGAAATAGAGGTGGGTGTCAATTAAACCTAACGACATTCAACCAGAAAACCGCGATGGAGTAAATGGAAGGGTGATGAACCCACACTGGATCGATAGGCAACTGAGACAACTTCAAATGGATATTACAGACCGTTGGAGCGACCGTGAGCATAACCTTTGGATATTAGGCACCGAAAGAACCTAGCTCGGATGTTACGCACCGAGCTTGGCAGACAAGGACGACGAATCCTTTGGATATGACGCACCGAAGGAAACATCAACAATTCGACTGCACTAAGAAGAGAAAGTTCCGATATGCTTATGAAAATTGAAGAAAACTTTAATATAATTTCATTAATCAAAAAACTACTTACAAAGGTTCAAAATAAGATTATTATAACCTTTGAAGATGAAGACTTCACGAGGAAAGTAAAAATAAAAAGAAACAAATGAGAAAGACTCGAAAGTGCCGTTGAAGCATTGACCAAAAAAATGGTCGTTGAAGTGTGCTTGGTCAGCGAATCCTTTAGCTTACTCCTTTTGTGGGCTTCAACTTTGGCTCGTATAAGAATTAGGTCTTGCTTCTTCTTAGACTTAATTGATTCTTCAATTATAGGCTTCTACGTGTAGGTATTGGGATTAGAATTGGAATTGGGCCCTTTTATCATGGCTAATTTGAAGTAGAATGGCCCAATTTTTTTTGAGTTTTTTTTTTTTCTTTAAGAGTTGGTTGAAGTATGGTCCAATCTCCTCTTGAGCTTTTAATTTCCCTTTGAGAATTCTTCACGTATACACGCGAGCTGCTCGACTAAATGTTTCAATGAACATTGAACTTTTGATTATTGCCTTTAACCATTCCAAGTTTTTATAAAGACATCACCTACACAATCAACAAACTTTGTTAGAAATATAATATCTCCTCTTGAGTTTTTAATTTTCCTTTGAGGATTCTTCATGTATGCACGCCAGCTCCTCGACGAAATACTTCAATGAGCGTCTAACTTTTGATTCTTGCCTTTGATTATTCCAAACTTTTATAAGGACGTTACCTGTACAATCAACAAACTTTATTAGAAATATAATAATAGGTGAACTTATTTCGATGTGCAATTTGAATCTCGAGATCCAAGGTATATCATGATCTCCGGATGAGTGAGGATTTGTCCTCAAATTTACTTTCTTGCTAGTTTCAAAATCGCCTTGATGGTTGAATTTTATTCTTGTATGGACACCAATCTGTCTTTTTATGAACAAATAAGTTAGAAATAAAATTCGATCAAAATTCTTGCTAGTTTTGAACTATGGTGTTTCAAAGCATATCATATCGTCTGGCGTATGCAAAACATAATAAATAAAACATAGGGAGTGTGATTTCTCAGTCTCAAATTTCTAGACCTTTGAAGGTTAAAATTGGGACGTAGGCCTATTGAAAACAAGGTGCTACATGTGTGGGGCATTCCATACGATGAGTTGTCACACTATGGATGTTAACATTTAAAAATGATGTTAAAATGGTTATTGATAAAATAGAACTAACTAATTAAATTAGAAATTCATATACATTGATTTATTGATCTTAGTATGAATGTGTAGAAAGAAACTTATTTCATGATATTCACTCATGTAGGTCTGAGCTTGAAACTCTTGGGCCTAGTGTGTATAATTCTACTTCCGTTTGCATAAAATGTACATGCGTTGTCTATAATGGTTACATTTAATGGCCGAAATATTGTAATTAAGTTGAGTTTACTTTATACATAACATGTTTTATTTTAATTTATGATTTTAAATGAAAATTATATAATTGTTGGTTTTGTACACAAAAATGAAAAAGAAAATTTTTTTGCATTTAATTATGGTATATTTTGTTGGTATTACATTAAGTTGGCCATTAATTTAGGATACCTAGATGATATAACATAATAATTTAATCAATATAATTGTGTGCACATGTTGTCTCTCGAAGTGATAATCTTTATCATATCTTTTTTTTAGGAGATCGAGAACATGGTCATGACACTTTTCGTTCTACGCTACTCGCAAAACGCTTTATCTTATAATTATCTTTGACGTTTAAATTCCTTCTCTACCAACTTCTCATGAAAATCTATTTGGACTTATTTTATTTTCGATCATAATTTTTCGTTTGCTAGTTACACCATGATATAATAAATTCAATAATTATAATATTAAAATATAAATATGATAACGTTGTTATTATGTATTTATTTGAGAAACAACAATAAATCGTAAAAGTGTTAGATTTAGTGTGACATGAATTCTATCTAGACTATGCTAATTAAATTTACGTTAAAGATTTCGTAAAATATATAAATATATTTTTGAGCTACCAAAGTTATTGAACAAATTTGGATAAGGAAATTTCTTTAGTCTCTCATTGATATTTTTTTCTCTATCTTAAAATTTTTATATAAATTTTGGGCGTCAATTATCCGAAAGATATGATAAAGATATGAGTTTTTATTTTTTTAGTTCTACCTGAACCGATATTTTCTCCGAAAGTCTCTTGGCCCAGTTTGCTTTACCTTTCCGTAAAGTATTTTATTTAATCTTCCTTGAGCATCTGCAAGAGATCGTCCTCTCTTTCCCTTTCCCAGCATCTCCATGGCATTGCTAATCACCCTCAAGATTCTCTTCCAACTTTGCCTTCTTCTCCATCAATTCCCTTCACTGCACTCATCAGCTTACACTCCGCCCAACAAATACTTCATCAACTGCGGCTCCGACTCCAACACCACCTTCGGCCACAATCGCGTTTTCATCGGCGACCTCAAACCTAGCTCTTTGCCGATCAACCCTGGACAAAGTAAACATGTGAGAGGAACTAACCTTTCCAGCGACATCCCAGAGCTTTATCACACAGCCAGGGTCTACACTCGCCCCGCCTGGTACAAGTTTGCTGTCGACCAAGATGGGACGTATCTGGTTCGCCTTCATTTATTTTCCTTCCCAATTTCTGGTTCGGAGCTTTCGAAAGCTAGGTTCAATGTATTCGTTCCTGGGTATACTTTGCTTTCCAATTTCACAACCCAGAATAGTACTAACACGCCATTGATAAAGGAATTCTTGCTCGACATCAAAGTACGAAGATTCGGCATCTACTTTGAACCCTTTATCAATTCATCTTTTGCATTCGTAAACGCTATAGAAATCTTTTTGGCTCCTGATGACCTAATTCCCGCGGAAATCGACCCCATAAATTCATCTACAGGAAATAATAGCCGTTTGAATCAGACGCTATCCCTGGTATCGAAGGCTATAAAAACCATTTATAGGATCAACGTCGGCGGCTCACCGATTACTCCCAAAAATGATACTCTGTGGAGGATCTGGGTTCCTGACGATAGTTTCTTGATTATCCCAGAAGCTGCAGAAAATAGGGCAAAGATTGGTGGGAAAACAGAGTATGGGCCTAATATAACCGAGTATACAGCTCCTGACGATGTGTATAGAACTGCAAAAGTGTTAAAAGCTAATAATGGAGGTCAGCAGAATTTTTCCAGTGTAAGTTGGGGATTCAAAGTAAGCAAGAAGACTAGCTATTTCGCTCGAGTTCACTTCTGTGATGTCGTCAGTAAAAGTGCGGGAGATCTTCAGTTTAATTTGTTTATCTATACGACATTAATTGACGTGGTTAATCCATTTACAATAACATATGGATTTGCAATTCCATTTTACTACAATCTGTTAGTTGTTTCAGATGATTCAGGATTTCTGAATATCAGCATCAGCTTGAATAATGAATCAAATATCAAGAGTGCCTTTCTCAACGGGCTAGAAATTTTTGAGTTGATTGACAAATCTTATTCAGGTCCTGTGTTGGAGGAGGAGAACCAAAAAGGCAAAGTATTAAGGAATTGTTTGATAGGGGTCGCAGTATTTGCTTTCCTGGGGATTTTAGTTGGCTTGATTTATATGTATTCGAAAGGAAAGAAAACGAAATTCAATCAGGCTTTGCGAGTTCCTTTCTATGGACCAGGAAAGTCGTACACCAGATCGTCAGATAAAAATCCTATCTTGGCACTCAATCCTGACATTAATATCTCACTGAGAATACCCTTTGAAGAGATTGAAGCTGCGACAGAAAATTTCAACGAGAAGCTAGTGATCGGCGCCGGTGGATTCGGACGGGTCTATGAAGCAAATTACAGAGGAAGAAAAGTTGCAGTGAAACGAAGTCAACCCGGACATGACCAAGGAATTTCTGAATTTCAAACAGAGGTTGTCGTATTATCACAGATTAAGCATCGCCATTTAGTTTCCTTCATTGGATACTGCGACGAGAACTCGGAGATGATTTTAGTTTATGAATTCATGGAGAACGGGACGTTAAGAGATCATCTGTACAGTTCGAAAGCAGTTTCAGATGAACCAGTTTCTTGTTCCGAGTTTTCATGGAAGCAGAGACTCCAAATCTGCATAGATGCGGCGAAGGGTCTCGATTATTTACACTCCGAGACAGCCGGAGGGTTTATACACAGAGACGTGAAGACGACCAATATCTTACTCGATAAAGATAATGTGGCCAAAGTTGGAGATTTCGGCCTCTCGAAATCGGCTCTTCCTGACCCAGATGAAATCATCGCTGGCCTAATGGGCTCGTTCGGATATCTTGATCCGGAGTACTGTTTAACTGGACAAGTTACGGCAAAATCAGACGTCTACGCTTTTGGCGTTGTGCTTCTTGAAGTTGTCTCTGCTAGACCTGCAATTTGGACTTCTGCTTCAGGAGAGAAGAAGACGTTAGCAGAATTTGGAAAGAAATGCCATAGAAGAGGAGAGGTAGAGAAGATAACTGATTTTTCGCTCTTGGGTACAATCAACCAAGAGTCTCTGAGAATATTTCTGCAGACAGCCATTAATTGCTTGAAAGAGACCGGCGCTGAGAGGCCGAGGATGCATGAGGTGGTGTATGATCTGCAGTATGCGTTTAATCTGCAGCAAGCTCCGAAGCCGAGAGAGCCGTACGATGATAGTATCGTTTCTGGGCCGTTGGAGTTTTCGCCTTGGATTGTTCAGCGTGTGAATTCTGCTAACGTTTCTTTCTTGGAAGAAGATGAGACTAACAATGGAGGTTTTGTTTGTGATAGTTCTGATGCTAATGCCTGTGCTGTGTTTTCTCATTTGCGTGCGAGCTCTCCAAGGTGATGACCATTTGCTCGGATTCTGTCATATTTCTATTGTGATCGGTTCCATTTTCAGACAGTCTTTTACTTTCTGTACATCTATGAAGATTAGTCGTCATGTTTTTACATAAAAGTGCATAACCATTTCTCAGACAAATACTTAAAACCTAAGTAATATGTTATCCGCTTCGATCATCAATAGTTCATGGACACTGCCCTGAACCGGTCAACTTTGAGCCAAACTTTTATTATTTCAATAATAGATCTATGGCTAGTTCAACTTCTCCTTGAAAGTGAATCTAGGCCTAATTCTAAATAGAAACAGGGAGGATTATAATCTTGCCCAGCAGTTCGTGACATTGGAAAAACAGTGCCAATTAGAAGCTCGGCATTTTTAAAGTAGCAGGAATGTTGTCGTCGACCTCGATATATTCCAGAGGTTTTGCTGGACAAAAGAATTTATTTCGGGTCATAGCTCTAAGGTTGACGAGGAAAACCTTGGACCATCATTTTTGGGCAACAGGTCCTGATTTTCGGGGAGCAGGTTGGTTTGGTCTGGTGCATTGAGGAGGCTAAAGAATTTGCACTAATTATTGAGAACATGCAGTAAAAGAAAGGACGGAAAATTGGATCAAATTTAGGACATTAGTGGGCAGATATTAGAATTGTTTGGATCCTTTTTATCAATTTTATTATTCATCTTTTTAAAGTCCTTCACTTTTGTTCTGTAAAGTGGTCCGAAGTCAATTTCTGCTTTCAAATAAAGTTTTTACCAGAACGAGACAGCAAAGACAGTGAAAGGGAGTTTATTCTTAACAAATCATTCAGAATTGATTTGGATGGAATTCTAATTACACATTTGCTGCCTATTAGATTAGCTACACGTGGATTCAATCGGACGTATAAACAGATTTTCAAACATTGTTCTTCACTGCATGATTGTACACAAAAATGTTAAATATTTATTATGCTATCCAAACGTGTTTTAATAATAGAATTCAATATATTTAGATTAATTACAAAATAAATTATAAATACATCTAGCCATTGATGTCCGAATAAGGGACGATTGTTTTTCCTTTCGAATATTTTCATGACACAGAGGCGGGCATAACAGAACGCCGGGTCGGGCAATCCGATCACCTAGTCCGAGATTAGTTCGTAGTGGAAAACTTAAATATTTATCAGAGACTCAAGATATACAGAGTGACTACAGATATAATAATATGATAAAAAAAAAATATTAGTTCAATTATATTCGTAGAAAACAAGACCCCTTCACAGATCGATCAACCTTAGTACGTGATACACAAAACCTTCTTAATCTCTATGCTGACAGTTATTCTATTTTTGTAGGAGAAGGTCTATTGGATCACTCAGAATAGAATGCTTATGAAGAGTTCTTCAAAGGCTTATCTTGAAAGTCCAAATTTCAGGACATGTAGCCGCTCAAACACATACTCACTTGGGAGATCGAAGGTGGACCACTTCAAGCTAAAGGGGGAATTTGTCTTCCTTTGATCGAGATTGTGTAACTTTTTTTTTTAATTCGGATTTGGGGCAAACATTGACCTTTTAATTGTAACAAACTTTATAATCATGCATTAGATTGAATGGTTATGTTAGATGGTGGTAAATGTTGACGTTTACCTAAAAGTTCTTGCACTCGATTAGCCATCCATCAAGCATAAACCCATGAAGGCACCCAAGAAAGTTCGATCCACTTGAAGTAGTAAGGGGCGTGCCACTTGAAGAACAAGAAAAATTTGGCCCATTTGTGAAGGAAACACGTCTATTTTGAATTCAGATTTGAAGATTGAGCACCTTACAAGGCTCAAGACAACTATTCATGCATAGAACTCATCTCCACGGTCAATTAGAAGAGAGGAGCATCCATGTAGCGGCCAAGATCAACTCGGCGAGATCTTTCCATCTTTTTGTAATCAACCGAAACCCTCACCACCTTAGGATTACATATCATCGCTTTTAGTGTTTGTTTGCTCCAATTTTTGACATATCAATATACACCAGTTAGTTCTCTCTAGAACTCGAAGAGCATTGGCTCAAGGCAAGACCTCGATTATTCTTAGCCGAGTGGAGTTGTGTCTCCAAATTGTTTTCCAAGTCTGTGGTTGCTTGGATACTGTTATCATCACCTTCTCTTTCTCTTTTTAAGACCTTAGAATAGAGAGAAAATGTGACCATATGATGTAACTCCAAAGCCCATTACACCTCCATGGCCCATTACCCAGTCACAGACTAAGACCCGTAATCTTTTTGCTGACAAATTATCTTCTTTTGTAGGTGAAAATTTCTTTGATGACTTGGAAAACAATTTGGAGAGACACGAACATGGATCAACCGTTGCGCGCTATTACTTGGGAGACACGGATGGAAGCTACTCAAATTCAAGAGGGAATTTGTCTTCCTGGAACATAACCATGTAACCAAGTACTTTTATATTTATTGGCAAACATTGGGTCTTGTTGTAATTTTGAGGCAAACACTTAGCCTTTATTATGCATGCATTTAGTCATTTAGGAATAGATGTATGTTAGGGCTAGTTGGTGGTTTGGGCTAATAATAGATGAAACCTACGCGGAGCATGGAGCAAAAAAGGAGCCCATCAAGCACTTGGACCCTTAGTTCACTAATGGAGTAAAAGCCCGAAGCGAAAGCCTTAAATTCACTCTTAATTTGAATTTCCAATTGAAAATTCAAAATCACCAGCTCATTCCCTCCTCAAAGAGCTATTGATAGGTTGTCATTCAAAGCCACATTTACCATAAAAAGAATGCATCTTATCGCTTGGATGAAAGAGAGCCCGCACGCGCAACGGCTAGGATGAAGACCTCGGATTTGGGACGCTCCTCATTATTGTTTTTCCTTAGCCACCTTATGATACTTAAACATGTCTATTGGTGATTGTAATTCAACTTTTGTTCAATGAAAATCTATTAGTTTCTCTAAAAAAACCACGAAGGTTTGAAAAGAAGGTAAGTGTCTCGGATTGCTAGGCAACCGAGTGGAGCGAGTGTCTCCATTGCCTCCAAGTTTAAGAACACTTGAAGGTTCTTATTCCTATCTTTCTCTTCTTCTAATCTAATAGAAGGAATCAAGAAGAAATACGTAATTCTTCCCTAAAGCTGCTGGTTTTTTCTCTTGGAAAAACAGTTATCTGAAAAACATCATCTTGGCTTTATCGGACCAGCCAAGGGCTTGTGTTTAAATTGCATTTTCAAAACACCTTTTTAATCCAATCTCTTAGGTTTTTTTGAAATTTCTTTCATAAAGAAATATTCACCTCAGGTTTCTTTAAAATTAAAGTTCGATTGTTTACCTTTCTGCATCACTATTTCAGCATTCTCGACTACACCGAGCATCGAGTGCAATTTTCTGTTTTGTGGGTATAACTCAGATTTTTGCAGGTCGATTCCGCTTGGTATTAGAGCGAGGCTCCTTCCATTGTATGTCAATTCTTGCTTTTACTTATTTTTATTGGTTGGGTTTGATGGCTTCATGTGTTATTCGAATCTGATATTCAGCTACCGCTAATATTGTCATTATGCAAGAAAATGATTTTGTTTTTTTTAAATTATTGTGATCTGTTTTGTGTTAATCAATGTTACATCAAACTTCCTAACATCATCTACATCTAGGATAAAAGATTTACTACTCATAACATACTTGATAATTATTTTTGAATTTGCTGAAAAGTTAAATAAATATGTTTTTATGCATACTCATTGAGAAGAACTTGATCTTTCTTTAAAATATTGTTGATTATCAACCGTGATATTTCTGCTATTTGATCGTAATAAATCTTTACAGCAATTAACCAACCTGTTTTGTAAAATTATTATTGGAATCAATCGAAAATTAACTTGCTAAAATTGGCTTATTTAAAAACAAAAAATCTTACCTATTTTGTGCTATTAGTTTGCTGTCATATTTTTTTGTTGATGTTTATTTAATATTAAGTCTTTAAG
Source organism: Begonia peltatifolia (assembly GCA_022433055.1). Lineage (NCBI taxonomy): Eukaryota > Viridiplantae > Streptophyta > Magnoliopsida > Cucurbitales > Begoniaceae > Begonia > Begonia peltatifolia. The sequence goes on along the minus strand of CM039529.1, from coordinate 7,128,306 downwards.
ATTGTTTACTCATTCTATTAAAATTGTCCTGAAAATTTTTTTTATTGGTTTTTAATTTTTGTCATGTTTTGTCACTAGTGTATTTATTAGGTTTTCCTTAAAAAAATCTTAAACTAATTGCAACAAATATTCACACTTTTAATGGACTTGATTGTTGCTGAAAAGTATTAAAATCGTCTATTATTCAGTGTATAAATTTTTCTAATCCAGCATTGTTTCCTAAATTGTTATTGTGCACATCCATAAATTTATTTAGCTTTCTAAAGCAATCTTCTAATATTTTAGGAAAGTAAGTAGTGCCTTTATAATTATTAATTGGAATACCAACAAGATTATATTTTGGATAATTACGTTACGGAAATAATCATTAATAATTAATATATATATTATCTAAAATTGGTTAATCATAACATCTTTCCTAAAACTATCCTCTCAGACATTCCTTAAATTTTAAGAATTAAGTAGTTCTTTAAGAATGACAACTAGGAGTGACATTAATTATAATGATAACCAAGATCAATCCAAGGGCAAAGAAGTCCCCCATCTCGAGACTTATACCCACCAAGAGAGAGAGTCAAGCATGCAAGGACAAATTAATAATTTAGGCAAACAACTCAAAGAATTTAGCCTAATATTTGAAAATAATATTGTAGACTTAAAACGTGACAATCGTAGAGAACCATCTCAAGAAAATACCTCATGGAGAAGAAATGAGAATCCTAGTAGAGAATCTCAAAACCGAAAAAATTTACAACCTTAAGAGAACACACCATGGAGAAGAAACGAAAACCTTAAGAGTGAATATCAAAGTCGAGATAATTTTCAATCTCAAGAGACACCACCATGGAGAAGGAACGAAAACCCTAGGAGGAAATTTCATAATCGAGAATATTTTCCATCTCGAGAGACCACACCAAGAAGGAGAAACGAAAACCCTAGGAGAAGGTATCAAGGTCATGATTACTCTGAAGATGATGAATGGACATTGGACGAAGAAGAGAATTTCCTTCCTAACCCTCGAAGAGACAATGAAGACCCTAAGAGTGTTAAGATTTCTATCCCTCCATTCAATGGATAGTTTGATAAAGACACTTTCCTAGATTGGTTAGACAAAGTTGAGAAGGTTTTCGATTGCTATAATTACTCTGATCGGTTTAAAATACAATTGGTTTCAATAGAGTTTTCAGGCTACGTCGCACTTTGGTGGGCTAACTTAAATGCCCAAAGGATAAGGATCGGAGATACCCCTATCATCACTTGGAGAACTATGAGTACCCTCATGAGAAAGAGATATGTTCTTACTCATTACAAACAGGAATTATTCCTGCAAATGCACAACCTTACATAAGGAAGTAAATCAATTGAGGAGTATCTCACGGAATTTGAGACACTCAAAATTCGTGGAGGATTAGAAGAACTAGAGGAACAAGTTATAGATAGGTTTATACGTGGACTGAATCGAAAAATTGGTGACACAGTAGAGTTGGACCCACTGGACTCATAAGACATGGTCGTACAGTTGGCCTTAAAAGTTAAGAGACAACTTAATAGGAAAAAAAAACCAACTATACCCCCAAGTTCACCCCCAAACTACAAGAGAATAGCAAGACTACCCATTAAGGCTAATGGAAAGAAACATTAGTAACTGGACTCGTAAAGTTACAAGTAACAAAACCATTGGAGGAGATTCCAATATAACAAACACATGTCACATAAACTGTTTAGGAACGAGACATATGATGTCTGAATGCCCAAACCATCATACAATGATAGTCAAGGAAGCCATTGGAGAGCTTGTAAGTGTGGATGAACTTGAAGAGAGCGAAATGGAAGAAAGAAGTGAATCGAAGGATGAAGTTGTTCACGCTCCAAAAGGATTTCTATTGATGGTCATACGTCGAGTCATCGTATCGAAGAATTCAAAGGAAGACTGTCAACGTGAAAACATATTTCACAATCGTTGTATAGTCAAAGATAAGTTGTGTTCGTTAATAATTGACAAAGAGAGTTGTACCAACGTAGCTTCCAAGGACATGGTTACTAAATTGAGAATAGAGAATACCACACATCCCCATCCCTACAAGTTAATGTGGTTAGATGACAGGGATGACGTTAAGGTAATCAAGCAAGTGACTATCGAATTCACTATGAGAAAATATGTAACACCCCGAGAAAAAAAAACCCACATTCCCGGTGCGCTATAGTGCATCTACACACTACGACATACTAACACTTGACATAACTCAATCAATTTAATACCACTTTCGTTTTCAAAACATCTTCATAGAACATTTGTGAGTATGAAAAATTTTCGACTCAATTCGAAAACAACTCGCGTCCCGAAGAGGGAACACGAAATCTTCAATATAACAACTACGCAGCGGAAAAGAAAACCATTTAAAATATTTTAAGATAAAACGGCAAGACTCGAAATCCTAAGAAAGAATCCAACGCACCCCTCGAACTACACAATCCGGTGCTGCGCACTCACGTCCCCACTTCGACACCCCGCGCACCCTCGCTGTGCCGCACGTGGCAACTCAACGTCAATGCGTCTCGCATACGCTCACAGCGCCGCGTGCCCCACGCTCCCTGTCGGTGTACAGCACGTCCGCGCGCACGCCCTCACTCAGCGCCGCACGACCCGTGAGTACCCGCAGGGCCACGTGCCCCGCGCACCTGCGATCACACTGCACTCCCACGCTCATCTACACTTTTCTAGCATTCACTGTACACATCTCAACCTATTCCATATCCTTTCGACTCCCAACTTCTCTCCCGAAATTTCTACAGAGTAACGCCTAAAAACTGGCTATCTCAAAAATTTAAAACCCTGCACACAGTTCACCAAAAACTAACAGTATTTATCTATCAACCATCTAGAGAAGTTACCATAACAAAATCAGAGTATGAAGACGACGAAAATCCATCAATTACAGTATAGAGCAATTCCAAGCTCCTACATGTAAAATATATGTGTACATCGCCAAAGAAAAATACCTGCAAACAAACCAGGTCATCACCTACCACCCCCACGGGTCCGGTCGCCCTAACAAAAATCCGTCATCCGGTGCTCGGTCGCACGCCGCCAGCCATCATATGCCTCAGGACTAGGGTCTTGAGCCTCACCAGCAAGGTCGTCAGCACCTACACCACAGAACACACAATATAAGCCTAACGCTCAGTATGTAATGCGATATGAAAGTAAAAGCCGACAATGCAATCCTATCACATGCAGTCTCTACACTCACACTCATGTTGTCACATCTGTGACGCGTAGTGTAGCCGTACCAGGGTAAGGAGGAACCTAACGCCACCCTACACCCTGACATGTCGCCACCGTCCCGGACTCCGCAGCAACGAGGCCCACAAGCTACACACACGCATCACTACACGGCAACCACATCAGCGTAAGAGTGTACCTCGCGCCACACTACACCCTGACACGTCGCCCCCGTCCCAGCGTCCCTAGCACGGGGCCACAGTTGCCACACACACACGTTTCGCGACAGCCCAGCCGGCCAACTCCTCGAGCGAAATCCGCGACTGGTGTTGTACCGGCCCACACACTAGTAGGATCCGCGGTACCACTGCCCATCACCCTCACCGTCAACACATACACGCCGCGTGACGGCCCAGCCGGCCCACTCCTCGAGCAGAATCCACGACTGGTGACGCACCGGCCCGCACACTAGCAGGATCCGCAGTACCACCGCCACGCATCTCACCACATACTCAAAATATGCTTAAAACCATTTTCGTTCACGTTTTTAAAATATGATGCATGTCAAACAATACGCACGCACACCACAATCAATTACATAAACCCTAAAGTTCTACAGTGTAAGCCCACTTGGGTAAAACACATGCATGCACTACTTACTTGGCATCCTTAGCTATTCGATCCAATCCGATCGATTCCGTTTTCCTGAAATTCTAAAGCATAAAGTTATAAGTTATCATTCACGATTTACAATTCTAATTCACAACCACCACATATAACAAACATTAACACCACCTAATATCCAATATTCAAACATAATAGAACTCAAACCATGTGCATATAATCTCTATCTCTAAACACTCATCATTCTATAATGCACAATCTAAAAATTGAAATACAATTCAAGTAATTTTCCCAAGGGTAGGTCATCATCCACATAACCTCAATCAACCACCCTAATAATTCAACACTTCAATCAATTTCAACCAAATAATTCAATATCAAGGAATTAAAATTGAAACTATCACAACTCAACTTTCAAAATTTGTCATAAATCTTGTACAGCTTTAAAAATTAACAACAAACTGAATCTAAGTCCGAATTCAATGATTTAAAATGCTAAGGGCTCCTAAACGAGTCTATTTCAACATGGTGAAATCCATTTGTCAAAAATAAAACTCAATTAATAACAGAAAAACAAAAATCAAATCTGCCCGGAAATCGTTTCACAGTTTTTCATTCCACTTTGAAAATTCATATCAAATCATATGTTTGGCTAAATTCGATGATTCGCCATGTTTTGAAAACCCTATAAGGTCTAGTTTATGCTGGTGAAATCCATTTTCCAAAATCAAAGCATAATCAATGGCAGAAACATCAAAACCGAACTGCCTGTTGAAATTTTTCAGTTTTTGTACAATAACTTCTAAAATTCATAACTCATTCAATCCTTACCCGATTTCAACGATTCAAGATGCTACGTAACCCTACGTATGTCCACTGTGACGTGGTTTTATCCATTTGCAGAAAACCAGACTCGATAAATAGCAAAAATTCAAAAACCGGAGCTTCCCGAACCTCTTCACAGATTTTTTTTTTCATCAAGTTTTGAAAATTCATAACTTCCTTTACGTTATCGAAACAACTCGATTCCAAAGCCAAACGTTTCCCCAAAGTATCTAATTCAACATGCTATAGCAGTTTGTAAAATGAACAACGGTAGCTTAGGTGAAAAATGCCAAAACCAAGCTGCCCTGTAAAAATATCTCTCTTTTTTCAAAATCTTCAGCTAACTCACTTTATTTTAACCAATCTATTACATTCTAACTCCTTTGAGGACAATCTAACATAATTTGAGGATTACTCAATCCGAAACCCTATATTTTGCTTGACCAAAACCAGAAAAGAAAGAGAACACTTACCGAAATCGAAGAGAGGACCGTTTTTCACGCAGGACAGAGAAGAAAGACGAAGAGGAGAGGGAGCTGCGTTCTTCGGCGGAGGAAAAATGAATGAGCTAGTTCCTCTTTCGTGCAAAACTGAGAGGAAAATGAAAAAAGAAAGGGGGAGGAAAAACAAAAAACAAGGGAACCTCCAGGGAAGAGTCTTCACGCGGGAGAGAAGAAACAGGGAGGGGGGAGGGGGAATGCTACGAGGGGAGGGGGAAGGTGCTATCAGCAGAGGGTTTTTACTTATTTTTTATAATATAAATAATAATAATAATAATAATAATAATAATAATAAATTTAATTACTAAATCGCCTTCAACCTCTAATTTTTTTGTTAAACGGTCAATCAGTTCGCTTCCGGTTGAAATTTTATAATTTTCTCTTTTTCATTAGCTTCAAAATAATCTTTTACTTAACAGTATAAATTTTCCTTTCTTGATTCTGACTAAAACTCCGCAGTCTACTGATACGTAAATCTGAAAATCATTTTAACAAAAAATTTCAGGGTGTTATAAAATATAAGAATTTTGTCCTTTGTGATGTGGTTATAATTAGTGCGAGCCACCTACTTTTAGAACGACCTTGGCAATACGATCGTAAGGTAACCCATGATGGATTTGCAAACCAATACTCTTTTAAGTTTGGAAGTAAAACCATTAGACTAGCACCTTTGACACCTGAACAAGTAGATAAGGATGACACATCTAGGAGAGACGAGAAAATCAATTCAAGTCTTTTAATGATCAAGGGAGAACTACAAGCATCTATCCTTAAGGAAAATTCTCTTATTATGGTAATATTAAAGGACAGAGTTATGGAATTAGGAGATATATTTATTTCTGTACAAATATTACTTAAGAAATTCCAAGATATTTTTCCTGAAGAAATACCACAAGGATTACCACCTCTACGTGGTATAGAACACCAGATAGATCTACAACTAGAGTTTACATTACCTAACCGACCATCTTATAGGATGAACCCCGAGAAGACCAAAGAGTTACAAGTTTAAGTACATGACTTATTAGACAAATGATATATTAGAGAATCTATGTGCCTGTGTGCAATGCCAACTTTATTAGTTACAAAAAAGGATGGAACAATGAAGATGTAATAACCCGGAAATTTTGAATTTTAATGTTAATTTCTGAAATTTTTAATTTAATTTCGGTCGGAGTTTTGAGAAATATTTCAACGGGAAAATTTAAATTATATGACTCGGAGCCTACTTTTGCGATGGTTTTCAGAATTTAAAGTCGGGAGGTCAAGAAATTAACGAATTTACGGACGATTAAAACACGTGAGGGCATTTTTGTAATTTGTAATTAAATTAAAAGTTAAAAAAAAAATTAAAAAAAACCGTTATATGGTGGAATGGCTTTGGGTGGAAGCCATTCCACCGTGTTGTCGCGCGGCCGAGAAAGGGAGCGAGAGAGAGAGATCGGGGAAGGGAAATCGCCGACGACCAACAGCCGAGGGAGAGACGCCAGTGCCCAAAGTACTCCAGAGAGCTGATGAGAGAAGCTGTTTTGCCTTCCCGCGCTGAAAACTCGAAGGTGAGTTCTCCCCTGTTTTTTTTTTGTTCTGTCGACCGAGCGTAGAAGCTCGGTTGTTCTTGGACTCCCGACGATAGAACTTGGTTGTTAGAGCATTTTAGAGTATAGTGTGTGTGTGTGCTGGAGCCAGTGTGTGGGTCGGCCCTCCTGCGACGAAACTGACCGAAAACAGAGAGTTTCTCTTTCAGTTTTTGTCCTGCTTAGATGGCCGAGCGTGAAATTTGTTCTTACCTCTAAGTCTCTGAAATTTCATGCTAGAATTTAAGAGGGATAGAAGTGAATTTTTATGGTGCAATGGGCGGGTTGAGAATGCACGATTGTGAGAAGAGAACCGTGAGGGTTTTGTGTTGCCATTCTGTTTTTTTTTTTGTTGGGAACCACCAATTTTGTTAATGTATGCATTGATAGATCAAAATGTGATTGTTTGGTGAAGGAATTGGCGAGTTTGGATCGAAGTTGATTTTTCGTATGAAAACAGCTTCTGTTTTTTGCCGTTTCGGCCTACGTTTGGTTGATCTTTTTGAATTCTGTTTTTGTGGGATAAATTAGGTTGTTAGAGGGACGTATGGCCGCTGGAATCGTTTGATTCTGATATCCGACGCAGAAGTTATGCGCGTCGGAAGTTTGTGTCGGATTTTATTCCAAGTCAAATTAGTGAGCGTTTTTCGTAGAATTTTGACGTGTGATAGTGGCATGGATGTTTTTGGGGCGTAAAGATAAATTGGGTGAGTTTTGGTTAAAGAAAAACAAAGGTTGAAATTTTATAAAAAATGACAGATTCGATTTTTAGCATTTTTTCGCCAGTCTGCGCCTTACCATTTTAAAATCCATTTTAGTATGCTAGACTAGGTTCCTAAGGGGACGTTTAGCCACTTGAATCACTCGATTCCGTTAACGGATGCAAAAGTTATGCGCGTCCGAACTTTAGTCTGGTTTTTGGACAAATCCATTTGGGTGACCTGTTTTAACTGGAACTTCATAGGTTTAGTTAAGAAATATTATTTTAGCTTATTTGGTGAATTTTGAGACGAAGATTTATGGGTGATTATTTGTGTTTTAGATTGAGACACTTTTTGGCGAAGCTGTGCATCGAGCGAGCTTAGGACGCTAGGTAAGTAGTGCATGCATGCGTTTTGCCCAAGTGGGCCTACACTGTAGAACTTTAGGGTTTATGTGATTGATTGTGGTGCGCGTGCGTATAGTTTGACATGCATCATATTTTAAAAACGTGAACGAAAATGGTTTTGAGCATGTTTTGAGTATGTGGTGAGACATGTGGCGGTCGTACCGCGGATCCTGCTAGTGTGCAGACCAGTGCTTCACCAGTCGCGGGTTCCGCTCAAGAGTGCGCCAGCTGGGCCGTCATGGGGCATGAATGTATTGACGGTGAGGGTGATGGGCAGTGGTACCGCGGATTCTACTAATGTGTGGGCCGGTGCAACACCAGTCGTGGATTCCACTCGAGGGGTGGGCCGGCTGGGTTGTCGCGAAACGTGTGTGTGTGGTAACTGTGGCCCCGTGCTGGGAAGGCTGGGTTGGGGACGACGTGTCAGGGTGTAGAGTGGCGCGAGGTACACCCTTACCCTGATGTGGTGATGCGTGTGTGTAGCTTGTTGGCCTCGTTGCTGGGGAGTTTGGGACGGTGGCGACTTGTTAGGGTGTAGGTGGCGTTATGTTTCTTCTTACCCTGGTGCGGCTACACTACGCGTCACAGATGTGACAACATGAGTGTGAGTGTAGAGACTGCATGTGATAGGATTGCTTTGACGACTTTTTACTTTGATATTGTATTACTTACTGAGCGTTAGGCTTATGATGTGTGTTCTATGGTGTAGGTGCTGACGACCTAGCTGGTGAGCCTCGAGAGCCTAGTTATGAGGCGTAGGATGGTTGGCGGCGTGCGCTCGATGCACCGGATGACGGGTTTTTTTAGGGCGACCGGACCCGTGGAGATGGTAGGTGGTGGCCTGGTTTGTTTGCGGGTATTTTTCTTTTGTGGTGATTATGTCCAGTCGATGAGATGAGTTGTATATGCGTCAGTGTATAGGTGTATATGGAGTGTGTGTGATTTTGGCGACGTACGCATATATTTTACATGTAGGAACTTGGAATTGCTCTATACTGTGAATTTTCTTCGTTTGCAAATTTATGGATTTTCGTTGTCTTCATACTCTGATTGTATTATGGTGATGTTTCTAGATGATGGATAGATAAATATTGTTAGTTTGGTAAACTGTGTGCAGGGTTTTAAATTTTTGAGATAGCCAGTTTTTAGGCGTTACTCTGTCGAAATTTCGGGAGAGGGGTTGGGAGTCGAGAGGATATGCAATAGGTTGAGGTGTATACAGTGAATACTAGAGGAGTGTAAATGAGCGGGGGAGTGCGGCGTGATCGTAGGTGCGCGGGGCACGCGGCCCTGCGGGTACTCACGGGTCTTGCGGTGCCGGGTGTGGGCATGTGCGCGGACGTGCTGTACAGCGGCAGGGTGCGTGGGGCACGCGACACTGTGAGCGTGCGTGAGACGTAGTGACGTTGAGTTGGCGGGTGCGGCACCGCGAGGGTGCGCACGGGGTGTCGAAGTGGGGACGTGAGTGCGCGGCACCGGATTGTGTAGTTCGAGAGGTGCGTTGTATTCTTCTTCTAAGATTTCGAGTCTTACCGTTTTATCTTAAACTATCTTAAATAGTTTTCTTTTCCGCTGTGTAGTTTTATGTTGAGGATTTCGTGTTCCCTCTTCGGGACGTGAGTTGTTTTGAATTGAGTCGAAAACTTTTCATACTCACAAATGTTCTTTTGAAAATGTTTTGAAAACGAAAAGGGTATTAAATTGAGTGAGTTATGTCAAGTGTTAGTGTGTGTGTAGTGTGTAGACGCACTGAAGCGCACCGGGAACACGGGGTTTCTCGGGGTGTTACAGTTATGGTATTAGAGCCACGGGTTCGACGTCGTTCAGAGGATTACCTAACACCGCCAGCCGTTGCACGGGAGCACTCCACCAACTGTAAGTGTTTAGATTTGAATTTATTGTAGTACTAATGTGAGCTTTATATTTATGTTAAAGGTAGAAAATGTCAGGAGTGGCGAGAGGTAGAGGTAGAGGGCGGCCACGACGAGAGGCGCCTCCTAAAGCTGTAGGCGACATGGATGATATTGTCCGACAGCTTACCGAGTTGGTCCACCGTCATTCTTAGCAGTTGGAGAGGTTTATGAGCAGGGACGACCAGGGTCAGTCTAGCGCCCAGGGTTCGTCCGACAAAGGGGGTGACAGGCTGCATAAACTTTGACCCCCGATCTTTAACGGATAATCTCCGGATCCTCTCAGTGCTGAGGAGTGGATACGGAGCATGGAGAGGATGATGAGTTTTGCCAAGGTAGAGGAGCAGGACAGAGTTTCTAGTTCGGCATTCTATCTTGCCAAGAATGCGAGCCATTGGTGGGATACTGTGGCGGCCACGAGAGATGTGGAGGCCATGACCTAGGAGGAGTTCAGGTAGGTGTTTTTCGGCAAGTATTTCAGTCATTCAGTCAGGACACAAAAGATGGTGGAGTTTGCACAGTTGAAGCAGACCGGCACTGTGGCTGAGTATGTACGGCAGTTCGAGGCGTTGTCGCGGTTTGCAGGACATTTGGTGAGCCTCGATGAGAATAAGGTACATCACTTTGTGCAGGGCCTGAAGCCAGATATTTATATGGGCATGCGGATTGCGGGGACCTGAGGCATGCTGTACGAGGAGGTGGTAGCGAAGGCCCTTGACATTGAGGAGGCTCGGGCAAAGCTTCTTAATTATCGGGAGGTACCCAGAGAGCAGCCTCGGAGATCATTCAGAGAGTCGCTGCCACAGGCCAGCGGGGAGGTGTCCGTGCAGAAGGGCCTAAAGAGGTCTAGTGACAGTTATAGCAGCCAGGGGAGCACTAAAAGGCCGCAGGGGTCGGGACAGTTTCCAGTGTGCCCGAAATGTTAGAGGAGCCACCCGGGCGAGTGCAGAACGGTCCCAGTGCGGTGTTATAACTGTGGTGAGGTGGGCCACATGTCTAGAGAGTGCCAGAAGCCGCGTCAGAACCGCTGCTTCAATTGCAATGAGGTGGGACACTTTGCCAGCAGATGCCCAGCGGCGAGCAGAGCGTCAACCAGAGTTACACCGAGGGTCTTCGCCCTTTTTGAGCCAGATGATGCTGTCCAGCCATCAGTGATTGCAGGTAACATTTTTGTTTCTTGTGTGGCAGCTTATACATTGATTGATACGGGCGCTACGCACTCGTTTGTGTCGACGGGCTTTGTGGTTAAGGCTAACTTGGAGTTCAGTCCCGCCGAGCGACATTATGATGTGACTTTGCCATCCGGGGAGTATTTGTATTCAGAACAGGTGGTGCGCGGCAATGTTGTGACAGTGGGGAGGAAGCAGTTATATGCCGAGTTAGTTATACTCCATATGAGCGGTTATGAGGTGATCTTGGGAATGTACTTGCTGTTCAGACATCATGCAGAGATTGACTGCTGGACCAGAGAGGTTCATTTCTGGCCCCCGGGCGGGGAGAGCTACACATTTAAAGCAGGTAAAGGTCTTGCCAGGATTTCTGCTATATTTTCTTGTCTGGCTCCACGGGTGTTAGGCATGGGTTGCCAGGGGTTTTGGCAAGTGTCGGGGATGCGGAGTCACAGGGTGATACTCGGATACAGGATATTCTTGTTGTGCAGGAGTTCCTGGAACTGTTTCGTAATGATTTGCCAGGGTTGCCCCCTGACAGGGAGATTGAATTTGAGATAGATGTTTTTCCAGGTGCTGAGCCAGTGTGCAAGAACCCCTACAGGTGAGCACCTACTGAACTTAAGGAGCTAAATGCTCAGTTGGAGGAGTTGACAGATAATGGCTTTATACGCCCTAATTTTTCACCTTGGGGAGCGCCAGTTCTGTTCGTCAAGAAGAAGGACGGATCCCTACGTATGTGTATTGACTACTGGGAGCTGAATAAGTTGACGGTGAAGAACAGGTACCCATTTTCGAGGATTGACGATTTGTTTGATCAGCTGCAGGGTGCCCGAGTGTTTTCTAAGATTGACCTGAGGTCCGGCTACCATCAGTTAAAAGTGAAGGAGAAAGATGTACCGAAGACAACTTTCAGGATGAGGTACGGGCACTTCGAGTTCCTGGTTATGTCGTTCGGGTTGACCAATGCCCCTGCAGCATTCATGGACCTGATGCACAGAGTGTTCAAGGAGTACCTGGACAAGTTTGTGATTGTGTTTATCGACGACATCCTGATCTACGCGCGCAGTGAGGAGGAGCACAAGGAGCACCTGAGGATTGTATTGACTATTTCGAGCCAGCATCAGCTGTATGCTAAGTTCTCGAAGTGCGAGTTTTGGTTTGACAGGATTCACTTCTTGGGGCATGTTATCTCCTCTGAGGGTATTTCAGTTGATCCGGTGAAGGTTCATGCTGTAAAGGAGTGGCCGCGGCCGACCAGTGCTAGCGAGATACGCAGTTTTTTGGGGTTGGCTGGATATTATCGGAGGTTCATTGAGGGATTCTCTAAGATCTCGGCCTCCTTGACCCGGCTGACCAGGAAGAATGCGAAGTATGAATGGACCGATAGGTGTGAGGACAGCTTCTAGACATTGAAGCAGAGGTTTACTACGACTCCTGTACTGACACTTCCCGTGGAAGGAGAGAAGTTCTGTATTTATTGTGATGCCTCTAGGATCGGTTTGGGGTGTGTTTTGATGCAGAGTGGGAGAGTCATTGCCTATGCTTCTAGGCAGTTGAAGGCTTACGAACAGAATTATCCCACTCACGATTTGGAACTGGCGGCGGTTGTATTTGCACTCAAGATTTGTAGGCATTACCTGTATGGGCAGCAGTGCGAGATTTACTCAGACCATCAGAGCTTGAGGTACATTTTCACACAGAAGGAGCTGAATTTGAGACGGAAAAGATAGCTCGAGCTGGTCAAGGACTACGATGTGGAGATCAGGTACCACCTGGGGAAGGCGAATGTGGTGGCAGATGCCTTGAGTAGGGTGACAGCTTCGACTTTTGCCATGACTACGATACGGCCTGTTGAGTTAGTGATAGAGATGCAGAGTTTTGGTTTGGGGGTAGTTTCTGATCTGGCAGCCACTCTTTCTACCTTGTCGTTGAGGCCGACTATTCTAAACAGGATCAGGCAGACTCAGGAGACTGATTCGGAGTGTAGCGAGCTAAAGGCGAGTATGGAGGCTAGGCCTGATTCTGAGTTCAGCTATTCAGAGGACGAGATTCTGAAATTTCGGGATAGGTGGTACATCCCGAAGAATGAGGAGCTGAGGAGAGATATATTATCATAGGCCCATTCATCTTATTTCTCTGTGCATCCGGGAAGCACTAAGATGTACAGAGATTTGAAGTAGCACTATTGGTGGCCTAACATGAAACAAGCAGTGGCTGAGTATGTTGAGGCCTGCGTAGTCGTCCAGCAGCTGAAGGCGGAGCATCAGCGACCGTCTGGAATGCTCCAACCATTGCCTATACCGGAGTGGAAGTGGGAGCGAGTCACCATGGATTTTGTGGTGGGACTATCGAGGACTGCCAAAGGCCATGACGCGATTTGGGTGATTGTGGACAGGTTGACGAAGTCGTCTCACTTTTTACCTGTGAAGATGACCTATACGATGGACCAGTTTGCCCAGTTGTATATTCAGGAGATAGTTAGACTTCATGAGATTCCGGTGTCGATTGTTTCAGAAGGTTCACGTCTAAGTTTTGGAGGAGTCTGCATAAGGCTATGGGCACCAGATTAGATTTCAGTACGGCCTTTCATCCTCACACCGATGGGCAGTCGGAGCGGACTATACAGATTCTGGAGGATATGCTCAGGGCTTGTGTGTTGGAGTTTCAGGCGACTTGGAGCAAGTTCTTAGCGCTAGTGGAGTTCTCGTATAATAACAGCTTTCAGTTCACCATTGGTATGGCGCCATACGAGGCCCTCTATGGAAGGAAGTACAGGTCGCCATTATATTGGGATGAGGTTGGGGAGGCCCGATTGATAGGCCCTGAGATTTTACAGCAGACTGTCGACAAGATTTCTGTGATACGGAAGAGGATTGAAGCGGCCCAGAGTCGACAGAAGAGTTATGCTGATCAGAGACGCCGGGAGTTGGAATTTAATGAGGGCGACGAGGTTTTTCTGAAGGTCTCGCCGTTCAAGGGAGTGGTAAGGTTCGGAAAGCGGGAGAAGCTCAGCCCCCAATTTGTGGGACCGTTCCCGATTGTCAAGCGGATTGGGAGAACTGCATACCAGCTTCAGTTGCCTACGTTGATGGATGTCATCCATGATGTTTTTCATGTCTCAATGCTGAGGAAGTGTATGCGCGACCCCTCTCAGGTAGTATTACAATAGGATATAGAGATCCAGCCGACGTTGTCCTATGAGGAGAAGCCAGTGAAGATCTTAGGATCAGCTGTGAAGGTGCTACGCAACAAGGAGATTTCGCTGGTCAAGATAATGTGGCGCAACCACGGTGTAGAGGAGACTACTTGAGAGAGGCGTGATGACATGGAGCGTCAGAACTTCGACTTATTCGGTACGTAAATTTTGGGGACAAAATTCTTATAAGGTTGGGGGGATGTAATAACACGAAAATTTTGAATTTTTATTTTTATTTCTGAAATTTTTAAATTTAATCTCGCTCAGAGTTTTGAGAAATATTTCAACGGAAAATTTAAATTTTAAGGCTCGGAGCCTACTTTTGCAATGGTGTTTGGAATTTAAAGTCGGGAGGTCGAGAAATTAACGAAATTACAGAAGATTTAAACATGTGAGGGCAGTTTTGTAATTTGTAATTAATTTTAAAAAAAAAAGGTTATATGGTGGAATCCACCGTGTGTCGCGCGGCCGAGAAGGGGAGCGAGAGAGAGATAGGGGAGGAGAAATTGCCGACGACCGACCGCCGAGGAAGAGACGCCGGTGATCAGAGTACTCCGGTGAGCTGAAGAGAGGAGCTGCTTTGCCTTCCCGCGCTGAGAAACGGAAGGTGAGCTCTCCCCTGTTTTTCTTTGGTTCTGTCGACCAAGCGTGGAAGCTTGGTTGTTCTTGGATTCCCGACAGTAAGGCTCGGTCGTCGGAGTATTTTAGAGTGTAGTGTGTGCATGTGCTGTAGCCAGTGTATGGCTCCTACGGAATTAAAAGAATTAAAATCACAGTTGGCGGAATTGGTAGATAAGGGTTTTATTCGCCCAAGTTTTTTGCCCTGGGGAGCGCCTGTTCTCTTTGTAAAGAGAAGAAAGATGGATCTCTGAGAATGTGTATTGATTACAGGGAATTGAACAAGTTAACAATCAAGAATAAGTATCCTCTGCCACGTATTGATGATCTATTCGATCAACTCGAAGGTGCAAGAGTATTTTCCAAGATTGATCTTCGATCTAGATATTATCAATTGAAGATTAAACCGGAAGATATTTCCAATACTGCCTTCCGAACTAGGTACAGACATTACGAGTTTCTAGTGATGTCTTTTGGTTTAACCAACGCTCCTGCAGCCTTTATGGACCTTATGAACCGAGTATTCCATGAGTATTTAGACAAATTTGTAATCGTATTTATTGATGACATTTTGGTCTATTCTAAGACTGAGAAAGAACTTGAGGAGCATTTAACTGTGGTCTTATTGGTTCTAAAGCTTCATCAACTGTATGCAAAATTTTCTAAGTGCGAATTTTGGCTTGATCGATTTAATTTTCTTGGACATGTTATTTCGAAGGAAGGAGTTTCTGTTGATCCTTCAAAGATTCAAGCTATTGTTGATTGGCCACAGCCTAAAAATGTTGGTGACATACGGAGTTTTCTTGGTTGAGCAGGGTATTATAGAAGATTTATTGAGGGTTTCTCTAGAATAGCCCTTCCTTTAACCCGCCTGACCAGGAAAAATATAAAATTCTGGTGGTCTGAAGAATGTGAAAACAGTTTTCAGAAGCTTAAACAGAAATTGACAACCGCTCCTGTACTGACATTGTCCATTGAAGACGAAAAATTCAGCATTTATTGTGATGCTTCCAAGACAGGTTTAGGCGGAGTCTTAATGCAGGATGAGAAAGTTGTAGCTTACGCTTCCAGACAGCTGAAAGTTTACGAACAGAACTATCCCACGCATGATTTGGAGTTAGCAGCAGTGGTTTTCGCACTGAAAATATGGCGGCATTATTTATATGGGCAGCAGTGCGAAGTATTCTCTGATCATAAGAGTCTGAAATATATTTTCACCCATAAAGAGTTGAATATGAGGCAAAGAAGATGGTTGGAATTTGTAAAAGACTATGATTTGGAGATAAAGTATCACCCAGGAAAAGCCAATCGAGTGGCTGACGCACTGAGCAGAATGCATACTATGACGCAATCTACAATTTCCTCGATGTCTGTAAAACTGGAAGCAGAAATTCAAAGGTCTGAAATTGAGATAGTCTCTGACTTATCAGTTATGCTATCTGCTATAACTCTAAGGCCAACAATTTTTTATAAAATCAAAGAGGCACAACAGAGGGATCCAGAGTGTCAAAGTCATAAATCTGTAGAGGCATCTAATAATTCTGCAGATTTTAATTATTCCAAAGATGGTATCCTAAAATTCAGAGACAGGTGGTACGTTCCTAATGATAAAGATTTCCAGAAGGAGATCTTAACAGAAGCACACTCATCTACCTTCTCTGTACATCCTGGAAGTACAAAAATATACAGAGATTTGAGACAACACTTCTGGTGGCCAAATATGAAAAGAGACGTTGCAAAGCATGTTGAGGTCTATATGGTATGTCAACAAATTAAAGTAGAACATCAAAGGCCAGCCGGGACATCGCAACCATTATCGATTCCAGAATGGAAATGGGAGCAGATTTCCATGGATTTTGTTGTCGGGCTGCCGAGGACAACAAGAGCATATAATGGAATCTGGGTAATTGTGGATCGATTAACTAAGTCGGCCCACTTTCTACCGGTAAAGATGACTTTCACAATAAATCAGTTTGCTGAATTATTTATCCAGGAGATTGTTAGACTACACGGGGTAGCAATCTCGATTGTATCAGACTAAGATCCCAGATTTACTTCAAGTTTCTGGAAAAGTCGTCATAAATCTATGGGAACTCAATTGAGTTTTAGTACGGCCTTTCATCCACAAACAGATGGGCAGACAGAAAGAACAATTCAGATATTAAAGGATATGCTGAGAGCATGTGTTTTGGAGTTCGAAGGGTCATGAAGCAAATATTTGCCGTTAGTGAAATTCTCCTATAACAACAGTTTCCAATCTACTATTGGCATGGCCCCTTATGAGGCACTCTACGGCAGGAAGTGCAGATCTCCTTTATACTGGGACAAACTCGGCGCAGCAAGATTAGTTGGTCCAGATATTTTGCAACAAACTGCGGAGAAGATTGCAATTATCAGACAACAGATTTTAATAGCTCAGAGCCGGCAGAAAAGTTATGCAGACCAAAGGAGACGGGAATTGGAGTTTAATGTGAATGACGAGGTGTTTTTGAAAATCTTGCCATTCAAAGGAGTAATGAGGTTTGGAAGGAAAGGGAAGTTGAGTCCGAGATACATGGGACCTTTTACAATCACAAAAAGAGTCAGAAGAACAGCATAGAAGTTGCAGCTACCAGCCTCTATGGACGGGAGTCATAACGTTTTCCACGTCTCTATGTTAAGGAAGTGTGTACGCGATCCTTCTCAGATTGTGGAGCAAAAAGAAATTGAAATTCAGCCAACTCTAACTTACGAGGAAAAACCAGTGCGAATTCTTGAATCAACAGTAAAGGTACTACCCAACAAAGAAATCCCGCTGGTGAAAGTTCTGTGGCGCAACCACAATGTCGAGGAGGCAACTTGGGAAAGGCAACAATATATGCTAACTCGATACCCTGAATTATTCGGTACGTAAATTTTGAGGACAAAATTTTATTTAAAGAGGGTAGAACGTAACACCCAAAAATCTTATCGATTTAATATATATATATACATGTTGTTTAGTCAGATTATTATTAACTTTCAGGATGAAGAATGATATGCAAAGTGGGTGTTGGCGTTGGAAAGAAAGAAGAAGTGGAAAAAAAAAAAAAAAGTCAAAAACCTGTTGTTTGGCGACAGAGAGAAGAAAACTTTTCTGAAAAATAAATCCTTTCTGTTGGAGGAGAGAGAAATGAAGTGAAGGGTAATTTTGGGAATGAGAGATATGTTAGGTTTCTAACACTTATCTTTTAAGTATTTAATATAGAAAAGAAAACCTAAACCCTCATTTGGAGCTTCTTCTCCACGCCAATCCTCCCCATTTTCAGGATCTCCCTTCTAGATTAAAGATCAATTTCTTCTTCTAAACTCAAAGGTAAGTAGAGTTTCGCTTGAGTTTTGTGATGAACTGATAAACCATAGATGAAGCGCGAAAATGAGTTTCCTCTTCCTTCATTTTTGGTTTTTGTGATGATTAATGGGATGATAGTGTTAATTGTGAAATGTTTTGAGATAATTGAATTGGATGTTTCAGAAGGTTATTTGGAGATGTTCTTTCAATTTGATGAAGTTTTGAAATGTGTTAAGTTTGATGCATAGGTTGTTACTAGAAATGAGTTTTGGTATTGATGATAATCGATGTAATCGTATAGGTTTGCAAGTTAAAAAGGAAGCTGAGCAAATTATTGAAACCGAACTCGAGACACGAGGTAGGTGATGTTTGCATGCGTTTTGGCCAATTGGCCTACATCACAAAGAGTTAGGAGGTTGATGGATAGATAAGAAATTTGGAGACTTTATTTTCGAGAGTTTTGGTTGGGTAGAAATTTTAGGTTGTGAGTTTATTATGATAAGTTCTTGTTTATTGATGAATTTGTTTTATCTGTTTATGTTACTTTACGTTTACAACCTTGAGGATATGTGTATGTAACATACATTCATGCATCATAGTTTTTCCAAATCATAGAAAATAGTTTTATGCATACGTTTTTATGTAAACAGAACAAGAAGAATATGGTACAGAAAAATACGTAAATAGTTATTGTGGGTAAGGAATTGAGTATGGTCGTTTCATTAGAGGAACCGGTTTCGTTAGAAGGACTGTTAGATATGTCATTCCACTTTCCCTAGAGCGAGTTGGTCGTTCCGCTAGAGGGACAATCAGTTAGGCTATCTCTCCTCTAGAATTAATACCCCAATAACTTATGTTATGTAAGAAATAAAGAAAAAATTCAGTTGCATATTTTACGAACAGCATAACATACTCACAAGCATGCATTCTTTATTTCACATCACCTATTGAGCGTTAGGCTCATTAGTTACTTTGTGGTGTAGGTGATATCATTACAAGTGAGGACGTTGATCCTCAAGATAATTGACAGTGTGGTTGGTGGGGAATGTTCATGGAGTGTGTTTGTGGCTGCTAGGGCGATTTTGACCTGTGGGCGGTTCTCTAAGTATTTTGGGTACAATGCATATATGTGTATATATATATATATATAGTTTTAAATATTTGACAAAATAATTTTATAAGTTATGAGGTCTATTTCCAAATTAGGTTGGAATTGGATTGGTTAAATGAATGGGTCTAATTTTGGGGTTTTAGTTTTTCGATATGCTT
This sequence comes from Begonia peltatifolia, assembly GCA_022433055.1. Lineage (NCBI taxonomy): Eukaryota > Viridiplantae > Streptophyta > Magnoliopsida > Cucurbitales > Begoniaceae > Begonia > Begonia peltatifolia. Next base: position 7,108,977 of record CM039529.1, on the reverse strand, counting down.
TAGAAATGTTTTTTTTTATATGAGTTTAAATGATGTTGGGTATAATTGGATGATGAAAAATAAGGGGTATGAAAAAAAAAAAAAAAAAAAAAAAGAGATACAGGAGAAGAGTAGTTTCATCGCCTCAGAGGAGGAGCCGATGTATCGCCCCAAAAGAGGCGATCAGTCGCCCCAGAAGGGGCAGAAAGTTCGTCACTGGACGAACAATTGCCCAAAGGACAGTGGAAGGAGCGATTGTTCGCCCTAAGGGGCGAGGGATCGCCTCGGCACTGTTTATTTGAACAGTGCCGTGGGCGATGGTTCGCCTCAAGGGGCGAGTAATCGCCGGCACTGTTCGCATGAACAGTACCGCACACTGTTCATGTGAACAGTGCGTGGGCAATCAATCACTGGCACTGTTCACGGGAACAGTGCCAAAAAAAAAAAAACTTTCTTTTTTAAATTTCATGCATAATTTGTGCAAAATTTTCTAAAAGAAGCTCACACGTTTTGAAATTTTTTTTTAGTTAGTTTTAATATGTGCTTAAAAAAAAAAAAAATTCTTATGGATTTTATGAAAAGTTAAGTTAGTAACGACCAAATTTCGGGGCGTTACACATTCCGTTCTTGGTAGAAAGCGTCAGGATTGGAGCAGTAGTTAATCTATGTTTCAACGTTTAGAAACTATACTCGCAATCCTCAGACCACAGGTATTTCACATTTTTCCTCGTTAACCGGGTCAGGGGTGCCGCAATCTTCGAAAATCACTCAATGAATCTCCTGTAATAACCCGCCAACCCGAGAAAACTTCGTACCTCCGTAACATTCTTCGGCTGTGGCCATTCCTGAACTACCTGGATCTTTGCTGGGTTAACTGTTATTCCATCGTTTGAGATGACATGACCAAGAAAATGGATTATATCCAGCCAGAATTCGCACTTTGAAAACTTTGCATAAAGTTGGTGTCGCTTCAGGGTTTCCAACACCAATATCAAGTGCTCCTTATGCTCCTCCTTGTTCCGAGAGTACACCAAAATATCGTGGATAAACACTATAACAAATTTATTAAGATAATCATGGAACACTCTGTTCATTAGGTCCATATAGGCGGCTGAAGCATTTGTCAATCCAAAGGACATCACCAAGAACTCATAGTGTCCGTATCGCATCTGAAAAGCCGTATTGGGAATATCTTCCCCCCTGACCTTCAGCTGGTAATAACCTGATCTCAAATCAATCTTTGAAAATGCATGCGCCCCCTAGAGTTGATCGAATAAATCGTCTATCCTTGGCTGAGGGTACTTATTCTTAATCGTCAACTTGTTTAACTCCCTGTAGTCGATGCACATTCGCAACGACCCGTCCTTCTTCTTGACAAAGAGGATTGGTGCGCCCCATGGCGAAAAGCTAGGGCGTATAAACCCTTTCTCTACCCATTCTTTTAATTACTTCTTCAGCTCCTTCAACTCCGCTGGCGCCAGTCTGTAGGGATTCTTGGACACTGGCTAAGCTCCCGGATACACATCTATCACAAACTTTATTTCCCGATCTGGATGCAAACCAGGTAAATCATCTAAGAAAACGTCAGGGAAGTCTTGAACAATTAAAACATTCTGCTGTCTCGAATCCTTGGGAATCTGCATATCCATAATACTAGTAAGAAAACCAAAACACTCACCAGTTAAAACTTGACGAGCACTAACAAGCGCCATCACAGATATCTTCCAGACATTCTTTGCGGCTTGAAAAGTATGTTTCTCACCATCCGGTGGTTGCAAGTTCACCGTGCTCGCCCTACAGTCAATCGTGGCGTAGTGCTTGAACAGCCAATCCATTCCCAGTATCATGTCATATCCCGTTATACCTATAATGATGAGATCGGCTAGTAGATTTTTGCTTCCCACGGGCACCACTCTATCTCGTACAACTTGATTCGAATGCATTCTCCCACCAGAAGGTAGCATCACTTCGTAGCTACAATTCATCGACATAGGCTATACGTCTAACTTGACCGCGAACGTAGTCGCAATAAATGAATGCGTAGGACCAGAGTCAATCAAAGTATAAGCAGGTACAGAATTCACTAGTATGGTACCTGACACTATAGTTGGTTGCTCCTCATATCCCGACTCAATCATAGCAAATACTCTCGGCGTTGTGCACATCGGACCCTTCTTCAAAGCTGGACAGTCTCTGCTAATGTGGCCTATCTCGTTGCAATTAAAACATCGTACAACCTTGGGCTTCGGGCAGTCTCTGGCTACATGTTTAGCTTCATTACAGTTGTAGCACTTTCCAGTGTTCCATCTGCACTCTCCCGGATGATACTTCATACATTTAGGACACTGAGGGTACTGTACCGATCCTTGCGGCCTCTTACTACTACCCTGGCTGCTAGAACTCTCGCTAAACCTCTTTGTGCCTCTCTGTTGTGGCAGCTGCGAGACACTTCTGCTCTGCTATGAGGCCATTTCTCTGAAGGATCTCCTGGAAGCCTCCCTCTACCTCCAATGCCTTGGTCACCACCTCGCAGTAAGACACATTCCGTATACCCGCTATTTTCACTCCTTTGTATATTTCTGGCCTCAACCCTTGTACAAACTAAAACACTTTATCTTCATTCCGGTTTACCAAATTGCTGGCAAACCTGGATAAGGACTCAAAACGCCGGTTGTACTTTGTCACTGACGTAGTTTGTTTCAACTGTAAGAACTCAATCCTCTAAGTTGTCTGCACCGTACTATTAAAATACTTATCGTAGAAGGCCTTCTTGAACTTCTCCCAAGTCATGTGCTGAGTATCGGCGGTGGCCTCTATAGACTCCCACCAAAACCGGGCATCCTTTGCTAAATGAAAAGTGATTAGTATAACCTTATCCTCCTCTTCCACCTTCGCATATTTAAACATGCTCTCTATTGCTCGGATCCACTCCTCGGCAGCGATCGGGTCTCATACTTGTCCTTCGAAAGTCGGTGGCCGCAATCTCCGAAATCGGTCACCTGATTGGTCCTGACTATAACTAGAGCCTGCACCTCCCTGTATTTCTCAGTTCAGCAACATTCCTAACTGCTGGGACTGCCGATTTACTAATTCTGTCAGCTGTCAGATCGTCTCAAAATCGTCCTCACTTCTCGGTTCGGTTGTCTCTCTTGGCACTCTAGGACGTCCTGGTTGTCTAGACATTCTGACAATCTTTCCTGGACAAGGGTCAACTATACTCATAATTATTTACTAAACAACACTAAACTTAAACACTTACAATTGTTGGAGCACGTCGTGCGGTGATAGGCGCTGTTGAGTAATCGTTTGAACGTTTTGACCAAATGGCTATGATACCAACACTGTAACGCCCCGAAAATCCTCCATGATTCCCGGTTCGCTACCAACTACTACTTGTCATCATCTTTCATATCCTCTACTAAATATTTCCTAGAAATTGGAAAGCTTTATTTTTCAACCTAAAACGACTCTTTTTTTTTTTTTACTTAAAATGACTTCCAAAAGAAATACATATAAATGTCGCAACGGAAACTCGTTTAAAATTGGTTTAAAGAAACTTTGCTTTTAAAACACACGGACCGGTCAACACTTGTAACCAGGGGTCGACACCTACTTCGACTCTGTCCTGCGCAGATCGACACTCACCCTCTATTTTACACTGACCGGTCAACACCCATGGATTTTGGTCGACACCTTGCACCCCAGAAACTTTAACAGAATTCAACAAAACAACACAGATTTGACTAAATGTTTAAAACTATGAATCCTCTTCTCGACTCAATTTACAAACCTGTCACGTACGCCAAAATACTCAACCCAAATTCAAATATCTCTTTTACATCAAAATAACTAAGTACAACTCAAAATATCTCACCACCCATACTTACACCCACCATAGTCAAAACACCTAAACAGCTGGTCCAGTCGTCCCACGAGCGTTCTCCTCCAACAGCCTGCTAGTACTAGGCATGCTCATGATACTCACTAGCTGGTGCGTCGTCACCTACATCACAGAACTCAATTATTAGCCTAATGCTAAGTAAGTAATACATATAAACTTAAATACTAAAAAAAAACATTCACATCCTAACATATGCAGTTTCTACAGTTTCGTCTCTACTTTCGTTTTCGTCCCTTTCTTACATCTTCTTTATCTTCTTACTATTGGTTTCTTCTTTACGTGCTAGATCATAGTGACACACCTCACGGTCCACCTCTCGGAACAAGGCCAACCTCAATCTAGTAAAGTGACAAACCTCGCGGTCCACCTCACTAGACAAAGTCACCACGTAAAGCATAGAAAGAGTGATACAGCTCGCGGTCCACCTCACTGGACAAGATCACTCAACCTCACCTTTATTATCTTCTTACTTATATTCTCATTTTATTCGTCTCATCACATTCTATTGTTTTACTTCATTAAAACATGAAAATTCATTTTCGTTTCGTTTCATAATTTAAAACCACGATGCATATTACAAAACATAACATAAAGTAAACGTGCAATGCATCCTATTGAACTGTGATGTAAACCCGAAGGCAAAACTACTACTACATTACTTACCTGGCATCCTTCGCACTCGTAATTCAAATCTCGTACGCTAACTGGAAAACCTATAAAATTATACACCCGTCAATTCTAACTCATTTTAAATTCATAACTCCCTATCTTGAAAGTCCTAACTCATACCAAAACTGACACTGTCCACTAAACTCGAAATCTCGCACCATTTTCGTCCAACTTCGGAAATTCACAACTTCTCCAATATTCGTCCAAATTGGACGATACAAAGTACTACGGGTTCCTGAGGACGTCTAGTTTCTGATGATCTCTTCCATTTCCCATTCGAATGTCCACAACGCGACCGAACATGGCCAAACGGACACCATTCCAAAAATTCACATACTCGGCCAATCAACCACTCAATCTTTCCCACCAATTCTCGTAATCCACTCCTATTTCTATCCTAAGCATCACTATGCAAATGAAATTCAACTCTACACTCAACTTCTCACATTACCCTCCTAGGTTTTCACCAAAACTACCTATTATCCTTACCAACTCAAATATAAACACTCATAACAACTAGAACCTTAACTATCTACTAAAGCTAGCCAAAACTTACCCAAGATTTGAAGATTTCTGAAGGAAAATGGTTAATCGGAAGAACGTTGAGAGGAGGAAGGTTCTTCTTGCGCTGGGGGAAGGATGAAAGAGCTGAAATGGGGAGAGGGGGGGATCCATTCGGCTGCTGAACACCGAGAGGGCGAGAGAGTGAGACCGAGAAGGAGAGCGGGAGCTGGAGAGGGAGTGTCGACGATCGACTGCCGATAGTGAGAAGCCGACGTGCAGAGTGCTCCGACGAGCTGAAGTCAGCTGGCAGCTCGATTTCTCCGTGCCAAAAATTTGACCGAAAAACAGGTAGTCTTCCCCTGTTTTCCTCTCTGTTTTAGCGACCGGTTGTGATCGGTATGCTTTGAGCTGGACTTCCAAAGTTCGAGCGCGTAACTAGAACGTTTAGAAAGGGCTTCAACGGTGTTTAACCATTGATTGACCGAGTGCTCAGGTTGGGAGGAAAACCCGAGATTTTTGATTGTACGGTTCGGATTTTTTTATGTTTGAAATCTCTGGTTTTGTTCAGATTATGCTTAATTGTTTGGAATGTAGCTGTTTGATGAATAAATTTGTGAAAATCGGGTTGAAGTTGAAATTTTGATTTTTTTGTGTAAAAACGGGTTCTATTGTTGGGGGTTTTGGCCTAGCTACGGTTACTTATTTTAAATTCTGTTTTGTGGGTTAAATTAGATTGGAAGAGGAATGTTTGGCCGCTGAAATCATTTGATTCCGATATTCGACACAAAAGTTATGCGCGTCGGAAGTTTATGTCGAATTTTAGACCGAATCGAATTACTGAGCATTTTTAGTGAAATTTGTGACGCCTGATATTAGCGTTGCTGATTTTAGTGCGTAAGGCAAGTTTTGAGTGAGTTTTGGTTAAGGGGAACGGAGATGTGAAATTTGGGTGAAGGGCAAATTCGATTTTTGGTGTTTTTCATCTAGTTGTGGTTTATCGTTTTATAATTCGTTTTGGTATGTTAAACTATGTTCCTAAGGGAACGTTTAGCCTCTTGAATTACTCAATTCCGATAACGGACGCAAATGTTGTACGCGTCCGAAGTTTAGGCTTGTTTTCGGCCGAACCGAATTAGTGACCCGTTTTAGTTGGAATTTCATGGATTTAGTTGACAGATGTGATTTTAAGCGTATTTAGTGAATTTTGATGCGAAGATTGATGGGCGATAGTTTATGTTTTAGGTTGAGGCGTTTTGGCAAAGCTGTACGTCGAGTAAGCTTAGGACGCTAGCTAAGTAATGCAAGCATGTGTTTTGCCCAGTTGGGCCTACACCGTGGAAATTTAGGATTTATGTTGTTGATTGTGGTGTGTGTGTGTATCGTTTGACATGCATCATATTTTAAAAAGGGAACAAAAATAATTTTGAACATATTTTGAGTAAGTGGTGAGAAGCGTGTCTGTGGTACCGCGGATCCTACTAATGTGTGGGCCAGTGCGTAACTAACCGCGGATTCCGCTCGAGCAGTGAGCCGGCTGGGCCGTCACGTGGCGTGTATGTGTCGGCGGTGAGGATGATGGACAATGGTACCGCGGATCCTGCTAATATGTGGGCCAGTGCAAGACCGGTCGCGGATTTTGTTCCAGGAGTGGGCCAACTAGGCTGTCGCAGAATGTGTGTGTGTGGCAACTGTGGCCCCGTTACTAGGGAGGCCGGGACGGGGGTGACGTGTCAGGGTGTAGTGTGGCGCAAAGTTCACCCTCACCCTGATGTGGTTGTTGTGTGGTGATGCGTGTGTGTAGCTTGTGGGCCTCGTTGCTGGGGAGTCCGAGACGATGGCGACGTGTCAGAGTGTAGGGTGGCGCTAGGTTCATTCTCACCCTGGTGCGGCTGCACTACGCGTCACAGATGTGACAAAATGAGTGTGAGTGTAGAGACTGCATGTGATAGGATTGCATTGTCGATTTTTACTTTCATATCGCATTACTTACTGAGCGTTAAGATTATGATGTGTAATCTATGGTGTAGGTGCAGACGTTGTTGCTGGTGAGCACCAAGAGCCTAATCCTGAGGCGTATGACGGTTGGCGGCGCGCGACCGAGGCTCTAGACGGCGGATTGTTAGGGCGACCCGACCTATAGAGATGGTAGGTGGTGGTGAGATTTACTCGGGTTGTTGCTTTGTGTCGGGATATTTATGTGGTCAGATGAGTTTGTATAGGAGTCGGTTGTACAAGATTATATAGAGTGTTTGTGGTGTTTTGGAAACGCGTGTGTACTTTTATATGTTGGAGTATGTCATTGCTCTATACTGTGAACTTTTTCGTTTGTAGTTGATGGATTTCGTTGTCTTTAAACTTCGATTCTGTTAAAGGGATTCGTTGGATAATTTGATGGATGAATATTTTTTTAAAGTTTTCTGATAAACTGTGTGCAGGGTTTAAATTTTGGGATAGCCAGTTTTTAGGCGTTACTCAGTCAAAATTTTAGGAGAAAGGTAGGGGGGTCAAGGGGGTACGGAATAAGTTGGGGTGTGCACGGTGAGGCGCAAAGGGAGTGGCGGTGTGCGTGGGAGTGTGGCGTGACCGCTGGTGCGCGGGGCACACGACTTTGCGAGTGCGCGCGGGTCGTGCGGCGTCGGGTGAGGGCGTGCTTGCGGACGTGCTGCGCGGAGGCAGAGTACGTGGGGCACGCGGCGTTATAGGCGTGCGCGTGACGCGGCGGTGTTGAGTTGGCGCGCACGGCACCTGGAGGGTATACGCGCGGTGCCAAAACGGGATCATGGACGCGCGGCACTGAGTCAAGTAGCGCGAGGCGTGTGTTGGACTCCTTCCTAGAATTTCAAATCTTGTCTTCTTATTTTTAACTCAAAAACTCTTTTAAATTGTCCTTTTTCGCTGCGTATTTATATTGAGGATTACGTGTTACCTCTTCGGGGCGCAAGTTGTTTTTGAATTGAGTCGAATATTTTATACTTACAAATGTTCTTTTATATATGATTTAAAAATTTAAGTGGTATTAAATTAAGTGAATTCGCGTCAAGTCTCTGTATGTCATAGTGTGTAGACGTAGTGAGCGCACCGAAAACGTGTGAGTTCTCGGGGTGCTACATGATGCACATATTAATGTGAATTCACAAATTTGATTTGTGAATTTTTAGAGACGACCCTGTGGATGAGGCAGTTTCGAAGCAGACCAAGATTTAGAATATTAAGTTTATTTTTATTTTTAACGTTGTAATTTTAGAAATACTCAAAGGTCAACCCAGTCACTATTTAATTTAATTTTATTTTGATATAATTTGTTATATTGCCATCCATTCACATGTCATATAAATTTTGCATGTTTAGGTTTATTTTAAATTTCTCCCATGTCATGCATTTAAACGTATATTAAATTGCATATTGATTTAATAAAAAGTTTATTAAATAAATTAGTTTTAATTACTAATATTGATTATTTTAATGAATTATGTGAGAATATAAAATAAATTAATTTTTAATTTATTAAAAATTAATTTTATTTTTTAAAATTCAAATAATTTGATTATTTGAAATTATTAATTTTCTAATATGATTATAAGATTAATAATGAAAAATTAATATGATTAATTTATCATTATAAGAAAGTATTTGATATTACATAATTACTAATTCAAAATAATGAGTAGGAGCTGGAAGTTAGGCGTAACATCCCATGGTTTCCATTGTTGGCACAACACCATGAGATCTAAATGGGGCTCCGAGATGACTTTGATTTTCATCCTCCCTAAGGAGAGTATTTATTTATGTCAATACTAAGGTTGGTCTCCTAGAGATAGGTTATATGAAATGTATTTTATAGTTGTTCGACCCTAAGGCGACGACTATAAGGTAAGTTTCATAAATACAAAATAGTGGGTTACATTCATGAAAATATAACTAAACATGTAGGTTATATTTTGACTAAAATTTTTGGTAAGTTAATAAATTTCGAAAATATGAGATATTGTGAGTAAATTTATTAATCAATAATATTTTACCCTAAGGTGATTTATTATGTTATCGTGGCTATGGTAACATTTACATATTTTTGTGATTAGCATATTCATGCATCATACTAGCTTAGCCATAACATTTTGAATTTTATAGCATAAAATTTATTATAATTTTATTTATTGATTATATCATCATATCTCAATTAATGATAAATTTGCTTGCGATTGAAAATCTTGACGGTGATAATTTTGTGAAGTAGAAAAAGAATATGAATCTCATTCTCGTGCATGACAAATTTAAATTTATACTGTTGGAGGAATGTCCTGCTACTCCTGCACCTAATGCTCAACGGGCCCTGAAAGATGCTTATGATAGTTGAACTAAAGTAAATATCAAAGCGCATTGTTATTTGCTAGCAACCATGTCTGATATTTTTAGTGCAAAATTTGATAATTGTGAGATTGCTTATGAGATAATGGAGTCTCTTCAAGGCATGTTTGGCAAACCATCAGACCAACCTCATCATGAAGCGATAAAGAGAGTTATGAACTCTAAGATGAAAGCAGGAGGCTCCATATGTCAACATATTCTGATGATGAACAGTATTATTCATGAAGCTGAAATTAATGAAACTCATATTGATGAGGCAACTCAAGTTGGCATGATCTTAGAAAGTCCAAGCCCAAAATTTCTCCAGTTCAAAAGCAATTATTTTATGAATAAATTGAGTTATGATTTAACTCAGTTGCTAAACGAGCTGACCACTTGTGAGTCTATTTCTGTGGATAATAAGGATAAAGCAAATGTTGTGGAACCTTCTTTATCTGATTCTTCTCTTAAGAAGATAAAGAAATTCAAGAAACATGCTAAAGGTCAGGGAGATCAACCAAAAAGAGTCCAGAATTTCAAGAAAAAGAACAAGTCAAACAAGAAAGGCTCAGACTCTCTAAAGCCCAAAGGAAAATGTTTTCATTTTAGGGTAGATGGTCATTGGAAGAGAAACTATAAGCATTATCTCGAGAAGCTTAAAAAAAAGGTAAATTTGATTTACTAATTACTGAATCTTGTTTGGTTGAAAGTGATTTATCACTCTGGATAATTGATTCAAGAGCAACTAATCATGTTTGTTATTATTTGCAGATGCTAAACTCTTACAAGAGATTAGCTGATGGTGAGTTCACATTCAAAGTGGGCAACGGGCTGTTGTTTTGGCTTCAGCAGTGGGAGAATCTAAAATTTATTTTGAGAACAATAAACATTTGTTTTTAGAATATATTTATTTTATTCTAGAGTTTACTAGAAACTTCATTTCTGTTTCTCGAATAATTGAACAATTATATGTTATTTCTTTTAATGATAATACAGTTATTATTTCTCAAAATAGTTTAAATATTTGTTCAGACTCAATGGAAAATGAGTTTTATATGATAAGACCTTGAATACTGAAATGTTCAAAGTTGAATAGCCTAAATCCAATAACCAAAAGATTTCTCATACTGATGATACATATCTATGGCACCTTAGATTTGGTCATATTAACCTTGATAGAATTAACCGACTTGTTAAGGATGGTCCTTTGAAATATCTAACTGTTGGATCTTTATCTGTTTGTGAATCTTGTCTATAAGGTAAAATGACCAAGAGGTCCTTTATTAGAAAGGGCAAAAGGGCTCAAGAAACACTTGGGTTAATACATTCAGATGTATATGCCCCAATATCTATACGGGCCAGAGGTGGTTATGAGTACTATGTGACATTCATAAATGATTACTCAAGATATGGATGTACTTACTTAATTCAGTTTAAATCTGAAACTTTTATAAAGTTTCAAGAATTTAAAGCTGAAGTTAAGAACTAATTAGGTAAAACTATCAAGTGTCTTTGATCAGATCGAGGTGGTGAGTACCTTGACAATGAATTCAAGGATTATCTGTCAATACATGGAATAGTGTCCTAACTAACAGCATCAGGCACGCCTCAGCAAAATGGTGTTGTTGAAAGAATAAATCGTACATTGCTCAATATGGTAAGATTCATGATGAGTTATTCTTCTCTTCCTGGTTTTGGGGATATGCTTTACAAACAACATCCTACATACTTAATGTAGTTCCATCTAAGTCTATAGCTAAAACACCTTAGAGTTGTGGAGTTGTCACAAACCTAGTTTGAGACACTTTCGTATATGGGGATGTCCAACACATATGTTAGTAGGAAAGACTGGGAAGTTGGAACCTAGAACTGAGGTTTGCATATTTGTTGGATATGCAGAAGGCACAAGCAGGTTTGTTTTATACTTCTCAAGATAATAAGGTATTTGTATCGACAAATGCCACATTTCTAGAGCATGACTATATAACAAATTACAAACCTCAAAGTAAGATTGTCTTAGAAGAGATTCTATCTAACCAGGTTAGACCTGCTACAACAACAGTTATTGATCCACGAGATAAAGAAAACACCACTCAATCTAGTCAACCCATCACAATTCATCGTCGTAGTGAAAGGGTAGTGCGAGTACCATCATGATATCGACATGATGATGAAGCACAAGTTGCTATCACTGATGATGGGAATGATGATCCATTGACATATAGATGTGTAATGGAAGACTCTAACAAAGAAGCATGGCTTGAAGATATGAAACTTGAAATGGAATCTATGTATTCCAACTCTGTCTGTGATCTTTATAGATTTACCTGAAGGGGTAAAACTCATTTGGTGTAAATGGATCTACAAGAGGAAACTTGGAGTAGACAGAAATGTAGACATATTCAAAGCTACACCGGTGGCTAAGGGATATACCCAGAAAGAAAGGATTGACTATAAAGAAACCTTCTCACTAATAGCAATGCTTAAGTTTATTCATATTCTGCTTTCCATAGCTGCTCATCATGATTATGAGATTTGGCAGATGGACGTTAAGACGGCTTTTTTGAATTGCCATCTTGATGAAACTATCTAACCAGAGGGTTTCATAGAACAAGATGCAAAGCAAAAAGTTTGCAAATTGCATAGGTCTATTTATGGACTCAAGCAAGCATCCAGGTCATGGTATATGATATTTGATGATGCGATCAAATCTTATGGATTTTTTCAATGTCTTTGATGATTCTTGTGTATACAAGCTCTTCAAGGAGAAACAAGTGGTTTTTCTGATTCTTTATATCAATGACATTTGTAATAACCCGAAAATTTTGGATTTTTAAATTTTATTCTCGGAACTTTTAATTTAAGTTCAGTTGGAGTTTCAGAAAAATGTTTTAACGGAAAAATTAAATTATAAGACTTGGAGTTTGGTTTTGTGGTGGGTTAGAAATTTTAAAGTCGGGTGTACCCGAAATTAACGAAATTACGGATGATTAAAACACGTGAGGGTATTTTGGTAATTTGTAATTTAATTAAAAGTTTTATAATTTTAAAAAAAAAAATTTATATGGTGGAATGGCTTCGGGTGGAAGCCATTCCACCGTGTTGTCGCGCGGCCGAGAAAGGGAGCGAGAGAGATCAGGGAAGGGAAATCGCCGACGACCGACCGCCGAGGGAGAGAAGCCGATGCCCAGAGTACTCCGGTGAGCTGAAGAGAGAAGCTGTTTTGCCTACCCGAGCTAAAAAACCAAAGGTGAGTTCTTCCCTGTTTTTGGTTCTGTCGACCGAGCGTGGAAGTTTTGTTGTTCTTGAACTCCCGACGGTTAGAGCTCGGTTGTTGGGGCATCTTAGAACCGAGTGTGTGTGTTCTAGAGCCAGTGTGTGGCTCGGCCCTCCCGCGACGAAACCGACCGAAAACAGGGAGTTTCCCTTTCGATTTTTGTCCTGCTTAGATGGCCGAGCGTGAAATTTGTTCTTACCTCTAAGTCTCTGAAATTTCATGCTAGAATTTAAGAGGGACAGAAGTGAATTTTTATGGTGCAATGGGCGGGTTAAGAATGCACGATTTTGGTGAAGAGAACCGTGAAGGTTTTTGGTGCTGCCATGCTATTTGTAATTGGGAGCTCCCCAAATTGTTAATGTATGTATTGGTAGATCGAAATGTGATTGTTCGGTGAAGGAATTGGCGAGATTGGATCGAAGTTGAATTTTCATATAAAAAACAGATTTGTCTTTGGCCGTTTTGGCTAGGCTTGGGTTGATCATTTTAAATTTTGTTTTTGTGGGTTAAAATAGGTTGTTAGAGGAACGTATGGTTGCTGGAATCGTTCGATTTCGAAATTCGACGCAAAAGTTATGCGCGTCGGAAGTTTATGGCGGATTTTGATCCGAGTCAAATTAGCGAGCGTTCTTAATAGAAATTCGACATGTGATAGTAGCATAGCCGTTTTCGATGCGTAAGACTAGTTGCGAGTGAGTATTGGTTGAAGAGAAGTGAAAATGTGAAATTTGATAAAAATGACATATTTGGTTTTTAGTGTTTTTCGCCTGTCTGCGGCTTACCGTTTTAAAATCCATCTTAGTATGTTAGACTGGGTTCCTAAGGGGACATTTAACAACTTGAATCGCTCGATTCCGTTAACGGACGCAAACGTTATGTGCGTCCGAACTTTGGGCTGGTTTTCGGCCGAACCAAACAATTGGCCCGTTTTAGTTGGAATTTCATGAATATTGTTAAGGAAGGTTATTTTTACCTATTTGGTGGATTTTGAGATAAATATTGAAGAGTGGTTGTTTGTGTTTTAGGTTGAGACACTTTTTGGCGAAATTATGTGTCGAGTGAGCTAAGAACGCCTGGTAAGTAGTGCATGCATGCGTTTTGCCCAAGTGGGCCTACACCGTAGAACTTTAGGGTTTATGTGATTAATTGTGGTGTGCGTGCGTATTGTTTGGCATGCATCATGTTTTAAAAATGTGAACGAAAATGTTTTGAGCATGTTTTGAGTATGTGGTGAGACGTGTGGCGGTGGTACCGCGGATCCCGCTAGTGTGCGGGCCAGTGCTTCACCAGTCGCGGATTCTGCTCGAGGAGTGGGCCGACTGGGTCGTCATGCGGCGTGAATGTGTTGACGGTGAGGGTGATAGGCAGTGGTACCGCGGATCCTACTAGTGTGTGGGTCAGTGCAACACCAGTCTCGGATTCCACTCGAGGGGTGGGCCGGCTGGGCTGTCGCGAAACGTGTGTGTGTAGCAACTGTGGCCCCGTGCTGGGGAGGCTGGGACGGGGGCGACGTGTCAAGGTGTAGTGTGGCGCGAGGTACACCCTTACCTTGATGTGGTTGCCGTGTGGTGATGCATGTGTGTAGCTTGTGAGCCTCGTTGCTGGGAAGTTCGGGACGGTGGCGACGTGTCAGGGTGTAGGGCGGCGTGAGGTTCCTCCTTACCTTGGTGCGGCTGCACTACGCGTCACAGATGTGACAACATGAGTGTAAGTGTAGAAACTCCATGTGATAGGATTGCATTGTCGGCTTTTACTTTGATATCACATTACTTACTGAGCGTTAAGCTTATGTTGTGTGCTCTGTGGTGTAGGTGCTGGCGATCTTGCTGATGAGCCTCGAGAGCCTAGTCCGGAGGCATAGGATGGTTGGCGGCGTGCGACCGAGGCACCGGATGGCGGGTTTTGTTAGGGCGACCCGACCCGTGGAGATAGTAGGTGGTGGTCTGGTTTGTTTGCGGGTATTTTTCTTTTGTGGTGATTATGTACAGTCGATAAGATGAGTTGTATATGCGTCAGTGTATAGATGTATATGGAGTGCGAGTGATTTTGGCGACGTACGCATATATTTTACATGTAGGAGCTTGGAATTGCTCTATACTGTGAATTTTCTTCGTTTGCATTTGATAGATTTTCATTGTCTTCATACTCTGATTTTGTTATGGTGATTGCTCTAGATGATGGATAGATAAATATTGTTAGTCTTTGGTGAACTGTGTGCAGGGTTTTAAATTTTTGGGATAGCCAATTTTTAGGCGTTACTCTGCCGAAATTTCGGGAGAAGGGTTGGGAGTCGAAAGGATATGGAATAGGTTGAGGTGTGTACAGTGAATGCTATAGAAGTGTAGATGAGCGTGGGAGTGCGCGTGATCGCAGGTGCGCGGGGCACGCGGTCCTGCGGGTACTCATGGGTCGTGCGGCGCCGGGTGAGGGCGTGCGCGCGGACGTGTTGTACAGCGGCAGAGTACGTGGGGCATGCGGCGCTGTGAGCGTGCGCGAGACACAGTGAATTTGAGTTGACACGTGCGGCACCGCGAGGGTGAGCGCGGGGTGTTGAAGTGGGGACGTGAGTGCGCAGCACTGGATTGTGTAGTTTGAGGGATGCGTTGGATTCTTTTCTAAGATTTCGAGTCTTACCGTTTTATCTTAAACTATCTTAAATGGTTTTCTTTTCCGCTGCGTAGTTTTTATGTTAAGGATTTCGTGTTCCCTCTTCGGGACGCGAGTTGTTTCGAATCGAGTCGAAAAATTTTCATACTCACAAATGTTCTTTTGAAAATATTTTGAAAACGAAATGGGTATTAAATTGAGTGAGTTATGTCAAGTGTTAGTGTGTGTAGTGTGTAGATGCACTGTAGCGCACCGAGAACGCGGGGTTTCTCTGGGTGTTACAACATTCTTCTTATTGGGAATAATGTAGGATTATTATTTGCATAAAAGCTTGGTTGGCTAAGCAATTCCAAATAAAAGATTTGGGAGAAGCGAGCTATATTCTTGGGATTCGTCTATTTAGAGATCGCAAGAATAAGATGTTAGCCTTGTCTCAGGCATTGTATATTGACAAGATGCTTGATAGATATTCAATGCAGAATTCTAAAAAGAGTAATTTACCTTTTCGTCTTGGAGTTTCTCTTTATAAGAAGCAGTGTCCTGACACGCTTCAAAAGGAAGAGGATATGAGACGTTATCTATATGCATCAGCAGTTGGTAGCTTGATGTATGTTATGTTGTGTACAAGACTTGACATTTGTTATGCAGTAGAGATAGTTAGCTGTTTTCAGTCTAATCTAGGATTAGATCACTGGATAGCAGTCAAGCACATTCTCAAGTATCTTATGAGAACATGAAATTATATGCTTGTATATTCTGGTAGGGATATAATTCCCAAAGGATATACTAATTCTGATTTTCAAACTGATATAGATGATCGAAAGTCGATATCTGGATCAGTATTTATTCTTTGTAGTGGAGCCATTGTTTGGAGAAGTACCAAACAAGGAAACGTTTTTGACTCGACCATGGAAGCCGAGTACATAGCTGCTTCAGAAGCAGCTAAAGAAGCTGTAAGGCTCCACAAGTTATTTAGTGATCTAGAAGTTGTTCCAGATATGAATAAACCCCTCACACTTTATTGTGATAATAGTGATGCAGTGGCGAATTCTAAAGAACCTAGAAGTAACAAAATGTCAAAGCATATAGAAAGGAAATATCATTTAATAAGAGAGATCGTGCAACATGGAGACGTCACCGTTTGGAAGATTCTAACCACTAAGAATCTTGCTTATCCCTTCACAAAGACGTTGTCTGCAAAGAGTTTTAATAAACATTTTGAAGGATTATGGATTAGAGAAATGTCTCGTTTACTTTAGGATAAGTGGTAGATTGTTGAGAATATTGTGCCCAACAAGCAAATGTTATGAACATTTTTTGTTATAATTAATTAATAACTTTTATGATTAATTTTTATGTTTGCATTATTCGATGTGTTTTATAAATTTAAAGAAAATCTTTGATTATTAATGCAATTTTAAATTTACATATATATTAATATACGTGGGATTAAATTTAAAAAGAAATAATCACATTAATCCGTGACTTATATTTGAAGTTTAGAATCTTCAAATTAATAAAGCCATAAATACAGTTCACTTCGTTGAGAACGTATAGTCATAATATATATAGTGACATAAAGTGATTATATTTTATATAATATGATTATATAGGACTGTACCAGATGAAATTATATTGTTTTTATGATATCCGTTAAATAAATTTTATCATAATGATGGTCATATATGTATGATCTTAATTCATGGTATTTAATAGACTCCTATTTTATTTCAATTTACTTATTGATTTACTCGGTAAAGTTTTGTATAAGTTATATTAAATAAACCTTGTATTTTAGGAATAAATTAAATGAGTAGTTGGGAATGCTAGCATTGATATAATGAAATCCATAATACAAGATTCTCTTGTTTGTTAGTTCAGGGATTGAATAATTAGCACGTAATTTATAAATGTTATGAATTAATTATTCAATTAAGAACTAATGGTAGTCAAAGATAAAGATGTAATATGAGAGGTTAACAGATCTTATACCTAGCTCTATTACGAATCTTAATGGAGGATTAATACATATATAATGACTATATTAATGGACATTACTTTGAGTAAATATACTCTATAGTTCTAAGAGTGCAGCTCTAGGTATTTAGTGAAATTACTATAGAGTTAATAATTGTATTATTTAATATAAAGAGTTTATATTAATTAACAAATATTATTGGAGTTTAGGACTATAAGTCCATCGGTCCCTCTGTCATCTTATATCACTATTTAATTTCTATATTATAAGAATAAATATATAAATGATTAATCATTTATAAACACTCAAATGAATATATTATGATTCAAAATATATAAATAGTTTTTATATTTTAAATTCAAAATAAAAAAATCTCATTAGATGAGATTGTTTTAAAAGAATATAAATTGAATTTGAAGAATCTCATCAGATGAGATTTGATCTTCAAATTTAAATTGAAGTTGATTATTCAACAAACTATCAAATCAGATTTTTAAAATTTGAATATAAGTAGATCTGAAAAATCTGATCAGATTAGATTTTATCTACGATTGACTTATAATTTGTTGATTATTTGAAAATAGATCTGAAGAATCTCATAAGATGAGATTATCTTGAAATTTTTTTCAAAAATATATTCTAAAAATTATTTTTTAAATTATATGATTAATCAGTAAATTGATTTATTAGATAAATCAACTGCTAATCAAATTAGATTTGATTAGATAAGATTTTTTTTTTAAAAAATTAGTTTTTATTAAAATAAATCTGAAAATTTATTTTTAAAATAGATCTATAAAATTATCAAATGTGATTTGATAACAAGAGAGAACGACATGAATAGTAGAAATGAGAAAAGAGATATTTAATCCCTTTGAGAGAAAATGTGTGACCTTTTCCGTATTCGATTTTAGGAAAACGTTTTCTAAAATTGAAAAGAGACGTCTCATGTGTTGAGAAAATATCTATACACAAATATAAGAGTGTGTTATTCTTATAAACAGGACGTTGACACGTTAGAAAATTTAAGTGTAAATATCTTCAGAGAATTCTCGACAATTTCAAAGTCTTCGGAAAAAATATTTGATTCTGAGTTAAAGCTGTTAAGATCAGACGAGAATACCTGAGTAAAAGCGTTTCTTTAAGAAGTATTTTCTTTTATTATTCTATAATCTAAATCTAACAATTTTTCTCAATGTAAATTGTTTACATTTTGAAAAATATATATTTATCAAAAATATTTTTCTTTTAAACTAACGATCAAAATTTATGATTTTTGTTATTTTAAAATCACGTGGGTAACGCATATCACTATTATTATGAATAATAGTGAATTCCATTATGCGTAGGGACCAGGAAAACCAACAAACGTTGCAACCTTTAGACCTCAAGGTTAAAACTCAGAAGAGTTTGACGGACTTCTTGAAAAAATTCCAAAAAAGTTTTTTCTAATGGTATTGTCTCCGAATTTAATCCATCTTGTATCTAAAATGGCCAGCGACCCAATTAAATGATGATTATCCACCATTTCTCTTTTTTTTTTAATGGAGTAAAGTGATGTAACTTAAGCTACCATGCCAAGACATTCAATTATTTGGACGGGTCCATAAAAACATTTACCAAGCTTCAAATATTATGACCATTAATAGAAGACTGTTCGTATGGTTTAAGTTTAACAAATACCAAGTCTCCTATCTCAAATTGACGCTCCCATCAATGCTTGTCAGCATAATGCTTCATTCTACTTTCTTGCTTGGTGCAAATTCTCCTTGAGACTCTTTAACCTTGAATCGCGTCTTTGTAAATTGAAATTTACTACTTCTATTAAGGACGAATCCGTTCATTATGGTAACATATGTGGAGGAGTTCTGCCGTGAACAACTTCAAATGTTGACATAGTAATAGAAGAGTGATAAGAAGTACTACAAGAGTACTTTGCCCAATGAACTTCTCCCACAAACTAGGATGCTCCATAGTGAAACATCTAAGATATTGCTCAAGATTTTGATTCGTAAACTACTAAATAGTAGTTTAGTGCCACTCAATCCTAATAAGTCGTTCTAAAACTTACTCATAATGATTGGGTTGCGATAACTTACGATCGCTTTTGACATACCATGCAACTTGCAAACATTCTGAGAAAAAAACTTCAGCAGTTTTAGTAGCTGAGTAAAAAGCAGGCAACGCCATAAAATGAGCTATGCTAGCCTACCAAGGACCACCTAAGCCCAATGTCCTCTTGAAAGCGGAAGACTATTAAATAAAATTCATAGATAAATCTTCACAAATTGGATCTGGAATTTCTAATGGTTGGAGTAATCATGAAGATTTTTATGTATCATATTTTGTGTGTTGACATGTTCGGTAGGTCTAAACAAAGTGTTGAACTTCATTCTTCAAAGTCAACCAATCAAATTGAGAGCTAACTCTCTTAATCGTTTGGTTTACACCCCGGATGTTCTGCAGATAACGAAGAATGACACTAATAATTTCTATGCGATAAGCAAAATCTTTGCTAAGAACAATTTGACCATCATGAATAATAACACTACCTTGCAACTTAAAGCTTGAATAATTTTGAAGAAACTGTTGAATTATCTTATGTAAGTCTTGCAAATCTGATCGAGAAGTTGATTCCTCTCTTAGCTTGTCCAATAAAGTGCACTTCAATCTGGAAATTGGTAAACAAAACCATTCCATCGCAGAACTCGTGAAAGTGTATACGTGACAACATTATTTTTTCCAGGATTATAGACTATATCAAAGTCATAACCCAATTATTTAACAACAAATATTTGTCACTCAAGAGCTTAAATCACTTATGTTAGCATTTCACGAATACTCTTTTGATCCGTCGTACCCAATAAGTGTTGCCTCCGTTTTCTAATAGCCTCGGTGATGACAAACATTTCTACGATATAAATGCTGCACTTTGCATTTTCAAAGATAATTTCTTACTGAAAAAAGCAATAGGGTGTTTGTCTTGTATTAACACAACACCTATGCTAACACCACTCGCATCTGTCTCTACAACAAAAGATTGAGAAAATTTTGGCAAAGCTGACATAGGTGCTGGGATCATAGCCAACTTTAATTTGTTAAGCCATTCGTCTACTTCAATACTTTATTTAAAGGCATCTTTCCGTAATAAGGTTGTTAAAAGATTGACTATTGAAGCGTAGTTGGGAACAAACTTTCTATGATATCTTGTCAAATCAAGAAATCCCTTCAGTTGCCCAAGTCTATCTTGAATAAAATGTGGGTAGATCCCCCGTCCCCCAAAATCTATACTGGTTTCAAGTAATCGAACCAATAACCTTCATAGTTCTGAGAAATTGCTGTCTAACTAAAGCATGTAATAGGCAGTAATTCTCCTTGGTCCTGGTTTACACTTTTAGACAGAATTGAACTGTCCAATTCAATTGAATCTGAAACAATTTTTTTTTTTTGTGGCAATATGTTCTGCGAAAATAATAACGATCTAAAATTCTGTTGACTGTTATAAACTAATTCATACAAAAAGATAATATTGTACTAGAAACACTATAAAACTCTACACTCATCATCTTCTAACATCAACACAAACAAAGACATTTGTCGTCACAATTATAACAAAGACCTTTTTCTCTTTGTTCCATCATTTCAGCGGCAGTTAGTCGCTTAGCGAGAATATTAGAAGGATTAACATTCATCACCATAGAATTTGATGAATTATAGGAATAGGAAATAAGGGTGGTGCTGAATTATTCACTCGAAATGAGTGATAATACTAAAATTTTTTAGAAAAATTCTAACTCTTTGGTCATTCTGCTTATCTTTAGTCAACTTAGCTAAACTAATAATTTATTCTAAATATTGAGGTTTTAAAGCACACGCCTGTCATTGTACATCTCTTCTCAATCTGAATTCAAAATAGCTTTGCAAGAAAACTTCAAATAGATTCTGCAAATCGATTACAGTTGTTGTCTGATTCAGCTTAGACAATTCACCTTGCAAATCTCTGTACTCTTGGTGGTCCAAAACAGAATAATAAGGCTTGTAAAAAAGCTTGCCAAGTTGTGATCATCCAATACCTGTATACCCATATAAACCCCCTAGTTAAAATATAACGACTCTATAATTTTTTTTTTTAAATTTAAAATCTTAAAATTTTTATTAAATTGATTTGTAAATTATATTAAATTAGATCGTTATAAAATTTTAATTTTTTAAATTTGAAATCTTTTAAAATAGTATAATTGATTTATTAGGTAGAATCTTTGAGACAATTATCAAAAAATATTTTAAAAAAGTTTAATATTAAACAAATATTAAATAAAATCTCATTTATTAATTAAAAATCCAACACTCGATGAAATAATTTAGTCAACTGATATTAAATAGGACTAAATACGTAATATCATTTTTAAAAATATAAAATAATAACTTAAAAATTTTATTCGGAACCAATGACAATACCTTCCTATGTATGCTCGTCCGCTTCTAGCAAATTCTCAATCAACGTCAATTTATTTTCACATAAAAACTCACATACATCACAAAATTAATGCGTGAGATAAACTCGTTAAGTAAAAACACATGCATGTGATTTTAATTGCATATATTATACAATCCTTACCATGCATTTAACCTTTTAGAAAACTAGTAGTTTCTTATCCTTATAAAGTTTCATCAGCCAACATAATAACCATACGTTCAGACTTTCATTATGTAACACCCAGAAATGACGTTTGAATTAATTACGACGATCAATTTCTCCTCTGTTCTTCTGAATCACGGTAAGTTCTAGTTAGTTTTGTGTAGCTAGTTGATGTGTTAGTGTTATTAGTGACAAAAAACGGGTTTGGCAAGAGTATATGGTGATTTGGTGAAAACCTAGGAGGGCAATGTGAGAAATTGAGTGTAGAGTTGAATTTCATCCGCATATTGGTGCTTAGGATAGAAATAGGAGTGGATTACGAGAATTGATGGGAAAGATTGGGTGGTTGATTGGCCGAGTATGTGAATTTTTGGAACGGTGTCCGTTCGGCCACATTCGGTCGAGTCATGGACATCCGAATGGGAAATGGATGAGACCATAGGAAACTAGACGTTCTCAGGAACCCTTAGTACTTTGTATCGTCCAATTTGGACGAATATTGGAGAAGTTGTGAATTTCTGAAGTTGGACGGAAATGGTGCGGAATTTCGGGTTTAGTGGAAAGTTTCGATTTTGGTATGAGTTAGGACTTTCAAGATAGAGAGTTATGAATTTAATGAGTTATAATTGACGGATGTATAATTTTATAGGTTTTCCAGTTAGCGTACGAGATTTGGATTACGAGTGCTAAGGACGTCAGGTAAGTAATGTAGTAGGAGTTTTGCCTTCGGGCCTACACCACAGTTCAGTAGGATGCATTGCACGTTTATTTTATGTTATGCTTTTTGATATGCATCATAGTTTTAAATTACGAAACGAAATGAAAATGAATTTACATGTTTTGATGAAGTAAAACAGTAGGACGTAATGAGACGAATGAAATGAGAAGATACATAAGAAGATAATAAAGGTGAGGTTAAGTGGTCTTGTCCAGTGAGGTGGACCGTGAAATGTATCACTCTTCCTCCGCGCGGCCTTGTCCAATGAGGTGGACCGTGAGGTGTGTCACTTTACTAGATCGAGTTTGTCCTTGTCCAGTGAGGTGGACTGCGAGGTGTGTCATCTCGATCTAGCACGTAAAGAAGAACCTAGTAGTAAGAAGATAAAGAAGATGTAAGAAAGAGACGAAAACGAAAGTAGCGACGAAACTGTAGAAACTGCAGAAACTGCATATGTTAGGATGTGAACGTTTTTCAGTGATTAAGTTTTTATGCATTACTTACTTAGCATTTGGCTAATAGTTGAGTTCTGTGATGTAAGTAACAACGCAGCAACTAGTGAGTATCCCAAGCATGTCTAGGACTAGTAGACAGTTGGGGAAGGACGTTCGTGAGACGATTGGGCTGGCTGTTGAGGCGTTTTGACTATGGTGGGTGTAGATATGGGTGGTGGAATATTTTGAGTCGTGCTGAGTTATTTTGATGTAAAAGAGAGATTTGAAATTGAGTTGAATATTTTAGTGTGCGTAACAGGTTTATAAATTTGAGTCGAGAAGTGGATTCAAGATTTTTAAACGTTTAGTCAAAACCGTGTTGTTTTGTCGGATTCTGTTAAAGTTTCTGGGGTGCAAAGTGTCGACCGACGTTTACAGGTGTCGACCGGGCGCGCTGTTTTATGTTTTGTAAAATGAAACTTCATTTAAAATAATTTTAATCGATTTTTCCGCTGCAATGCTGTGTAAAACAATTTCAAAAATGTCGTTTTAAGTCGAAGAATAAAAGTTTTAAATTTTACTCCAATTTTCCGAGTAAAGGGAGTGAGTAGTAGCTGGTAACGAACCAGATACCTTGGGGGATTTTCGGGGCTTTACACATTAGTCATCTTATGCGTTCAGCCTCTCATTAGTCATCTCATGCATTTCGGCTCTCATTAGTCTTTTTGTGATTTTTGTCAATTCCATTCATTTTTATGCATTCATAATCGCATACAATATGTCCTATATATTATTATATCAATGTTTATACATGTGTGTCCAAATAATAACATAATTAAATAATAAAGTACTTTAAAGAAAATAATTTATAATATTTTGTGCTATATAGCGTCTACACTCAAAATATTAAAAACCTAGTATTTTACTCACTTAAGAGAGAGAGAGTGAGTGAAATCACTCGAACATTGGATTGATCTTCTTTACCTAAAAATTAGGGAGATCTAAACTTCTTCGTTTCTTCTAAAATAATCTTTAAGATTAATGAGGCTAAAATTTCCTTATCAGTAAAATCGTAGCGTTGGATTTTAAGATCGATTAGGTGTCCTTAACGATCCAAAAATATTGGGTTTGGGTTTAGGCCAGTTCCGGTCAATTGGGCAGGTTTGGTTCTGTAGCGACCCGAAAATTCTCCCGGTTCCCAGCATGCTAACTACTATTCTGACACATACACTCGGGTAAAATTCATGTAAAATTTTAAAAATTCATTCCTTGAGTTGAAATGACCTTTTTGAAAACATTTGAGAACGTCGCAGCGAAAGATTTCGATTTAAAATCAATTAAAATAAAATTTCAAGTTTTGAAAACACTAAAAGACATTTTCGGTCAACCCCTAAAATCTCCGGTCGACACTTTATTTGTCTCTGTTTTCACTAGTCGACCCTAGTGGTCGACACCTGTCTGTTCATCACGCTAAACGGTCGACACTTGTTAACACAGGTCGAACCCCGTGGTCGACACTTCTACGGTCATCACTGAGAGCGATCAACACCTGTCTTCACAGGTCGACACATTCATCCTCTCTGTTTCCATCGATCGAATCTTGCGGCCAACACTTCTACTATCTTTACACTAACTGGTCGACACTTCCACATACAGGTCGACACCTGATATGCCTCTGTCTCCATAGGTCGACCCTCGCGGTCAACACTTGCCAAGTTTGGTCGACCACTAAGCCTATCGATCGACACTTCCTTCATATATTTCATAAAAATCCTTGAACTTCTAAAAAATCATCAAATTTTGACTTAACACTAAAGATGACAAAACGATCAATTTCCAATCAACTCCAAATCGCTATATACATCAAAACTACTACCAAACATTTGAAATCCATTCGTTATTCAAAACGACTCCGACTCGACCCCTAACCCATACCTATGAACACCATGTCAAAGTGCCCTAACCATCGGCCGGGATCGTTCACGCGCGTCCTCCTCTAACTGCCTCCTAATCTTGCGCTTTCTTTGAGTACTCGTCAGCTATCGCTTTGTCATATACATCACATAACTCATCTATTAGCTTAATGCTAAGTAAGTAATATCTAAAAACATAATACTGTAAACAAATACATCCTAACATATGCAGTTTCTACAGTTTCGTCTTTACTTTCGTTTTCGTCTCTATCTTATATCTTTATCTTCTTACTACTGGGTTCTTCTTTACGTGTTAGACCGAGGTGACACACCTCGCGGTTTCCCTCATAGGAAAAGGCCAACCTCAGTCTAGTAAAGTGACACACCTCACGATCCACCTCTCAGGACAAGGCCACCACGTAAAGCAGGGGAAGA
Source organism: Begonia peltatifolia (assembly GCA_022433055.1). Lineage (NCBI taxonomy): Eukaryota > Viridiplantae > Streptophyta > Magnoliopsida > Cucurbitales > Begoniaceae > Begonia > Begonia peltatifolia. The sequence continues at coordinate 7,083,579 of CM039529.1, read as the reverse complement.
GTGATACATCTTGCTGTCCACATCTGGGGACAAGACCACTCAACCCTACCTTTATTATCTTCTTACATATCTTCTCATTTCATTCATCTCATCTCAACCTACTATTTCATTCCGTAAAAACATGGAAATTCATTTTCGTTTCGTTTTCGTATTTTAAAACCATGATGCAAAATCAACTAAAACATAACATAAAGTAAACGTCCATGAATCCTAACAAATTGTAATGTAGGCCCGAAGGCAAAACATCTACTGCTCTACTACACTACTTACCTGACGTCCTTAACAATTCGTATTTCATAAACCGCTCGCTAAACTGGAGAACCTATAAAACCATGCATTCATCAATTCTTCTCCATCCAACTCATAAAACTCGAAGGAAAACAACACTAACAACTAATCTACCTAAACCCAAAATCCGACATAATTTCTGATCAGATTCGGAATTGCATAATTTATCCAATACTCGTCCGATTTGGACGATTCGAAATGCTACGAGCTTTTGAGGACTTCTAATTTCTAATAGTCTAAACAAATTCCTAATTCAACACCTATAGTTTGGCCGAACATGGCCGAATGAAAACCGTTCCACAATTCGAGCATTCAACTATCCAACCGCTCAATCTTTCCCACAAAATCTCGTAATCTATTACTACTTTCAGCTCAAACACCAACATACGGATAGAAATCAATTCTAACTTCAATTCCCCACAGCTCCCTCCTAGGTTTTCACTAAAACTACAAATACTCTCTCTAACCTTAGTTTTACCGCTCAAAACGACTAAAGGACTAATTATCTACTCAAAACAAACTAAAACTTACCGTAAATCTAAAGGTTGACGAAGAATCGGAGAGGATAGGCATCGGCTGGAGGGAGAAACTGCCGAGATTCGCACGGGAGAGGGAAAAGAACAGGGGAGAGGGGGTTTTCTGGCATGGGAGAAGCAAAACACCGTAAGGTGTTTTTTTGTGATTTTTTTTTATAATAATAATAATAATAACCTAATTATTAAATCACCCTCAACACTTAACCGTTTAATCAAACTGTTATTCAATCTGTCTTCGGTTGGATTTCTAAATTTTTTTTTCTTCTCTATTAGCCTCAAAACAATATTTTACTTAATGGTAGAAATTCTCTGCTCTCAATTCCAACCAAAACTCTGTCGATTACAATTATGTAAATCTAAAATTAATTTTAACGGAAAATTTTTGGGTGTTACAGGTTCACTGGTGGTCTGTTTTTGAACTACTGGCCCAATTCAATTTGTTGGATGGTCTAATTCGATTCATAATTAAAATTCTAAACCAATGCTTCCTTCTTCTTTCGCTCTCATTGCGTTTTGTCGAGAGAGCGTATGAGAGACAGAGCGAGCGAGAGGGAGAGTCTTACGCCACTAGTGGTTGTCGATGGAGGCCGAGAGGAATCCGACCACATAAAGATGGATTCGACCGAGTGAGGAAGTTCGTCAATAGAGAGCGGAGTTGACAGAAGTTGTGATTTTTCTTCTTCAGAAAGTTGCGATTGCGGTTGAGTGGTTTGCGGTGGTCGGAGGACAAGTTTGACGATTCGGGCGAGGTAAGCACTTTCTCTTTTTTCTCTCTGGTTTATAGAACGAGAAAGATTGTTGTGTTGGTGTGATTTTTCCCATCACAGAGCACCTTAATATTCTAAGGAATGATTTCAATTCTTTCCTCAAAAGAATGATACAAATATGATCCTCTAAATGCGTAGATTCAAAACAAGATTTGATTTCCTTACCGTTTGTAGAATATTGACTTGAAATTAGGGCTAAATTGGAGTAACGATTTTGTGCTGAGATTGGGTATTTTTATTGAATGCGATGAAGGGTTTGATTCATTTCCTTAAGTGCCGTTAAGAAATGAATTGATTCCTTGAGTGCGGAATAAAATCTTGATATGTTACTTGAAAAGAAACAATATTCAATCTTTGTTTATCATCTAGTGTGTGATAATCCAAAAAACGTTATGCCTTGAAAATCCATCCATGTGGGATCATCACCATCAAACCTTGGAAAGTTTAATTTGATTCATCGAAATCTTTTCTAATTACGGTCATTACGATTCTCAACTTGTTTTCCTACTTGATTTCGTAGGTGCTGTCCAATTTGTCGTTCCAATGATGTAAGCTCGAAACTAATTTGTTTCAATAACCAGTTGGCATCTAAAAATAGTTGATCGTGAGCCAAAATGCGATTTCTGAATATTATTTTATATCTTCTATTTCATTATTTCTTTCATTCATACTTGTTTATTGCAATTATGATTTACAACTGTTTTTTCTGTTATGAAATCATTAAGGGCAATTGAGTTTCCTTCTTGTTCTCTTTAGCTCTACATCACCATCCGCTGCCTCCCTTCTAGCTGCAACTAACTCTTCACCTGTTCAGATATAGATAAGATGCCAACTGATGTGAGAGGATATTGGTTTTGGCTTGGTATACTATATATCTACCCCAATCAATTCTCTTTACATCATGATATCTTCATACTCGTAATATTAGATGTAAATGTATTCATATAGTCTGACGTGGATTGTTAGTTACTTTACCCATTTATTACAGTTTTTATCTTCTCTGTAATAACAGCTCTATATAATGAGCTGAATGTAAAAACTCAGATGATGATATAATTAATTTTTACACTCTTCAATATTTCATAATAGGGTACCAGAGCCTTTAGAGTTTCTATCAGAGCTTCTGTCACCAAGAGCATGACCAGAGGGAAGAATTATTCTTCCAATAATCAAGCAGGGAGCTCAAATGTCAATCCCGCAAATGCGTCCACTGTTTGCAATATTGAAAATCCTGCAATTGCTGTTAATGCGAGCAATTCATATCCGACTTTTGGAAATTTCACAAATATTGGAGTTTTTGCTGGAAATCCTTCTTCATTGCCAACAAACATCCCGGTAATCCTTATTTTTTACATAATAGTGATCATCCGTGTCTAATTCTTGTTCCTCGTCTCCTTCATGGCTCAAATTACAATACATGGAAAAGAGCTACGATTATGGCTCTTAACGCGAAAAAAAAATTATCTTCCGTTGATGGCACTATCTTACGGTCATTATCAACTGATAATCTTTTGAATCTACGTACACAATGTGATCGCATGGTGATTTTGTGGACTTCGATTTTTGTTAATGTAACAGTTTAGGGTTTTAAAATTAAAAATTCTCAAATCAATTAAAAAAAAATTTAATTAAGCCTCCGTGCAATTCATCTTTCAGTTATTGTTTAAAGAGGTTTTTAACATTCTAAAAATTAGTATTTTAATGCTCAGAATTTAAATCTAAATTAATTTGGGAAAAGTTTTTAAGATTTTCAAATTAAAATTTTAAATTGGAGAAAATAAAAGAATTTTGAAAATTTGGGGCGTACCAATTAACAGAGAAATTGCTGATATTTTATTATATCTAGATTCAGCTAAGTCAGTTTAGAGTGAAAATAAAAACGTTGTGGGATGAGTTACAGAACTCAAGACCACTTCCTTTTTGTACCTGTGGAGGTCTTCAAACTCTTGCTGGACATCAACAACAAGAATATGAAATGTAGTTCCTTATGGAACAAAATGACTCTTTTCCTCAAATAAGAACACGAATTCTGATGATGGAGGAAAGACATAGATCTATATGTGTTGCTCCTTCAACATTCTTTAATCCCTCTTCAAATCAGTCCTATAATAGCATAACAAAGAAGGACAAACTATTCTGCACTCGCTGCAAATTTGCTGGAAACATCGTAGAAAAATGCTACAAGATACATGGCTACCCTCCAAGCTATAAACCGAGGAATAAATCTGCTATAAATCAAGCATCTATTGATGCTACAGAATCGGGTTCATCTATTAAAGATGCTGGGGCAGAGGGCTATCAAATAGCAAATCTTACTAATAACCAATGTCAATAATTGATGGCACTCTTGAGCTCACAACTTCAGCACAGTGTTATTCTTCCATCAATGATTCTTCAAATTCTGGCCCATCTACCTTTAATTTCACAGGTACTCCCTTTGTTTTTAATATTCATTGTTACTTTGATACTTCCTCTTTCACATGGATCCTTGATACAGGTGCCACACATCATGTTTACTTTTGTTTCCAAGCTTTCAAAACTTTCAATCCAATTAGCAATGCTTTTGTCGCTCTCCCTGGTAGTTCTAAAATTCCAATCAAAGGAACAGACACTGTTCATATTAGTAGCAAAATTCTGCTGCATAATGTGCTGTTTGTAACAACTTTTCAATTGAATCTTTCTTTCCATCAGTTCTCTTAATTAATCTCTTCAATGTTCCATTGTTTTCTCATCTGTTTTTTGTTCTCTTCAGGACCAATATTTGAAAACAATTGGGATGGGGTAACCGTGTTGGAAACTGGTACACATTTTATCATAAACAACATGCAATTCCTCATGTTCACGTTAATGCCACCTTGTTGAGAAAATAACGACAACGAAATCTGACGGGAACAAAAACAATATCACCGCAAGCGCTACAAGAAACGATAGCAGATACGATTCGAAAAATACCAGGAATATTTTCCCACACTGCAAGATTATAATGGCCAAGAAATAAGAGAAATAATAGCAAACAATGAACACCGAAATTTTTACATGGAAACCCAAATCGGAAAAAAATTACGGGGACCAAATCCAGAAAGATCTCACTATGAAAAATAAGATTTACAATATTTTTCTAGATATCGAATAATGTAGAAAATATTCACTAAAAGAAATCACCACTTTTAGAACTCTCAATGTACACAAAAGCACCTCACCTATTTTTCTTTCACACTCTTTCTTTTTTCTCCCTTCAAAAATCCTCACTAATTTTCTCTCTCCTTCTTTACTTCATTGAAGAAGGTTTTCTTCGGATGATGAAAATCTTCGTTTGAAACTTCTATTTATAGAGACTTCAAAAGACACCTTCCTTCAAGGAAGGTGGGCGCCCTTGTACGCCGAAAGGAAAGAAGGAAAAAATTTCCTTCTTTTCATTAAATTTTACATTAAATACAGTGGATCCCTCATCATAATGGAGGGACCCTACAAATCTCCCCCTCCAGACTTATGATGAGGCATCTCCAACAAACCCGCTCTTTGCCCACAAACCTCAACCTTCTCTTTTGAAAAAACCTTCATTATTAGCATATCTAAACCATTTTCACTGGTGTGTACTTTTGCCAAATGCAACTGTTTTGTCTCGAGCAAATCTCGAACCCAATGATATCTCACATCAATATGCTTGGACCTTGAATAAAATGACGAATTCTTGGAGAGGTGGATAGCGCTCTGGCTATCGCTGTACACAATGTACTTCTTTTGGTGTAAACCTAGTTCCTCAAGGAATCTTCTCATCCACAAAGCCTCCTTGCAACCCTCAGTAATCGCAATGTACTCAGCTTCTGTGGTGGATAGCGCAATGCACTCTTGCAACTTTGATTGCCAAGACACAGCTGCCCCTGAAAAGATCATCAAAAATCTTGAAACAGACTTCCTGGAATCAATGTCACTTGTCATATCTAAATCGGTACATCCAATTAGCATAGGATCACTGTTACCAAAACACAAACATAACCTAGAAATACCTCTAAGATATCTGAATATCCACTTCACTGCTTCGCAGTGTTCTTTGCCCGGATTGGAGAGAAATTGACTGACTACTCCAACTGAATGAGCAATATCAGGTCGAGTGCAAACCATAGCGTACATCAGACTGCCAACTGCAGACACATAAGGAACTCGACTCATATCCGCCCTGTCTTTCTCACTTGTAAGACATTGCTCCAGATTGAGTTTGAAGTGACCTGCAGGTGGAGAACACACAGTTTTGGCCTTGCTCATGTTAAACCTTTTAAGTATCTTCTCAATGTACTCTTCCTGAGACAACCATAATTTCTCATTCTTTCTATCACGAGAGATCTTCATGCCAAATATCTTCTTTGCCGCACCTAAGTCTTTCATAGCAAAAAACATGCTCAACTCTCCTTTCAACTTAGCAATTTTACTAGTGTCACGGCCAATGATTAACATATCGTCAACATATAAGAGGAGAATCACGAAATCATGATCGAAATACCTCTTGATGAACACATAATGATCTAATGATGTCTGGCTATACCTTTGACTCGCCATAAAAGAGTCAAACTTCTTGTACCACTGTCGTGGACCTTGTTTGAGGCTATATAAGCTCTTTTTCAACTTGTGCACAAGTTGTTCTTTTCCTCTGACTTTGAATCCCTCGGGCTGCTCCATGTAAATTTCTTCTTCCAAGTCACCATGAGAAAAGTAGTTTTCACATCAAGTTGCTCGATCTCTAAATTCAAACAAGCAGTTAAACCAAGAACAACTCGAATCAAGGACATTTTCACGACTAGTGAGAATGTTTCTTCAAAGTCGATTCCTTTCTTTTGACCGTACCCCTTCACAACTAATCGAGCCTTGTATCTTGGATGTGAGCTAACATTTTCAGTCTTCTGTAGATCCATCTATTCTTGACAGCTTTCTTGCCTTGCAGTAACTTTACCAAGTCATAAGTGTGGTTGTGGTGAAGAGATTGCATTTCTTCTTCCATGGCTTTTAACCACTCTTTCTTCTTATCAGCGGAAGTTACCTCTTGGTAAGTTTTTGGTTCTCCGGCATCTGTGAGTATCACATACTCATCTGAAGTGTATCTTGTTGAAGGACGTCGCTCTCTGGTGGATATTCGCAAAGGAAGTTCGTCTGGCAATTGTTGAACCACTTCTTCAACTTGCTCAGTTGATTCAAAATTATCAGTTGTGGGGACTTCGCCATTTGAGGGACTGATATCATGCTCTGGTTCCGCTCCCCTTTGATCGAAATGCTCTGCAAGTGTAGAGATTTGATCTAAATCAATCAGATCATCATTGCACTGTTCTGTGATTTTTGCCTTGTCGATGTCTTTGATGCCTTGGTCTTCTACGAACGCTGCATCTCTGCTTCTGACTAGCTTTTTCTGCACCAGATCGTAGAACCTGTAGTCAAACTCATCAAGACCATAACCGATGAACACACATGGCTTCGTCTTCACATCGAGCTTCGACCGCTCGTCTTTTAGAATGTGAACAAAGGCTTTGCACCCAAATATGCACAGATGATTATAAGAAACTTCTTTTCCCGACCACATTTTATCTGGTACTTCAAAATCCAATGGAACACTCGGGGTGAGATTCAAAACATGAACCACTGTACTAAAGGCTTCACCCCAAAAAGATCTCGGCAATTGTGACTGTGAGAGCAAACATCTCACACTTTCAACGAGTGTCATGTTCATTCTCTCAGCTAAACCGTTCAACTGAGTCTTCGGAGGTGTCTTTTGATGTTGTATACCCTGCTCTCGGCTATACTCATCAAAAGGACCACAGTACTCACCCCCATTATCTGTCCTGATGCACTTGAGCTTCACACCTGTTTCTCTTTCCACACGAGCATGAAACTGTTTGAAGACGTCAAGCACTTGATCTTTTGTCTTCAACATAGACACCCAAATCTTCCTTGAGTGATCATCGATGAAAATCACAAAGTATACTACACCATCAAGTGTTCTTGTCTTCATTGGACCGCACACATCGAAGTACACCATGTCGAGTATACTCGGTTTCCGCTAGTGAGAAGTTCTTTTGAAGGCAACTCGAGTCTGCTTGCCTGCCAAACAATGAGTGCACTGCTTTAGAGAGCCTCCTTTTATACCTGATAATAGGTTCTTCTTGGCTAGAATCATCAAGCCCTTCTCGCTCATATGGCTTAGCTGGTTGTGCCAAAGATCTACTTCGTCTTCATGGTCCACCATATGGACTATGGAATTTGCGATTTTTGCATGCATCACATACAAAGAGGAGCATTTTTCTCCTTTCGCCACAATCAATGAACCTTTGGTGAGCCTCCATTTTCTATCACGAAAGGTGTTGCAAAACCCTTCGTCGTCAAGCTTTCTAGTCAAAATCAAATTCATGCGGATGTCAGGGATGTGCTACACACCTTTCAAAAACAAAGTGTTGCCATTGTCGGTCTCCAAGTGCACGTCTCTCATACCAATGGTTTTTGCAACGCCATCATTTCTCATCCTTATACTTCCAAAGTCACCAGAAGTGTAGGACGTGAAGAAATCCCTCTGCGAAGTAGTATGTATTGAAGCGCTACTATCGATCACCCAACTCGTATCTTGGGAGGCAAGATTGACGACGTTTTCATCGTACACTATAAAGAACTCCTCCGTGGCTGTAGCTACCTTCTTGCCTGTTTGATCATCTTCGGTATTCATTTCTTTTCCCTTGGCATTCGGATTTTCTCGAAGAAACTTTCGACAAAATCTCTTGATGTGACCTTTCTTTCCACAATAATGACATTCAAAGTGTGTGTATTTTCTCGACTTGCTTTGACTTTGATTTCTGTTGCTTGGAGCTTTGCTTTGACTCCTCCCTCTGTTTTCGGTGAATAAAATGTCTGACTCTAAAGAAGAACCCGTGGACTTTCTTTTCATCTACTCGTTCAGAATACTACTTTTGACTACATCCATAGTCAAAATACCATCCAGGGCGGAGTTTGACAACGACATTCTGAATGTCTCCCATGAGTCCGGTAACATTCCTAAAAGCATCAATACCTGAACCTCTTCATCAAACTTGATTTTCATCTTAGCTAACTGATTGATAATTCCCTGGAATGTATTCAGGTGATCGGTCATTGCTTTTCCATTTTGGTACTTCAACCTTAGAAGTTGTTTGATCAAAAATATTTTGTTGTTGATGATCTTCCGAGCATATAACTCCTCAAACTTTTTCCATAACCTCTGAGCGTTCTTTCTTCACTGACATGATTGAGGACGTTATTATCTACTCACTGTCGAATGTAACCACATACTTGACGATGACACAATTCTCATTCGACGTCAGATTTATCTGTTGGCTTCGCACCAGCGAACACGGGCAAATAATAGTCTTTAACATATACAAGATCCTCCATCTTCCCTTTCCACACATGATAGTTTGAGCCGTTCAACGTGATCATCCTGCTCGGGTTACTCTCTATGATTCGAACACGGCATAGGAACTACAGCCTTGCTCGGATACCACTTATTGGGAAAAATAACAACGACGAAATCCGGTGGGAACAAAAACGATATCACCGCAAGTGGTACGAGAAACGATAGCAGATGCGATCCGAAAAATACCAAGAATATTTTTTCATACCGTAAGATTATAATAACCAAGAAATAAGAGAAATAATAGCAAACAATGAACACTGAGAATTTTACGTGGAAAGCCAAATTGAGAAAAAAACCACAGGGACCGAGTCCAGAAAGATCACACTATTAAAAATAGGATTTACAATAATTTTCTAGATATCGAATAATTTAGAAAATATTCACTAAAAGAAATCACCACTCTAAGAACTCTCAATATACACAAAAGCATCTTACCTATTTTTCTCTCACACTATTTTTTTTTTCTCCCTCCAAAAATCTTCACTAATTTTCTCTCTCCTTCTTTACTTCACTGAAGAAGGTTTTCTTCGGATGATGAATATCTTCGTTTGAAGCTTCTATTTATAGAGGCTTCAAAAGACATCTTCCTTAAAGGAAGGTGACGCCTGCGAAACACCTTCCTTAAAGGAAGGTGGGCGCCGAAAGGAAAGAAAGAAAAAGTTTCCTTCTTTTCATTATTTAAATTTTAAATTAAATACGATGAGTCCCTCATCATAATAAAGGGACCCCACACACCTTGCTGAAGTCCAATCCATCATTGTGGCATAGTCGTTCATGGCATTCATCTGTTGTGAAAATTCAATTTCTTAAAGATAGATTGCACTTATCTTCATTCAAATCTTCCAATTGTCCTGTTTGTCCTTTAGCAAAAAGGAGAAAATTGTCTTTTTCTTCTTAAGAATTGATATATGAGACTCTTTTCCAATTAGTTCATTGCGATGTGTGGAGCACTTTTCATACTCCTACTCATGATGGTTTTGGCTATTTTTTAACTATTGTTGGTAATAGTTCTAGAGCAAATTGGATATATTTGCTTCATTCAAAATCGGATAATTGCAAAATTATTCATGATTTGATCATTTTGATAGAAGATAAGTTTAATCTCACTGTTAAAGGTGTTCGATCAGACAATGCACCTGAGTTTTCTTTCACTGGAATTTTGCTTTTTCATTCTTGTGTTGAAACTTTATATTAAAATTCAGTCATAGAAAGGAAACATCAACACATTTTAAATGTTGCAAGATCCTTCTTATTTCAATCCAATATTCCTCTTAAATACTGGGAGGATTGTGTTCTCACTGCTGTGTATATTCTTCATCGAATTCCTTCAAAAGTTTTATCTAACAAAAGTCCTTTTGAGGAAAGCTATATGGAAAAGTTCCCTTTTCCTTTATACGATCATTTGAAGGTATTCTGCTGTCTTTGTTTAGCTTCCACTCTTATACATGGTCAAGATAAATTCTCTTCTCGAGTTAAAGCTGCTGTTTTTCTTGGGTATCCCCGTGGTTATAAAGAGTATAAATTCCCCAATCTTGAAACAAATTTTATTATCATTATCATATTTCATAAATCTGTTTTTCCTTTTTTTCAATCAAAATCCCCTCCATTTTCTTTAAACTTTTTTCCTGAATCTGTTTATCATCCACATAATATTCAATCTGTTTATCATCCACATAATATTCATGCGTGTCGTAGTACAAGTGTGTGTCGTAAAACAGATGCATGTCGTAATACTGGTGCGTAATGTAATACCCGTGCGTGTCATAACACTTGTACTTTTTGTGTCATTTTCCTTCGTTCGTTCATGAAAATTTATACATAATTCATTTTCAATGACTTTTCAAAACATGATTCATGAATGAACGAAATCATACATAACCTACACGTAATCCCTAACGTTCTGTGATGTACGCTCAGAGGCAACACACATACATACACTATTTACCTGACGTCCTTAGCCAACTTATCTCAATCTATAATTTTAACCGTAGAACTTGAAAACCTAAGCATCATAAACACTCATAATAACCTCTTCCATAAAACATGACAATTACATAATTCCAAAACATAATTGTAAGCCTATTCAGTCCAATACAAACATAACCAAACATACATCTCAAGTCTATAACTAATTCCAAACTTAATCCATCAATTCCTTCCAATCCACTTCACAATCACTCAAAACATGCTATAACCATGGCATCAATCTCAATTACAAATCATCACCAAAATTACCAATACTTGCATTCATAAACTTACTCCAATTAAACCAATTTCAAAATATTACAATTTAACTACATACTTAAACTTCAACTCAATCCAAACATACACATTCCATTTCAACAACTCAAATTCAATTACGGCAAAACAAACACTCTATGCAATTAACATTTCAACCAACTTTAAACAACAACTTGATATCAAGTAAAAACCCGGATTTGGCCTGTGATTTGTTTTTTTGGCAAACTTCAAAATTTCATAACTTTTTCTACAAATGTCGGAACGACTTAACTCCAAAGGAAAAAGTTTCCTTAAGGTGTCTATTTTATGATATTAGAGAAGTTTTTAAATTGAATAACAAGAACTTAGGCAGAAATTATCAAAACCAAATCTTCCCGGTTTTTTACCATTAATTTTTATCCAACTTCAAAAATTCACAATAAATCTAATACTAGCCCGAATTTGATGATTCAAAAGTCTATGTAAACCTTACGGTGTCTAGTTTCTAATAATAAGATCCATTTAATAAACCAAATATAACAACTTAGCTGAAATAGACCAAAACCTGACCTGCCCTGCACCTAATCCAAATTTCAGACTTTAATCAAAACTTAGCCAATCATCAAATCTTTTCCAATACAACTATCAATATAATTATTTAACATGCTTAAACATCCAATTTAGTCATAAAATGGAAGAAGAAACTCAACATTTTCAGACAACCATGTAGGGTTTATCAAGCTCTCATAAAAATCCCTCAAACTACCCATTTTTGAGCCATAAACCTTAAACCCGTTTTAAGATAAACCAACACTTACCTTTAAAGCCTCAAAATTGTCCATGAAGAAGGGTTTTTCTGTTGGTCTTCTTCATGGGAAGAGAAGAGAGAATGAGGGAGGGGTAGGCTGCAACCGTGCAACCGTGAAGAGGAGAGAGGGGTGGGTAGGTGGGGATAGTGGGGTGTTTGGTGATAGGGATAAAGTGGCTTCTTGAAGAAGCCATCCAATTTTAAATAAAATTTCATTTTTATCTTTTTCTACCCTCCTTTTATAAAATCTCAATTAAAAACCTTACACATTTAAGTTCCTATTTCATTAATTCACCTCCTCTTCTTTAAATTGATAATTCCATCTAAAATCTCTACTAGTTTTATGCACAAAGTAAAGCTCTCGAAAAAATTTGGAATATTAAAAAAAGTCAACCTACGTGGAAAATTCCTTGTATTATCGACACGATGAGAAATGATTTGAATGTGCACATTACACTCAGCCTTACCAGAAGTGCAAGAAGTGATACTCGAAAACTTAATGACGATAGAGGGGACGAACAATTCAAGCTGCTGTATTCGTACGCAGTAGAAACATTTAAATCAAATTCGAGCATCATAGTGAAAATACATGGTTACTTAGTGGTCTCTGGCCAAAATGAGTCATGCGTATTTGAAAGATGTACATGTATATACCGGCTTGCAAGGCAGGTTTACTGCAGTGTGGCAGACTTATTATCTGTTTGGATAGTTATCATCTGAAAGGCTCATGCCCCGATCAATTACTCATAGTCATCAATATTGATGACAACGATAACATATATCATGTTGCTGTTGCTGTTGCTAACATGGAGTCAGAGTGCACAGACTCATGAAAGTGATTTTTAGAAAAATTAAAGGAAGACCTAGACACTAAAGATGGACACAGATTGACAATTGTGTCAGATCGACAAAAGGTACAATTGTGTTATGATTCATATGTGTACGTATGAAGACGACTGCAGGGCAAACCTTGAGGGACAGCGTGACGTAACGCCTCGGGTCTAGGCAAATTCTGGGTAGTAGAAAGGGGGTCGTCACAATCCCACATCGCTTGACGAAGGTATATGGAAATAAAACATATGTAAGGAAATCCTCCCAAGATAGTAAGAAACGTTTTGGAGCATAATTGGCAACGGATCCTATAAAAACTCTGAAGTTAAGAGTGCTCCAACGATAGCAGTACCAAGTTGAGTGATCAGCTGGGAAGTTCTCGCCAAATAAATCTGTGAGGGGAGGGTATTAGGTTATGGCTCAATCCCCAAAGCGGACAATATCTTACTGGGAAAAAAGGTCATTACAAATGGTATCAGAGCATGTACCTAACCGGAAATGTGGCCAACGAGGACGTTGGGCCCCGAGGGAGGGGGTGATTGTAATGACCCATATGTGTATATATGAGGACGACTACGGGGCAAACCTCGAGGGACAGCGTGCCGTAACGCCTCGAGTCTAGGCAAATCCCGGGTCGTCACAAACCCACATCGCTTGGGGGAGGTATATGGAAATGAAACATATGTAAGAAAATCTTCCCAAGATAGATAGTACGACGCGTTTTGGAGCACAATTGGCAACGGATCCCATAAGAACTCTGAAATTAAGAGTGCTCCAGTGAGAGCAGTACCAGGTAGGGTGACTGGTTGGGAAGTCTTCGCCAAACAAATCCGTGAGTGGAGGAAATTGGGCTACGGTCCAATCCCCAAAGTGGACAATATCTTATTAAGAAAAGGGGTCGTTACAAATTGTGTCGGATCACATTTGTTATTATTTCTGATACCGCTTATTTAGTGGTGTAATTATACTGTGTACGGAAGTTCTGTCTAGGAGACTAGATTTTAAGTGGGATCGTTTGTGATTCCTCTAGCATTTCTTAGAAACGTACTTAGAAATGTAATTCTATCTTGGAGATTGTCTAGTACAGTTTTTCCTGGAAATTATCCTGATCAGTACTCTCCAAGTTTTGCCACAGTGGTATTTTTATTATTGTTCCCACCATTTTTATTATTTTCCCAACAAAAATATTGAGGCGTTGTAATTGTTATATTATTTTATGTTGACTCCGTTTTTCTTTCACATACTAGGGGTTGTCGCGTGTTATGGAGAAAGAATTAGGTTTATCTTAACACTGCTACTGCCTCCAACATATGTACGCAAACTTTAAAAGTCAATTTCGGGACGTAGCGTATAAAAATCCAATGTGGAATGCAATCAAGGCAACCACAAATTTTCAGTTTGAAATAAAAATAAGAAAAGTACATCAGATTAAACCAGATGCCCATGCATGGCTCTGACGAACACAACCTAGCTATTGGGATTATTTAGAACTTAAATTGGAAAAAGCTCTAAAAAAAAAGTAGTCATGAGAAGTCAAATTTTTTTTTTAATTTTATTCTAATAGATTTTGAAAATTTTATCATTTGAAATTCAAAAATTCATTCTTAAATTTCATAGATAATTAGTCTTTGAATATTCAAATTCTTGTTGAATTTTCATTGGAAATATTGTCCTTAACTAAATTTTGTCTTATTACAATCTTGCCATTGATTTGATTATTCTTAAATGTTTGAATTTTGAACTTTAAAGTTTTATTTTTGATAGTTTGGTTTATTGAATATGTACCATCGATCAAGTTCTTATGTAAAGAACTAGAAGGCAAATCGGGAGGTCAAAGACAAGAGGGTGAGACTATTATAGAAAAAACCTTAATTTTTTAGCAAAACACAAGTGGAATGACATCTATCAAGTGCAAACATGTGAGGAAGAGGTAAGATCCATTAATTGATTATTTTTCTCATACTTCTAATAATTTTATTTTGCTTTCTTAGTGTGATCGAAAATCATGAGTGGAGAACAAAACGAAGTAGACTTAAAGTTGTTCATGAGAGCTATGCAAGACCAATTCAAGGCTCCAAATACGAGGATGGATCGATTGGAATCTGTATCCCCTCGTCATAGACGACAAATGAAGGATTTTCAGGTCGTGGCGAAAGCATTGCAAGAGCTCTGGGATCGTATTCGAGCTCTTGAAGATAAAAAATGGGCCCCTTTTTTGTAACGGTCCATGGGCACCGAACCTTGATGCCTATCTAAGGCCTAGGCCCACTGGGTTTCCCTGGCTTTTGTACTCATGATTTTCTGCCCCCCAGAAAGGGAGTTTCATATCTTCTCCAACTCGAACCTAGGACCTCCAAGCTAAAATCTCAAGTCCCATTAAAGCTAGTTCCACTAGACCAAGCACCTATAAGTCTTGGGTTTGAGCTGGGGAAGACATGAAACTCCTTTTTCAAGGGGGAGAAGATCATGAGTACGAAACCCAAAGAAACTTGGTGGGACTAAGCCTTAGATAGGCACCCAAGTCCCGTGCCCATGGAGCGTTACAAAAAAGGCAAGAATTCAAAGATTATAGTAAATATTATCAAAGGGAAAGGAATGATAGGTCGTACAAGAAAATGGTGACCTAAGTAACATCAAGGTAAATATCCTTTCTTTCCAAGAAAAAAGTGATCCCGAGGTATATTTGGAATGAGAAATAAAGGTGGACCTATTGTTTGAATATAGAAATTATACGGATGAGAAAAAGGTTAAGTTGTTGACAATGAAGTTTACAGACTACGGTAACAATTGGTGCAATCAACTAGTAAAGTATCGAATGAGGTATGTGAGTCACAGGTTCACACATGGAAGGACACAAAGACACTCATGCGAAAAAGATATATTTCATCACACTATTATAAAGACTTGTGTTGAAAACTCCAAAATTTGTCGTAAAAGCATGGAAGAATATTATAAAGAGATGAAAATAGTCATGAAAAAGGCTATTGTGAAGGAAGACGACAAATAAACAATGGCTCGATTTGTGGAGGACTAAATAGAGAGATTGCGGATATCGTAGATCTATAACATGATACGGACTTAGAAGAATTGCTTCACAAATCAATCAAGATCGAACAACAACTAAGAGCAAAAAGGAATTCTAAGATGGGATCAACTTTGAATCATCGTGGAAATCAAATTGGGAGGATGAAAAGTAGAAACCGAAAGAGGAACCTAGGACCGAAAATGTTGCTACCAATGTATTTCCACAAAAAAGTCAAGACCGATGGATCGAAGAATGAATATTCATTGGTTAACAATGGAAGAACCGTGATCCATACACCATTAAAGTCGCCGTAGGCAATTGAAGATCAAGAGAGGATCGCAAGAAATTTCAAATCATTAAGGCCGAGAGGGAGAAAAAAAAAGGTGAAAAAAATATAGTTGAACAAAAGGGGGAGAGAGAGAGAGAGAGAGAGAGAGAGAGAGAGAGAGACATAGTTGAAAAGAGTACGACGAGGGATGACAAATTGTAGGAGAAAGAGAGAAACACCGAGAGAGAGTGAGAACAAAAGTCAAGTGAAAAATAAATTGTGTTGATAAACAAAAGTGAGGATACGCATGAGATGATTTTGCATATATATATATATATATATATATATATATATATTTATTTATTTATTTATTTATTTATTTATTTATCATCTAACGACTTTTCAAGATCTCTTCCAAGATTTGTTTCTTTTCTTTTCCAAAAAAATAAATATGAAATTCTCGAAGAGTTCCGAAGAGAAATTTCTCTTTTGAGGGAGATTGAGAAGCAACGAGATCTCTTACTAAGTCGATCGGAAAAAAACAATAGATTTGAGTGAATGGTAAGACAATATGATTTATATATTGCTCATATTATATGTATAAGGTTGATAAATAATATGTCGAAATATTTTATTAGAAAATTTATCATTGATTACTTTGTACACTACTTGATTTATGAAAAAAAAATTAGATATATATTTTGAAAACTTCAAATCAAATTTTAACGATTTAAAGAATTTTAATTATATTAGATATTATTCACCGTTTGATATTTTGATGATTTCAATGCATTAAATTCATCAAATTTATTAATTTTATTACTAATAAGTTTGTTTTAATGTATGAAAGTAAAAAAGATAAATTTGTTAAGAAATTTCATGCAATAGTAAGATTTATTTTTGAACCCAGAAATTGGATTTGGCAACATCTATAAAAAGAAATATTTCTGATCTAACAGAAGAACAAGCTACAACCTCGAGGAGGTGGATCTTTCCAATTCCTAGAGTGCATTAATGATATCGTTTACAGAGTGAGTATGTTAATGTAAGCACATATTTTAATTTTACTAAATTTTTCTTACATGATGCAGGAGATTCGATGATGAATCTTTTTGAAGAGAAAGAGAGAGAGAATGATATGAATCGATGAGCGATAAATCTCAAAGTCAAGAACTATGATCTATTAAAAGATAAATGAGGTCTAATGAACAAATATTCACATGGTTTAGTAGTGAAAACTCGAGAAAAAAGTCATCACACCATGAGCAAAAGGCTATGAAAGAAGAACTATAATGCATGAAGTTGAGACCAACAAATCCCCATAGATTGGAGAGAGAAAGGTAAAGATTCACGCAAACTAGAAAGAGATAAAGATTCACGTGGTTTAAAAAGAAATTGTAATAACCCAGAAAATTTCAGATTTTAGATATAATTTTCAAAAGTTTTAATTAAATCTCAGTTGGAATTTCGAGAAATATTTTAACGGGTAAATTAATCTATAAAAATCAATATCTAAATTTAATGATGGTTTTTGAAATTTTTAAAGTCAGGAGGACGCAAATTTAACGAAGTTTCGGATGGTTAAAGTGCATAAGGGCGATTTAAGAATTTCATTTATTGATTTAATTGTTATAAAAAAAATAAAACAACTGAATGGCTTCGCGAGGAAGCCATTCCGTTGTTCTGTTCTTCGCCAAGCACCTGAGAGTGAAGGGTGGTCGAGAGCCAAAATTTGAGATTCGATCGACGGCCGACGAGCGTGAGTGTGAGAAGGAAACCGCAAGGGAGTGTTGTTACTCCAACGAACCAAAGCCATTTGGTTTCAACAGCTTGAGCTCCCGAAGAGAGAGAGCCCGAGTGCCTTCTGCCATCGATCGAGGGAGTGAACCTGCGTCCAACTCTGTCGCCGGCGACTGAGCGCTTTATTGGAGTCCATCTTCTTCTTCCACCCGAGTGCAGAACGACGCCCCTCGGTTGAGGCATTTTGGCAAAAATATCCGTCGAGTAAGCTTAGGACGCCAGGTAAGTAGTGCGTGCATGTGTTTTGCACAGGTGCGCCTACACCGTGGAACTTTAGGATTTATGTTGTTGATTGTCGTGTGTGTGTGTATATTGTTTGACATCCATCATGTTTTAAAAAGGGAACAAAAATGGTTTTGAACATATTTTGAGTAAGTGGTGAGACGTGTGGCGGTGGCACCACGGATCCTGCTAGTGTGTGGGCCGGTGCGTAACCAACCGCGGATTTCGCTCAACGAGTGGGCTGGTTGGGCTGTCATGCGGCGTGTATGTGTAGGCGGTGGAGATGATGGAGAGTGGTACCGCGGATCCTACTACAGTGTGGGTCAGTGTAATACCAGTCGAGGATTCCGTTCGAGGAGTGGGCCGGCTGGGGTGTCGCAAAATGTGTGTGTGTGGCAACTATGGCCCCGTTGCTGGGGAGGCCGGGACAGGGGCGACGCGTCAAGGTTTAGCGTGATGCGAGGTTCACCCTCATCCTGACGTGGTTACTGCATGGTGATGCATGTGTGTAGCTTGTGGGCCTCATTGCTGGGGAGTCCGGGACGGTGGCGACATGTCAGGGTGTAGGGTGGCGCTAGGTTCATTCTCACCCTGGTGCGACTGCACTACACGTCATAGATGTGACAATATGAGTGTGAGTGTAGAGACTGCATGTGATAGGATTGCATTGCCAGCTTTTACTTTCATAT
This sequence comes from Begonia peltatifolia, assembly GCA_022433055.1. Taxonomy (NCBI): domain Eukaryota; kingdom Viridiplantae; phylum Streptophyta; class Magnoliopsida; order Cucurbitales; family Begoniaceae; genus Begonia; species Begonia peltatifolia. The sequence goes on along the minus strand of CM039529.1, from coordinate 7,064,702 downwards.
TATATTACTTACCGAGCATTAAGCTTGTGATGTGTGTTCTATGGTGTTGGTGCAGATATTGTCTCTGGTGAGCCCTGAGAACCTGGTCCTAAGGTGTAGGACGGTTGACAGCGCACGACAGAGGCACTGGACGGCGGATTGTTAGTGCGACCCAACCCGTGGAGATGGTAGGTGGTGGTGAGATTTACTCGGGTTGTTGCTTTGTGTTGGGATATTTATGTGGTCAGGCGAGTTGGTATAGGCGTCGGTTGTACAGGATTGTATAGAGTGTTTGTGGTATTTTGGAGACGCGTGTGTACTTTTATATGTTGGAGTATGTCATTGCTCCATACTGTGGACTTTCTTCATTTGTAGTTGATGGATTTTGTTGTCTTTTAAGCTTCGATTTTGTTATAGGGATTCTCTGGATAGTTTGATGGATGGATATTTTTTTGAAGTTTTCTGATGAACTGTGTGCAGGGTTTGAATTTTGGGATAGCCAGTTTTCAGGCATTACTCTGCCGAATTTTCAGGAGAAATGTTGGGGGTTGAGAGGGTACGGAATAGATCGGTGTGTACGCGGTGAGGCGCGAAGGGAGTGGTGGTGTGCGCAGGAGCGTGGCGTGACAGCAGACGCGCGGGCGCACAACCCTGCGAATGCGCGCGGGTCGTGCGATGTCGGGTGAGAGCATGCGTGCGGACGAGCTGCATAGAGGCAGGGTGCGTGGGGCACGCGGCGCTGTGGGCCTGCGCGTGACGTGGCAGTGTCGAGTTGGTGTGCAGTGCCGCTTCTCGAATGCGTAGCACTAAATCAGGTAGCGCGAGGCGTGTGTTGGACTCATTCCTAGAATTTTAAGTCTTTTGGTCTTATTTTTAACTTAAACGTCTTTTAAATTGTCCTTTTCCGCTGCGTATTTATATTGAGGGTTACGTGTTCCCTCTTCGGGGCACGAGTCATTTTCTAATCGAGTCAAAAATTTTTATAGTTACAAATGTTCTTTTGAATATGATTTGAAAATGAAAGTGGTATTAAATTAATTGAGTTCGCGTCAAGTCTCTGTATGTCATAGTGTGTAGACGTAGTGAGCACACTGGGAACGTGTGGGTTCTCAGGGTGCTACAGTTGTGGTATTAGAGGCACGGGGTCGACGTCGTTCAGAGAATTACCCAACACCGCCAGCCGCTGCATGGGAGCGCTCCACAAACTGTAAGTATTTAGATTTAATTTTATTGTAAGACTGATGTGGGTTTTGTATATTTTAAGGGTAGAAAATATCTTGAGAGGCTAGAGGCAGAGGTCGACCACGACGGGTGACGCATAGAGCTGTGGGCGACATGGATGATACCGTCTGGCAGCTTACTGAGTTAGTCCACCACCAGTCTTAGCAGCTCGATGGATTTATAAGCAGGGACGACAAGGGCAAGTTTAGTGCCCAGGGTTCGTCTGACAAAGGGGGTGATAGACTATACAGACTTAGACCCCCGACTTTTGACGGATCATCTCCGGATCCTCTCCGGATCCTCTTAGTGCTGAGGAGTGGATACGGAGCAGGGAGAGGATGATAAGTTATGCCAAGGTGGAGGAGCAGAACAAGGTGTCTAGTGCGGCATTCTATCTGGCCAAGGATACTAGCCATTTGTAGGATACTGTGGTGGCCACGAGGGACGTGGGTACCATGACCTGGGAGGAGTTCAAGACAGTGTTCTTCGGTAAAAATTTCAGCCACTCTATCAGAACACGGAAGATGGTGGAGTTTGCACAGCTGAGGCAGACAGACACTGTGGCTGAGTATGTCCGACAGTTTGAGGCCTTGTTGCGGTTTGCGTGGCATTTGGTGAGCCTCGACGAAAATAAGGTACACCAGTTTGTACAGGGCCTGAAGCCAGATATCTATATGGGCATGCGGATTGCGGGGACTCGAGGCATGCCATACGAGGAGGTGGTAGCGAAGGCCTTGGATATTGAGGAGGCTCGGGCGAAGCTTCCTAATTATAGAGCGGTACCTAAAGAGCAACCTCAAAGATCATTCAGGGAGTCACTGCCACAGTCGAGTGGGGAGGGGGCGTCCATGCAGAAAGGCCTAAAGAGGCCTAGTGACAGTTCCAGCAGCCAAGGAAGCAACAAGAGGCCACAGGGATCAGGACAGTATCTGGTGTGCCCGAAGTGTCAAAGGTGTCACCCTGGCGAGTGCTGAGTGGGCCCAATGCGGTATTATAACTGTGGCGAGGTGGGCCACATGTTTAGAGAGTGCCAGAAGCCGCGTCAGAACTGTTGCTTCAACTGCAATGAGGTGGGACACTTTGCCAACAGATGCCTGGGTGCGAGCAAGACGTCAGCGAGAATTACACCGAGGGTCTTTACCCTTTTTGAACCGGATGATGCTGCCCAGCCATTAGTCATTTCAGGTAGCATTCTTATATCAGGCATGACTGCTTATACGCTTGTTATTACGGGTGCCACGCACTCGTTTGTGTCTACTGCCTTCATAGTCAAGGCAAACCTGGAGCTTGATTTCTCGGGACGATTTTACTATGTACTACTGTCGTCAGGAGCAGCTATATTCTGATCAGATAGTTCAGGGGATGTGCTGACTATGGGAGGAAAGCAACTAAATGCAGATCTGATCATACTCGACATGAAGGGATATGAAGTGATTTTGGGAATGAATTGGCTGTTCAGACATTTTGCCACGATAAACTGTAGGACCAGAGAGATTCACTTCCGACTTTCGAGTGGGGAGAGTTACTCGTTCAGGGTAGGGAAGAGTTTGAACAGGATTCCCGTTGTGTCTGCTTTGAGAGCCCAGCAGTTGTTACGTAGTGGGTGCATGAGTTTCTTGGCCAGTGCAATGGATGTACAGTTACAGGATGGGGTTCAGTTTTAGGATGTTTCTGTAGTGCAAGAGTTTCTGGAGGTGTTTCTAGAGGATCTGCCTGGTCTCCCCCGGACCGGGAGATTGACTTCGTCTGTGTACGCTGGAGATGAGCCAGTGTGCAAGAACCTGTACAGGTTAGCACCTACAGAGTTGAAGCAATTAAAGGCGCAACTCGAGGAGTTGACAGATAAGGGCTTCATACGCCCTAGCTTTTTACCTTGGGGTGCGGCGGTATTGTTTGTCAAGAAGAAAGATGGATCCCTATGCATGCGTGTGGATTACCGGGAGCTAAATAAGTTGACAGTGAAGAACAGGTACCCGCTTCCGAGGATAGATGATTTGTTTGACCAGTTATAGGGTGCACAGGTGTTCTCTAAGATTGATTTAAGGTCTGGCTACTATCAGTTGAAGGTTAGGGAGAAAGACATCTCGAAGATTGCCTTCCGTACGAGGTATGGACACTATGAGTTTTTGGTGATGTCATTCGAGCTAACTAATGCCCCGGCAACCTTCATGGATCTGATGAACCAAGTATTCAGGGAGCCCTTAGATAGATTCGTGATAGTGTTCATCGACGACATCCTGATTTACTCGCGGAGTGAGGAGGAGTACAGAGAGCACTTGAGGATTGTACTGACTACGTTGAGCCAGCATCGATTATATGCTAAGTTTTCTAAGTCCGAGTTTTCGCTGTACAGGATCAACTTCTTGGGGCACATTATCTCCTGTGAGGGCATTTCAGTTGATCCAGTGAAGGTTCAGGTTGTGAAGGAGCGGCCGCGACCGACCAATGCTAGTGAGATACGCAGTTTTGGTTGGATATTATCGGAGGTTCATTGAGGGATTCTCCAAGATTTCAGCTCCTTTGACATGGCTGACCAGAAAGAATGTAAAGTATGAATGGACTGACAAGTGTGAGGACAGTTTTTAGACACTGAAGCAGAAGTTGACGGCAGCTCCTGTGTTGACGTTGGCGATGGAAAGGGAGAAGTTTTGTATTTATTGTGATGCCTCTAGGATTGGTTTGGGGTGCGTTTTGATGCAGAGTGGGAGAGTTATTGTCTATGCCTCTAGGCAGTTGAAGACTTATGAGCAGAATTATCCCACTCACGATTTGGAGCTGACAACAGTTGTTTTCGCATTCATGATTTGAAAACATTGCCTATATAGGCAGCAGTGTGATATTTTCTCGGACCACCAGAGCTTGAGGTACATTTTCACGCAGAAGGAGCTGAATTTGAGACAGAGGAGATGACTCGAACTAGTCAAGGATTATAATGTGGAGATCAAGTACCATCCGGGAAAGGCGAATGTGGTGGCGAACGCCTTGAGCCGAGTGACAAATTCGGCTTCTGCCATGACTTCGATAGTACCAATTGAGTTGATGACGGAGATGCAGCATTTGAGCCTGGAGATACTTTTTGACTTAGCAGCCACTCTTTCGGTCTTATCGTTGAGGCCGACTATTCTGGACAGGATTAGGCAGGCACAGGCGACTGACTCGAAATGTAGCGAGCTGTAGGTGTGTATGGAGGCCAGTCCTAGTTCTGAGCTCAGCTATTCGCAGGACGGGATTCTAAAATTTTGGGATAGGTGGTACGTCCAGAAGGTTGAGGAACTGAGGAAGGAGATATTATCAGAGGCTCATTCATCTTCTTTCTCTGTGCATCCCGGAAGCACTAAGATGTACAGGGATTTGAAGCAGCACTATTGGTGGCCTAACATGAAGCAAGCGGTGACCGAGTATGTTAAGACCTGCGTAGTCTGCCAGCAGGTGAAAGTGAAACATCAGCGACCGTCTGGGATGCTCCAACCATTGCCAATACGGGAGTGGAAGTGGGAGCGGATCACTATGGATTTTGTGATCGGACTACCGAGGACTGCCAAAGGCCACGATGCTATCTGGGTAATTGTAGACAGGTTGACGAAGTCATCTCACTTTTTACCTGTGAGGATGACTTATACCATAGATCCGTTTGCCCAGTTATATATTCAGGAGATAATCAAGATCCATGGGATCTGGGTATCGATTGTTTCAAACCGAGACCCCAGATTCACGTCCAAGTTTTGGAGGAGTCTGCATAAGGCCATGAGCACCAGGTTAGATTTCAGTACGGTCTTTCATCCTCAGACTGATGGGCAGTCAAAGCAAACTTTACAGATTCTAGTGGATATGCTCAGGGGTTGTGTGTTAAAGTTTCAGGCGGGTTGGAGTAAGTTCTTACTGTTAGTCGAGTTCTCGTATAATAACAGTTATCAGTTCACCATTGATATGGCACCGTACGAGGCTCTCTACGGGAGGAAGTGCAGGTCGCCATTGTATTAGGATGAGGTTCGGTAGGCCCGATTGATAGGTCCCGAGATTTTACAGCAGTCTGTCGACAAGGTCGCCGTGATACGGAAGAAGATTGAAGCGGCTCAAAGTCGACAGAAGCGTTATCCAGATCAGAGGCATCGGGAGTTGGAGTTTAGTGAAGGCAACGAGGTATTTCTGAAAATCTCGCCATTCAAGGGAGTGGTTAGATTCGAAAAGCGAGGAAAGTTCAACCCTCGATTTGTGGGGCCATTACTGATTGTCAAGAGGATTGGGAGAACTGCATACCAGCTCCAGTTGCCTTCGTCGATGGATGTCATCCATGATATTTTTCATGTCTCGATGCTGAGGAAGTGTATGCGCGATCCCTCTCAGGTAGTGCCACAGCAGGATATTGAGATCCAGCTGACGCTAACTTATGAGGAGAGGCCAGTGAGGATCTTAGAGTCGGCCATGAAGGTATTGCACAATAAGGAGATCCCTTTGGTCAAGGTGTTATGACGCAATCATGGTGTGGAGGAGACTACTTGGGAGCGGCATTAAGACATGGAGCGCCAGTATCCTGACTTATTTGGTAAGTAAATTTTTAGGAAAAAATTCTTATAAGGTGGGGGGGATGTAATAACCTGGAAAAGTTCGAATTTTATATATAATTTCTGAAAGTTTTAATTAAATCTCGGTTGGAACTTCGAGGAATATTTTAACCGGTAAATTAATTTATAAAACTCATAATCTAAATTTAATGACGGTTTTTGAAAATTTTTAAGTCGGGAGGACACGAATTTAACGAAGTTTTGGACAGTTAAAGTGCATAAGGGCGATTTAGAAATTTGATTTATTGGTTTAATTTTTATAAAAAAACAAAACAAAACAAAACAGCTGAACGGCTGCGCAAGGAAGTCATTCAGTTGTTCTGTTCTTCGTCGAGCACCCGAGAGCGAAGGGCGATCGAGAGCTGAAATTTGAGCTTCGATCGGCGGCCGACGAGCGTGAGTATGAGAAGGAAACCACAAGCGAGTGTTGTTACTCCGACGAACCAAAGCCATTCGGTTTCAGCAGCTCGAGCTTCCGAAGAGAGAGAGCCCGAGTGCCTTCTACCATCGACCAAGGGAGTGAGCCTCCGTCCAACTCTGTCGCTGGCGATTGAGCGCTTTATTGAGTCCTTCTTCTTCTTCCACCCGAGTGCAGAACGACGGCCCTCGGTTGAGGCGTTTTGGAAAAGTTGTGCGTCGAGTAAGTTTAGGACGCCAGGTAAGTAGTGCATGCATGTGTTTTGCCCAGGTACACCGTGGAACTTTAGGATTTATGTTGTTAATTGTGGTGTGTATGTGTGTATTGTTTGACATGCATCATGTTTTAAAAAGGGAACGAAAATGGTTTTGAACATATTGTGAGTAAGTGGTTAAACGTGTGGCGGTGGTACCGCGGATCCTGCTAGTGTGTGGGCCGGTACGTAACCAACTGCGGATTCGCTCGAGTAGTAAACCGGCTGGGCCATCACGCGACGTGTATGTGTCGGCGGTGAGGATGATGGACAGTGGTACTGCGGAACCTACTACTGTGTGGGCCGGTTCAACACCAATCGTGGATTCTGCTCGAGTAGTGGGTCTGCTGGGCTGTCGCAAAATGTGTGTGTGTGGCAACTGTGGCCCCGTTGCTGAGGAGGCCGGGACAGGGGCGACGCGTCAGGGTGTAGCATAGCACGAGGGTAACCCTCATCCTGACGTGGTTGCTGCGTGGTGATGCGTGTGTTTAACTTGTGAGCCTCGTTGTTGGGGAGTCCGGGACGGTGGCAACTTGTCAGGGTGTAGGGTGGCGCTAGGTTCATTCTCACCCTGGTGTGGCTGCACTACACGTCACAGATGTGACAACATGAGTGTGAGTGTAGAGACTGCATGTGATAGGATTGCATTGTCGGCTTTTACTTTCATATTGTACTACTTACTGAGAGTTAAACTTATGATGGGTGTTCTATAGTGTAGGTGCAGATATTGTCGCTAAAGAGCCCCGAGAGCCTAGTCCTGAGCTGTAGGACGGTTGGCGGCGCGCGACCGAGGCACTGGACGACGAATTGTTAGGGCAACCCGACCCATGGAGATGGTAGGTGGTGGTGAGATTTACTCGGGTTGTTGCTTTGTATCGAGATATTTATGTGGTCAGTCGAGTTGGTATAATCGTCGGTTGTACAGGATTGTATAGAGTGTTTGTAGTGTTTTGGAGACGCGTGTGTACTTTTATATGTTGGAATATGTTATTGCTCTATACTGTGGACTTTCTTAATTTGTAGTTGATGAATTTCGTTGTCTTTAAACTTCGATTTTATTATGGTGATTTATCTTGATGGTTTGATGGATGAATATTTTTTTGAAATTTTCTAGTGAACTGTATGCAGGGTTTGAATTTTGGGATAACCAGTTTTTAGGCGTTACTCTGCCAAATTTTTGGGAGAAAGGTCGGGAGTCGAGAGGGTACGGAATAGGTCGGGGTGTGCGCTGTGAGGCGCGAAGGGAGTGGTGGTGTGCGCGGGAGCGTGGCGCGACCGCAGGCGTGCGAGGCACGCAGCCATGCGAATGAACGCGGATCGTGCGGCGTCTAGTGAGGGCATGCGTGCGGACGTGCTGCACGGAGGCAGGGTGCGTTGGGCGGGCGGCGCTGTGGGCGTGTGCGTGATGCGGCGGTGTCGAGTTGGCACATAGCGCCGCTACTAGGGTGCGCAGCACTGAGTTGGGTAGCGCGAGGCGTGTGTTGGACTCCTTAGAATTTCAAGTCTTTTCGTCTTATTTTTAACTCAAAACTCTTTTAAATTGTCATTTTTCGCTGCGTATTTATATTGAGGGTTACGTGTTCCCTTTTCGGGGAGCGAGTCGTTTTCGAATCGAGTCGAAAATTTTTGTACTTACAAATTTTCTTTTGAATATGATTTGAAAATAAAAGTGGCATTAAATTAAGTGAGTTTGCGTCAGGTTTCTGTATGTCATAGTGTGTAGACGTAGTGAGCGCACCATGAACGTGTGGGTTCTCGGGGTGATACAGAGATAATGATCCACATGGGTTGGTCGATTATGTGATCCTAATTGAGACTAAGTTAAAGCCCAAGAGCAAGGATCCAAGTAAAGATATGGTATGTTCAATGACTACAGCAAGAAGCCAAAGATTCTTGGAATATCTTTTGGAGGAATGGTGCAACGTACATGCACACGTAATAATTAAAAAGGAATGGTGTGACGCACATGCACATGCATGAATCAAAAAAACATATGCACCATACACATGTAAGAATTTAAAAAGGACATGCGACATGCACATGCAAGTGCATGCAAAATATGAAGGGAATCAAAGAGTAGCATGCAATCCATGAAAATCATGTCATATGCATTCAAATTCATTCAAATCAATTCAACTTATGTTCAAACAGAGTTTAAACATGAGATGACATCCGATTATACAGAGAATCATTATCTCATGAACTTCGTAGTTATTTTTATCGTTCATTTCTTTTCTTTTTGCATTTAATTTTAGCTAAACGTGCAGCCTATTTAAAGGAAAACACCATTCGATTTTAATAGAACAACTTTGAACTAAAAATTGAATTTTTTTTATACAGTATTTTTCTTTGGTTCTTTGCGAAGAACATCAATCTTCTTCAAATCACGATTAAAGAATCTCTCTTAAGGTTCTTATCAATGAGTTTGGTTTGAATCGGTCTCTTATTTTGATAACTACACCGAAATCTTCCATTGGGGTTTAATTCCTTCTTTATTTTTAAATCGAAAAGATGTTCCTTTGAACTATTGTGCTAGTTGAAAGATTTCAAATTTCTTAATATCTGGAGTTCGCATCAATCAGTTTGCGCCATATTTTATTGGGTCTTTGTTTTAAACATTATGTTTGTTATTAAAAATCTTACAACATATATGTTTTCAGGATAAGTAGACAAGTGGCTTTTCATTAGGTAAACTCATTTTGGGACTGTTTAATGAAATATACTGCTGTGTGCTTTTAAAAGGAAGGAATTATTGATTGGCTAAATTGTGCTTTTCATGTCATGAAAAGGGAATCAAAATTCAAGGTTTTTACATGTGAGACTCCCCTATTAGAAGGCAAGGAATGTCCAATGTGAAAGTTTAGCTCATATCATTGAGCATGCATAATTTTATATCATTTGAAAAAGTGAAAAATATAAAGTATTTCGATAGATTTTTCTTTCATGTCTAATATAATGCGTTTTATACTAATTTAAAGAACAAATCTGTACGATCTCTGTCATAAAATAAACAATATTGTACTGTAAACACTATGGGACGTTAGATTATGAATACGTATTCCGATATAATCTACGGAGTGAGTATAAACTATAGTAGTAACTGTTTTCTCTCATATTTGTTTTGATGAAATGACGCGCAGTGTTGATTATTTTTTCAGAGAAAAGGCAAAAGACTGTGGACGTTGAACTGAATCTTCTTTTTGGACATAAGCTTCACCAGATGGAGTATCTTAAGGTGGGTTGTTCGTATTATAACATTTCTCTGTTGGGGATCTACTTTGGTTCTCTTGTGTTGACATTTCAATTTATGGCATACCAAAATGATTATAGAGTCATAGCCATGTACCATAGTAAACATTTTGAGTGCAGGATTTCCCTCTCCATTTTAAATCAACATTTTTTTGGAGACATTCTTACATTTGTTTTTTCTCGTCTTTGTCTTTCGCATTCAATTCCATGAGTTAATTTTAGGCCATGTACAGTTTGTGAAGTTAGAGTCATGCGCAGTACTTCGCTGTGTCAATGTTTTAAATCATAAGTTGATTAGAATTAAATAAGAAAGTGAGAAAGAGGAAGAATAAATAATGACACTAGCAAGAACAATCCGTCGCTCTCATTTGGTTGACGAAACAAAAGTTAAAAGATTAATTATTTTAACACCCTCCTGACTTCAAAATCCCAGCTAAAATGGTGGGTACTAAATTGAGCTTTCGCTTGCAGCTCACACTAAAAATTAACTGCTTGAGTATCAACAACATGAGCCAGCTCACGGTAGAAAAATAGCGGCTTGAGTATCGACTGAACCGTTTTGTCGCCAGAGCCATGTTTTGAAGAATAAGTTTGTTTTTCAGAAAAAGGATAGTTTGTGCATTTTCAACAAAAAAAAAAAAAAAAAAAAAAGAAAAACGATACTTACTTTTACAACATTCAATAACATAGACAATACACGCACGATGGGGTCTTTGATCAAACTCTCTAAAATGACCCCTCGTCCACGAACTATGTACAAACAAAATTTAACTATTCAATGATCCTTAATTCAAGACTGAAGTCAAATCAAAGAACGACCAAATAAATAATCCTTCTCTTTATCTCCAAAAGACCCAGAACAATATATTTAGCAATAGTGGTGTAGAGTAAGGTTTTGTTTGAAAGCAAAATAGAATAGAAGTCGAGAAAATCTTAGAGATGCAAGAATATCCAACATAAGTGACAGAGGACCTTCAAAACTAGAAAATATCAGGGTCCCTCAAGCATTAATCTACAATGTCATTCAACATTACTCTTAAAGTCAAGCTGTACTCAATTAGAGGAAAACAGGATGCATCTTCGGCGAAAAATAAATTCTGTAATGAATTACCGATATATGTTAATTTGTTCCCAAAAGTTTGAACCTAATCTTATCTGCAATCTAAAGAAGGCGAACTAACTTAAACCAATGCCATAAAGAACCAGAGTACAGAAGATGGAACTCTGAATCATATATAAGTGAGAATTACGAAAATGCACATCAACAAGTTAGTGCACCATTACAAATGAAGCAAATGTAAATGTACGCAAGCCAGTTCGTATATAGTTTCCTAAAACATCATCGCTCAAACGAAACCCTCATACCAAAGAAAAAAAAATCTTCAATCTCAAAAATGGATATGAAGCAGATATCATCCAGTATCAAGGACCTATAGAGGCTATTGTTGACCGGGAATACAAAAAAAAAAAGAAAGAAAAGAAAACTACCTAATCTTTAACAAAACCTAAGAACAGCGGTATGGGTTATATACTTGCTTCAGCCGATTCACTCGCTCGCTGCTCCAAAACCTTCTATTGAAAGAGAGACAGAGAGGGACTTGGAGCAGAAGGAGAAAAACCAGAAAAAGGATCTCGAATCTGTAAGACTAATATCCAACTACGAATCTGTACGTGAAATCAGAAGCATTCTAATTTCTTAATCGTCACTTAAAAATCATGAAGCTGCAACCGCATCAAAATTGAACATCGACGCTTCTTTTTTAACAAAATTAGCGGCAGCGGGACTGAACTTGGAGGAGGAGCACATATGACGGCCGATCCGGCAAACCAAGAATTCACAGACATGAAATCTGGAACCCTAACTCGCCTCATCCCATTATCCGTAAACTCCATCACCCATTCCTTCTTGCTATCCTGAATCAACTCCAAATCACTATCTGACCTAGGATTTCTCTGGTCTGGTCTGTAAATATCTCCACGCTTGAGAATCCTTACCTCTTCCATGACCAGATTTCTAACAGGAATTTTCTTTACCAAGGGCGTTTCCTCACATCCACTCCAACGCCGATCTCGCGACTTCAAGCTCCGGTTTTGCGGCCGAGATTTAGGGGCGGGAAGAAGATCCGCAACATCCATATGTGAGACAGAGGGCGTAGGAAGGAGAGAGAGAGAGAGAGAGGTAGAGATCGAGGATCTGTTTTAGGGGAAAACAGTGAGACGCAGCAGGTATTTATAGATTTTCAATGGCCATCTTTCTTGCCATAACCAAACAAATAACTAATATGGAAGCATTAACTAATATTATAAGATTAAAGTATACACTAAACATTATCTATTAATTTATATATTTTTTCACTATAATTAATATAAGATGAAAATTTAAAATAATTCTGGTTTTAATTTTCGTAAACAAGATAGCTGTAAATTATGCTCCATCAACAAATCAACCCCTACCGTTAAAAAAACGATACTATTATATATTACTATTTGATTTATTACTTTCTTTTTAATTCTTTCAAATTCTAAAGCGCAAATCATGTTATAGTCGATCTTCAAAAGAGTGTGTCATGGTGCAGTAAAACAATTACTGAGATTATCTCATTTACTTTAGGACAAGTAGGAAAATGTAAGAAATTACCTTTAAGATTATTAATTCCTTGATCGTTTTCTATTATTATTCAAATAATAAAAAAATAAACAAAATAGATAAAATAATTAATTGTTTAAAACACTTGTACAAAAAGAAACTTAAACAAAAGTTGTCGTGATTTAATATAACGACACATTTTTCCCAACAATATATTGGTTGAACTTCGGCTCATCCCATATTTGGTGAACATTCGATCCAATCTCGAATGGATTTGTTTATCAGCGAAGACTTCCCAAGTAGTCACTCAACTTGATACTACTCTTACCCGAGCACTCTTAATGATGTACCCCAGAGGGCCATCACTCGATCACAAACCAAGGCACGAACTTTATCCAACCTGTTAACTAACAACTTCAATTCTTTTGCAAGAATTACAAGTGTCGAATGCCTCTTCGCGGATTTGGAATGGGACTCGAGCACAAATGATAAGGATCAACCTTTGCACTTGCTATCGTGGGAGCTAAAGGTGGAAGCACATGAAGAAGAGATTTGTCTCCCTCGGAATTAATTTGTAATCGAATTTTATTCGGCAAACATTCGCCTTATGTTTTTGTCGGCAAACATTCGTCTTCCTGTAATGTTTTATAATTGCATGCATCCTTAGGCATTAGGATTAGATGTATGTTAAGTTAGATGGTGGTTAGAAGCAACAATTGGGCCGGAGTTTAGCAGTCCACTGATGCAACAAATTGGTCAAAGCTTGAAGAGTGATCTGGTGTGCAAGTGGACTAAGAATGGCCAACCATGTGGCCCATTTCGAAGCACAAGCTCATTCTAACCTTCAGCCACCCTAGGTTATAAATATATGGCTATTGGTGTGTGTAAATGTTGTTGAATATATGAGAAATAGCCCTTTTGTGTTAAGGCAAAGTAGTTGAAGCTTGGTGAACGGTAAGGCTCGGTTCGGTCAAGAACCGAGAAGGAGTTCATCTCCTTGAGCTTTCAAACCCGAGGTTGTTTGAATAGCTATCGTTCCACTCGTCTTCCCTCTCTTTTCTAGAGAAGGATACACGAAGAGAGTGGCCAGAAACCGGTTCTGTTTGCTGCCGTCTTCCTTCGGAAGATCGTTATGCCGAGAGCCTAAAAGGTTGCTCATCGGACAGCATTCTGTTTTCTGCTTATATTTGTTTTTCTATTTCGTTTGTGGGTAAAACACGACTCATTCGAGGTGGAATCGTGTCACTTAACTTCGGAGTTGTAATGAGATTCGATACAATTGTAGTACAAAACGCGTCTTACTTTCTAAGGGAGACATCTTTTACATATGTTTCATTTTCATCTTTCCCCAAAACAATGTGAAATTGTGTTTGACCCCCCCTTTTGGGTCATCACAATTATCCTCCCTTTTTGGAGCCCAACGTCCTCGTTGATCACATCTCAGGTTGGGTAGAGGCTCTGATACTATTTGTAACAACTCATTTTTCAAGTAAAATATTGTCTGCTTTTAGAAATTGAGTGAACTTCAGGTTATCCCATACTTGGTGAACATTCGACCTAATCTTGCACGAATTTGTTTTTCAAAAAGAACTTCCCAAATAGTTACTAAACTTAGTACTACTCTCGCCCGAGCACTCTCAATTTCAGAGTTCTTATGAGATTTGGTGCAATTATGCTACAAAATACACCTTACTTTATAGGGGAGGCATCCTTTACATATATTTCATTTTCATCTTCTCCCCAAGCGATGTGGAATTGCGCCAACCCCTATTTTGAGTCATCACAATCACCCTCCATTTTGGAGGCCAACATCCTCATTGGCCATATCTCATGTTGGGTAGAGGGTTTGTGATATATTTTGTAAAGGCTCATTTTTTCTAATAAGATATTGTCCGCTTTCGAGTATTGGGTAAACTTTGGCTCATCCTATACTGGGTGAACATTCGACCCAATCTCGAACGGATTTGTTTTTCAACAAGAACTTCTCAAGTGGCCACCCAACTTAGTACTACTCTCGCCTGAGCACTATTAACTTTGAAGTTCTGATGGGATCCAGTACAATTGTACTACAAAATGCATCTTACTTTTTAGGGGAGACATCCTTTACATATGTTTCATTTCCATCTCCCCTCCAAGCGACGTGGGATTGCGACCGACCACCCTTTCGGGTCGTCACATTTAATTTTATTGATTTTGTTGCATATCATTAAATAATTTATTTAATAATTGGTTATTCGATTTATTAACAAAATAATAAAATTATTCATTAAGTTAAGATTTATGAACTCTAAGTTCAAGTCGTGGCTTAAAGACTTTAAGTTGCGATCCAAGGCTGAAATTGCAGTCAAACCCCAACTCAAACAGTTTAAGATGCAGCTCATACTAAATATAATATTACAGTAATTTTCTCTTCATTTCTGACAACAGACGCAGAAATTCTTTCATGCGAGAGTTACGAACTCATTGATAAAAGGAGTTTCTCTAGATTATTGAGAAAAAAAAGTTCTATCAGGTTTTGAGAAAAAAAAAACGAGTGTCTTTTGTGTTATGTAAAGAAAATTTGTCTAAAATTAAAAGATCATTTCATGTGTCAAGTACACGATCTTCTATCTTAGATCGAGTGATTTTGCTGTGTTTATCACACCCATTCTAAAATTAAAAAATGAATGACTTTTTTTTATTTAGAAAGGTGTCGACCCTTCACTTAAAAGAGTCGACCATACAACTTTAATTTTGGAGACTTTTGTCGCCTCGGTGAAATTTGCGACAATTTATAATGTTGCTAGATTAGGTTTTTTAGTCACGATATTGGACCTATCTACGTGCTTCCCATAGTGTTAAGTGAGATATTTATGATTTGGTTTTTTTCAAACTCGGATGAGTTTTGCTGATTTTGAACTAGTACCCAAGATTGTTGCTCCTGTACAAAAAATGAGTAATCATCGTCAAGGTAAGGATTTTATGCTTTAGGCATTGTATTGCATTGTTTTCAAAATTATTATTTTGGTAGGTTTTCATCTGTAAAAGTATGACATGGACTGGGCGCCAGCACGTAGGTTTTGTACATATATATACGTATGATTTTCTCACGTTTATTTTTAGCATACATGATATGGTTTTGCTTTGATCTGTTGAAAGTGTGAACTTTCTTGATATTTTAGACGGTATCGGTGTTAACACATTTTATTGTGTGAAAGTTGTACTGTTTGCACTTACGAAAAATGACAGTAGAGTGGTGATAATGGGCTTCTTGGGTTTTAAATTCCTAAATCTGATCGTGGTGTTATTTGTTCGAGTCGGTTTCCTGGCTAACTATTGGTTGTCAGCAACTCGAGTGACAAGTTGGATCTTCAGATCATTGTTACTATTTTTCTTTGGTTGACGACCTAGCTAACTGTTGGTTGCCAACCACTCAAGTGGCAATCTGAATATTTAAATCCCTAGCTTTCTGTGATAGCAATCCAGAGGAGTTTTTTTGTGACCCTCATTTTTCATTGAGGGCGTTTTCTGTGGAAAATATGAGAGTTATTTCCATTGTATAGTCACCTATGTACGTTACATGTTTTATAACTACCTCACTGAGGGCTAGCCGAGCCGGTTTTGTTAAAAAGAATATATGATGTTTCCTTCATTGTTTAGTAAACTCATGTATAGTTTTGAAATTTAATCACGATTTAAAAAGAAAATTAAAAATCAATTTTCAAAACAAGATGCATTTGGTATAACATTTTTATTAAGTTAGTCACTCACCCTAACAACCACTTCTCAATCTAAGTAAAGAGAAAACTGATTAGTTTCGGTGAATACCAGAAAAAGACTGTTTAAGATTTATTTTTTGTTAAACATTTGTTTGTACTTTGGTAAGAACTTAGATGTTTAATTTAGATTTATATACCTAATTGTTAGATTGCAATCCCTTACTTTTATGCATAGTTGAACTATGTTAAGTATTTTATTGAAATGTGCTATATGTTTGAGATTTTATTATGTGATATTAGATTTATATTTAATTTTAAAGGCTTTTGCTACAACCTACCATTGGCTGGGAGATCGCAACAACCATATTATTCCCAATGCTTCTAGTGTGATGGCAATAATCATAATGACCTTAATCATGTTTAGGGTTTTACATTCATAGACACGACGTGTAACTAACCCGTTTCTCTAATTAACAACAAACAAACTCATTGTCACAATTCGAAAGTGGGTCTATACAGAAACAGTAGGTTGAGCGACCTGATCCTTAGAGATGATTCGACCGCACAACCCTAGATTAAGTTTTACAGCAACGATTTTAAGATAACTATGCCCTAACCCACAAAGAATGTGTCGAAATCCACATAGCGATAACATAAAAATAAGATATTATAAAACTAAATAAATCCAATAAGTACTGCGCAAAAAAAAAATATCAAACTCCCAAACTTATACGGATCAAGAAAGAAATGAATATAAACAAAGAATCTCTCATCAAAACCAAAAATCACTAGAGATACAAGAGAGGAGAACCGAAAGCAAACCACGACTCTGGCGAGCAACACCAACAACACCCTCCCCAATCCTAACATGAGACATAGAGGGGGGGTCTTTGTAGTTAGTGACTATAATGATTTGAATTTTTCTAAAGTTATTGTTTTAGCAATTGTAAAAGTTGTATAGAGATTATTTTTATGAATGACTTGTGTATATAATGGGTAGAAGTTGTATCAAAGATTTTGTAGAGCTTTATAGAAATTGGAATTTTTTTTAGAACAACCAATCGGTCACTCGAGAGAGCCGATTGATCGTTGTTTCTGGATTTTTGGCGAGCCTTGGATAATTCAGAACAAGGAGGCTGCTGATCGGTGGCTGTCTTTGGCCAAGCGGTCGCCATTTTCTGTGTTTTTGGATAAATCAAAATGTGGCAACTCCGATTAGTCAACGTTTGGAGCTGATCGATCGCCCCTTTGAATTTTCAAAAGAAAAACAATTTTATAAATTTAGAGTTTTAGGGAACAAACTGAATAGTTTTTTTTTTAAAAATCAAATTAACTTAATATTAATGTAAAGGGGGTTAGTTTAAGTTAAACATGATTAAGAAAAATTAATCATGATAATTTTGTGTTAAATTATGGAGTGAAGGACAAATTAGTATTTTAAATTAGTAAAGCAAGGACAAAAAGAGTAACTTTACCCATAAAACTTCTAGAAAATTTGACAAAAACTGACGTTCTGTCATACTTTCATGGAAAGAGACTTCAAATTATAGGGGGAGAGGAAAGGAAATGTCACGGCGGGGGAAGGGAGTTCAATGGTTCAAGTATCAACTTTTAAAGAGGATTTTCTTGGAAATATAGTTATTGATGTTTGGAATTTGTTAAATATATGGAATTGGTGACTGTGAATGAGACTTTGGAGATGGAAGAAGATTAAATCGTGTTGATTATGTTTAAATTAGAAGACTTGGCTTGAGAATATAAGTTATGAACTGATTTTTGGCTATTGGTATAAAATTGGTGAGTTAGATATTATAAAGTGATGGAGGAGTTGTAAGAAATTAAATTGTTATGGAAACTGGTAATGGATGGTGAATGATTTTATGATGTTTGGGTTGAGTGTATGGATTAGATGATTTGGTATGAAGCTTTAAATAGAAGGATGTTGGAATCTGAAATGGATATGGTATTTGAGAAAGGAGTTAGGCGTTGGAGGTGTTCTTTGATTTAATAAATATATATATATATATATATATATATATGGTTTTTCAACTATTCTATTTGTGCATAAAAAGGGTTATTTTAAAGTATTGAGATAATTGCATGTTACGTTGATTTTCGAACTTGAATTCACGAAGGAATCACCTGATGATTTTCAATTATGTATTTTATTGGCTTTACATTAAATTCTCAAAGCATGTGTTGAGAAAAGAGGAAAGGGCAATTATTTAAAAAAAATATTGAAAAACAAATTAAATTTACTCTAATTATACACAATATGTGTAACTATGGAAAAGAGCAGGAGCCTTACGAATTATCATGCTCTTTGAGTTGAAAGTCCCTAAACCTCGCGAGAAAAGTAAGCACAGGGTACTACAATCTGGCCGGTGAAAGCTCGAAAATATGTAGGGATGTTTTATAGTTATACATGTTGGATTGATACATGTGTGAATTATTTTTATAAACGTCATGGATTGTTAAATAATTAATTGGATTTTTTTCTTTCTTTTTGGTTTTACATGCAAATTCTATTAACATTACCTTTGATTTAGTTGTTGGGATTGATTTCTCATTAATTGATTTCTAGCATGTATTTTTATGATAATGACACATTTTGATGGTTTTATTTGGTTGTCTCTTAAATAACGGTGATGATGGCATGAGGTGGAAAATGGTTCAAATTGTATATATAGAGTTAAATTGAATATTCTAAATTGTTGGATTTACTTACTGAGCGAAAGCTCATTACATAGATTATTTAAATTTTTTATTTAGATAATGATAATGTTCATAGGGATAGAAAAGTAACAGCAACCTGAGTTGGTATAGAGGTATAGAAACCCGTAAAGGTAGATGGTGCTTTGGGTTAAGTTTGATGTCAATAACATTTTTGGTAGAATACTTTTGTACAGTCACATATAGCGACTTCTATATTTTGTACGCTTCCAATGTTTCTTTGTGAATTATGTATCAACGGATTGAGGTAAATACTTGTAGATAGTTTTGATTATATCCTATTTTAGGATGCCAATTGGATGAAAAAATTTGAATATTGTACATTGTTTTGAATTTATATAAAATGTATATAGATATACTTCGCACTTTGGGATTCCTATTCCTATCAGGGCCGGGTCTAGTTATGACAGCGACTAACTCAGTAGAAAACTTATATTATACTCAAATGTATACGTAAAATTGGTTTTATCATTTTCTTTCAAAAACATAAATAGTTATAAAAATACAGTGCATTGATTTATATTCAAATAATTTTCTTTTCATTTAAAATCAGACACCATAAGTCAAGGATCTACAAATCATAAATCTTTTATACCATTTGTAAGACAAGTTCAACAAACCATCAGTGGGACAAGTTTGAAAGCATTGCTACATACCTAGAGAGTAATAAATAAAGTAAGTCTCCACTGTTTTCGCTAAAAAAACATCTCAGTGAAAAGGAGGGTCGCACAAGGACCCCTTCAGCATACCACCATAGTAAGACGACGATCGAAGTACTAGACCACACCTCATGAGTTAGAAAGAAGCCAAAAATGGAAGGCGATCCGATGATCTAACCACATCAACCAGGCTACTGACAAGCAATTCAACGACAATACAACCTATGAAACAAAGGATGGTCGGCGTACCAGTTAGCGACGAAACCACCCACATAAACATAACTCTCAAAGAGTGGCCGGCTAGCAAGCTCAACAATGACACCACTCAATGTATCAAACAAAAACATCTTGAGCAGATTTAGAGATTCCTAACTCAAAGAGCGTGTTATCATCGCTCTATTACTCATTTCGTATCGTAATAAATAAACAACATTCGCATAGCAAAAGATGTATATAATTTGATTTTGATTGCTTTGGTTTTCCAATCAGATATAATCCAAAAACAGTCGGAGATTGGTACAAATGAGGCACAACCGCCCCAATTGAAAAAAATAGCTCATCGGGCATACAAGTGTAACAATTTAAACTTACATACCATATACTTGAAATTTAAACATATAAAATATACATAGATTACATAAAAATTGACGTGTTGGTGACTAGACACTGTCAGAGTTTTTATAGGTGTCAATCTACCAAAATAAATTTTGAAGACCATGTTATGCAATGTAGTACAATATAGAAACTCCTACCTCAATGGTGACTACAACCTTACTAAGTAGCCGACGTAAGCTATCGGGAACATACATTAAGAAATAAAATGCCAGAAATAGGTACACTATTAGAACCTATACAAACTGACAAAAAAATCCCAAATTATAATACAAGGGATATTTCTAAAGAAGTCTTAAACCAACACTTCGAGCTCACACAAAATGAATGACAATCAGACTCAAGGTGCATTACAGGGGTAGACCGTTTCACACATCGGCGATAAAATTTTCCACAAATAAAATCAGTACAAAGTGCAAGACACACTGTAGGGGTCGACGGAGAAAAAGTCGACTCTTGCACCAAACAAGACACAACATGGGTCTACACTTTGTGCAAAGAGTGGACCATTGCTTCACATAAGACACAACATGTGTTGACACTTTATGTGAATGGTTTTGGTCAACACTTGTCGAGGTGTCGACCCTTTCTTAGCACTCTACTATCACCATCTGTCGACTGTTGCGTCAATTTCTAGTGTATGGGGAGTGCAAAATAAAGCTTTCAATTGACTCTATATCCTACGCAGAACTCAAATCTACCCAAATAACACATAAATAATAATATGTATCTAGTTTCCAAGCTCAAATTCGAAATCGACAAAAACCCTAACTTTAAAACTTGAAAACTTGAAAATAGAGTTGAAAAATGACTTCCCCGTTCACAAAACTTCGAGATTTGAGGGACACGAACACAATCCTAGCATTAGAAACCCTCTGTTCCACACTTGGATCCTCTCTCTTTCAACCTCTCTTGCACTTGTGCGAGCGGCCACAATGAAGAAAGTAAATCTTCTTTCCTTAAATAAAAAATAAAATAAAATCAAGTTGAATGTGCATAACAAAACAAGCCGTGAGTCGATGAAACTCGATTCATGCGACCAATAAATTTTATGTGTGTGCTCAAATAAAACATGTTTAATGAAAAATACTTACATAATATAAAAACTTGAATAACCATAAAATTAGACATATCATTTTATATGACAACACTTTTCAAATATAATATTTTAAAAAACTATGCAATCCGTACATGACATTAAATCACTATTTTAAAATGAATTTAACAATAACCAAAACCCAAGCAATGCAAAAAAGTCGAATAATGGCTCAAGCTCAAATTCTAAGTCTCATTACCTAATCATAATCTCATGATAGAATCATTTTCAAATTTCGTACTTCAATATCAATTTTTAGGCTTAAAATAAGCTTTGAAACTACCCAAAACAATTGAGTTGAAAATTGAAGAAGGAAACAAGGTCTAGGCCACGACCCAAATTAAGCCCAAAATAAACTTTGAAATTACTAAAACAATTGAGTTGAAAATTGAAGAAGGAAACAAACTCTAGGCTGCGACCTCAAAATTTGTCTTCAGCCAAAATAATGGAGTTCGAGTTGTAGCTCAACATCTCTTGCCTCAATGCCGTCGGCGTAATTTTTTGCTAGATTACCCATCTTTTCTAAAGAAATCTAGCCTTACAACAGAAAATTCCTCGCACAACAATAAAGAAATTATGGACTTTAGACAAATTTTGGAAGAGAATTGTCAATCTGCATCTTTAGTTACAAATATTTTCACCAAACGTTTGATCGCTTAAAATTTCTTAAACAATCAATAAAAAATATTTCAAAACTAAATACTAGTAGTTCTCATAACAAAAATATCTCAAAAGCAAAAGAATTTAAATAGAGTAAAATACATTGAAATACATATGCACGTGGCGCTAACTGTACTTAAATAGAGATTTCAAGTGTTTTATTTAATATTTCAAAAATGATTGTGACTAAGGCTAACAAAATTATTTTCAAAACCAAGTTCCATGAACCATCAGTTGGGCATCAGATAATATTTAACTATACTATAATAGATAATAAATTACTGTAAACATTGTCGCAATGTAAAATTATCATTGAAAAAAAAAGATCGCTCACGAAGCCTTGACATTGGTGTCATACACATGAGGTAGAAAACAATCATTGTGAAGATCCCAAAGTAAAGCAACAACATTAATCATTAGCGATTTTCACTTGGAGAAATTGTATTCTAAGCTACATTAACATGCTTTCTTAACATATAAACACATAAGCAAATTGATATGTGCACAATAAAAAATTGTTCTCTCACGTGTCAAGCAAAACCAGTACTAACAATCGAGTACGTAATAATTTAATGTATGCAAAAGAAAAAATCATGTGAAAAATGTGTTTATGAGAGAGTGTGTGTGTGTCCATGTATGTATATATATATATATATATATATATATCTTAAAATAAGGATTTATAAACAATAAAATTCATGACTGAATATAATAAATAAAACCTCGATCTTAACTAGCCGACCTCAACCGCTCAAATCTCCTGAAAGTAAATTCTCATTATTCAATCCAACTCGTTAATCTTCAATACTCATAGTTGTAAACACATCAATACACTTTTAAAACCTTAATATTATGTATAAGATCCTATAAGAGGAATTTGGGAATGAACAAAAGAATTCTCAAACAATGGGCCAATTGCCACCTACTCGTGTAGTCTTGTTCTCAATATGCATTTAGCGCCGCAATTCAAAACCTCATATGCTAAGGTGCCCAACAAATGTGCACATACACATGAGTGGCTTTGCACTATAATGTTGCCATAACACGTTTAGTATGAAATTTTACAAATCTTGGCATTTTAGGAAACTATCCGACGCAGGATGATGTTCATCACCCCCACATCCTTGCGGTCACTTTCATTAGTGGTATCGATCACTTTGCATATCCATTATTTGGAGATTTTAGAGTTCATACTTGAAAACAAGGGGATCTAGCCAATGTTGTAGCATTGGCAACCACATTACTTTATTTTTATGAAATCAACACTAAAAAAATCAAATTAATTAAGAAGAAAAGGATATAAAATGGTTAAGTTGCCTCCTAGAAGCATTTGTTTTAAAGTCAACAGCTCGACTCTTACCTTTTTCTTCAACTTGGATCTCGCGAAAAGGCAAAAGTTTTTTCGCAGTCTAATATGTATTTCCATTTAGGATAGTCTTTTCCATTTTGCTTTTCTTTTTGTCACCCTCTATCTCAAATTCATTGACTTTTCTTTTCTTTGATAATATCTTCAAAAAATTTGGCATAACTTTGACATTTTCTCCAAAGCTTCCATAATAGAGATGTTGTGAAGCTGCTTTGGTACATCCAAAAATTCCTTAATTTGTTTATCTAGATGTTGTCTTTAAAGCCTTTGAGGAAATAGTGGAGCAGGCCGCTCAACTTGATATTCTGCGGTTTAATGCTATATTGATGTTGAAGCATTGGGAAATATATCAATGTTCTTTTGAGCCAATAAACTTGCTTTTACTGTTATCTCTTTCAGAACTTCTGCATCCTTCTTCTTTGAACCTTGTTGTTTTTTCACAGTTTATTTCTCTATTCCATTTATCAAAATAATTGATTTGCAACGCTCCTTATCTTTCTCTTCTCGAAACTTTTGTGTCACTTGGCAAAACTCCTTGAAGTCGATTATTAAATGCTTAGGTCAGTTGTCCAATTTCATTCTCAAAACTCTATTGTGAAGTTGGTTGATTTTGGATTAATGTATTTAGACTTTGAACAATGACATCATTCTTTATCATGTATTCTCTCATCAGTTGTTTCAAAGATTATTGTTTTTCAAGCTGCACTTGCCTATTTTGCTTTCACACGGTTTGTTGTGGAAAATTCTAAATTTGGTGAGAAAATCTAAAAGGATATGGAATTGGGTTGTATAAATTTGCAAATGGATCATTATTTCTGTTGTAACTTACATAGTTGAAAGATTTTGGATTTAATGGACACTACTCAAAACCGTGTGCTTGTTGTTCTCGTACCAGATGTTATACCTATAGACTTGATTACATTGGCAGGTGACATTTGGACTATCAATGCCGAAGTGAACTCCAACTATATGTCGATTTGAATTTGTTTTTTCAATTCTCATCGGTAATTGTTGTCTGCCATTATGTTTTACTTTGAAGTGAAAGCTAAAAGCAAAATTTTCAATACTTTAATCCCTTTATAACATTGTTGATTCAACCATTATTTAAACCGAAAAATTACATAATATACTAACCTTGATTCATTTTGAGTGTATGTTTTGCTTTGCCTTACCGAATATCGTTTTCTCCCCTTAATCCCTTTTACTTTGATTATCTCTTTGATGATATAGAGATATTTGATTGATGAGATTTTTTTTCTCTTGTTGGAAGGAAGAAGACAACCACACAAAGATGATTCTCCATACTTACCATTTCATTCACGTCTCTTCAAACACACCTCTTCATTCGTGTCTCTTCCAACATTTCTCTTCAATTATAATTTATATAACTTTATAGGGTTAAAGAGAGGGAATTAAAACTCAATTAACTTTATTACCTTTATACTTAACAATCATCACATTAAACACTTTAATATAAAGTTAATATTACTATAATTTATACGAGCCACTAATAGATTATTAAAATAATCTAACATGAAGTACCTAAAAAAGAAACAAAGAAAATTATCAAAATTTTTAATTTTTTTGAGAAAAAAAGATTTTGCAAAGACAAATTTTTTTATAAGTTTACCCTGACAACGACACTAAAAACACTTTTTCCACCAAGGTTCCTTCCTTCAATCTATTCTGACGCCAATATTGGCTTAAGTATCGTAGCCCAGATTTAGGTGCAGGAGAAAGAATTGCATCATCTGTATGAGAGAGAGAGAGAGAGAGAGAGAGAGAGAGCTAGTTTATTTATAGATTTTCATTTGTCGGCCTCACTTCTCATTGTAAATCTATTCTTTTGTTTCTTTTTTTTTTAGCTTTTTGAGTGACCTCTTTGATAATAGTCATACTAAGATAATTATCATAAATAATTAACATAATAACTATTTATACCGATAAATAAATCCATCTATATTACAAGGGAGAATAATTTTCAATTTATTATTATTTTATTTATTTTATTCAATAATATGTATATTACTAATATATATATTTTTTATTTATGTACTAAAAGTGAGTTGTGTTATCTCACATCAACAGAATCAAAGCAAACGGTCTTGTATTTATAAGAGGGATTCTCTCCTTTTTTGAAACAGCCTTTGGAATGAGTTCTACCCTCTCACTTTTTATCAAATTGAAAAATAAAATGGTCAAATAGATAAATAACTGACCCCATTTTATATAAGAAGATAAGAATGTAAATTAAATATAAATCAAATATAGCTAATCTGTGGCTTTAAATATACGTTTGCAAATATAGTTATTGTATAATTATACTATGTTATTATTTATAATAAACTTAACTTAGGATTCGCTAAAATATTTTAGCTTCGTAAAATAAGTCATTGTCAAATATAACATTAGGGTGTAATACCTGAGTAAGAGAATAGGTTTTATATAAATTATAAGTTCATTGATTATTAATAAAATAGTGAAAAAAGATGCTAGACACACGCACGAACAGCCTTTTCTCGATCAGGTTCTTGACAGTTCGAAGATAAAATTGTTTTGCTGGAACAAAAGGCAACCTCAAAACCCCCACTAAATTGAGATACAATGTTTGCTACCAAAGCTCTCAGCGCTTGAGAGAGGTTTTTCCACGTCAAATATTTTTATTAACAATTAATATATATTTAGTGTTGGAATTTAGAATTTCCTCGCACGATAGAATTACCAAAGTTCATAACATCGATAACGTGTGAAACTTATGTATCATGAAAAATAATTTATCATGAATAGGAATTGATCGTTGTTTAGATGAGACAATACTAGGTTAAATACATCAACTTAAACCGTACAAATAGACCTATCGGGTTTCTACTTGTTTTTCTTGTCAAACCAACCACTCTTCCTTGAAAAATCAGGCCTTGATCTTTGACACCCCTCCTCAATTTTTTTGTACAAATTTAGCGGCAACGGGAGTGAATATGGAGGAGGAGCATGTATAAAGGTCAATCAGGAAAACCAAATATTCACATAATTGAAACTAGAATCCTATCTCACTTTACTTCATGATCCATACACTCCACTGCCAATTCATTTTTCATCGATCGTCTCCAAAAGGTTTCTTTCGTTCGATGTTTAAACTTCTCTGCGCTTCAGAATCTTTACCTCCCCCATGACAAGATTTCTAACGGGAACTTTGTCTACCAAAGGCCCTTCCTTCCATCTATGTTGATGCTAATATCTAGGCTTCGAGTTTTGCTGCCTTGATTTAGACAAAGGAGGAAGAAGTGCAATATCCATATGAGAGAGACAGAGCTATGGGAGATAGTGCGAGTGTGTTTAAACTATGTTACGGTGAAAAGAGGTGAAGCGATGCGTGTAATTTATAGATTTAATGTTGACTATCTCATTTCTTCTAGTCAAGCTATTATTCTTTTTGAAACTTTTTGAATGAGATCTTTGATAATATTTCAAAATAAAATATTATCTATTACCTGGTATTGGATAGGGTTTTAACAAGTATGATCTCATTACATTCCTTGAACTTCTATTTGACTAATCCCATTTACCACAATCTTACAGTTTGAATTTGGGTAAGATTAAGTAATTTGATTCTACAGATTTTTAGGGTTTCATTGTAATTGGCTTAGATTGAACACTATTTTGTACAAATTAATCAACCATTTCATCATAACTTTTCTCCATTTTGCTTCCATGGGCTAACAAACAAATGTAGGGAACAAGAACGTCATATAAATATAACTGAAAATAACATGCATTGTTTGAAGCTAATGATCCAACCTTATCTTTGTCTAGATCATCGAGAAAAAAACTTAGAGAAACCAGATCTCCAAATTTCGAAATGAGATCCCTACTTTTGGTAAGTAGAAAGTTTTTCTCAATTCTCTCTCTATATCTTTGAACTCTCTCCAATCATCTAGTTAAGGAGAACTCGAAGAGAAAGAAAATCTACCATGAGGCTGAAGTGAATCATCGATGGGGTAGTTTTAGTTGAAGAGGAAGACTTGGACTTTGATTCGGACTTCGGAAGGGCATAGCAGCGTGAAGATTCAAACTTCAAAAGGGCAGAGTAGCGCAAAAATTCAGACTTTGGTTCGGGCTTTGCAAGGGCAGTGCGCCGCCTGCGAGGTGGGAAGAGCAACGAAAACTCGAAGCGCTGCGTCGGTGCTCTGCGAAGAGCAATCAATGAAGGGCAGCGAGATACACAAACTCCAAGATTCAGACTTTGAAGATTTAGACTTCAGTTCTGTAACTCTACACAATATAATTTGGTTTTACGAAATGTAAAGAAGAGGGAACTGAAAACTTAAATCGGAAACCAGCTTTCTTAGATTTATAGTCAATTTTATACACTCTGGTCCACGATTTTTCAAATTTTCTATATCAAGACCGTGGACTGAACCATATCCCATGGTTTCATGGTGTGCAGGACCAGTCCCGAATCAAGCTACAATGAGCACTGACCGAAATTGAATTGAAACACTCGGTTCGGTCTAGTTCCTCAGTCCTAGGTCAGCTTTGTCCACCCTACTTGGGCGTTTGGTTTATAGGATGGGGTTTTAAGATTTAACTGTTATCTCATTAAATTTCATTTGATTTCTATTTGATTAATTTTATTTAGTACAATCTTAGAGTTCAAATTTTGGTAAGATTAAATAATTGATTCTAGATATTTTTAGGGTTTTATTCAAATTGGCTATGACGTTAAACTCTAATTGCACGATTTCATAAAATCTAATTAAAATTATTGAATTGATTCCATAAGATTTGACGATATTTAAGTTAAATGGTTTCAATTTCAATAAAATTATTTATCCTTAAGTGTAATCTATTTTTAAAAATATTAGAGACCACTCTCTAATCTTCTAGTCAAAGTACTCTTTTGTTTATATATTTTTTAATCTACTCTTTGATAATAATTTACTTCCTAACTAAATTACTTTTTCAGAAGTCATGCAAAGGTTTATTTTCTTCTTATGCTCAAGATATTCAAGATTAATAGTTGGTTTCTTGATATGTTTTGCGTTTCAAATCGAATTAAATCCGCTCAATGTGTTCTTTCTTTTGACACCTCCTTATAATGAAATAAGTATTATATAGCAATTTTGAAGATTAAGTTATAAAATTGAGATTTGACATAATCAATATAATCAATTGAGATGGTTAATTAGGTGAGTTGCATTTAACATGTGTTTGACAATTGCCTGTGACATTGAATGTGTCACGTTTTACAAATTTAAAACATGTATAAGCCATGTTAGAATACCAATCGTTAGGGACGATGGAGCAAGTTTTAGAATCTCAATCAAATATCAGATCAATTTTATTATCCATTTTTTTGGAATATTGATTCAAGTTTTTTCGGTAATTGGTTGTTAGCCTTAAAATCTGAAAATACCTATTTTTTATTATTATCCATTCAATTGAGTTATGTTTCCACTTGGAGTTATGTGTTGCTAAATTAAAAAGACCACAATTATTACCTTTTTCCTCACTTTTTTCATAAAACAAGGAGATGACCATGTTATAGACTAGATTGACATTGTCACTTTCTTTTTATTTCTGAGTTCATGGAAACAACTTATTTCTTCACCTTACATAGGAACATAGCAATCAGGAATGGTAGGAAAAGAGAGAGAATATTTTTATCTAACCATCACTATATATTTAGATAATATACATAAACTCAAACCATGCAAAATAAACCCACCAATTTTCAAATTCCTCATTCGTTGCTCTCTTGTGAACTAGCCCTTTTTGTAAAATAATTAAATAAATTATTATTTCACTGTAGAAGTAAAAAAAAAAAAAAAAAAAAAAGAAAACTAATAACTAATTTTGCTATTTTATCATATTTGTGCCTTGTATTGATAAAAGATACCCTGCCAAATCAATCTTATCACAAGTTTAAATAAGAAACTAAGTAAATAAGATGAAATGAAAAAATGAAAGTAGGAGAATGTTGTAATATTCTGTCTAGAATTTAGCCTTCAATTGAAATTTTTAATTTTTCTTATTAATTTAATCTCAAATTAAACTTTAACAACTTAATCTAAAATCTCTAATTTCCTCAAAATAAACTAAAATGCGGAAGCTTTTGTTTAATTAAAGTCAAATTAGGAGAGTTTGAAAGGCTCTTTACCTTCTCTTAGTCAATTTAAGCACGCTTTAAATGCTTTTGAATAGATAATATTTTTTGTCGTAACTAAATAATTATAATAAATTATAAATATTTAAAATAATAAATTTTTATTTTAATCAAATTAGATTTTGTTTAAATCTTTTTGTATCACCTCTTTCGTAATATTTTTAGTCATCATTAAATTATTTATAAATAATTAAAACTTGAATTACTTATAACAAAAAATAACTAAAAGGAACGACAACTCTTATTTTCTCTATCTACTTATTTATAGTAATCTATAACTCATATTTTTATAAACTTATAAAAATCATAATTTATTTATTTTTTTCATAAGATAAAGTGATTTAAATTAACAAAGAGACGGGTCGGGACAACCATAAACTGTCAAGGTGTGATGGCCGATCTAGAAAATTGAACAGGCACGAACATGACATTTGGAACCCGAACTTTGCTCAACGTGCATACATGCCAACACCAATTCTTTCTTGTTGTCTTGATTTCATTCCAAAAGATTTCTCTCGTCCTGTCTATAAACCACTCCACGGTTTAGGATCTTTACCTCCCCATGACTAGATTTTTGCCTGGAACTTTCTCTACCAAGGGCCCTTCCTCCCGTCTCTTTCAATGCCAATATCTAGGCTTGAAGTTCTGCAGCCAAATTTAGGTGGAGGAGGAAGAATCACAACACCCATGAGAGAGTGACTGAGGCAGAATGTATAACGATTTGACTCGAGGATCAAATCAAGCTGTCCAACCTTTAATTTTATATTAAATGAAACAATATAAGATTTAAAATTTAAATAGAAGCGAAGGCTTAGAAACGGATGGGTTTCAAGCCAAACAAGCAGGCATCCATATAAGGTAAATGTACAATTTTTAATAACGTGAAATAAAAATTAAATTTCTTGAAAAATTAATAAAATAGAGAAGTTTGCACGCCAAGTTTACTTCTCTGTTCACAATTGAAATCCACCTTAAATTATCATTAAAATGAGAATGTTTTAAAATAAGTCGACTAAATTCAATAAAAATTAATTTTATTTTAAATATTTATATTTATATTTATATTTGATAAATTAATAATATTTAAAAATAATAAAAAAAATAGAGATACTCACGAAATCCAAACCCATTATATTTTATGTATTTAAAATAAAAACTGTGATACCCAATAATCGTAAATGCTACAAAAAATATCATCATCAATTTATGGTTTTACGGCCAAAGACACAACATAACGAGGTGTCTATATGCTTTAGCTAAAACAAAATTTTAATTAAAAAAATATATGTATTAAAATAAAATAATAATAAGAATTTTTTAACAGTTATTTTACAAAATAAAATAATCAAATTATTAATTAAAATAAGATGAGTAAAAACTTAAAATAAAATAAATCATTACCTCAATTTGGACCTACAGTGTCCAAACTAAATAAGATTGAACTCAAAGTCTATGAATCCAAATTTTAATTTAAAGCTTCGGTACCTCAATTCTGGAGAATTTTCGATGCTCTGAAACTCTAACCAACATCGTGAGAGTTTGCAGTCCTTTCTACCAAACCTGCTCGTGGCCAATATTTCTATTCTCAGAGACGTAGAGAATAATTGACCCACTTCAACCCCTAAGTGCCGACCATTGCAATTCCTAACTTTGCCTGCAAAAGTGATGGCAGAGAGGTAAGCTAGAGGCGATTGAGGTTGATAGATGATGGAGGAGAGATATGAGAGCTCAGCTTAAAATGGAAGAAGGAAAGAGGAATAAGAATTTTCGTTTAAGAAAATGTTAGTTAAACTCAAGGAATGAAAAAACACATTGAGAACTATCAACATGAACAAATGATATTGAAAAACCAAATTAAATAACTAATTTGAAGCTCAAAAAAATCTGTAGTTAAATTTTGATTTGCATTGACAAAAATATTTTTAGAATTCAAAAAAAAAAAAATTCAATAATTAAGTAAAATTGCAAATATCGATATGTATACCTTATAATGAATTTTTTTTCTTCAGCTCTCTAAGAAGTCGCATATAAAGTCTAGCGAAAAGACTTTTTAAATCTGTAAGGAACATAGATCACAATAGCCTTGCAATTTTTTGAAATATCAAGTTGATTGTAGAATCAATGATGCATGATCATTATCAATATAAAAGTTGTAAAACAAAGAAAGATAGATGTGAAATTTGAAAAGATTAGGTTTCAGAAAAAAAAAAATCATACACTACTAAATTAATGGAGAGATCCTTCAAATCACTTTTTAGCTCTTGGTTGGTATTCTTGAGGTGGAAGCAATAGAATATAATTTACTGCCTCCTCTAAAACTTTGAGACATTTTATTAAGAGAGCGCTAAACAAGTACTACTCGTCCAAATTGATCCTCGGATTCAATAGTCTCATTGAACACGTGAATAGTGGGTAATTGTTATCAAACTCAAATAGAAAATGTTGCACATATTAAATATATTATTATCAATTTAACAGACCAAAAAATCGAAGAGAAGTGAAGCAAAAAACCAAACCCTATCCGACAAGAAGAAAACATGTCTCTTTTATGATAATGCATGTAACACCTGAAAAATTTCATTTAATTCAATTTTTCAGAATTTTGTATTGGTCAACGGCAAGGTTCGAGTCGGAATCAAGGGCAAAAAGTTTATAACGTTAGGTAAAAAATTATTTCAGTAATAATGGTAAAAGAGAAATTTTAAGATTTTATCCGAACACTGACCGTATAGTAGATTTATCAGAAAAGTTATAGTTAAGGGCGAAATAATTAAAATTAATTATATTATATTTATATATAAAAAATAATAATAAAAATAATAAAACAGAGAGGATGAACGGATTCCCCTTGTTCTTCTTCTTCTTCTTCTCCCGCACGAGAAGCTCGGCGTTTCCCCTTTCAGTAGCCAACGATCAACCGTTTCTCCCTTCGTTCTTCAAGTTTTTAATAAGTTTTAGTTAGTTCTTGGTAATTAGTTAGTGTTTTAGTTATTTTAAGCGGTAAAAATAGAGTTAGAGAGAGTTGGGTGAACCCTAGGAAGGAGATACGAAGTTTGGAGGTTTTAGTCGGTTTTTGTACATATATTGATGTTTAAGCTAGGAATAGGAGTGTATTATAAGTTTTCGTGAAAAAGATTGAGTGTGTAGATAACCGAATAACCCGGGTTACGGAACGGGTTCCGTTTGGCCACATTTGGCCAAACTGTATGTGTGGGATTAGGAAATTGATGAGACCATTAGAAACTAGATGTCACGAGAAACTTATAGCATTTCGAATCGTTCAAATTGGACTAATATTGGTGGAGTTATAAATTTTTGAAGGTTAGTCGGAGAGTTAGTTAGAATTTCGGTTTAAACTGTGTAGGGATTTAGTGGTTGATTCCTTTAAAGTTTTACGGAGTTAATGAAAAGTATAGCTAATAGATGTGTGATTTTATAGGTTTTTCAATTAGCGTACCAGATTTGGATTACGAGTGCTAAGGACGCCAAGCAAATAATGTACTAGAAGTTTTACCTTCGGGACTACATCACAGTTCAGTAGGATGTATTGCACGTTTACTTTATGTTATACTTTCATGGTTGTGCATCATTGTTTTAAAATAGGACACGATACGAAAATGAATTTTCATGTTTTTACAAAGTAAAATAGTAGAATGTGATGAGACGAACAAAATGAGAAGCTACGTAAGAAGATAATAAAGGCGAGATTGAGTGGTCTTGTCCAGTGAGGTGGACCGCGAGATGTATCACTCTTCCTCCGCTTTACGTGGTGACCTTGTCCAGTGAGGTGGACTGCGAGGTTGTCACTTTAACTAGATCGAGATTGACCTTGTCTAGTGAGGTGCACCTCGAGGTGCGTCACCTCGGTCTAGCGCGTAAGGAGGAACTCAGTAATAAGAAGATAAAGAAGATGTAAGAAATAGACAAAAACAAAAGTAGAGACGAAACTGTAAAGACTGCATATGTAGGAGATATTTGTTTTTAGTATGTATGTATGCCATACTTACTTAGCATTAGACTAATAGTTGAGTTATGCGATGTAGGTGACGACGCAGCAGTTAGTGAGTATCCCGAGTATGCCTAGGACTAGTAGGCGGTTGGAGGAGGATGCTCGTGGGACGACTGGGCCAGCTGTTGAGGCGTTTTAACTATGGCGGGTATAAGTATGGGTGGTGAAATATTTTTAGTCGTACTTGGTTATTTTGAAGTAAAAGAGAGATTTGAAATTGGGTTGAATATTTTGGTGTACGTAATAGGTTTGTAAATTGAGTTGAGAAGAGGATTCATGGTTTTTAAACATTTAGTCAAACCGTGTTGTTTTGTTTTAAATTCTGTTAAGGTTTCTGGGGTGCAAAGTATCAACCAAAGTCCATAGATGTCGACCGGTCAGTGTAAAATGGAAGGTGAGTGTCGACCGCGAGACTCGACCTGCGTAGGGCAGAGCCGAAGTAGGTGTCGACCCCTGGTCCCAGGTATCGATCGATCCGTGTATAATTGGCAGGGGTGTCGACCGCGAGTGTCGACCTGTGCTGGCAGAGATGATCAAGGTGTCGACATGCAACAGCGGGTTTTGACCTCTCTCTGAAATGAGTGTAGAAGTGTCAACCAGTGTCCCCGGTGTCGACCGATGAAAAGACCCAAGAGAAATGTAGTGTCGACCGGCATTTGCCAGTGTTGATCGATGAAAACCCGAGACAACTCAAGTGTCGACCGACTCTTGCAGGTGTCGACCGGTCTCTTTAATTTTTATGTTTTAAGAGTAAAGTTACTTAAACTAATTTTAAACGAGTTTTTGCTACGACATTTATATGTATTTCTTTTGTAAGTCGTTTTAAGTCAAATAACCAAAAAGTTTTAAATTTTATACGAATTCTGTCGGAGTGAAAAGTGAGTGTATGGTTGTCGACCCTGGTTTGGGGACGACTCAGAACGTTAAGGGCGTGGTGTCGGAGCAGTGAACAAACCAGAAACGGATAGGTTTTTAGGACGTTACAGTGTTGGTGTCAGAGCCATTTGGTCAAAACGTTCAAATGATTACTCAACAGCGCCGATCGCCGCACGACGTGCTTCGTCAACTGTAAGTGTTTAAGTTTAGTGTTGTTTAGTAGATACTTATGAACATAGTTGACCATTGTCCAGGAAAGATAGTCAGAATGTCTAGACGACCAGGATGTCCTAGAGTGGCAAGAGAGACAACCGAACTGAGAAGTGAGGACGATTCTGCGACGAACCGACAGTTGACAGAATTAGTAAATCTACAGTCCCAACAGTTAGGAATGTTGCTAAACCGAAAAGTACAGTGAGGTGCAGACCCTAGTTCTAGTCAGGACCAGTCGAGTGAGCGATTTCAGAGATTGCGGCCACCGACTTTCGAAGGACAAGTATCAGATCCGATGGCTGCCGAGGATTGGATCCGAGCAATAGAGAGCATGTTTAAATATGTGAAGGTGGAAGAGGAGGATGAAGTTATACTAGCCAGCTTTCATTTAGAAAAGGATGTCCGATTTTGGTGGGAGTCTATAGAGGCCTTTTACGGGAGAAAGTGCAGGTCCCCGCTTTATTGGGATGAAATTGGCGAGGCGAGTTTAGTGGGTCCGAATATTTTGCAATAGACAATAGAGAAAATTACATTTATTCAACAACGTATCTTAACAGCTCAGAGCCAACAGAAGAGTTATGCAGATCGTCGGAGAAGAGAGTTAGAATTTGATGTGGGCGATGAAGTCTTCTTGAGGGTTTCGCCATTTAAAGGAGTGGTAAGATTTGGGAAAAGAGGCAAGTTGAACCCAAAATTTGTCGGACCATTTCTTATTACGAAAAGAATAGGGAAGACAGCATACCAGCTGCAACTACCAGCTTCTATGGATGGAATTCACAATATATTCCACGTATCTATGTTGAAAAAATGTATGCGAGATCCTTCGCATATTGTGATGCAACAGGACATAGAGGTTCAATCTACATTGACGTATGAAGAGAAGCCAGTGGAGATTTTATATTATGCAGTGAAGACTCTACGCAACAAGGAGATTCCACTGATGAAAATTTTATGGCGCAACCACAGCGTAGAAGAGGCAACTTGGGAGCAGTAGCAGGACATAATAAGCCGATACCCAGAACTGTTCAAGTAACAAAATTTTGAGGACAAAATTTCTTTTAAGGAGGGTGAAATGTAACACCCGAAAAATTTCAGTTAATTCAATTTTTCAGAATTTCGTATCGGTCAACGTCGAGGTTCGAGTCGGAATCGAGGGCGGAAAGTTTGTAACGTTAGGTAAAGGATTATTTCAGAAATAATGGTAAGGGAGAAATTTTAAGATTTTATCCGAATACTGACCGTATCGTAAATTTATCAAAAGAGAGAAGTTCGGCGTTTTCTCTTTCAGTAGCCAACGATCAACCGTTTCCCCTTTCGTTCTTCAAATTTTTTGTAAGTTTTAGTTAGTTTTTGGTATGTAGTTAGTGTTTTAGTTATTTTAAGTGGTAAAAGTGGAGTTAGAGAGAGTTGGGGGAACCCTAGGAAGGAGATACGTATGTTGATGTTTAAGCTAGAAATAAGAGTGGATTATAAGTTTTCGTGAAAAAAGATTGAGTGTGTAGATAACCGAATAACCAGGGTTACGGAACGGGTTCCGTTTGGCCACATTTGGTTAAGCTGTATGTGTGGGATTAGGAAATTGATGACACCATTAGAAACTAGATGTCACGAGAAACTCATAGCATTTCAAATCGTTCAAATCGGACGAGTATTGGCAGAATTATGAATTTTTGAAAGTTAGTCGGAGCGTTAGTTAGAATTTCGGTTTAGACTGAGTGGGGATTTAGTGGTTGATTCCTTTAAAGTTTTACGGAGTTAATGGAAAGTAGAGCTAATAGATGTCTGGTTTTATAGGTTTTTCAGTTAGCGTACGAGATTTGGATTACGAGTGATAAGGACGCCGGGTAAGTAAGGTAGTAGGAGTTTTGCCTTCGGGCCTACATCACAGTTCAGTAGGATACATTGCACGTTTACTTTATGTTATACTTTCATGGTTGTGGATCATTGTTTTAAAGTAGGACACGAGACGAAAATGAATTTTCATGTTTTTACGAAGTAAAATAGTAGGATGTGATGAAACGAACGAAATGAGAAGGTAGGTAAGAAGATAATAAAGGTGAGGTTGAATGGTTTTGTCCAGTGTGGTGGACCGCGAGGTGTATCACTCTTCCTCCGCATTACGTGGTGACCTTGTCCAGTGAGGTGGACCACGAGATGTGTCACTTTAACTAGATGGAGGTTGACCTTGTCCAGTGAGGTGGACCGCGAGGTGCGTCACCTCGGTATAACGCGTAAAGAGGAATTCAGTAGTAAGAAGATAAAGAACATGTAAGAAAAAGACGAAAACAAAAGTAGAAACGAAACTGTAGAGACTGCATGTGTAGGAGATGTTTGTTTTTAGTATGTATGTGCGTAACGACTCCTTTTCTCAGTAAGTTATTGTCTGCTTTGGGGATTAGGCCGTAACCTAATATCTTCCCCTCACGGATTTGTTTGGCGAGGACTTCTCAGTCGGTCATCCAACCTGGTACTGCTCTCGTTAGAGCACTCTTAACTTCGGAGTTCTTATGGGATCCGTTGTCAATTGTACTCCAAAACGCGTCTTACTATCTTGGGAGGATTTCCTTATATATGTTTCATTTCCATATACCTCCCCCAAGCAATGTGGGATTGTGACGACTCCCTTTCTACGACCCGAGATTTGCATACACTCGAGGCGTTACATCACGCCGTCCCTCGAGATTTGCCCCGCAGTCGTCTTCATACATACACATCCAGGTCATTACAATCACACACACCCCCCCCCCCCCCCCCCGGTACAGGTTCTGATACCATTTGTAACGACTCCTTTTTCTAGTAAGATATTATTCGATTAGGGGATTGAGCCGTAACCCAATATCTTCTCCTCACGGATTTGTTTGGCGAGAACTTTCCAGTCGGTCACCCAACCTGAAGCGGTTAGCAGTAACCATTGAATATGTTTCTTCAGCTTGAGTTGGGTTAAAAACACGGAATGTATTTGCACCATCACCATCTTCAAATAAGGTATTTTCTACAGTAGCACCATGAATAGCGCATAGCAGAGCAGCGCCGAATACACCGGCAACTCCCATCATATGAAATGAGTTCAATGTCCAATTATGAAATCTTTGGAAAAAGAGAATGAATCTAAATATAGCTACTACACCAAAACTAGGAGCAAAGAACCAACCAGACTGACCTAGTGGATAAATCAGGAATACAGAAACAAAAACAACAATTGGACCAGAGAATGCGATTGCATTATAAGGTCGCAATTGAACAGATCGAGCAAGTTCAAATTGACGTAACATGAAACCTATTAATCTGAAAGCGCCGTGGAGAGCAACAAAAGTCCACAGACCACCTAATTGACACCAACGAGTAAAATGGTCTTGCTCTCGCCGGAGCACTCTTAATTTCAGAGTTCTTATAGAATCCGTTGTCAATTATGCTCCAAAATGCGTCTTACTATCTTGGGAGGATTTCCTTACATATGTTTCATTTCCATATACCTCCTCCAAGCAATGTAGAATTGTGACGACCCCCTTTCTACGACCCGGGATTTGCCTACACTCGATGCGTTACGTCGCGCTGTTCCTCGAGGTTTGCCCCGCAGTCGTCTCATACGTACATATCCGGGTCATCACAATGTATGCATTAATTACTTAACATTAGGCTAATAGTTGAGTTCTGTGATGTAGGTTATGACGCAGCAACTAGTGAGTATCCCGAGTATGCCTAGGACTAGTAGGCGGTTGGAGGAGGATGCTCGTGGGACGGCTGGGCCAGCTGTTGAGGCGTTTTTGACTATGGCGGGTGTAAGTATGAGTGGTGAACTATTTTGAGACATACTTGGTTATTTTGAGGTAAAAGAGAGATTTGAAATTGGGTTGAATATTTTGGTGTACGCAATAGATTTGTAAATTGAGTCTAGAAGAGAATTCATGGTTTTTAAACGTTTAGTCAAACCATGTTGTTTTGTTTTAAATTTTGTTAAGGTTTCTAGGGTGCAAAGTGTCGATTGAATTCCGTAGGTGTCGACTGGTCAATGTAAAATGGAAGGTGAGTGTCGACCGCGAGGCTCGACCTGCGCAGGGCAGAGCGAAGTAGTTGTCGACCCCTGGTCCCAGGTGTCGACCGGTCCATGTAAAATTGGCAAGGGTGTTGACCGCGAGGGTCGACCTACGCAGGTAGAGAGGATCAAGGTGTCGACATGCAACAGCGGGTGTCGACCCCTCTCTGAAATAAGTGTAGAAGTGTCGATCGGTGTCCCCGGTGTCGACCGATGAAAAGACCCGAGAGAAATGTAGTGTCGACCGGCGTTTGCCAGTGTCGACCGATGAAAACCCGAGATAACTCAAGTGTCGACTGACTCTTGCAGGTGTCGACCGGTGTCTTTAAT
Organism: Begonia peltatifolia; assembly: GCA_022433055.1. Lineage (NCBI taxonomy): Eukaryota > Viridiplantae > Streptophyta > Magnoliopsida > Cucurbitales > Begoniaceae > Begonia > Begonia peltatifolia. The sequence continues at coordinate 7,025,985 of CM039529.1, read as the reverse complement.
TTTTATGTTTTAAGAGTGAAGTTACTTAAACTGATTTTAAACGAGTATCCGATGCGACATTTATATGTATTTCTTTTGGAAGTCGTTTTAAGTCAAATAACCAAAAAATTTTAAATTTTATACGAATTATGTCGGAGTGAAAAGCGGGTGTATGGTTGTCGACCCGGGTCTGGGGAAGACTCGGGACGTTAAGGACGTGGTGTCGAAGCAGTGAACAAATTGGAAACAAGTAAGTTTTTGGAGCATTACAATGCAATTTATAAAACTCAATACAAATCTCTAATAAAATAGAACAAATAGGAAGAAACCCAAAAATCGAAACAAAAACAACAAAACCACCAACATATAAAGATAAATCAAAACTTGCAATTGATGGAGCACCTTGAGGAATAAAAAATTAATAACATGAAGCAATCGAAAAAGAGAGGAGATATATCTTTTGGAGCTCACCGCACGAAAAACTGAACAAGCCAAACTCAAATTCGTGCATTGACTAAGCCATATCCATGATTATCTTGTCCGTTCACTAACACTTTGAAATACACTATTTTTCCTATTTTTCTTCGGTTTAATTACTTAAGTACTCCTCACAATTATGTCGAGATCAAAGCTCGAGGTCAAAAATAAAGAGAAAGGTGGGCGAAAAGGCAAATACTAATCAATAGGTATCTAACTTGAATTTAACAGTATTGATATAATTTACAACCAACGTTAGGGAAGAAAAACCAAACCTTCTTCAATATACAGAGCACAACAAGTCAAAAAATATATAGCATTAATTTGAAAACCTTCTCACTAACGATGATCAGTCAAAACGAAACAAATCACTGTATGAACTAACTTACGAACTCTACTATGTTCATCCAATCACTATTCTATAGAAGGATTGCTCTCCGAACATGTCTAAAGAATCAAGTGAAACTTCTGTTCTCTGTCGAAGTTCTCTTAGAGACTGAGTGGTAATTGAAGCCGCTGCCTTTTCAAGATTCGCTGGTGACTGGAGATCGAGGTAAGTTCTCCTTTTCTTGAAGAACTCGAGAAATCTGAATTTAACTTGGATTTGTTGAGCTATCAATTGATCAGTGCCTTATTTGTAAAGTAGTGATTGCACAGTTGATTCTGACTACTACTCCTTGGAAAGAAGAGATTCATTAGTTGGGATTTTCGGGAGAGGATTTCAATTCTTTCCATGTGAGGGAACATTACAAATCTAACCCATAATTTGGTCAAATTCAATGACGAAATTGGAGGGAATAAATTTCTTAACGTTTTGCAAAAATCTTTGCTAGATTATCTTCGTCCAAAATATGAAAAATTGAATATCGATTTGAAGAATCCATTCGAATGTTAATTAGGTTTTAAATTATAAAAATTGAATACTAATTTGAAATTGTCTTCTGAATTGAACCTAAACTGTTACAGATCAACAAAAGAAAAAAAAACCAAAAAATATAGAACTTTGCCGGAATGAGAAACCTTTGCCAGAATGAGAAACCTAAACTCCAATAAGTGGGCAATTGTTATACAGAGCCTATAAAGTTTCATTGAAGGATGAAATGTTGGCAATTGTTACCAAATTCTAATAGAAAAGTTGCACACATTAAATATATCATTATCAATTTAATATATCAAAAAATTGAAAAGAAATAAAGGCAAGGAGAAAATATATGCCTCCTTTTTTAGAGCGAAATTCATATAACTCCACACAAATCTCTACCGAAATAGAACAAATAAAAAGAGATACAAAAATAGAAACAGAAGAACAACGTAAATAAACGAAATGAAAAAAATTGATAGATGCAAAATCGAAGAGGAGAAATACAGCCAAAAAAGAAAAATTAGGCAGGGAAATAGTAGGGAGAAAACGAAGACATAAAAAACAGATGAGAGAAATTCACCTGTGCATAAGAGAACATAAACAAAGGCTAACACTAACGCAACACTGAGAAGAGAAGAGAAGAAATCAGCACACTTGAGACGACGCAAAGAACGAAAAAATGTGAGAAAAGTAACAAAGAGAGAAGAAATCCAAACTGAAATAGGACTAAACATCACATCACACCGCGCTACGTAGAAAAGAGGAAAACAAGAGAGATGGAACGCAACTTAATCTTCCAAAGAATGAAGCTGAAGAAATAATGATCGATGAGATGCACGCCGTCTGAAGAAACGATAAAATACGGAAAATTTAGTGCAGGAGAAACCCATAAAATTAGAGAAAATAGAAAGTTTTTCTGTTAATAATAAGGATGGTATCATATTGTGGCAGATGTCATTGATAAATGATGATGGCCCACATCAAATCTTATCTGCAATTTAAAAAGAAAGCAAGAAAAATATTGATTTTTAAAAAGGAAAGCAATTGAAAATGAGAATTAATTAAAAAACAAAATATTCTATTAAATATTTGTTTCTTTTCCTTGTTTGTCAGAGATTGCATGCATGTGGCTTGTTCAAATCGAGCAGAGGAGGTCTTGCTGCCAAAGTAAGAGGCAAATCACGACAATATTTAAGGATCCCTCTTCAAATAGAAGGCCTTGACCATCCTGGTGCAAATGATCACGGTGAACGTCATGATGGAACATCCATGGAAGACTGGAAGTTGGATCAGATCAGTGAGGGGCACATCCTCATCATAACCAACTATGGATTCATTGTTTACAAATCTTTAGTTTCTCTTCTATTTTAAATTTTAATTTCTTGTGTATCTTGAAGATAGTTAGTTAATGATCCCGACACCTTTTTTAATCCATCATAATTATATTTGTGTAATGACTTAAAAGTCGTTAAATCTTTTTTTATAAGATTTTAAATTTTTTTTAAATATTTGGACTTCACTTTATTGATTCAAAACATATAAACTTTATTCGTAAAACTTTATAGAATCTTTGATAAAATTTTTGATTTTTTTCCTTTGTTAACAGTATTCGATCGATCAACTAAATGAGCCGATCGATCAGCACTACCTCTATTTTTTTTTAAATCGCCAAAAACGACGATTGGTCGCCAGAAATGGGCAATCAATTGTTTGTGATATTTTTTCACCTAACGCAAGTGTACGTGTCAGTAACAAAGTAATAAATAGTAAGTAAAAGTTGATTCCACAAAGATAATTGTAACTAAATTTAATTGTTATAAAATTATATAAAATAAATATGAAATATAAAGAAAAATGACATGAGCAGTAAAATAATATAAAATTAGAGTTTACTCAAATATGATAAAGAAATAATTTAAGGAGATTGCGATAATAAAGGTCTTGGTTAGAATCGATTTTCTCGTTACATGCAATTTACTACTAATGCTCCAAAAAGCTACAATATTTTCCACTTAACAACAATAACTTAATATTTTCTAAGGTTCTTTCGATTGCCTAGTTGAATTCGTCTTAAAAGTTTTTTCAATTTTTGAAAAGACAAAACTTGATCCGAATTTTTTTAAAATTCTGTTCTCAATGCCTGTCAACTATTTTATAACAATTTATTATATTTAATCAATCAAACATTCCAAAGTTTCTATGTACCTCTCGATATAACAGAAATATGTAACATCAAATTTGCCCGTTGACACAATTCGAATTAAACAACAAACATCATGATAGATTGATCAATGAAAAATAAACAAACTTTCATAGATCTCAAATAAGCACGTAATGAGTATTTTCTCTCCTAACCAATATTAAAATTTTAGCCCAAAATCATGACAATAAAATCCAACATAAAATTATTAATCCAAAGAAAAATAAAAAGCACTAAAAGAAGAATAATAAGTGTTGATGCTCCTCTGTAGAAGAATTTGCTGGCATGAGGCACTAAAGACCAGAGAGGAGAGATGTTCTTCCTTTATTCCACCTTTTTTTCTACTTCAAAAGTCTTCTGGTAAGCCACGCACGCCACCGTCTAGAAGATAGCCTCCTTTTTTTTTATTCTTTAGCCCACTTTCTTTCTCTTCTTTGATTTTAAGAAATTCTTCAACAATTTCCTTATCTCTACTTGATTCTAGGGATTTATTATTACAATTAATTTTCTTTTTTGTCATTTAAATAAAAATTCGAACTTTCATTTCTTCTTTATCGTTAGTAAATCTGTAACCAAACGTGATAACAAAAAAATTCAAATTAGTGATAATAATATGATTTTTTTTAAAATATATATAAGAATCATTAAATTCTTAAGATCTTTTAGTGGCACCACAACCTTCTGAATTTCTATAATTTTGACCTAATTTCTTTTATATTCACTCAAATCACACGAGTTTTAATAAATAAAAATAAGATAAAATAATTATATTTTAAAAGTTATCACCGATTGGCGCCAGAACTGTTTTTTTCCCAAAATTTCTCTTTTAAAATTTCATATATTTAAAACATTCATTCCTTCAATCATTTTCTATTTCTATACAAAACATTACTAGCCCTTCATAAAATATGTTTTAGGAAAACATTTAAACAATATATATATGTTTTCTACCAAATTACTGATCAAATCAAAACATTTCGATCATTCAAAACCTAACACATTTATCTCAAAACTATCCAATTTCATATTAAAGTATTTCTATTCTTCAAAATATGTTTTAGCAAAACCCTTAAACCCATAAATTCATATACATGAAGTCTTAAAATGAAATCTATACATACACTGTCAGGGCCCGATTCCTCCCCGAATCGGACCCCGACGATGGGGTTCCCGAATTGAGAAGGTTCTCGAAATGACAACTTCAAAACATACATTCCTTAAGTGGGAATTTCTAAATTACATATACCACAAACATACACTATTCTTCATATATGACATCCTGAATTAGGATCCATCCAATCAAATACATCATACAACAAACCATCCATATATTAAAATGTTTACGTCATTTTCAAAGAGTATTATAGTGGAAGCGAATAAAAATATAAATATACATCTGAGTCACGACATGTGACTTTCCAACTCGAAAACCATCAACCGTGATATTTCACCCATGCCTCATTATACACTTTACCTTGCATTGGTTTTTCATCTTGGTGAACATTTTCGATATCTGAAAAATATGAATATACATAATAATGAGTCATTGGCTCAGTAAATAAGTCTAAGAGCTAGAATAGCTAACTCATACTCTATAACACTAACTAGGACCACATTCTATTATCCACCTATTATTGATTATTTTGAAATCAACTTAAATCAATTTGTTTTGATTTAAAATCCATATCATTTTATATGAATATGTATTCACTTTTGTAATTGGAACTATTTAAATCCCATCCAACTATTTTTTCAAAACTATTTTCAATAATAGTTAAATCCAATGCAATTTAATATAGTAATGCAGGATTTAAAACTATGCTTTTATTTGAATTTCTAAAATGTAAGTTTTCACATTTAAATTAAAGTAAAAAAATGTAATTCTCTTTCTAAAACAGCTCATATGACCGTAACTCATCTACAGTTCCTGTACTTTCTCCGGTAGAGTTGTAGACCCCTATTGTCTTATTTTTCTCGAGGATTTAGGGATTTTCAACTCAGGGAGGACATTTTACGTAAGGCTCACAATTATTTTCATAGTCATATTCATCCAATATGAAGAGGCAAGTCTAGGTCAATGGGTTCTTATGTTACCATGACTTCCAACTTCCTTCTTCTTAAAAAGCATGCTTTAGAAACAGTTATAAAGCAATGTTATGCATGTTTAAAACATGCACCCACTCATAAAGTTTATATATATAAAAAGTATTCAATGAGTTCAATATAATTATAAACGTAGTTTTAAAAGAGTACGTTTAACAATTCAACATAAATCGAATTTAAAACGACATTTCAATTACTTCAATAAATAGAAATTTAAACAAAAAAAATAGATTTAAATAACTTTAATAATTAAATAGTAAATTTTCTATCAATAATATTCGTTTATTCGAATTTTATCCAATTTCCTTAAAATTTCTAAAACGTCCAAACATGTCCGTAATCTAAACGAAAATTAAATCTATCTCTACCTAGTAATGCAATAAAGTATAAACTAACTACATTCTGTTTTTCAGAATAATTTTTTTAAACAGTGCTGATCGATTGGCACTGTAGCGCCAATCAATCAGCACTTGTTCTGTTTTTCAGAACAATTTTTTATTAAACTATCAAATTCTATAATATCTTTGTCAAATTCTTTCAATAAACAATCTATATATTATATTTACATATGATTCATATATAAATGTCCACAATTAATTTTAGACCTAACTATTAAAATTCAAACCATTACATATACGTCCACAGGTCCAAATCGCCCAAACAACCGCCAAGTCACCACCATGGACGCACTTCCTCAACTGCTCCCATTATTCTTGATCAGGTTTGTGATTCTCACTACTTATCTCTTTACCTACATCACAAAGTTCAACTAATGAGTCAAATACTCAATAAGTAATGCTTATATGAAATTTAAAGCACTTTTGCTAAATTTCTTAACATATGTGGTTTCTAACATGTTCTTTCATTTCGTTATCATTTTTCCTTGGAAGAATCTAACTATTCCCCAAAACTACGATCTAGATGATGATGAAGAGATAATGAATTCCTCCAAAACTGACATTGGAGAATTTTACTTCCACCAAAGCTATAATCTTCATAATTATTGGAGAGCAGATTAATTTCTCTAAAGCTGACATTAGGAAAAATTAGAATCTAACCATGACTACGATCTAAATGACGATGAATGTGTGATCAATTCCTCCAAAGCGGAGATTCTCATAATCGATGAAGGGTGAATCACTTCCTTCAAAGTATACATGTTCGTTTCGTTTCGTTTCGTATCGTTTTATGAAAACATATACATAATTCATTTTTAGAAGTTTTCTAAAACATGATGCAGGAGCATGAGATGCAAGCATAATTCATACAACAAGAAACCCTAGCATTTTGTGATGTAGGCCCCAACGGGTAAGACACATGCAATGCACTACTTATCTCAGTTCTTAGCAATTCAAGACACTCGAACACTAATCTTGATAACTTGGCCAACCTATAACACAATAATCTTAACATCAATATCATAATGCATATTTACTATTTTGATCAAAAGCCCTAATCAATTGAACATATCCCAATCCAATTCCACTATTTCATACATAAATCTCGGAATGCCCTATAATTGCCAAAACTTTAAAATTTCGTAACTTATGCTATACTTATCCAAATACATTAATTACAAAGCTAAAAGTTCACCGAAAAAGTCTATTATAACATATCAAAACAGTTTATCAAATGAAAATCAATAGATTAGGTTAAAAAGCTCAATCCCAAAACTACCTAGAAATTCTAGTTTTTGAACAATTTAACTTATAACCCAAACATGCATAATTCCACAATCGTTTACGTTTCCAATCACAAGTAAGGTCTAATATCACTATTGTGAAACATAAAAACACAAAAGATTGAGCATAAAAATCCAATTTTCGTGCACCTTTTTCCAAATTCATTCAACCGTCAAACAAAGCAACAAAAAAAATCACCTCTTTACCCTAAAACTTGCCAAATATTAAAGGAGATCCAACTTATCTTCAAAATCTTGAGAGGAGAGGTGAGATTTTCGTGGCTTCTTCTTCAAATCACCAACACTAGAGAAAAGGGAAGAAATCCTTGTGGGTTTTAAAAAAAAAAAAAAAAAAACCAAAGGAAAGAGAGGAAGTGAGGCTTGGCGTGAAAGAGAAAATCATGGGAGGGAGAGGGCAATAAGAGTTGCCAGCTTTTCTTCTTTGTCTTTCAATAACAAAACTAACAAGGAAGCTTCTTGAGGAAGCTTTGGTGAGGTGTCATCCAACCATTGATTTATCTCCATCAACATTTAATTCTTTCTAAATTGCTCTTCCATTCTTCCAACTTAATGGTTAATCCTTATCCTTTTCAGTTTGCCTCATAGTCTAATTACCTAATTAACTTCACAATATCAATCTTACCACCTCCAATAATATTTTTTACACTAATAAACGATAAATCTTAGAGTAAGAAATAATATGCACTAAAACAAATTATCCAATAAATATTCTGATTGTTACAATTTGTACTACTAATAACCATTAATTTCACGTATTATCGTTTGGTAACAATGATATGAACTATGCAATTCTAATCTATTTGTATGGTTCCTCAATTTCTTGACTCGAATGAAACCCTCAAATCAGAGAACTCGTATGGCATTAAACTGACCATACAAACAAAAAAAAACATAAGTTTTTATCATGGCATAAATAGTTATGTTAATAACTCAAAGTACAAGAGCAATTTTGTCAAAAAAAAAAAAAAGAAGTTTAGACTACATTGATCTTAAGTTCATGTACAATGTATTCTTATTATATTTTCATTTAAATTAAATTTCTCCACATTTCACAGTACGTGAATGGTATCAAAGCTCAAGTGATCATATAACTCTTGAGTTGCTAAATTTCATGAATATTTCTCGTTTGCACTTTTAATTAAACACAACTTGTTTTCCATGGATTTTTAAATCACAAGCCAAACAAATTATTTAGAGATGACAAATAAGCTGGCCGAGCTGAATTTAAAAAAAAATTTGACTCACTAAACCTAATAGGTCTAACAAGCCATTTCAACTTAACGAGCCAGTCTAAATTTTTTTTTAACTTGAACTGACTCGCGAACCAATATTAAATAAGCCGAGTTGGATAAATGAGCCTAACAAGCCGAACCTAATGAACAAAATATACATAAATATTTTCAATGTATATAAATGTAATGTATATTTCTAAAACTATTCAATTATTAAAATTATAATAATATTTATAATTAATGTCAAAATATAATAATTAATTATTTAGTTAACAATTGTTTTATTAATATATAAAATGACATATACTTAAAAAAAAATTATTTAAGATAATATAGTAAAAAGTATCACACAAATATCATTACAAATATTTGACAGTTGTATTATTACAAATTATACATATACTAACTATGTTTGCATCTATTTAATTATCAATCATTTACAATTAAAGTAACAAACAGGCTAATCAAGTCAAGTAAATCCTAAAAAGTCCGACTTATTAAACTTAACTGGTTAAACGAGATAAGCTAAACGAGCCTAGCGAACCCAACGACCCGAGCCTAACAAGCAAGTTCAAAACAAATTTCAACCTAAACCAGCTTGCGAGACAAAATTAAACTATCCAAGCTCGATACAGTATCATGCCAGGGTTGATGGCAACCCGCTCATTTGTCACCTCGAAACTTGTTTTCTATCACAAAAAACAAAGAACAAAGAACAAAGAACAAAGAAAGAAACTACTTTGTTCCCCATAAAACTTAGTGACCGCTAGTTTTACATTAATTACAAATCCACACCTCAAAAAATAAGCCAAATGGAGGAAGGAATACACAAGGATAATGAAGAAAGTCGAAGAAAAGCAAGTAGCTGAAAGCTGGCTAATGACCGGTGCCCTTCTTGCTGGGCCCAGAAGCCTGCGTAAAGAATTGGTTATTTTGTTTTACAGATCGATCAAGTGAAGCTGCTTCTAAAACTCTTCGAGACATATCAGCTGCGTCACTAACACCACCGATCTTATTCGCCTCTTCGGCTTGAAGGTGCCTACTATTTACAAGAACTTGGGATTGTATAATCAGTAGCATCACGAGCCATTGTAGAGCTAAACAAAAGTTCTTCATTATGGATGTTCTTCTGAGTTTTGTCTGAACTCTCGTTTTTTTTTTATTTTTCAGAACCCATATTCTCTGATAGCTAACCCTATTTTAAATAGATTATTCATACAAAAAGAATGGAGCAGAAAAGATTTCCATGGAATCTCCATTGTATGGAGCTGCCAAATTCAATATCGAAGGGTCAGTTTTGGGCGGTAGTGGAAGGAGAAGAACATTTTGAGGTGGATAGCTTTTACGAAGACTATTTGACTGAAACCATACTTTTCCTACAAGCCAGGAGGGATTATGCTTGGTTTTGCAAAGCTAGATTGATCACACACACCCATTAAGATTGGGTCAAATTTCAACTTCGGGATCTACTGCTTTGCCAGTTGTAGAAAGGAAAGCATTTGATAAATGAAGTATATTTCAAGAGCACTACAGTTTCGTCAATAGTGAGGAAAACTTAGGACCATGTAAATTTCCGCGGACATAGGGCAAAAGTAAATAGGAAAAGTTCAATACAAAACCGTCGATTCCACATAAAACTTTTAATCATAAACATAAACATGACGTGACAAATAATAATAATAATAATAATAATAATTTTAATTATTATTACTGTTATTGAATATGCAAAATGTTGTTAGCAGTCAGCTTCTGATCGATTCACGTCCTCCTCATAAATTGGTAAGTTATGAGAAATAAAGATAAGTGGAAACAATAATTGTGTTATCACTGTAAAATGTACAGATTACTGATTAAAATAATTTCTAAACAAAATTGCTCTTGACAGTTTCTTTATACAGAAATATCTTTATAAATAAGTTATTATAACAGTTTCACTTAAAATTCAGTCTTGTAGAAAAAACTCACTTATACAGTACAATTACACCATTAAATAAGCGGTACGACAAACGATAGCAGATATAATATGAAAAATATTAGAAATATTTTTTCATACCGTAAAATTATAACGGCCAAAAAGTAAGAAAAATAATGGCTAAAATGAATACTGAGAATTTTACGTGGAAACTCAAATTGAAAAAAAACCACGAGAATTAAGTCCAGAAAGATCTCACTATGAAAAATAAGATTTACAATATTTTTTTAGATATCAAATATTTTAGAAAATATTAACTAAGAGAAATCAGTACTCTTAAAACTATCAATGTGCACAAAAGCACCACACCTATTTTTTACTCACACTATTTCTTTACTCTCTCTAAAAAATCTTCACTATTTCTCTCTCTTCTCTAGAGAAGATTTTCGTGTCTTCTCTTTTTTTCAAGTATCGGATGCAGAAGTAAATTTTTTTTTCGAATGCTCTGCACTTTTTCATCAAGCCTCTGTTTGTAGAGGTTTGAAAATGTGACACATTCATTAAAATAAGGAATGTGATCGCAAGAAAGAGAAGAAGGCGCCGAATTGAAGAAAGAAGAATTTTCTTCTTTCTTGTTTTCAACCATATTAATGAGATGTGTCTCTCATCATCCACAAATCTCCGCCTTCCGACTTATGATAAGGTACTTCAATCCTGCTGAATCTCTACAAAATTAGTGTTTATTCTTTTACAAGATCTTTGTCATCATGTCTAAGCCATTATCATATGTGTGAATCTTTTCAAGATATATTTACTTGATGTCTAGCACTTCTCGTATCTAATGATACCTGATATCTATGTGTTTCCACTTCAAATGTAAGCTCGGGTTCTTGCTCAAATGAATAACACTTTAACTATTGCAATACAAGATATAATTATCTTGTTTATGACTCAATTATATTATAATTGTTTGTATTCACAAAATTTCTTTACAGTCTTCTGTAGCCGCAATAACTCAGTTTCTGTCATAAACAATGCAACTGAACTTTACCTCTTAGATAGCTATGAAACTGCTCCTGTAATTGTTTAGATCTTTGTAAATAAAACGGATCGAAATATTTGATTTTTAAAAATTTGTAATCGAGCATATTTAAGAATGTATAAATATACGTTGGAAAAGTTGGATCGAATGACGGATACGTTAAACGGATAAAATTTGATTAAGATTAATTTAATTGTAATTAAATTAAAAGTTTATTTTGGTTAACGATTAAAGTAATATGGTTATTTGGTAATTAATCGAAGAGTGAAGGGTAAATTTGTCATTTGCGTAGGATAAGTATGGTTTTTATGTAATTTAACTTAAAAATTACCTTTTTGAAAGTTAAGTGGCTGATGATTTCTGTGGGTTTCTGCGTAAAATAGAGAGAGAGAGAGAGAGAGGACAAAACCAGATAGAGAAAAGAGAGAAATCGAGAGAAAAGAGGAGAAAAGGAAAAGGAAAAGTGAGATTCGGTGATCCATCCTTTAAGATAAAGTGTTTGTTTCGGCGAGAGGCTCGTTTTAGCGTAGGAATCGTTAAGCTCATTGGAGGGTTTCAGTTAAAGAGGTAGAACCGACATACGGTAAATAACTATAACGATTAGAATAGATAGTTTAGAATTTATTGCCTTGATAAGTGAAAATAGATTTCAATTTTGTTTGAATTCTATTAGATTTAGAGTTTGAGTGAACTGATTGGAAGTGGAAAGGTTGAGATTCGATGTTGAAGCAAGAATTTGACATTGTTTTTATGAAAATCGTTTATTTTAGTTTTTTTTTTCTATTGAAATGCTAAAACGAAGAATGTCAAAACCAATTGTTTTTACTTGAATTGTTAGGCTTGTTTAAATTCAACTTTTATTGAATGGTTTGTTTCAAATATCTTATTGAAAATATTGAACTGTAATGTGTTGAACGATAACTTTTCATTTAATTGAGCATAATTGATTTTTAATTATTAATTGCGTTGATTTGAACTCATTGATTTTATATATAAAAAAAAATCATAGGTGAGTGCATGTTTTTTTTTAACTTGCATAATATTGCTTTATAAATGTTTTTAAAACGTACATTTAGGAATGAGAGAGTTGAAAGCCGTAGTAAAATAAGAACCCATTGTACTGAACTTGCCTTTTCGTGTGCGATGAATATGACTATGAAAGAGAAGAATAGTGACTGTGGGTCCTCCTTAGGTTGAAAGTCTTTAAAATCTCACAAGATAGCAATGTGTAAGGTCCTACAGCCTTACCGGTGAAAGTCCAGGAATGTGTAGGATTGTGTGATAGTCATATGAATTGATAGAGTAGATTACATTTTTACATTTCAAATTGAATGATAAAAATGACATTAGCTGCTTTGAGAAAGGAAAATGGTTTTAAATCATGCAATATTTGTTTTAAATTGTATTAGATTTGATTACTCAATGAAAATGGTTTGGAAACACATTATTTTATTAATGCATCTGATTTAATGATTGTTGAAACTGTTTTGGAATAGTGTTTGGGAAAGGTTTTAAACAGTTCGAATTTCGAACCTACATGCATTTTTATATCAATAACATGGATTTCAAATCAAAACGAATATTGATTTAAGATGATTCAACAAAATAATCATGATAGATGGTGGATGGCGTATGGGTCTGGATACTGTGGATAGACTCTGTGCTAACTATTTTAGTCGTTAGATTTATTTGCTGAGACAATGGCTCATTTCGTGGATATTTACATTTTTCAGATAGCGAGAATGTTCACCCGTTCGGAGAAATCAAGGCAATGTACAGTATACTATGAGACATAGGACTTTTGGATTGTAAAGTCACATGTCGTGACTGACTTATGTATTTATTTTACTTACGCTTCCGCTAGAGTATGCTGATGTAAAATATGACGAGTTTGATGTGATTTGATGTTGATGTAGAGAGTGTTTTGATTGTGTGGATATTTCAATTTATAAAATATGCATTTTTGGTTGAATTGAATTGATAATGACAATCCTAATTTGGGATGTCAGGTAGGATTGTGTGTGAATGTTCTCATTTAGGGAACTGTCGTTAGTTGACCAGGTCTTCATTGTCGGTTTGAAATTCCCACCTCGAGAATCCGTTCCACCAGTCGTGATCAGGTTCTGGGAGGAATCAAGCCCTGACAGCTCGCCCTTTAAATGTAACAAAATACTCTGATATTGATCTTATGAAGTCAATGTTTCCGGCCATGTCTGTATTAGTGTAATCACCAGATTCTTTACTTATAAAATACAAACTAAATTCAGAAGTACTTCTAAAATACTTAAGAATCCACTTCACTGCATTCCAATACTCTCTGCCTGAATTTGAAAGAAATTGGCTAAGTACTCCAACGGAATGTGAAATATCAACTCTTGTACAAACCATGACATACATCAAGCTGCCAACTACTGAAACATATAGAATTCTCTACATTTCTACTTTTCCTCTTTAGTGGAAGGAATTTGTTTGGAAGTAAGTTTGAAATGTTTAGCAAGTGGAGCACTAACCGACTTTGCTTTATCCATATAAAATTGGTTGAGAGTTTTCTTGATATATTTCTCCTGCGATAGCCAAAACTCTTTATTTTTCTTATCGTGATTGATACTCATCCCAATTATCAGTTTTGTCGGCTTGAGTCTTTCATGACAAAAGACCTGTGAAGGTTATCCTTTAACTTAACAATCTTTTCTCTGTCTGGACCCACAATCAGCATGTCATCGACATAAAGTAGAAGGATTATGAATGTATAGTCCATGAACCTTTTCACGAACATACAATGGTCTGAAAAATTTTTTTCTATATCCTTGATTTTCCATAAAAGAGTCAAATTTCCTATACTATTGTCTTGAGACTTGGTTTGATCCATACAGACTAGATGTTTCTTTCCTTTGACAACGAACATTTTTGGTTGCTCTATGTAAAATCTCTTCTTCTAGTTTACCATGCAAGAAAGCTGTAACGACCCAAAAACCCACACATTTCCGGTTCGGTCTCTGCTCTGATACCAACTCTGTAGTACCCCCAGACCCGGGTCGCTAACTGTACTCATACACATACACTAGGATAAAAATTCGTGTAAAATTTTAAAACTTTGTTCCTTGACTTGAAATGACCTTTTTGAAAACGTTTAAAAACTTCGCATTGGAAGACTTTGATCACAATTAGTTTAAATAAAATTTCAAGTTTTAAAACATTAAAAGACATTTTCGGTCGACCCCTGTAGGCTGCGGTCGACACTTGACCAATGCTGCACCCAAGGGGTCGACACCTATACTCACCGGTCGGCACTTTATTTGCTTTTGTTTGCATCGGTCGCTAGTAGTCGACACCTCCATTCTCATCACGCTAATCGGTCGACATCTGTATGCACAAGTCGACACTTTATTCATATTTTTCATCGGTCGAAACTTGCGGTCGACACTATTACTGTTTTTACACTGACCGGTCGACACCTGCACACACAAGTCGACACCGGATACGGTTCTGTCTTCGAAGATCGACTCTCGCGGTCGACTCCTGTCAAGTTCGATTTACCACTAAGCCTATCGGTCGACACTTCCTTTCCAAAATTTACATAAAACCTTAAATCTTTCAAAACAAGCCGAATTCCGACTCAGCTTAGAAATAACAAAACAAACTCCTTCCAATCAATTCATAATCAACTTTATAGATAAAAAACGACTACTAAAAGTTTGAAATCTATTTACTTTTCAAAATGACTCCAACTAACCCCAATATCTGTACATACGCCCCCTTATGGTCAAAATGCCGCAACAGTCGGCCGGATCATCCTAAGAGCGCACTTCTCCAACTGCCTCCTACTCTTGAGCACGCTTTGAGTACTCACTAGCTATGGTTTCGTTACCTACATCACAGAAGTCACCTATTAGCGTAATACTAAGTAAGTAATGTACATAAAACATAACACTGAAAACAACACATATCTTATCATATGCAGTTTGTACAAATTCGTTTCTATTTTCGTTTCCGTCTCTTTCTTACATCTTCTTTATCTTACTACTGGGTTCTTCTTTACGTGCTAGATCAAGGTGACACACCTTGCGGCCTACCTCACGAGACAAGGCCAACCTCAATCTAGTAAAGTAACACACCTAGCGGTACACCTTTCGGGACAAGACCACCACGTAAAGCGGGAGAAGAAGTGATACACCTCGCGGTCCACCTCCCGGGATAAGACCACTCAACCCTACCTTCATCATCTTCTTATGTACATTTTTATTTCATTCGTCACATCCTACTGTTTCATTTCATAAAAACATGGAAATTTATTTTCGTTTCATTCTCGTACTTTAAAACTATGATGCATAATCACTAAAGCATAACATAAAATAAACGTGCATGCAACCTACCGAACTATGATGTAGGCCCGAAGGCAAAAGCACCTATGTACACTACTTACCTGACGTCCTTAGCAACTCGTTCGTAATCGTAAGCTAACTGGAAACTGGAGAACCTATAAAATCACATATCCATCAATTCTACTTCGTCCATCTCATGAAATTCTAATAAGGAAAATCATAAACTCATAGTAAATCGAAACTCCCAACTAAACCAGAAATCCGACCCAGTTCAGAAATTCATAACTAATACAATACTCGTCCGATTATGACGATTCAAAGTGCTATGAGCTCTTTGGGAGATCTAGTTCCTTACGGTTTCATTCATTTCCCAACACAACATCTACAGCTTGACCGAATGTGGCTGAACAAAAACCGTTTCGTAACCCTAGTTTTTCGGTTATCCAAACGTCCAATCCTTTCTATAAGAACTTATTATCTAAACTTACCTCATGCTTAAACACTAATACACGAATAAAAATCGACTATAACTTTGAAATCTCATTCCTCTCACTTAGGTTTTACCGTAACATCCAATAAATTGCCCTAAATTAACTTTTACCACTCTAAACAACTATAGTACTAACTATCTACGCAAAAACTAACTAAAATTTACTGTAAATTTGAAGAAATGGAGGAGGAACAGAGAAGAACTCGTCGCTGGAAGGGGATCACTGAGAGGAGGGTTTTCTTGCATGGATGGGGAGGAAAACACAGTAGAGGGGTTAATGTTTCCTCTCCTCTGTGTTTTTCTTTTTCTTTTTTAAAATCATAATAATCCTAATTACTAATACGCCTTTACCCTTAAATCTTTTAACCAAATGTCTAATCAGTTCGTTTCCGGTTAGATTCTTAAAATTTTCTTTTCTACAATAGCTTTGAAATAATCCTTTACCTACTAGTACAAATTCTCCGCTTTTGATTCCGATTAAAACTCTACCGTTTAACAATACGAATTTCTGAAAATTATTTTAATGGAAATTCTGGGTGTTACAAAAGCTGTTTTCACATCGAGTTGTTCAATCTCTAAATTGATACTTGAGGGTAATCCAAGTATCACTCGTATGCATGACATTTTCATGATAGGTGAAAAAATTTCATCAAAGTCAACGCTCTTCTTTTGACTAAATCCTTTCACGATTAGTCGTGCCTTATACTTTGGTTGTGAATTTTTTTCTTTAAGTTTGTATACCAATTTGTTCTTGAGTGTCTTTCTCTCATTTGGAAGCTAAACCGACTCATAAGTATAGTTCTTATGCAATGATCTCATCTCATCTTGCATCACCTCCAACCCGTTATTCTTTTGTTGATACTTTATAGCTTCCTTATAGCACTTAGGTTCATTGTCATCAGGGATCATCACATATTCGTTCACAGAGTATTTTCTCGATGGTCGACTATCTCTAGTTGACCTCCTTAACTCTGGTTTTGCAATTGATTCAAGAGAAATCTCTATTTCTCTTTGGTTAACATCATCAGCTGTTTGATCATTAGATTCTCCAGCATCACCAATATCACAAGTTGATTTCTCCAAACCAACTCTTACTAGATACTCATCAATGATCTCCAAATCTTTCTTCTTGTATTCAATGTTCTGATCTTCAAAGAAGATAACATCTTGACTTCTGACAATTTTCTTGTCAACCGGATCCAAAATCCTATATCTGAATGCATCATTTTCGTATCCGAGGAATATGCATTCATTAGCTTTGTTGTCTAGCTTGGACCTCTTATCTTTGGGAATATGGATGAACGCTCTGCAACCAAACACCTTTAGATGTTTATAAGAGACATCATTTTCTCTCCATAGTCTGTTTGACACTTCTCCACTCAGAGGTGCTGATGGAGACAAGTTAATGATATTTACTGTAGTCTTCAATGCATCTCACCAAAATGTTTTGGGAAGTTTTGAATATGATAACATACATCTTATCTTCTCCACGATCATCCTGTTTATTCTTTCTGCAACACCATTTTGTTGAGTAGTCTTTGGAATTGATCTTTTGTGTCTGATCCTGTGCATCATGCAGTAATAATCGAATGATGCTATATATTTGCTACCATTATCTGTGCAAATACATTTTAACTTCTTTCTAGTTTTTCGCTCTGTTAGAGCATGAAACTATTTGAAAATCTTAAAGAGCTTATCTTTTGATTTGAGCGGATAAGCCCAAACTTTTATGGAGTGATCATCAATGAAAGTCACCATATATTGGGCACGGCCTAACGTTTTTGTTGTCATGGGACCATAGATATATGAATAGATGATTTCTAACACTTCTGGTTTTCTCGATGCAAAATTCTTTTGAAAGAAAACTCTGTGTTGTTTTCCAACCAAACAACGAATACAATTTGGCAAAAATTCATGTCTGAGATGTGGTAGACATTCTCTCTTGCGAAGCAATTGAAATTCTTTTTTGGTTATGTGACCAAAGTGTTTGTGCCATAACTCAATAGGCGAGTTATCTTGTATAGCATTTACAGATACTTCCTTCACAGTCACTTAAGTCATATATAAACTACAGTCACTTAAGTCATATATAAACTAAGTTCTTTGATTCATCTCGCTATAACTAGTGAGCCTTTGCTGAGCTACCATTTACTATTAGCAAATTTGCTCTTATAACTAGCATCATCAAGAACGCCAACTGATATTAGATTTAGTCTAATATCCGAAACATGTGTGACATCTTTAAGCACCAACTCACAACCTGTATTGGTGTGGATAAAGATGTTACCTTTTCCAATTATTTTTGAAATGTTATTGTTTCTCATTTTCACAATGTCAAAATGGCCACTAGTGTAACATGTAAAATATTCTATTTTTGCAATAACATGATAAGATGCACCGGAGTCACATACCCAATATGATTCATTAGTCCTGAGATAGACAACATCTTCGGATATAATTACATCTTCACCATCAGAGGCAATTACAGCTGTACTCTTCGTTTCTTCTTTAGCACCTTTTGTGCCTTGTTCCTTTTTCAACTTTTAGCAATCTTTTTTCATGTGATCTATTTTGCCATAATAATAGTACTTGATGCCCATTTTACTCCTCAACTTTGACTTACATTACGTGCTGGTTTTAGAGAATCCACGTTTCTTTAATCTTCCTCTTATTATTGATAAGACCTCTACAGAAGAGTGCTTTCTTATTTTTCCGTCTACTTTCTTCTTCAAGAATCGCAACTGTAATATCATTGAATATCAATTTTGTCTTTGCAAAATTTATAATGAGGTAATTGTAAGAATCAGGCAAACTGTGAAGTAAAAGTTTAAATCCTTTTAAAATAAGTGAGAAACGTTCATAAAATAAGTTTAGAAGAATTTATTTGAAGTTGGATTAGGTTTCATTTAAAAATCAAAACAATTTCTCAAGACATCACATGTGGCGTACGCACTGTCGGCACGCGTGTGATTACCCGGATGCGTGCGTGGAGCCAACATAGTTACGTTGCACCTTCTCAACAGCATGCAAGCACACAGCCTCTAGTGCTCGCTTGACCTTCCTTTTTTTTTTCTTTTAAAACCTAATAACATTTCATAAAAACCACGAACACTTCACAACCTATTACCCCCTTTAAAACCTTTAAAACCTTTCACAACATAACATTTTTCACCAAATATCAAATATTTCATGGTTCATAAAAACAAATTAAAATGCACAGCTGAAGTCTTAAAAATACTAATAAAACCCATCATTAAAATGTTTTCGATCAAAATGTATCCAAACACTAAATAGTTCCAGTATTCATCAAAACATTAAATTATTTTATACATAACTTTAAAATCTAGAAAACCTGTACCAAAACCACTTGGAGTTTCACCCACGTGTCAAAATCGCTTAATAGCCACAAACCCTCTACCATGAGCTCACTCTTCTAACTGCACCTAGTCATCAACTTGAAATTCGAAGTTCTGACCTCTAAAGTCCTCACCTACATCACAAAGTTTAAACTAATTAGCGTAATGCTCATCAAGAGATATATAATGCAATGAATGCTCGTGCATGCATGTTTAATAAAAACTTGTATATTCCATTCTTTAGTTCTCACTTGACATGGGTTAAAGGGGTCTTAGTAGGGAAATAGGCGCAGAGGTAACAGTAGTCCTAGACGTGAACAGTTTTACATGGTTCTAGAAAAGGACAAATACCATGGCTGCCCCGTTTTACTTAGTCAAATAGAATGATAAATAACATATGTCATACTAGCTCTATCCCACAACTTAACCATTTACGTACTTTACATATTCTTATATTTCGTACATAAAACATTTCATATGCTTTTATTTAAATATGATGCATGATCCATAGAGATACACATATAACATAACATAAACTTAATAACATTTCATCGAAGCAAGCAAAACTTTTAACACATAACATTTCCTATAACTTAAACTACCCATAAGACATATCCCATTCAACACACATTTCACTAATTAGACTTATACTTCCTAATACCTTTGTGATGTAAGCCAAAATGCTAAACACATGCAACATACACTTACCTCAATTTCTTAGCGAATTAAGCAACATTGATAACTTTTTCCTTGGTAATTTCAGACCTAACACATGTGCATAAATCATCATTAACATCACAAATGTATTAACCAAATAAACCAATTCAAATTGTTTAAACTTCATCAACCAATCAAAATTCATCTATTCAAGACTAAAATCTTAGAATTCCACCAAAATTGGTTAAACTTCAAATATCCATAACTTGAGCTACACTTAACCAAATCTGATAATTCAAAATGCTATGAAATCCTTAATGGATCTAGTTTAACATGGTGAGATCCATTTATCAAGATCAAATCATTAGATTGGGCCAAACTTCCAAAACCCAAAACTGTCCTATTTGTAACCTAATTCCAACCAAATTTTCAAATTCCATCACAACTCAACCAAACATCAACTTTTTACATATAAACCACTTATATGCTCACATATCATGAATAAACATCCATTAAGAGAAGAAAAACAGCTACCAACTCAAAATTTTTGGAAATCACAAACCCACCATTTAATCCATTCAAAATCGTAAAATTTATTACTCCAATCACTCATAAACTTAAAAGATAATCAAAACATTAAAGTATAATCAAAGTTTACTCTCAAACTAGCAACTAAAAAGAAGGGAAAATAGCATGGGAGCTTCAACTATCTGGAGAGGGAAAAAGATGAGAAATGGCGTGGAGAAGAAGATGACGGCTTCAGATTTAGTTTTACTAAACAATTAAGGGGTAATGTGTTTTATTTTAAACCAAGTGTTTAACTTTTCTTCTTTCATTGTACAAATCACAAAACTACATTAAGTTTTTATCAAATTCCTTCATCCTAAATTGGCTTCTTCAAATTCCTTTATCTTTTTCCTTTGATTATTCCTCACTAAATAGTCCACTTTAAAAAAAATTGAATTTTTAATCTTTCTTCTTCTTCATTTTTCAAATATAAAAATCCTACTCATTTATCTCAATTTCATCATTTACCATAGAAAATGATAAATTAAGTATAATTAACTAGACACATATTTATATTTAAGGTCATGATAAAAATTTCGAGTATTATAACTGTAATAATTAAAACATTACTTTATTATTTATTGAAAAATAATAGATTATTCTCTCGAGGCCGAATTTATAATTCTATGAATTATTTTTTCATAACTAATTTTTAACCATGCTTATACAACTTGTTCCTAAATATTAGATATAAAACTTGAAATCTCAATTTGAGTATGTTTAACTCACTCAAAATGGTTATTATTTTTCAAGTCCTAGAAAGGATGACCCGTAGCGACTAGGTCAAAACAGAGAGGATCTTTTTTATTTTAGTTCATTTTCCTTAAGAGTATTATTTACAGTGGGCAATTGTTGTTGTGGTTCGAAACGTTGTCTTCAATTGGTACTCATCATGAAAATTCTTGAAGTAACTTAGTTTTCCTCTCAACAACTTAAAATGCTCATTTTCAAACTCTCTCCATGGTCACTTTGAATCACAAAAATTTTGAGTTCCTTTCTTATTTGAACTTTTTTCCAAAAACTGAAAAGATGTTTATGGTTTAATCATTGTTCCTTACGAAGAAAATGCAAGTAAACATAACATAGTCATTAGTCACAAATGCATACCGTCTACCACCTAGACTAGCAGTTTTAAATTGACCAAAGAGGTCCATGTGAAGAAATTGTAGAGACTTTGTTGTAGATATGTAATGCTTGGAAGTAAATGAACTTTTAATTTCTTTACCCATTTAACAAGCATCTTATATCTTTCCTTTCTCCAAAGGGAGTCTCAGTAACCCTTTCACTAGGTAATTCCTAGAGATTTTAGCAATTGTGGCCATGCTTGCATGCCCTAATCTCTGATTTCAAATCTAACTCTCTCTTTGAATAATATACAGCAAAACATTTTTCATCAATCATAGATAAATTATTTAAGTCAATCGTATATGTAATAATCCAGAAATTTTTTAAATTTAAATTATTTTATTTTTCATTAGAATTTTCTGGAGGTTTTGGCTGCAAATTTGTCTTAGGAAATTTGGAATTTAATTCGTAGAAGAGTTCAAATTTCAAAGTCGGGAGGACACGAATATAACGGGGATACGGATGATTAAAATACGTGATGGCATTTTAGTATTTTATATTAATTAATATTTATTATTTTAATTTATTATTTTTTTAAATAAGGGGAATGGCTTTGGGTGGAAGCCATTCCACCTCGTGTAACCGAAGAGAGCCCGAGCTCTCTTCGGCTGAGCAACGAGTGAGAGAAATCGGGAGAGCAGGGAACTGCCGATGATTGACCGCCGAAGGAGAAACACCGGTGTGTGGGATATTCCGTCGAGCTGAAGCCAGCTTGTGGTTCGATTTCTCCGCGCCAAACCCGACAGAAAAATAAGTAGCCTTCCCTTGTGTTTTCTCTCTGTTTTGGCGACCGATTGTGATCGGTATGCTTTGAGCTGGACGTTCGAAGTTCGAGCGTGTAACTAGAGCATTTAGAAGGGGATTCAACAGTGTTTAACCGTTGATTGACCGAGTGCTCGGGTTTGGAGGAAAACCAGAGACTGTTGACTGTGTAGTTTGAATTTTGATGTTTGAGATCTAGTTTTGTTCAGATTATGCTTAATAGGTTAGAATGTGATAGATTGGTGATGAATTGAAATAGTTTTTTTGAAAAACCGAAGATGTGGAATTTTTGGGTGAAGGGCAGATTTAGTTTTTGGTATTTTTCACCTAGCTGCAGCTTATCATTTTAAAATTTCTTTTAGTATGTTAAACTAGGTTCCTAGAGCAGCATTTAACCTCTTGAATCGTTCGATTCCGATAATCGACGTAAAAATTATGCGCATCGGAAGGTTATGTCGAGTTTCAAACCGGGTTGGATTAGTGAGCATTTTTGGTGAAATTGTGCTGTGTGAAGTAGGTGTTAATGGTGTTAGTACGTAAGACGAGTTCTAAGATGAGTTTTGATGGATTTTGGTTTTGTTTTAGGTTGAGGCGTTTTTGGTGAAATCGTGCGTCAAGAGAGCGTAGGACGCCAGGTAAGTAGTGCATACATGTGCTTTGCCCAGAAGGGCCTACACTATGGAACGATAGGGTTTGTTGATATGTGTGTTTACTTTTGTCATGCATCATGTTTTTGAAAAGTTGTACGAAAATGAATTTTAGCATGGTTTTGAATTGTAGAATGTTGTGATATGTGATGGTGAGGATGACGCGTGTGTGGCGGCTTTGGCCTCGTTGCTGGGGAGACCGGGTTGTTGGCGACGTGGCGGGGTGTTGTGTGGCGCGAGGTTCATGCTCACCCTGGCATGGCGGCTGCAGATGTGGGCGTGTGTGGTAAGTGTGGCCTCGTTGCTAGGGACGCCGGGACGGGAGCGACGCGTTAGGGTGTAGCATGACACGAGGTTCACCCTCACCCCCTGACGTGGTTGCTGTGTGGTGACGCAGGTGTGTAGCTTGAGAGTCTCGTTACTGGGGAGTTCGGGACGGTGACGACATGTCAGAGTGTAGTGTGGCGCTAGGTTCATTCTCACCCTGGTACGGCTGCAGTACGCGTCACAGACGACGATAACAAGAGCGTGAGAGTAGAGACTGCAAGTAATAGGATTGCATTTTTTATTTTACTTATCATACCACATTACTTATTGAGCGTTAACCTTATGATGTGTGTTCTATGGTGTAGGTGTAGACATTGTTACTGGTAAGCTCCTAGAGCCTAGTCCTAAGGCGTAGGACGGTTGGCGGTGTGCAACCGAGGCATCAGACGACGGATTGTTAGGACGACCCGACCTATAGATATGGTAGGTGGAGGTAGGGTGTTTTGGTTGATTTTGCAATGCACGTGTTTATTCCATAGTAAGAGCAGTGTTGCTTTATAATGTGTACTTTCTTCATGTATGGGTGGTGTTCGGGTAGATGAATCTGCATAGGTGGATTTAAATATTTTGGGTACACTTACGAAGTCATTTTATCTGCTCTTGACTATACAGTTAAATTTCCAATGATAGTAGATATTTTAATAGCATGCTCAGGTTCTAAACGCAAGTTTAGGTCGTTTTGATATATAAATATACTTGCAGTTCTTGGAGGGTAAATGCTATTAGAAAATGCTGGTTTTAGATTTGACGATTTTAAATGGATTTCTATACGTTTTCTACAAAAATTGTTCAGTTCAGCAGGGTTTTCTGATGTGAAGTGTCGACCTATAGGCTTAGGGGTCGACCGAACTTAGCAGGTGTTGACCCCAAGGTTTGACCGATGCAGTCTAGAGGGTATTAAGGTGTCGACCCCTATGGGGAGGTGTCGACCTGTGAGTGCATTTCTGAAAGAGGTGTCGACCCTGAGGTTCGACCAATGCAAACAGAGATGTCAACCTGCGCACGTAGGTGACGACTGGTAGCGTAAATAAGTGAAAGTGTCAACCTCAAGGATCGACTGACGCAGCCAAAGAGGAATGAAGTGTCGACCGGTATTCACAAGTGTCGACCGGTCAGTTTCTTGAGCGGGAAAGTGTCGACCGACGTTGTTAATTGATGAAAACAGAGACAAATCAGGTGTTGACCGGTGCTTACCGGGGTCGATCGAAAATGATTTTTATGTTTTTGGGAAACTTGAATTTTATCTAAACGAATTTTAATCAAAGTCTTCCACTGCAACGATTTTAAACATGTTCAAAAATGTCATTTTAAGTCGAGGAACAAAAATTTTAAATTTTTACACGAATTTTACCCAAGCATGTATGTGTGGGTCATAGTAGAGGGAGAGCAGACTGGAATTCGGAGAGCCGGTTTTTGAGGCATTACAGTTATGGTATCAGAGCAGTGAACGAACTGGAAACATGTAGGTTTTCGGGGCGTTACAGTTGTGGTATCAGATCTTTACCCAACCAGAAGTGTGGCCGCAGAGAATGTCGGGCCCCTAGAAGGAGGGGTGAGATTGTGACGGCAAGAGTGTCTATCACAATTCTCACACCGCTTCGGGGAAAGGTAGAGGGGACGGTTAATAGGTGGAAAGAGGGTATGCCCCGAGTATCAGAGCCATGGGATCGACGTCGTTTAGAGGATTAGCTAACACCGCCAATTGCTGCACGAGAACACTTGACCAATTCTAAACGTTTAGATTAAATTTTATTGTTAAGGCTAATGTGAGTTGGTCGATTTTAGAGGTAGAAAATGTCGGGAGAGACTAGAGGAAGAGACCGATCATGACTGAAGGTGCATAGAGCGGTGGGCGACATGAATGACACCGTCCGACAGCTTACTGAGTTGGTCCACCGCCAGTATCAGCAGTTGCAAAGATTTATGAGCAGAGACGATCAGTGACAGTCTAGTGCCTAGGGTTCGTCGGACAGAGGAGGTGATAGACTGTACAGACTTAGACCCTCAACTTTTAACGGGTCATCTTTGGATGCTCTCAGTGCTGAGTAGTGGATACGGAGCATGAAAAGGATGATGAGTTATGCTAAGGTGGAAGACCAAGAAAAGGTGTCTAGTGCGGCATTCTATCTTGCCAAGGATGCTAGCAACGGGTGAGATACAGTAGTGGCTACGAGAGATGTGGGGGGCCATGACTTGGGAAGAGTTCAAAACAATGTTCTTTGGTAAGTATTTCAGCCAAACTATCAGGACACGGAAGATGGTGGAGTTTACACAGTTGAGGCAGACAGACACCGTGGTTAAGTATGTCCGACAGTTCGAGGCCTTGTCGCGGTTTACGAGGCATTTGGTGAGTCTCGACGAGAATAAGGTACATCAATTTGTGCAGGGCCTGAAGCCAGATATTTATATGGGCATGCAGATTGCGGGGACTCGAGGCATGCCCTACGAGCAGGTGGTAGCAAAGGCCTTGGACATTGAGTAGGCTCGAGCAAAGCTTCCCAGTTATAGGGAGGTGCTTAAGGAGCAGCTTCGGAGACCATTCATAGAGTCACTACTGCAGTCGAGGGGACGTCCCTGCAGAAAGGTCTGAAGAGGCCTAGTGACAGTTATAGTAGTCAGGGGAGCAACAAGAAGCTATAGGGATCGGAACAGTACCCAGTGTGCCCTAAGTGTCAGAGTAGTTACCCTGGTGAGTGCAGAGTGAGCTTAGGGTGGTGCTACAAGTGTGGTGAGGTGGGCCACATGTCTAGAGAATGCCAGAAGCCGTGTCAGAACCGTTGCTTCAACTACAATAAGGTGAGACATTTTGCCAACAGATGCCTGGATGCGAGTAAGACGTCGGCGAGAGTTACCCCAAGGTTTTTGCCCTTATTGAGCTAGATGATGCTGCCCAGCCATCAGTGATTGCAGGTAACATTTTTATTTCCAGTGTAGTAGCTTATACCCTGATTGATACGGTGCTACGCACTCGTTTGTTTCGATGGGTTTTGTTATTAGGGCAAATTTGGAGTTCAGTTCCGCAGGGCAGCATTATGATGTGACTTTGCTATCAGGGGAACACCTATATTCAGAACAGGTGGTGCGAGGCTATGTGGTGATAGTGGAAAAAAAGTAGTTATATGCCGAGCTGGTCATACTCGATATGAGCAGCTATGAGGTGATCTTGGGAATGTATTGGCTCTTCAGATATCATGCCACGATCGACTGCATGACCAGAGAAGTTCATTTTTGGCCCTCAGGCGGGGAAAGCTACACCTTCAGGGCAGGTAAAGGTATTACTAGGATTTCCGCTATATTTTCTCAGCCGACTCCGCGGTCGTTGCATGGGGGCTGTCAGGGATTTCTGGCGAGTGTTGAGGATGCACAGTCACAGGATGATGCCCTGTTACAGGACATCCCTGTTGTGCAAGAGTTCTCGGGGGTGTTTCGTGATGATTTGCCAGGGCTGCCCTCGACAGGGAGATCGAGTTCAAGATAGATGTTTTCCCAAGTGCCGAGCCAACGTGCAAGAACCCGTACAGGTTAGCACCTACCAAACTTAATGAGCTGAAGGCTCAGTTGCAGGAACTGACGGATAAGGGCTTCATACACCCTAGTTTTTCACCTTGGGGTGCGCCCGTTCTATTCGTCAAGAAGAAGGATGGATCCCTACGTATGTGTATCAACTATCGAGAGTTGAATAAGTTGCGGTGAATAACAGGTATCTGTTGCCGAGCATTGATGATTTGTTTGATCAGTTACAGGGTGCCCGGGTGTTTTCTAAGATCGACATGAGGTTTGGCTATTATCAGTTGAAGGTAAAGGGGGAGAATGTATCGAAGACGGCCTTCACAACGAGGTATGGGCATTTTGAGTTCCTGGTAATGTCATTCGGTCTAACCAATGCCTCGACAGCCTTCATGGATCTGATGAACTAAGTATTTAGTGAGCACTTGGATAGATTTGTGATAGTGTTCATCGACGACATCCTGATTTACTCGCGGAGTGAAGAGGAGCACCAAGAGTACTTGAGGATTGTACTGACAACGTTGAGCCAGCATTGATTGTATGCTAAGTTCTCTAAGTGCGAGTTTTGGCTAGACAGGATCCACTTCTTGGGACATGTTATCTCCTCTGAGGGTATTTCAGTTGATGCATTGAAGGTTCAGGTTGTGAAAGAGTGGCTGCGACCGACCAGTGCTAGTGAGATATGCAGTTTTTTGGAGTTGGCTAGATACTATCGGAGATTCATTGAGGGGTTCTCCAAGATTTCAGCTCCTTTGACCCGGCTGGCCCGAAAGAATGTAAAGTACGAATGAATTGACAAGTGTGAGGACAAGTTTCAGACATTGAAGCAGAGATTGACTGCAGCTTCTATACTGACGCTGCCAGTAAAAGGGGAGAAGTTCTGCATTTATTGTGACAGTTGCAGTATTAGTTTGAGGTGTGTTTTGATGTAGAGTAGGAGAGTCATTGCCTATGCCTCTAGGCAGTTGAAGACTTATGAGCAGAATTATCCTACTTACGATTTGGAGCTGGCGATAGTTGTCTTCGCACTCAAGATTTGGAGGCATTACCTATATGGGCAACAGTGCGAGATTTTCTCGGACCACCAGAGCTTGAGTTACATTTTCACGCAGAAGGAGCTGAACTTGAGACAGAGTAGATGGCTCGAATTGGTCAAGGATTATGATGTGAAAATCAATTACCACCCAAGAAAGGCGAATGTGATGGCAGATGCTTTGAGCCGAGTGACAGCTTCGACTTTTGCCATGACTTCATTAGTGCCTAATGAATTGATGGCAGAGATGCAAAGTTTAGACCTGGAGGTAGTCTCTGACTTAGCAGCCACTCTTTCTGCTTTTTCGTTAACGCTGTCTATTATGCACAGGATTAGGCAGGCCTAGGAGACTGACTCAGAGTGTATAGAGTTGAAGGCGAGTATGGAGGCCAATCCTAGTCCTGAGCTCTGATACTCAGAGGACGGAATTCTGAAATTTCAGAATAGGTGGTACCTCCCGAAGATTGAGGAGCTGAGTAGGGACATCCTATCAAAGACCCATTTATCTTCTTTCTATGTGCATCCTGGGAGCACCAAGATGTATAAAGATTTGAAACAGCATTACTTGTGACCTAATATGAAGCGGGAGGTAGCCATGTATGTTGAAACCTGTATAGTTTGCCAGCAAGTAAAGGCGGAGCATTAGCGACCATCAGATCTGCTCCAACCACATACCAGAGTGGAAATAAGAACGTATCACTATGGATTTTATGGTTGGATTGCTAAGGACTACCAAGGATCTTGACGCGATCTAGTGATTGTAGACAGATTGACGAAGACATCTCACTTCTTGCCTGTGAGGATGACTAATACCATGGATCAGTTTGCCCAGTTATATATTCAGGAGATAGTCAGGCTTCATGGGGTTCCAGCGTTGATTGTGTCGGACTGAGACCCCAGGTTAACGTACAAGTTTTGGAAGAGTCTGCATAAGGTCATGGGTACCAGATTAGATTTCAGTATGGCCTTTCATTCTCAGACCAACAGGCAGTTAGAGCAGACTTTACAAATTTTGGAGGATATGCTCAGAGCCTGTGTATTGAAGTTTCAGGCGGCTTGGAGCAAGTTCTTGTCGTTGGTCGAGTTCTCGTATAATAATAGCTACCAGTCCACCATTGGTATGACATCGTACGAGGGTCTCTATGGGAGGAAGTGCAGGTCGCCATCATATTGGGACGAAGTTGGAAAGGCTCGATTGATATGTACTGAGATTCTACAGCAGACTGTCGACAAGGTTGCCGTGATATGGAAGAAGATTGAAGCAACTAAAAGTCGACAGAAGAGTTGTGCAGATCAGAGGTGGCGAGAGCTGAAGTTCAGCGTGCGTGATAAGGTATTTCTGAATATCTCCCCATTCAAGGGAGTGGTCAGGTTCGGAAGACGAGGAAAGCTCAACCCTAGATTTGTGGGGTCATTCTCGATTGTCAAGAGGATTGGGAAGACTGCGTACCAGATTCAGTTGCCCTCGTCGATGAATACCATTCATGACGTCTTCCATGTTTCGATGTTGAGCAAATGTATGCTCGATCCTTCTCAGGTAATGCCATAGCAGAATATTAAAATCCAGCCGATGCTAACTTATAATGAAAAACCAGTTAGGATCCTAGAGTCGGCCATGAAGGTGTTGCACAATAAAGAGATTCATTTGATCAAGGTATTGTCACACCATCAAGGAGGGGAGGAGACTACATAGAAGCGGCGTGCGTACATGGAGCGCCAGTATCCCGACTTATTTGGTACGTGAATTTTGAGAACAAAATTCTTATAAGCTGGGGGAGATGTAATAAGCCGAAAATTTCTGAAATTTAAATTATTTTATTTTTCGTTAGAATTTTCAGGAGGTTTTGGTAGGAAATTTGTCTTAGGAAATTTGGAATTTAATTCGTAGAAGAATTCAAATTTCAAAGTCGAGAAGGCGTGAATATAACAGTGACACAGACAATTAAAGTACGTGAGGGCGTTTTAGTATTTTATATTAATTAATATTTATTATTTTATTATTTTTTTTTTTTTCAAAATAAGGGGAATAGGTTCGGGTAGAAGCCATTCCACCTCGTGTAATCGAATAGAGCCCGAGCTCCCTTCGGCTTAGCGACGAGCGAGAGAAATCGAGAGAGTAGGGAACTGCCAACGATCGATCGCCGAAGGAGAGACACCGGTGTGCAGGATAATCCGACTAGCTGAAGCCAGCTGGTGGGTCGATTTCTCCGCACAAAACCCAACTGAAAAACAGGTAGCATTCCCTTGTTTTCTTCTCTGTTTTGGCGATTGATTGTGATTGGTATGCTTTGACTGGAGTTCCGAAGTTCGAGCGTGTAACCAGAGCGTTTAGAAGGGGCTTCAACGGTTTTTAACCGTTAATTGACCGAGTGCTCGGGTTTGGAGGAAAACCCGAGACTGTTGACTGTGCATTTTGGATTTTGGTATTTGAAATCTCTAGTTTTGTTCAGATTATACTTAATAGGTTAGAATGTGATAGATTGGTTAGTAATTGAATTAGTTTTGTTGAAAAATCGAAGATGTGGAATTTTTGGGTGAAAGATTCAGTTTTTGGTGTTTTTCACCTAGCTGCAGTTTATCATTTTAAAATCCATTTTAGTATGTTAAACTAGGTTCCTAGAGGAGCGTTAGCCTATTGAATCGTTCGATTCGGATAACTGACGTAAAAGTTATGCGCATCGGAAGGTTATGTCGAGTTTCGAACCGGGTTGGATTAGTGAGCGTTTTTAGTGAAATTGCGCTGTGTGAAGTAGGTGTTGATGGTTTTAGTACATTAGACAAGTTCTAAGATGAGTTTTGATGGATTTTGGTTTTGCTATAAGTTGAGGCATTTTTGGTGAAATTGTGCGTCGAGAGAGCGTAGGATGCCAGGTAAGTAGTGCATGCATGTGCTTTGCCCAGAAGAGCCTAGACTATGGAATGATAGAGTTTATTGCATGTTGATATGTGTGTTTACTTTTGTCATGCATCATGTTTTTGAAAAGTTGTACGAAAATGAATTTGAGTATGATTTTGAATTGCGGAATGTTGTGATATGTGATGGTGAGGATGACGCATGTGTGGGCGGCTTTGCCCTTGTTGCTAGGGAGACCGGGTTGTTGGCAACATGGTGGGGTGTTGTGTGGCGCGAGGTTCATGTTTCCATTAGATTTTATTTCAGATTTTTGTAATTATAACCGGTGGGGTTTTGTTCCGAATTAATAACGAAAAAATTCTGCCCTTAAGTAAAAGATTATTTTAAGCCTAATGGTGGAGAGAAAAATTTAAGAGTATGACCGAAATTGGACGGTATCGCAGATTTATGTAATGGTTAAGGGCGGAGGGCAGTTTGGTAATTAGGGAAGATAAATAAATAAAATAAAATAAAATAAAATGATGAGAGAACACCATCGGTGTTCTCCCTGTCATCAGTGCATTTCCCCTTCCCCTCCTGTTTTCTCTTATCTCCCGTGAGCCGACGATCTCCCCTCCTCCACAGCTCAATCGATTCTTTCTCCGTTCTTCTGAATCACGGTAAGTTTTAGGTGGTTTTGTGTAACTAGTTAGTGTGTTAGTGGTTTTTAGCGACAAAAATGGAGTTAACTAGGGTATCAGGTGATTCGGTGAAAACGTGGAAGAGAAATTGAATGTAGAGTTGATTTTGATCTGCATGTTGGTGCCGAAACTAGGAATAGAAGTAGTTTACGAAATTTGATGAGGAAGACTTAGCGTTGGGATAGCCGAATGCTCGAATTATGTAGCGGTATCCGTCCAGCCACGTGCAGTCAAGTTGTGGATGTCCAAATAGGAAATGGATGAGATCATAAGAAACTAGACGTATTTAGGAACCCGTAGTACTTTGTATTGTCCAGTTCGGGCAAGTATTGGAGAAGTTATGAATTTTCGAAATTGGTCAGAAATTGTGCAGTATTTAGGTTAGTGGAAAGTTTTGGTTTTGGTATGAGTTAGGACCTTCAAGTTAAGAAATCATGAATTTGAAGAGTTGAAATTGATGGATGTATAATTTTATAGGTATTTCAGTTAGAGCACGAAGTTACGAAGTTACGAAGCACGAGAAGATTTCGAGAACGCCAAGTAAGTGATAGATTGTTAGTGAATTGCCTGTGGGCCTATACTATGGAATGGTAGGATTGTCTGTTTGCTTGATTATTTGTTTGCTTTGACTTGTTGTTTGGTTGTTGGTCAATGGGTCGTGCATATTGTGTTGTCATGCATCATGATTTTGAATTACGAAAGACAAGTTTTGAGTATGTTTTGAACTGTGCATATGAAATGTAATCAGATAAGAAAAGATTTGTCACGCATGGGTGAACGCCTCGTCGTTAACGTGCTAGTGAAAAAGCACTAGGGGGTTCCCATGGATGAATGTACGTGAGATGACATGGTTTGCGAACGCCTCATTGTTAACGTGCTAGTGAGAGAGCATTAGAGGGTTCAACGATCGATGTTGGGAGTAAATTTGGGTTGACCGTTCCGTGTGAGATCACGATGTGTGCCTTCAATCTCGCTCTGTAGGTCATGGTGTAGCTGTACTGAGTGGAGTAGGATGTGCGCCTACTTGGCTCAAACGTTAAAGTGAAAGATGAAAGCAACGAAATGAAAACGAAACAAAGTATAGAAACTGCATGTGTTAGGGGTTGAGTTGTGCATTGGTTTTAATTCATATTCCATACTTGTTAAGTATTAGGCTTACATTTTGTGTTATGTGGTGTAGGTGACGACGAGCTATTTGGTGAGTTGCTAGGTGATGTACGTGCCTAGGATGAGGTTGGAGGTGTACGATGCATGCCGGTGCAGGCAGTTGTTGGGGCAACATGACCATGGCGAGTTAGATGATGGGATTTTTGTAAGTGTTTTGAGTTGAATAACGATGTATAGATTTTGAGTTTATAGGTAGCGTGGTGCGGGTATAGTCGTCAATTGGTGAAGAATCATGTTGTTTTGAAATTTACTTAGAGAAGTTATCTTTTCAAATTATAGATTTTACTTCGTGAACTTGATTGAGTAATGCTTGCCGTGCGTTTTTAAATGAACTGTTGTTGATTTTTACTGATATTGGTGTAAGGTGTCGACCAAAGTCGATATGTGTCGACCGGTCAGTGTAAAATAGGAGGTGGGTGTCGACCGTGAGCTTCGACTTGTGCAGGCAAAGCCGAAGTAGGTGTCGACCCATGGCTGTAGGTGTCGACCGGTCTGTGTAAAAATGGTAGCGGTGTCGACTGCGGGGGTCGACCTACGCGGACAGAGAGGATCAAAGTGTCGACCTGCGAAAACAGTTGTCGACCACTCTCTGAAATGAATGTAGAAGTGTCGACCAGTGATTCCTAGTTTCGACCGATGAAAAGACCCGAGATTAATGTAGTGTCGACCGGTGTTCTCGGTGTCGATCGGTGAAAAACCCGACACCATTCAAGTGTCGACTGGCGTTTACAAGTGTCGATCGGTCTCTGTATTTTTGTGTTTTAAAAAGGTAAACTCTACTGAATTTAAACGAGTTTTCCGTTGCAATGTCGATTAAACTGTTTTAAAAATGTCGTTTTAGGTCGAGTAATAAAAGTTTCAAAATTTTACGAAATTTTACGATACGCATTACAAGAGTTGGTATCAGAGTAGTAGCTAACCGGGAATCGTGTAGGGTTCCCGGGGCGTTACAGCTGCTGCGGATGTGGGCATGTGTGGCAACTGTGGCCTCGATGCTGGGGAGGCCAGGACGGGGGCGACGCGTTACGGTGTAGCATGGCGCAAAGTTCACCCTCACCATGATGTGGTTGCTATGTGGTGACGCAGGTGTGTAGCTTAGGGGCCTCGTTGTTAGGGAGTCCGGGACGGTGGCGGCGTATTAGAGTGTAGTGTCGTGTTAGGTTCATTCTCACCCTGGAGCGGCTGCACTACGCATCACAGACGACGATAACATGAGCGTGAGAGTACAGACTGTATGTGATAAGATTGCATTGTCGATTTTACTTCTCATACCGTATTACTTACTGAGCGTTAAACTTATGATGTGTGTTATGTGGTGTAGGTGCAGACATTGTTGCTAGTTAGCCGCGAGAGCCTAGTATTGAGGCGTAGTACGGTTGACAGCGTGCAACCGAGACATCGGACGGCGGATTGTTAGGACGACCCGACCCGTGAATATGGTAGGTGGGGGTAGGGTGTTTTGGTTGATTTTGCAACGCACGTGTTTATTCCATAGTAAGAGTAGTGTTGCTCTATACTGTGGACTTTGTTCGTTTATGGGTGATGTTAGAGTAGGTGAATCTGCATAGGTAGATTTAAATATTTTGAGTACACTTACGGAGTCGTTTTATCTTCTATTGACTGTACAGTTAAATTTCCAATGATAGTAGATATTTTAACAGTGTGCTCAGGTTCTAAATGCAAGTTTAGGTCGTTTTGATATATAAATATACTTGCAGTTCTTGGAGGGTAAATGCGATTAGCAAATTCTGGTTTTAGATTTGACAGTTTTAAATGAATTGCTATACGTTTTCTACAAAAATTGTTCAGTTCAGCAGGGTTTTCTGATGTGAAGTGTCGACCTATAGGCTTAGCGGTCGACTGAACTTAGCAAGTGTTGACCCCAAGGTTCGACCGATGTAGTCCAAAGGGTGTTAAGGTGTCGACCCATGTGGGGAGGTGTCGACCCATGTGGGGAGGTGTCGACTGGTGAGTGCATTTCTAAAGGAGGTGTCCTAGAGGTTCGACCGATGCAAACAGAGAGGGTTATGGTGTCAACTTGCGCACGTAGGTGACGATCGGTAGCGTAAAATAAGCGAAAGTGTCGACGTCAAAGATCGATCGACGAGGGCAGAGAGGAATGAAGTGTCGACCGGTCAGTTTCTTGAACGGGGAAGTGTTGACCGATGAAAACAGAGACAAATCAGGTGTCAATCGCTGCTTGCTAGGGTCGACCGAAAATGATTTTTATGTTTTGAGAAATTTGAATTTTGTTTAAACGGATTTTAATCAAAGTCTTCCGCTGCGACGATTTTAAACATGTTCAAAAATGTCATTTTAAGTTGAGCAACAGAAGTTTTAAATTTTTACACGAATTTTACGTAAGCATGTGTGTGGGTTGTAGTAGAGGGAGAGCAGACCGAAAATTGGCGAGCCGTTTTTTGGGGCGTTACAATTATGTTATCAGAGCAGTGAACGAACCGGAAACGGATAAGTTTTTGGGGCGTTACAATATATACATTTTTATTTTTACGATGATATGCCTTGGAGACCCATTATGTGATCTCAAACTAAGGTATAATCACCAATTAATCTTATGTCTAACAAGTTTGCTATTGATGCAGACGAATGCCTTTTTGATGGCTTGGAGTGGGAGCCAAACTCTCTAGACATAGATAAACCGACACATGTTCTCTTGTGAGAACCACTTCTAGGATAATTTCACCATAAAGAGTGAATTTGTCTTCCTGAAGACAAATCTACATAATCAATTATATATTTTTGTTTGTGGCAAACATTCGTTTTTTCTTGTATTTTTCTTTTGGCAAATATTAGTCTTTATTTTCATGCATGATTAGTGTTATGTTGGAGGGTGGCCTCACTTTGGCATGCACGAAGTTGTGTTACACGTATAACCAGAAGCATGGGGTGTGTGAGATGAATGGCGCATGCAAAAGGAGTGCTCGGCAAAACACCAAGGGACTGAAATAGCGCGCTAGAGGAAGGCTTAATGGATGGTTTCCACGCACGAATGAAAACTTGGACGAATGGAAGACCATCGATGGCACACGCACAGATGGATGACATGGTCGTATAAGAGATCGCTGGTGGGCCCACGAACAGATGGATGAGTTGGCCTGTAGGGGAGAGAACTGATGATGAGTAATCACGGAAGGCTAACTTGGCCAGCGCCGCGAGCTGTAATCAGTGCGCGCAATGATGGGTCACGTGAAAGAGCGATTGCCGAGGGTTTTGTCCCAAACTTTCCCTTCAGTACTTTGAATCCATTCCAACTCAGCCACGTCTCAGCAAGGATTATGGGCCAATGGTGAGGCGCCAAGTTGTCCATGCAAGGGATGCACACCAATGGTTGAAACACGTAGGCATGTGCACACACATTGTTGAGACCCAAGCCTAATGGTTCTTCGATCATTACTCTCTTTTTTGAAGACTGAAACCCTAGCCACTTCAGGTCATATTTAAGCATTTTTTTTTGCATATTGTACCACATTTTGGTTATCAATAAAATTTGAGTTTTCCTCTCAAACGCACGAAGTGTTTCAACTCTTCAAGGTGAATGCCTCAGTGAGTAATATCATAGCGGAGTTGTGCCTTCATTGTCATCCAAGTTCATGGTTGCATTAGTGCTCTTATAAACATCCTTCTCTCTATACTCTCTAGAATTGGAAAGCAGATAAAGTGTGGAAACCAAGCCTTGTGCGCTGTTGTAATCCTCCTTGGAAGATTACACTAATCGAGTGTGCTATAAGTTGCCTATCAGACCAGTTACGAAATTTTTTGCATAACTTTTTTGTTTTGACATATTTTTACTCAAAATTTTTTGTGTTTTCACTCATCCGATAAGGCTTCCTTAAAATTTCGTAGCATTTAGATTACATTTGAATACTGTGTGCACATTTCTTTTGGGGTGTTCTTCAGATTGAGACGAGAACATTGACCCTTGTGATTTCCTTGTAATAACTCATTTTTTGCAAGGCTAAACCGTGTCATTTGGTATTAGAGCATAGAGTGCTTCCCTTATGTGATTTTGGTTGATTTTTCTTATTATTTTCATATCATTTTGATTTGCTAAAGCTAGATCTAATGAGATTACAATTTTCAACAGAGAAGAAAAGTAATTTAACCTATTTGTGTGTGGTTGTTCGTAATTGGTTCTTGATTTTTTGTTAGTTATATTCATAACAAGATTTATTATTAAACCTTTCCTTAAACTCTAGGGATTAATTAGAACCTATTATTTCACATAATTTTGGAATTTAAAACTTGTTTATAATCGATTTAAGTGTTAGTCCGAGAAGAGTGTCCTAAAATCTATGGCTACTTTAATTTTTATGAATCACACTTACATCAAGATCTTACTAAACATTTTCTAAAACTTTAGGGATTAAGTAGAGCCATATAAATGACAACTAGAAGTGGTATTATTAGCTATAATCTACGTCAGAACCAAAACCGGGACAAGGAAGTGTCCCAAATCGAGACTCAAAATTCTCTAATGGGTGAGTCAAGTTTCCAAGACCAAATTGATAACCTAAACCAGAAAATGGACAATCTCTTGGAAATGATGGATAAACGTGAAAAAGATTTCCAAGAACCTATGCATAGGAGGAGAATCAAACTAGAATTCCAAAAACCCATGCATAGGAGGAGAGCCGAACTTCCTAGAGAATATTGTAATAACCCGAAAATTTTGAATTTTGAATTTTTATCTCTGAAATTTCTAAATTTAATCTCGGTCGAGGTTTTGAGAAATATTTCAATGGGAAATTTAAATTTTTAAGACTCGGAGCCTACTTTTGCGATGGTGTTTGGAATTTAAAGTCGCGAGGTCGAGAAATTTATGAAATTACGGAAGATTAAAACACGTGAGAGCGTTTAAGTAAATTATTATTTGTTTAAATAAAAAAAAAAAGAAAAATGAAAACACCTGAATGGCTTCGAGAAGAAGCCATTCGGCTGATTTCTGCAGAGCACCTGAGTGCTGAGAGAAGCCGACCGAGGAGCTAAGGCGATTGTGTGCCGAAGTCGGAGGTGCGATCGACGGCCAACGAGCGTGGGTGCGAGGTGCGAGTTGCGAGCAGGTGCTGCTGTCCCGACGAACCGAAGCCGTTCGGTTTCAGCAGCTAGGGTTCCCGAAGTGAGAGCCGAGCGTTTCGGCCGACGACCGCGAAGGCCGGGTTTCCGACCAATTCTACCACCAACGATTTGGGCGCCTTACTGGAGTCCCTCTTTTCCGTTGGGTGTAGAACGTGCATTTGCTCGGTAAGTCTCCCTCCCCTTCCCTCTGCTACTGTCTGGTTTGGCCGAGAGTGAGGTTCGGCCTCCCTCCATTTTCGGTGATTTCGGCCGAAGTGTTGAGGAGGGAGTGTCGGGAATTCGAAGGGGGAAATCGAAGGCGAGCCTTGTCGGTTTCCCTATTGTTGGCCGAGCTTGGTACTTGGCCTCCTTTCAATTCCGGCAAGCTTGGCCGGAATGTATAAGTGGGATGCGACTAATTATGTATAGGAGTTGTGAAATTCGAATTGAAATCAAGAATCGGACGTTTTTGTTTTGGGGCAGCTTCTGTTTTTTGCCATTTCGGCTTACGTTCGGCTGATCGTTTTAAATTCTTTTTTTGTGGGATAAAAATAGGTTGTTAGAGGAACGTGTGGCAGTTGGAATCGTTCAATTCCGATATCCGACGCAAAAGTAATGCTCGTCGGAAGTTTATGTCGAATTTTGATCAAAGTCAAATTAGTGAGCCTTTTTCGTGGAATTTCGACGTGTGATAGTGGCGTGTCTGTTTTGGTGCGTAAAGCTGAATTGAGTGAGTTTTGGTTGAAGAAAAACAAAGGTTGAAATTTTATAAAAAATGACAGATTTGGTTTTTGGCATTTTCCGCCTATCTGTGGCTTACCGTTTTAAAATCCATCTTAGTATGTTAAACTAGGTTTTTAGGGGGACATTTAGTCACTTGAATCGTTTGATTCCATTGACGGACGCAAAAGTTATGCGCATTCGAACGTTGGGCTGGTTTTCGGCCAAACTAAACCAATGGACCGTTTTAGTTGGAATTTCATGAGTGTAGTTAAGGAAGGTTATTTTTAGCTATTTGGTTAATTTTGAGATAAATACTGATGAGAGATTGATTGTGTTTTAGGTTGAGGCTTTCTTTTGGCGAAACTGTGCGTCGAGCGAGCTTAGAACGCTAGGTAAGTAGTGCATGCATGTGTTTTGCCCAAGTGGGCCTACACTGTAAAACTTTAGGATTTATGTGATTGATTGTGGTGTGCGTGCGTATTGTTTGACATTCATCATATTTTAAAAACGTGAACGAAAATAGTTTTGAGCATGTTTTGAATATGTGGTGAGACGTGTGGTGGTGGTACCGCGGATCCCGCTAGTGTGGGGGCCGGTGCTTCACCAGTCGCGGATTCCACTCGAGGGGTGGGCCGGCTGGGCCGTCATGTGGTGTGAATATGTTGATGGTGAGGATATGGGTAGTGGTACCGCGGATCCTACTAGTGTGTGGGCCGGTGCAATACCAGTCGCGGATCCTACTCGAGGGGTAGGCCGGCTGGGCTGTCGCGAAACGTGTGTGTGTGGCAACTGTGGCCCCGTGCTGGGGAGGCTGGGACGGGGGCGACGTGTCAGGGTGTAGAGTGGCGCAAGGTACATCCTTACCCTGATGTGGTTGCCGTGTGGTGATGCGTGTGTGTAGCTTGTGGGCCTCGTTGCTGGGGAGTCCGGGACGGTGGCGACGTGTCAGGGTGTAGGGTGACGTGAAGTTCCTCCTTACCTTGGTGTGGCTGCACTACGCGTCACAAATGTGACAACATGAGTGTGAGTGTAGAAACTGAATGTGATAGGATTGCATTGTCGGCTTTTACTTTCATATTGCATTACTTACTGAGCGTTAGGCTTATGTTGTGTGTTCTGTGGTGTAGGTGCTGACGATACTGCTGGTGAGCCTCGAGAGCCTAGTCCAAAGGCGTAGGATGGTTGGCGGCGTGCATCCGAGGCATCGTATGGCGGATTTTTGTTAGGGCGACCCGACCCGTGGTGGTGGTAGGTGATAGTGGATTTATTATTTTATGTTGGGTATTTGTGTGGACAGCAGAGTTATATAGACGTTGATTTTTTTTGAGATTGTATAGAGGGGTTGTAGTGTTTTGGGGACGCGTATGTATTGTTATATGTTAGATTATGATATTACTCTATACTGGGGACTTTCTTCATTTGTATTTGATGGGTTTTCGTTGTCCTTAAACTCTGATTTTGTTATGGTGATTTTCTCTGGATGGTTGATAGTTAAATATTGTTGGATTATGGTGAATTGTGTGCAGGGTTTAAATTTTGGGATAGTCAGTTTTTAGCCGTTACTCTGCCGAAATTTCGAGAGAGAGGTTGGGAGTCGAGGGGATAGGGAATGAGTTGAGATGTGAACAGTGATTTCTAGAGAAGTGTAGATGAATGAGGGAGTGCGGCGTGATCGCAGGTGCGCAGGGCACGCGGCTCTGCAGGTGCTCACGGGTCATACGGCGCCGGGTGAGGGCATGAGCGCGGACGTGCTGTACAGTGGCAGGGTACGTGGGGCACGCGGCACTGTGAGCGTGCACGAGACACAGTGACGTGGAGTTGGCACGTGCGGCACTGCGAGAGTGCGCGCGGGGTGTCGAAGTGGTGACGTGAGTGCGCGGTACCGAATTGTGTAGTTCGAGGGGTGCGTTGGATTCTTTCCTAGGATTTCAAGTATTACCGTTTTATCTTAAACTGTTTTAAATGGTTTTTCTTTTCCGCTGCGTAGTTTTTATATTGAGGACTTCGTGTTCCCTCTTCGGGACGCGAGTTATTTTTGAATCGAGTGGAAAATTTTTCATACTCACAAATGTTCTTTTGAAAACGAAAGGGGTATTAAATTGAGTGA
Source organism: Begonia peltatifolia (assembly GCA_022433055.1). NCBI lineage: Eukaryota > Viridiplantae > Streptophyta > Magnoliopsida > Cucurbitales > Begoniaceae > Begonia > Begonia peltatifolia. Next base: position 6,985,076 of record CM039529.1, on the reverse strand, counting down.
GTTATGTCAAGTGTTAGTGTGTAGTTTGTAGATGTCCTGTAGAGCATCGGGAACGCGGGGTTTCTCAGGGTGTTACAAATATTTCAAAACCATGGACATCTTGATGATGAATATACTGAAGAGGAGAAAACTTTTATCTTTAACCAACGTAGAGACAATGAGGACTTCAAGAATGTAAGTGACATGATGATGGCCTGGAAGTGCCGCGTTCCAACCCACAAAATCGTTAGCACTCTCGGTGCTCAGCCAAGCCAAGAAACACATCAAAATAAGCAAGTAGTTTGATAGGCAAATGAATTTCAAATCAAATTAAATTTTAAGTGCAGCTTATCTTATGAGTGAAATATAGGACCATGAAATATTCAAACAAAATATGTTAAGGAAAAGAAAATATGCAAGAAAGTCCGAGGTTGTCCAATGAGTAATATTTTCAGTCCTCGGCATGCAGTTTCTTCTAAGGAAAGAAATGACAACCTTTGGGAAATGGTTTCACCACCTTATTCTATTTTTCAACTTTTGAAAGAGTGGAGAGAATGATGGAAAGAATGCTCCGCAAGTAACCACGAACTTGTGATCAAAGCAGGCGCACTCCTCTTGGTTCGAAACAACCAAGACTTAGCTTTTGGTAACCATAATTTTTAGAAAAAAGCAGCAGTTATTTCATTCATTAACAATCTTTTACAAACATCAATTGCCATGGAGTTGAGAGTTTGAAATTGGAGCTCAAAAGAGCCATTGAGTCTTGGCCAATGCTCGGTCAAAAGTGGTAGCACACTTCCTAGCTTGGACGGATAAAATTAGCTTACTGCAATGACTAGTTGATGTCTTGTCATCCATCCAGGTTGCTTTAGCTAGGGTAGCTCCAGTTAATCACCACCATGGTGCATAAATGATCCGGTCAAAAGTGGATGTGGTCTCCCCTTTTGGTGTGCATATTGTCAATCGAGTGTTTTCTTTCGTGCATACGGATTACTTTCCATGCATGCTACTTCATTTTTACGTTCACCTGGTTTCAAACCACCATATAACCTAACATTTATCTAACCTTATGCCTAATGCATGCATACAATAATATAAGGATAATGTTTGCCTAAAAATTACAAAAAGGATAAATGTTTGCCAACAAAATTACAAGCCACTACGTTGCATAATTTTATGCCCAAGAAGACAAATTCCCTCTTGAACTTAATGAGCTTCCTCCCATGACTCCCAAGTAAGAACATGCTAAGGTTGCTCTTTGTCCCAAATGTTAGGCTCTCACTCCATGTCTTCAAAGATGTCAACTCCTGCAAAAGAAACAAACTTGTTAGAAAACAAGTTAGTTATAGCCGGAGCCCTAGTTTGGGATTGAGTAATGGGCTTATGAGGCATATTGGTAAGGTTGTCCATTCCCTCATTCAACGGAACTAACAATGGAGATACCATTTTAGATTGGTTGGACAAGGTCAAAAAGGTATTTGACTATTACGACTACTCTGATAAGGTCAAAATACAACTAGTATCAATCGAGCTAACAAAATATGTTTCACTAGGCCCAAAGGAGAAGAGACAGGGATGAACCAATCACTACCAGGAGAGTCATGAAGGCTCTCATAAGAAAGAGATTTATGTCCAATCACTACAAGCAGGAGCTACTTTTGCAAATACAGAACTTAAGACAAATCAGGTAGTCTGTGGAGGAGTATCTCATGGAGTTTGAGACGCTTAAAATTGGAGCAGAACTGGAAGAACCTGAGGACCAGGTGATATCCAGATTCATTAAAGGCTTGAACCAAGACATTAGTGACGTAGTGGAGTTAGACTCACTGAATTCAATGTACAATTATCCTTAAAAGTTGAGAGGTAGCTAAAGAGAAAAAATAGATCGACCCACCCCAACAAGTTTACTCCTAAAATGCAGGACACTCGTAAAATGACCACTAAAGCTGAAGATAAAAAACCCTTTGCAAAGAGTTGGTCTATGAAGGATGCTAGCAGGAAACCCACAATGGCAAACCAATCAAAAGCACGTGAAGATTAAGTGCTTCAAATGCCTTGGACTTGAACATATGGTTAAAGAACGTTCAAACCAATAAGTGATGGTACTCAGGGAGAGTATAGAAGAAGTTGAAAGCGAGGATGAACAAGTAGTGGAGATTGAAAAAAAAAAGTGAATCGGATGACAAAGTTTTTCATGCACAAAAAGGACCTTTACTAATGGTCATTCGACGAGTCTTCGTGTCCAAGACTACGAAAGAGAACTGCCAACGTGAAACATTTTCCACTGTCACTGTTTGATCAAGGATTGGGTGTGCTTGATGATTATGGATGGAGGGAGTTGTGTCAACGTGGTCTCCAAAGACATGGTAGAAAAAATAGGGTTAGAGACCAGTCTACACCCTAACCCTTACAAGTTAGGATGGTTAGTTGATAAGGATGACATGAAAGTCACCAAACAAGTTACTATTGAGTTCACCATCGCAAAGTATAAGGACTTAGTCCTTTGTGACATTTTACTAATAAATGTCGGCCACCTACTTTTAGGTAGATCATGTCAGTATAACAGAAAGGTGTCTCATGACGGCTATTCAAATTATTACTCGTTGAAATTCAAAGGGAAATCAATAAAACTTGCACCCTTAATGCCCGAACAAATAGCCTAGAACGAAGCAGCCAGAAAGAAGAAAAGGGACAAGACCAACCCTTTTATGACCAAGGGAAAATTGCAGACATCAGTGCTACAAGGGGAACCCCTCATTTTGGTAATGTTCAAAGACAGGGTAATGTAATTAAGAGGTATCTTTTTGTAATTAAGAGGTATCCTTACCCTGGTCCAAAACCTACTTAAAAAATTCCAAGATGTATTCCCAGAGGAGTTACCACAAGAACTACCACCTTTACGTGGTATTGAACATCATATCGACTTGCAACTGGGAGCTACATTACCAAATCGTCTGACCTATAGGATGAACCTCAAGGAGACTAATGAACTACAAAGTCAGGTGCAAGAACTATTGGATAAGAGCTATATGAGAGAATATATGAGCCCATTGTAGTGCCTACCTTACTAGTCACAAAGAAAGATAATTCAATAAAGATGTGCATGGATAGTAGAGTCATCAACCAAATCACAATTAAGTATAGATTTTCATTCTCTCACTTGAGGATATGTTGGATGAGCTTAGCGGAGCAACAAAAGTGGACTTGAAGAATGGATACAATCAGATTAGGATGAAAGAAGACGATGAGTGGAAAACAACCTTCAAGACGAAGTATGGGTTGTTTGAATGGATGGTGATGCCATTTAGATTATCAAAAGCTCCAAGCACGTTAATGCGCTTAATGCATCGTGTTCTTAAGGAATTCCTTGGAAAGTTAATTGTCGTTTACTTCAATGACATCTTTGTCTACAGCTCATACTTACCTTCATACCTTGACCACTTAAGTACTCTATTCCATACCCTTAGAGTAGCAAAACTATTTGAAAACCTTACGAAGTGCTCGTTTGCTCAAGAAAGAGTTTACTTCTTAGGTTTTATCATTACTAAGGATGGAAAAGAAGTAGATGAGGCCAAAGTCGAGGCCATCAAGGATTGGCCCACCCCTACAAGTATAACAGAGGTACGTAATTTTCATGGATTAGCCTCGTTCTACTGGAAGTTCATGAAGAACTTCATCTCTATCATGACTCGTATCACTGATTGCACTAAAAAAGGAAGAAAATTTCAATGGATTCTAGCATGTCAATGCATTTTTGAGTTGATCAAGAAGAAACCTTTGTCACTCACCTATCTTAACACTCTCAGATTTTAACCAATTATTTCAAATAAAGAGTGATGCATCCAGAGTGGGAATCATGGCCGTGCTTATGCAAGAGGGATGGTCACTTGCATTCTTTAGTGAAAAACTCAAGAAAGCAGCCCTCATCTATTCTAAGTATGACAAAGAGTTTTATGCAGTCATATGGGCCCTCGAACAATAGCAACATTACCTATTGTCTAAGAATTTTTTATACACACTGACAACCAAGCACTGAAACACATTAAGAGTCAGAAGAAACTGAACAAGAAACATGCTAAATAGGTAGAATTTCCCTTATACCCTTATACTCTCAAATACAATAAAGGAGAGACCAATGTGGTAGTTGACGCACAATCTAGAAGACACATTCTTTTAATTGAACAAGAAACTAGGTTCTTTGGGTTTGATTGGAATAAGGATAGCTATGACACATATCCAGACTTTGGTTCATATTACCTTAAGCATAAAGACAAAGTGGAAAGAAATTACCACATCATAGATGAGTATTTATTTAAAAGAGGAAAATTATGTGTTTCTAATGGTGGTTTGAGGAAGTGTTTAGTCAAGGAAGCTCATAGTGGAGGATCGTCAAGCCATTTCAGGAAAAAGAAAATACCATAGATATCCTCAAGCAACATTTCTTCTAACCCCACCTTTTGCGAGATTTATATCGGGTTATTGAGTAATGTATTGTTTGTAAAAGGGCAAAGAGTAAAGTCCGGTTTCAAGGATTATACCTACCTCTTCCAGTACAAACCCACCGGTGGGTAAAAATTAGCATGGATTTCGTTTTAGGACTCCTATGAATGGCCCGAGCTAAGGATTCCATTATGGTAGTCGTAAATTGTTTCTCCAAGATGACACATTTTATTGCATGTGCCAAAATTGACGACTCTGTCATCACTGTTGATCTGTTCTTTAAGGAAATAGTCCGATTGCATGGAGTTCCACAGTCTATAGTGTCAAATAGAGACACTAAATTCCTGAATACATTCCGGAAGACTTCATGGAAGAAGATTGAGATGAAGTTTCTTTTCAATACATCGTTTCACTCGTAAACCAATGATAAAACCAAAGTGGTCAACCGAACTCTAGGAACCCTTCTAAGAGCCTTTGTGGGAAAGAAGTTATCAATTGGGATGTTCAGCTCCTATATTTGGAATTTGCCTGTAACAAGAGCGTTTACTTTTTCACTCAACAAATACCATTTGAAGTAGTCTATGATTTCAACCCTTTCACATCATTAGATCTCGTGTCATTACCTGTTAATGATCTTGCAAACTCGATAGGAGCTAACAAGGCAAAACAAGTCAAAGAGGTGCACGAGATGGTTTAAAAGACCATAGAGATAGCGAATTAAAAGTATGCAAACAAAGGTCGTAAGGAAATGATATTCAACGAAAGGGACTTAGTATGGCTCCACCTGAGGAAGGAACGTTTTCCTAAGCAACGACGATCCAAACTCCTTTGACGAGCCGATGGACCCTTCGAAATTTTGGAGCACATTAACAACAATACTTATAAGTTGAAATTACTAGGGGATTATGGGGTGTCAGCCACTTTTAACGTTCAAGATCTTTCACCATATGTTGAAGGAGAAGATGACCTTGAGAAGGATGAACCCTTGGATTTGAGGTCAAATCCTCACTCATCCAGGGAGGATGATATGCCTCGGAGACTTATCACGCGATCTCAAACCAAGGTACAATCACCAATTAATCTTATGTCTAACAAGTTTGCTATTGATGTAGGTGAAGGCCTTTATGATAGCTTGGAGTGAGAGCCAAACTCTCAAGACATGTAGGAATTGACACATGTTCTCTTTTGGGAACCAATTTCAGGATCATCTCATGATGAATAGAGAATTTTTCTTTCCGAAGACAAATTCATGTAATCAATTATGTATTTTTGCTTGTGGCAAACATTGGTCTTTTTTATATTTTTCCTTTGGCAAACATTAGTATTTTTTTCATGCATGATTACTATTAAGTTAGATGGTGGCCTCGGTTTGGCACGCATAAAGTTGTGTCACGTGCATAGCCAAAAGAATGGCACGCGCGAGGTGGATGGTGCAAGCGAAAGAAGTGCTTGGCAAAACACCAAGGGACCGAAATGGCACATGCCATAAGAAGGCTTAACAGATTGTTGGTGTGCACGGATGAAGATGTGGATGAACCGAAGACCATTGACAGCGCGCGCACAGATGGATGACCTGGCCGTATGAGAGATCGTTGGTGGACTCGCGCTCGGATGGATGAGGTTGCCTGTACAGGAGAGAGCAAATAGCAAGTAATCAGAGAAGGTTAACCTGGCCAATTCTGCGAGCCCCAATCACCCAACGCAATGTGGGCCACACGTCCGAGAGATTGACGAGGGTTTTGTACTAAACTATCCCTCAAGCAATTTGAATCCATTCCAACTCAGCCAGCCTCAACTAGGATTATAGACCAATGGTGAGGTGCCAAGTTGTCCACGCAAACATGCACACCAATGGCCAAAACACGTAGGCACGCGCACACACATTGCCAAGACTTGAGCCCAACGGTTCTCTGGCCATTACTCTCTTTTTTGAAGACCGAAACCCTAGCCACCTTAGGTCATATTCAAGCATCGTTTTTTGCATATTGTACCACTTTTTGGTTATCAATAAAATTGGAGTTTTCCTCCTAAACGCTTGAAGTGTTTATGCTCTTTAAGGTGAGTGCCTCTGTGAGTAATATCTAAGCAGAGTTGTGCCTCAATTGTCATCCGAGCGTATAGTTGTTTGGATGCTCTTATAGACATTCTTCTCTCTATATTCTCTAGAATTGGAAAGCATAAGAATGGTGGAAACCAAGTCTTGTGTGTTTTTGTTTTGTCATATTTTTATTTGAAATTTTTAGGGTTTGGTCATCACTCATTAGGTAAGACTCCTTTAAAATTTCTTTGCATTTAGATTATATTTGAATACTTTGTGCCCATTTTCTTTGGAGTATTCCTCATATTGAGTCGAGAACATTGACCTTTGTGATTGTTTTGTAATAAATCTGTTTTTGCAAGGCTAAACAGTGTCATATGACAATTAAACAATATCATATAATCTTTACTATCTTCCATCTTCCATAACTTAACTCAAATATAACTTTATTATCCATATAACAAAATTTACTAATACCTAAGAGGTCATGCTTTAATCCATGAACCAACAAGAAATTTTCAATGATGGGTAAATTACTAGTGGTTTCAATACTAATGATCTTTGACTCTTGATTATCTCCAAAATTTACATGTCCTTTCTTGTTAGTGAGTGAAGTGATCTTTTATCTATCTCCCATGATATGCCTATAGCACCCACTATCTATGTACCACTTGTATTTCTTGAAAAGTCATTCCACTTACAAAAAAAGGTTACTTAATTTTGATAGGTACACATTTTCTTGAGTGCTTGAGTGTTAAATTTTGTTCCATTAAGAACTACCACATATTAGTTTATAAATTAGTACCCTTCTTAAAGAGATGTTTGATATCTTTTGTAACAATAATGACAAGTAATAGTATAATGCAAACAAAATTTAAACAAAAAACTTTATGCAGTTTTAATGCGTGCAACTTTGTGATGGTTCAGAATATGATTTATTTTACATTAGATGAGTTAACACTATGACATAAATTAAATAACAAAGTTCAAGGGATTTTAATGAAGGTAGAATGAGAAATTAGAGTTTTTAGATTAAGGAGGCCAGTACATGGACTTCGAGTCTAAATTCGATTATGTAACGTCTCGACCGCAACTCCCTGAAAACCCTCTAGTTTTCGGTTCTCTCTGATACCATATCGAACAACCCGTCTCTCCCTCTTTATCCAATTTGTATCAAAATTTAATTTTTTGTTTGAAAAAGTTTTATAAAGACTTACGCAGCGAAAAACGACACCTGCACGGAGGACTCATCATAAAAAAAAACACATTTATTTTTGTTTCGTTAAGTTTTAAAACAGATAAATAGAAAACCGGTCGATCCCTATAAACACCGGTCAACACCTGACCCGTTCTGCACCAAAGGGTCGACACCTATATACATAGGTCGGCACCTCGGTCGCCTCTATCTCCACAGGTCGACAATTGTTTGCAGCGGTCAACACCCTGATGCTCTCTATTCGTCTCGGTCGAATCTCGTGGTCGACACATCAACGTTCATCTCACAGAGCGATCGACACCTGTCTTCACAGGTCAACACCTTAATCCCCTCTGCCCGCACCGGTTGAACCTCGTGGTCGACACTTATACATTTATCATGTAGAGCGGTCGACACCTGTATTCACAAGTCGACGCCTTAATCCTCTCTGCCTGCCCTGGTCGAACTTCGTGGTCGACACTCTCACCAGTTTTACACTAACCGGTCGAAACTTAAAGACACAAGTCGACACCTAACTTGGTTATGTTCCCGTACATCGACCCTCGCGGTCGACATTTGCCTAGCTCGGTCAACCCCTAGACATATCAGTCGATACCTTGTACCAGTAGCCTAAAGAAAACCCTTAACTCAAAAGAAAACGAACGACGAAAAGCTTCGATCAATTAAACCACGAAATAAAACCTGGATTTTCAAATCATGATCTTCCAAATAGTCTCAAAATATAACTATACATCATCCCAACTATTAACGTTCAAAACCTACCTATACATCAAAATTTATATACGAATCCTATACATTTGACACGGACTCCACAAAAATACATCTTTCAAAACTCACCATTTCCCTTAAAACATTCTCCACAGGACGGGTCGCCCTAACAAACTCCACCCGCCGGTACATGGTAGCATGCCTCCAACTGCATACTCACCCTGTCTAGGCTCTCGGAACTCACCTGTAGAAATCTCTGCACCTACATCAAAGAACACAAAACATAAGTTTAACACTCAGTAAGCAGTGCAAAAATGAACCATGAAAACCATCAATGCAACCCAATCACATGATGTTTCAACATTCTCACTCATGTTGTCGCCACTTGTGCCGCGTTGTATAGCCGCACCACGGTGAGGCCGGACTCTCTCGCCACACTGCCCCCTGGCATGTCGCCACCGTCCTGGTTCCTCCAGCAACGAGGCCTACAAGCTGCACACACATGCGTCACTCCACACAGTAACCATCCCAGGGTGAGGCTGGACACACTCGACACACCACACAATGACACGTCGCCACCGTCCCGGTTCCTCCAGTAACGAGGCCAAAGTTGCTCACCACCATACATATATCGCAGCAGCCATCCTAGGGTGAGCCTACACGCACTCGCCACACTACCCCGTGACACGTCGCCACCGTCCTGGTTCCTCCAGTAATGAGGCCAAAGCTGCTTACCACCACACACATACCGCAGCAGCCATCCCAGAGTGAGGCTGGATGCCCTCGCCACACCACCCGCTGACACGTCGCTACTGTCCGAGTTCCTCCAGCAACGGAGTCAAAGCTGCCCACACACACATCGTTCTCATCGCCATGCATTACTTCTCACGTTCGTACTTAAAACCATGCTCAAATTCATTTTCGTTACACTTTTCAAAACATGATGCACGACTGAAACAAAACATGGAAAACATACAACACATGCAGCCATTCGTACCATCCCATGGTGTAGGCCCATAAGGGCAATGCACATGCAAACACTACTTACTTGGCGTCCTGAGCTTCTGTGGTGAACGACCTCTATCAATTCCTCGGGTTCAACCTATCACATAAGCAATTTACATTAAATTTCATCTCGCAACTTTCTACATACTAAAATTATAACTACTAACCCAATCCATCAAATCCCGACTAAAACGGCTCACTAACGCGACTCGACTCTATTTCCGACCAACCTTCAGAAAATTCTTAAATAAACCAATACTCGTCTTATTTTGACGATTCAAAATGCTACGGATTCCATAAGATGTCTAGTTCCTAACAGTTTCATTCATTTTCAAATCCAGTATCTACAGCTTAGCTGAATGTGGTCGAACGGAAACCGTTACGTAACCTGAGTTTTTTAGCTATCCAAACACCCAATCCTTTACATAAAAACCTATAACCTAACCTTACTTCCAAATTAAACACCAATACACGAATAAAAATTAACTATAAATCTCAAAATTTGTATATCCCTCCTAGGGTTTGATCCTTCCCTTTTTTTGTGTTTTTTTTATAATAATAATAATAATAATTCCAATTACCTTTTCGTTCTCAACCTTTAATCGTTTTATCAGACTGTTATTCAGTCTGTCTCTTCTTAGATTCTTATAAATTTCACTTGTTCATTGATCTTAAAATAATAATCTACCTAACCGGCTAAATTTTTTACTTTTAATTCCGACTACAACTCCACCGTTTATCGATACGAAGTTCCAAAAATTATTTAACGAGAAATTCTGGACATTACATTCCACCTTTCTTAAAAAACTTTTGTCCTCAAAATTTGCGTAACGATCAATTCCTGATATTGACGCTGCCAAATGCACTGTCCTATATCTAGAGCCTCCCTTCGAACTGTGTTAGTCTATATTAAGTTGTTAATCCTTAAACATCCTTATGTTAACTTCATTTTTCAACTAGTGATCGTTTTACTTATGATCGAGTTCGTTTCATCCAATTACTTCTGGGTTTCCATCTATATTCTAAAACCACGTATCTAATTCAGGTTTCATGATCATGTTTGCAACATTCAATTTAAACTATTTGCATCCCTAACTTTGTGTTGAGCACTATCCAATTCTCATAACTCAATTTTGTATTTCGATCATTAACTTAACCAACTGTAATCTAACTTCTCAAAGTCTTCTACTCTAAATCGATATCTAAGTTTCTTCCGGCTAGAATCTACCCAAATTCTAAATTCTCTAACTTGATCATCCTTAAAGGCTTGACAATTGAATCGTTCTAAACTATTCACTCTAACCTTGAACCATTTCTGAACACTCTTCTAGCTTCCTTGCAATAATTCATCCAGCAATTTTCTTGTTTGCAAACGTATTGTAAACTATGCTACACTGTTACTCCAAATCTCTTCAAATTCTTATGTCCTCAGGTATAACCCAATAGTGATTCTATTCAATTAACTATAACCCAATTTCTGAAATCACTTAACTGAATTTCTTCTCTATATCTCTCTCAACGAAATTTCATCTAAATTCTCAATTTTCAAATTCATACTTAGCACCGTTGATAAAATACTACTCTAAATCTCCTCGAGTAACATTTGTTTCGACTAATATCTTAATTAAAAAATTTCTAAGTCCTTGATTTTCTCTGGTAAACTAATTTGGTTGGTAATCCACCATTTCATCAATGTGGCTCTTCAAAATTTTCCTCAATTAGAGCCTCAAACTAATATCATTTAATCTCTACATCTTCAAGCAAGAGTATTAGAATTTATGCACTTGAACTCACAGCTTATTCCTAGATTTATCGATCACTTTTCAATTAGTTTAAATGCCCCAATATAGTCATATATATTTACTCCCCTAACATGCATGCCACAATGCAGAATTACAGATCCAGTCCCTTAACTTCTTTGCAATTAGCTTTGCTCCTCCACTCCTGATCATTCTATCTCATATTCAAATATCTCAATTATGTTTATATGTTTTTTTTCAACTCTCATACTCTTTAATCAAGCAATACAAAGTACCTAACACTTCTACTATTTAATGGTAGCCCTTTTCATCAAGATTTTCCCATACAATGACATTGAAATTTTTCGCGCATCAATCTCTCATCTTTATTGATTAATCTCTCAAGATGCTATCCATTCCGTAAAGCGATTAATAGACTATTTACTTAAATACAACACTCGTAGTCACGTTCATTAGATTTAATTTAGTCAACATATTCCTTAGTTATTTGTAAGGTACCATTAAATTCTCATATCTCCAATTAAATCATTCTAAACTACCCTTCTCCACACTCAATCCCCTTTTTATCATCTAATTTGACTATAACGGTGTAAGTTCTCAAAATCAGTAAATTAAGTCTCCTAATTACCACTCCTCCTTGATGTTCTATAATAAGAGCTACCCTATGTGCCACCTTGAATATAAGCTTTACGCCTACGTCTCACAACTTTAGTTGGATCAACTATAACTCCATAATCTAACCTTCACATTATCAAGTAAGAAGGAATCTTTCCACTGTCACAATATCACCTTGTATCACCTGATCCAAGCATAGGCGCTATTCTGACGGCAACAACACATCATAAAACTGTCTAGAAGGGTTGGACACTATATTTGCCTTGACCACGAAGGCAGTAGACACAAACGAATGTGTGGCACAGGTATCGACAAGAGTGTAAGCCGCAATGCCCAAAATAAAAATACTATCTGAGATCACCGATGGCTTGGCGGCATCATCTGGCTCAATGAGGGCAAAGACCCTCGGTGCTATCCTCGCTGCAGCCTTATTCAAATTCGGACAACTCCTAGCAAAATGCCTCACTTCATTGTAATTGAAGAATCGATTCTGTCGTGGCATCTGATAATCTCTGGACATGTGGCCCGCCTCACCACAGTTGTAGCATCGCCGCGCGCTTATCCTGTACTCGCCGGGGTGATTATTCTGACACCTAGGGCATACCGGAAATTGTTCCAACCATTGAGACCACTTGTTGCTCCCCTGACTGCTAGGGCTATCGCCAGCCCTCTTTAGGTCCTTCCATTGGGACGATCCTTCCCCACTCTCTTGGGGCAGTAATTCTATCAAAAATTGCCTCGGCTACTCCTTAGGCAGCTCTCTGTAGCTGGGAAGCTTCATCCTAGCTTCCTCAATGTCCAAGGCCTTGGCCATCACGTCCTCATAAGACACCTCTCGCATTCCAGCTATTCGCATGCCCATATATATATCCGGTTTCAGACCCTGCACAAACTGGTGTACCTTGTTCTCATTCAGGCTCACCAGGTGACTAGCAAACCGAGACAGCGCCTAAAACTGTCTCACATACTCGGCTACAGTACCCGTCTGCCTCAACTTGGCAAACTCAACCATCTTCCGGGGTCTTGACTGAGTGGCTGCAATAGTTGCTAAAGAACACTGTCTTAAACTCCTCCCAGGTCATAGTATTCACGTCGGTGGTGGCTTTTACTAAATCCCACCAAAATTAGGCATTATTGGCAAGGTGAAACACTGCACTAGAAGCCCTGTCTCGATCATCCACCTTGGTATAGTCTAGCATGTCTTTCATACTTCGAACCCACTCCTCAACACTGAGTGGGTCCGAAGATAATCCATCGAACACTACGGGTCGAAGTCTATTGAACCTGTCTCCCTCGTGACCTGTCGTAGTGCTATCGCTGGACTGGCTCTGGTATTCTCTACTCATAAATCGCTCCAGCTGCTGAGACTGTCGGTTTACTAGTTTAGTAAGCTGCATAATCGCATCGTCCCTCTCGTCTGTACCCCTCCGTGGCCCTCTAACCATAATGCTAATCTTGTACACAACAACATCTACTAAGTCTAAACGAAAAGGCAAGGGTTCTAAAAAGACTTACAGTTGGTGGAGCACTCCCATGCAGCGGTTGGTAGTGTTAGGAAATCCACTAAACGACGTCGACCCTGTGGTTCTGACACTTGTAGCATCTCCCTCTTTCCACCTATTAACCGTCTCATCTACTTTCCCCCAAGCGATGTGAGAATTGTGACAGACCCTCTTTCTTTCACAATCTCACCCTTCCTTCGAGAGGCCCGACATCCTCGTCAACCACACTTCCGATTGGTTAAAGGCTCTTATACCACCTTTGTAACACCCCGACAGCAACGCCCGAAAACCCCTCTAGTTTTCGGTTCGGTATGATACCATACCAAACAACTCGTCTCTCTATCTTTACCCAATTTGTATCAAAATTTAATTATTTGTTTGAAAATGTTTTATAAAGACTTACGCAGCAGAAAACAACACCTACACGAAGCACTCATCATAAAAAAACACATTTATTTTTTTTCTCTAAGTTTTAAAACAGATAAATAGAAAACTGGTCGACCTCTGTAAACACCGATCGACACCTGACCCGTTCTGCACCCAAGGGTCGACACCTATATACATAGGTCAGCACCTCGGTTGCCTCTGTCTGCACAGGTCGACACTTGCTTGCAGTGGTCGACACCCTGATCCTCTATGTCCGTCCTTGTTGAACCTCGCGGTCGACACCTCTACGTTCATCTCACAGAGCAGTCGACACCTGTCTTCACAGGTCGACACCTTAATCCCCTCTGCTTGCACCGGTCGAACCTCGTGGTCGACACTCCTACATTCATCACGCGAAGCGTTCGACACCTATCTTCATAGCTTGACACCTTAAATCTCTCTGCCCATCCTGGTCGAATCTCGTGGTCGACGCTCTCACCAGCTTTACACTAACCGGTTGAAACCTAAAAACAGAGGTCGACACCTAGTTTGGTTCTGTCTCCGTAGGTTGACCCTCGCGATTGATATTTGCCTAGTTCAGTCGACACCTAGGCATACCGGTTGACACCTTGCACCAGCAGCCTAAAGAAAACCCTCAACGCAAAAGAAAACGAACGACAAAAAGCTTCGATCAATTAAACCACGAATAAAACCTTGGATTTTCAAATCATGATCTCCCAAGTAGTCTCAAAATATGCCTATACATCATCCCGACTATTAACGTTCAACCTAAAATACTAACTATCTATTCAAAAACTAACTAAAACTTATCGTAAATTGGAATATTGGCGAAGAAACGGAGAGGATCGGCTGAGCGTCGTTTCTAGAAGGGAGAAATCGCTGAAAGGAGGGGAGAGTACGATTTTTCGTCCGGGGGGGTGGTGGTTTGATCCTTCCCATCTTTTTCTTTAATTAACTTTTCACCCTCAACCTTTAATCGTTTAATCAAACTGTTATTTAGTCTGTATCTGCTTGGATTCTTATAAATTTCAGTTGTCCATTGATTTTAAAATAATTTTCTATCTAACTGGCTAAATTTTTTGCCTATAATTTTGACTAGAAATTTGTCGTTTACCGATACGAAATTCTAAAAATTATTTAATGGGAAATTCTGGGCGTTACATATTATCATAAAGCATATCTTTTATGTGGCGCCCCTAAAACCCATTGGTTTTCGATTCGCTATGATACCATAACCTGTGGCGCCCCGAGTTATCTGAAACTAGTTCACCACTCTAATATGAACTACTGACGCGTATCGACCCGAGTTGTCTAAACTCGGAACCGACACTCGACTACGTCCATGAACAAAAAAAAAATATTTTTCAAGAAATATTTAAAATTTATTCATTGTCTTAAGACGACGTCGTTTAAAACATTTAAAAACTTTGCAACGTAAAACAAGACTTGCGTGTATAACTCATTATATGAAAACCAAACGAATTCCAAGTTTTAAAACAAAAGGGGTCCCGGTCGACCTCAGTAAGATTCGGTCGACAACTAACTCGTTCTGCACACAAGGGTCGATACCCATGTATATGGGTCGGCACCTCGGTTGCCTCTATTTGCATCAGTTGATGCTTGCGATCAACATCTCCATGTTCGTTTCACTAACCGGTCAACACCTGTATGCACAGGTCGACACCCTAATCCTCTCTGGTGCACCGGTCGAACATTGTGGTCAACACTTTGATCATTTTTACACTAATCGGTCGGCACCTACACAAATAGGTTGACACCTAGTTTGGTTCTGTCTTCGTAGAACGACCCTCCCAGTCGACATTTACCTAGTTTGGTCGACACCTACGCATATAGGTCGACACTTTACACCAGTATGCTTAAATAAAATTTTGAACTCAAGAAGAGAAAACGAACGACGAAATGTTTCAATCGTTTAAAACTAAGAAAACTGGATTTTCATATCATAGTCTCCCAAATAGCTTCAAACTATGACCATACATCATCCTGACTACTAGCGTTTAAAACCCATATATACATCAAAATCTATACACGAGTCCTATACACATGATATGGATTCCTCAAAACGAATCCCTCAAAACATAACATCATCATACCCAGAACATTATCCAAGGGTCGGGTGGCCCTAACAAAGTCCACCAAACTAATGAGCTAGTCATGCGCCGCCAATTGCCAACTCGCCTTGACTGGGCTCTCCGAATTCACCGACTGTATCCTTAACACCTATACCACAGAACACAAAAGATAAACCTAATGTTTACTAAGTAGTGCAATATGAAATGTAAAACGATCAATGCAATCCTATTATATGCAATCTCTACTTTCTTACACATGTTGCTGTTTTCTGTCATCGTTCGTACAATCCTCTTACAGAATTGGGAAACGGATCAGCCTTCCCAAGTCGAATCTCTTACTGCGTCGAATGACAAATCACTTCCTTATAGGCCACGTCATACAGTCGCCCCAGGTAGTTGGCCCTTATGCCACATAGCCCCTGACACGTCACCACCGTCACAGCTCAACCAGCGACGGGGCCCAAGAGCTGGACACGAATGTCACATCAACGATGCTCCTACAGAGTTGGGAAGCAGATCAGATTCTCTGTCTGTATTGAAGGGCGAATCACTTCCTTCGATGTCACGTAACCATTATGCTCACCGTTCACATATCATACTTCACATTCGTACTTAAAACCATGTTCAAATTCATTTTCGTTATACTTTTCAAAACATGATGTATGATTGAAACAAAACATGCGAAACATACAACACATACAAATCCACCCTACTGTCCTATGGTGTAGGCCTATAAGGGCAAGGTACATGTAAATACTACTTACTTGGCCTACCAAGCTTCTGTGGTGATTGGCCACTATCCAACACTCAGGCTCAACCTATCACATAACTAATTCACATCAAAATTCATCCCAAAACTCATGTGTACTAAAATTACAACTACTAACTTAACGCATCAAAACCCAACCAAAACGGCTTACTAACTTGACTCGGCCAAAAATCAACCTAACTTCGAACGCGCATAAATTTTCCTATGGTTATCGAAATCACTCGATTCCAACGGCTAAACGTTCCTTATGAAGTCTATTTTAACATACTAGGAGGGATTCGAAAACAAACATTCCTAGCTAGGGTGAGAACTCAAAAACAGTTCTGTTTTAGGGTCTAAAATCCTATATCCTCCATTTTTCAACAAAATTTACTCAATTACTCACGAGTACATCACATTTTAATCTATTAGGCATAATCTAACCACAATTGGAGATTTCAAATTTAGAAAATCTGAATTGCACAGAACACTCTCTTGGTTTTTCCTCCGAAATTCTGACATGCACTATCTGCGGTTCAAACTTTCGCAACTCACCTCTAAACACTTTATTTTAGCACAAAACCTTAAGAAATCAAAACCCTATTGAATCCCCTCACTCGACCACCGAAACAGAGAGGAGAGAAAAGAACGTACCGTAAGCTCTCGTTGGAAATCAACACAGGAGAGAGAGAGAGAGAGAGAGAGAGAGAAAGAGAGAGAGAGAGAGAGAGGCTCAGTCGTCAGCGAGGAGAAGGCTGGAAGAATCATCGCCAAGCTCACCATCGCCCTCGGCTAAAGAGGGATGGATTGCTCGGGGGAGAGCTTCTACGAGAAACCACCCGAGCATTAGATTAAAAATCTGATCCTCTTTTTTTTATTAAATTACCGTTACACCCTTACGTGTTGAATCCTCCGAAGTTCTACCAATTTACGTCCTTTCGCCTTTAAAAATCAGAAATTTTCTTCAGAGTTCATTGCTAGCTTTCCTCTAATTATTTAGTCTGTTAAAATCTCTCGCGGAACTTACACGAGACCTTAATTAGCCTGGTAAAATTTTCGGGTTACTAGATCCCTCCCATCTTATAAGAATTTTGTTCTCAACATTTATGTACCGAATAGCTCTGGGTACTGCTGCTCCATGCTCTGCCACATTTCCCAAGTGGTCTCTCTACGCTGTGATTACGCCACAAAATTTTGACTAATGGAATCCCCTTGTTACGCAATACTTTGACTCCAGTATCCTTATTGGCTTGTCCTCATAAGTCAGTGGCGGCTGAATCTCTATTTTCTCTTGTGCTACCACCTGAGAAGGGTCACGCATGCACTTTCTCAACATAGAAACATGGAAGACGTCCTGAATGACATCCATCGAATAAAGCAATTGAAGTCTGTAGGTGGTTCTCCCTTCATGATCGGAAATGTTCCAACGCAACGAGGGTTGAGCTTCCCTATTTTCCCAAATCTGACCATTACCTTGAACGGGAAGATCTTAAGAAACACCTCATCGCCTTCATTGAACTCCAACTCTCGTCATCTCTGATCTGTGTAACTTTTCTGCCGACTTTGAGCTGCCTCGATTCTCTTCCTTATAATAGCAATCTTGTCGACAGTTTACTGCAATATCTCCTGGATTACAAGTCTTAACTCTCTAATTTCATCCCAGTACAATGGTGACCTAATGGTCATTAGAGTTAGATTATGATTAAACTAACTAAATAGTGACAAATAATTGGGAAGGAGTTGATTGGAAGGATGCTATCTCACAATACCTTATGTCACCTCATGTTTAATGATAAATGTTATCTAACTTTCTTTATCACAATTTCCTTCAATTTTCAGACCCAAAGCCACCCATTCTTATATTTCTTTCTAGCATTTGAGGTTAGTTTTATCTTTTATCTCTTAAATTTTAAAATAGAATATATAAAAATAATATATTTAATATATATAAATGTAATATAAAATGTCATATTGTATACATAAAACCCGACAGAATGGAAAGGCATAATGACAACTAAAATTTTCTAAACATAATTGAGAAATTTTCAATGCTAAATAAAACTTTACTCACGATAAAATAATTTACTTAACAAAAATTCTGAAACTCAAAATCTACGTCTGATTTCCTCATGTTTCATGGTTCGTGGTTCTTCTAAGTCGATTGAACCTGACAAATCTTCAGGTCTTTGTTTTGTTCCTCCTATGATTAGGGAGAAGCTTCGAAGATGGTTGTTTCCATGTGGTGATGTGGTGATCCACAATTCCATTCGTTAAAGTCTGCTCAATGCTGATGGTTATGCTTTGAGTTTGAAAGTGCAAGTTGTGGTTTTTGTTAATGTATCTATTGTTCCTGGTTTAGTTCGGTTTGTAGGTTTAATTACATATACTTGTACAAACAACTATCAGTTGATTTGAAAAATGAACACAGAAGTCATCTCTTCTTCTTCTTCTTCTTCTTCTTCTTCTTCTTCTTCTTCTTTCATAAGCCCTTCAAGCCTCACTACCTCAATAGAAACTTTAATGGCGTCACCCAGCTCCACAATCCCTTCCTCCCCATCAACCTTTCCATCTTACCCTCTACCTCCCTTCCCCTCTGTAATCAAACATAAACCCTCAAATTTAACAATACAAACTACCTCATATGGAAGGCACAACTCCTCAAAGTAGTTATTGCAAATGCCACCCCACCCCACCCCTACCCCCACCCCCATGACTTCTAAACTCACTGTCTTCTAAGAAAAATCTAAAATACACTACTTAGGAGAGATATAATCGGCTCGTCATGAGCTGGATTTTTTGTCAATATCCAAAGAGCTACTCCCACATATCGTATCTTTCACCACAGCTAGCAAAATTTGGAGTGTTCTCACTCGAATTTTTGCTTCCTTGTCACTCACCAGGATTACTGATCTGAGAAGCCAACTTCATTTCTTATTAAAAGAAGGAATTTCAGCAGCTACATACATTAAAAAATCACAGCTTTGTGCAACACGCTCGTCGAAATTGGCAAACTAGTGTTTTATCAGGACAGGATGATATATTTTTGAGGCCTCAGAAGCAAGTATAACGTCTTCGTCGTCTCAATTAAAAGCCAGTCGGACCAAGCCCCTTTGGAAGAGATTCATAGCCTTTTCCAGAGTTTCGATTCCAATTGAAAAAACAAAACTCGGCTGCATTTCTTCCATTGCCAAATCAACTTCAAGCGAATGCTGCCAATCTCCATTCTGTTTGCCAAGCTTAGAGTCCTCATTCCCCTAAGCCGACCTCTTTCTGACAGAACTACCCTTTTGGATTCCAGCCAAGCGGCACCAGATCCACATCCTAGCGCTTAGCCTGACCGAACAAGTTTAAGGCGCAGTGTCAAATTTGCCAAAAACAGGGATTTGGCAACCACCTGTTATCCTAGGCTAACTGTCTCCTACAGACCACTCGGCCCAGCTCACCCACACTACAATCCGAACTGCTCATTCTTTAGCCAATCGCAACCCATTTTCAATTATCCAGCTACCACTCCTTACGCCCATTTTCCCCTTCTCACTGAATCCCAACTCCAAGCTCTGTCTGCCTCCTCTTTCTCCTTCAGCGCCGATCAACCCTTGTCCTCCACCGGCGGCCTTCTGAACTTCTTTCCCTCTGCTGCACCGTGGATTTTGAACTCCGGTGCAACGCACCACTTCACCCCGTACGGGGAAATCCTCCATCAACTTTAACCCTATTTTGGTTCCTCACAAGTAACCACTGCCAAAGGTACTTTACTTCCAATCTCTCATCTTGGTTTTGTAGTTACTCCAACTAACTCTCGTCCATTAAAATTACACATTGTTTGTCACACTCCTCTGCTATCTCAAAATTTGATCAGTGTACAAAAACTGTGTCGACACAATTCTGTATATATTGAATTTCATAAAAAAAAAAATTTTTGTCAAGGATCGGATATCCCATCAACCACTGCTCTAGAGTTCTCTCACTGATGGGCTCTACCAATTGCCATTCATCCGACCAGTTCAGGCCTTGCATACTCGGTTGCCTCCTTCATACAGTCCCTCCACCTCTCTTTGGCACCACTAATTAGGACATCCATCATCGCTAGTTCTACAGCGTGCATTACAATCATGTCGAATTCCATTTTCAAAAACAAATTTGTCACCATTTTGTGTTTCTTGTCTGATGAGTAAAACTCATCGTTTACCTTTTAAAATTTCTAGTTCACATGCAAATTCCCTTTTTGATATTGTACACACTAATATTTGGGGTCCGTCATCAGTTAATTCTATTACTAGTGCACAGTTTTTGTGGACGAATATACTCATTTTACATGGTTGTTCACCCTGAAATTAAAAAGTGAAGTTTATACTACTTTTGTACATTTTTCATAAATTTGTTTTTACTCAATTTGGAGTAAACATAAAAATTGTGCAATCTGATGGGGGTGGGGAATTCAATCACTATCTCCAGTGTTTAAGTCCATTGGAATTCATCACCGTATCTCTTTTCATACACTCTAAATTAAACGGTCGGGTTGAACGTAAAAATCATCATGTAGTCGAAACTGGTCTTGCACTATTGTTTCATTCCTCTATCCCCCAATATCTCTAGCCTTATGTTTTTGCAACAACTGCAAATCTAATAAATTTGCTTCCTACTCTTGTCTTACAAAATAAATCTTCATTTGAATGTCTGTCAATAAAATTCCACACTATTCTTCACTATGTATTTTTGGTCATCTCTATTTTCCCTTCATCTGACCTTTCAACAAACATAAGTTACAGTCTGGCTCTATTCCCTGTGTCTTCTTAGGAACCAGTTCTCAACATAAAGGTTATATCTATTTGGATCCTCACTCAAACAAAATTTATATCTCTCGACATGTATCCTTTGTGGAATCTAGTTTTCCCTTCTCGCCTATTCCCAAATCCAGCTCCTCATCACCATCATTTTCCCTATCCATTCTCTTTATACCTTTCCCAAACTCCTTGACCCATCATACTAGCTCTCCTTCCTTAGATACTTCTACATCTCCCTCTCAAACTACTACACAAAACCAACCCTCTTTCCTACCTTCGTCATCTCTCATTCCCATATACCAAACATCACCACTTATATTCATTCCAGTCAATACCCATCTTATGAGAACCCGAGCCAAAGATAGTATCTTTAGACCCAAAGCCTTTTTTATTGAAACTACCATCGAACCAAAAACTTTCCTACAAACTTCAAAAAATCCATATTGATTAACAGCCATGCAAGAGGAGATCTTCCCACTACATGATACAAATACATGGACTCTGGTGTCTCTCCCTCCTGAGGCAAAAAATCATTGGTTGAAAGTAGGTTTTTAAGACGAAACTTAACTCAAAAAGAGAGTTTTAGTCCTGCTGTGAAACCAGCCTTGGTGCGCACAACTCTTTCCTTGGCAATCTTCTTTGGTTGGAATATAAGGCACCTTGACAATAACAATGCTTTCTTACATGGTAATTTAACTAAGATAGTATTCATGCAACAACCTCTTGGGTTTATCAGTCCATCTCATCCATCGGCTATTTGTCTTTTACATAAATCTCTCTACGGTCTCAAGTAGTCGCCTCAAGCTTGGTATACGAAACTGCATGATGCTTTACGGCTTCAAAATCTGATTCCTCATTATTTATTTGCCGTACACAATCTTTTATTCTGATCATGCGGGTTTATGTTGATGATATTATCTTAATAGATAACTAACCTACTCAAGTGGATAAGTTGTTAACTTATCTACACTCAAAGTTTAAAGTTGGCTTGGACCTCTATTATTTCTCTTAGGGATTCAAGTCACCCATACCTCTATAGATATGAGTTTCTCACAATCCAGATACATATCTGAACTGCTTCACCGAGCAAATATGGACTCCAGAAAGTCAGTCCCCACTCCTATGGTTGTTGGACCGATTTTATCACAAAAGTCTAGCACACCACTACATGATGACTATCTTTATCGCAAAAATGTTGATTGGCTATGGGTTACAATACTGTTGTCTATCTGACCAGACATTGTTTTCGCTATTAACAAAGTCTTGCAATTTATGCATACCCCTACAAATGTTCATTGGCAAGCTGTCAAAGGATCTTGCTATATCTTAAAGGTACTTCATCTTTAGATATCTCTTTTTTGTTGTCTAACAGCTACAACTTGACTTGCTATATGGATGCCGACTGGGCCTCTTGTCTAGATGATAGAAAAAGTACAAGTGGTTTGAGTATTTTTCTGGGAATGAATCTCTTCTCATGGTCTTCAGCTAAGCAAACAGTCGTTTCACGCTCTATCACTAAATCAAAATATCGTAGTGTAGCCAATGGTGCAACAGAATTACTATGGCCCCAATCCATATTAGGGGAATTGGGTATTCAGTCCACAGCAGTATCCCTCATTCTTTGTGTGTAATGTGAGTGTCACGTACCTTGCTTCCAATTCAGTGCTACATTTCAAATCAAAGCATATTAAAATTGATTTTCATTTTGTTCGAAAAAAAGTACTAAAGAAATTACTAGAGGTAAAATTCACTTCTTCCGAAAATCAACTAGCCAATGCTTTACCAAAACATCTCCCGCTTTCGAAGTTTGTTCGCTTTACATCCAAGCTCTTCGACCTACGGCCTTGATCTTGAAGGGAGATGTTAATATATCTACTATTTCTGGTTTAGTTTGGTTTGTAGGTTTAGTTACATATACTTGTATAGACAACCATAAGTTGATTTGAAAAATGAATACAGAAGCTATCATTCTCTTTTTTTTTTCGCTTTTTCTCTTCTTCTTCTTCTTCTTCTTACTGCTCTTCACCGTGGCCTTCCTCCTCCAGCCATAAGCCCTTCAAGCCTTACTGCCTCATAGGAACTCAACGGTTTTACTCTTACGTGGTGTAGCAAAACATCATTGTTTCCCTATTAAGAAAACTCAATAGAGAGGAACCATGTGTGTCTTCCTCCATCCAAACCAGGGGTACATGATTGTCTGCAACAAAGGTTACAAACTCAAACTGTGTTGTTTTTTAATTTAATTGGTTATTTATGGATCTATTGTTTTTTTTTTCAAGTTTGGCAAAAGTAGAATGGAAGTTTAGCTAGGGAAGAATATAGTGAAGAGGGTTTGGTTTGGTTTCTATGATTGTTTGAAAATTTCTTAATTTTATAGGATTTAGAGATTTGTTTTACGGATTTCTCATTATGGTTTAGATCTTGTTCTAATTTAGGGAGATTTTGAGGTAATCCTAATTATAATTCGTTTCTCAAAATTTTCCATATGTTACACAATATGAGATCAATATGAGGAAGGGGATAATTAATATTATATTATGTTGTTGCATCTTGTTTTCAAAACTCTATTTTAAGGAAGTATCTCTGAAACTAAGTGGGTTGATTTCATTTCGTATATGTTTGTTTTTATTGTATGTATACATAGGAGTTTTATGTTTTTCTTAGCATGCACAACATAATTTTTTCAAATCTTGTAGATGTGGTTTGGTGGACCCGAGTGAGTTTTCAATTTTGTGGCAAAGCTAACCTTTGTGCTGAGTGTTGTAACCAAATAGAACAAACTCAATAGATTGTGGTTGTAGTTTGTTGTATTATATAGTCGAAGAAAAGGATCACGAGCACATCCAAAAACATGTAAGTGGTCCTTTGCAAAAAAGAAGTTCACAAGGAGAAGAATCGTTAAGAAGAGGAGGCGTAGGTAAAGAATTTATCAAGTGAGTTGCTATTTGAAAAGCAAGAACAGACCAACTTCCACAACATGTCAATTTTTTCCGTCAGCCATGCTAAGCAGGAGGACAAAGGGACTTCAAGGCAGTAAATTTGCCCCACCCTTAGGTTGAACAGATTGGATTACCATGAAACTTCGAATGAATCATAGAATAAATTTTTTTGAATAAAGATAAGGCGATAGGTTTATGATTCAATAAATATATCTATGTATAACGTCTATAATCTTCTATAAATAGAAGAAAGTATCAAAAACCATTAACAATATTTCAAAAGAAGAATTCCAAATATCAGAATGGATGAGATCAAAAATGGACTTTTTACATAAAAGAATAAACTTGCACGCACACATTATTTGTCATTGTGAGTGGGGAATAATGTACGCTAACACCTATGTCATTTGAGTCCTTTTTTAATGAATGAAAAGATTTAGCCACTAAATTTCCAAGTTATTTCTATATCACTTTATATTAAACTTTGCCAAGTTTTGGCCATCGTTTGATATCAAATTTGGCCTACATTTTCATATTAATTATGTGTCCATTTATATGTACATTGTGATCTTATATCGGCAACAATGTAGTATTTTTTAGTTCTCTTTTCTTGTTACTTTTCTCAAAATTCCAAACATGTTACGAATGTACACAATTTTTTGTATTCATTTATTTCTACATCACTAATATGACATTATATCTTTATAAACACAATACATATGTATATTTAGTTTACTTCTCATACATTTATGTAGTAAATCTCCATGTTCTTTTTATTTGGACTTTTCCATTTTATTTAAGAAATTTATTTTGTATTGCTCGCTTTATTTTGTTCTCTATTTGTGCATTTTAGTCTTTTGCAATGCATATTTATTTAATCCAAGGCTAAGTAAATTTCTAGGCTGTAGATTCTACAGGCTTATAATTGACTTCCGCAAATAAGGGTATTACAGATATGGTGTTTTAAGAAGACAAATTACCAACAGAATCAACCATTTCGGCGATGAACTTTTCAATATTCCGGTGAGAAGAACCACCATTGTCCACTGCTCTCTTTGCAGCTTCCTTCAACACCACCGCCTTCTTCTTCATCTCTTTGGCGGACGGCCCTTCTGTTATCTGGTAAATGCGCTTTTCAACTTCTTCTCTGCTAATACCTCCACCTTCTTCTTCAATTCTCACACCAACCTTGAAAATGTCTGCCAAAAGCTTCGCATTCGTCGGCTGATCACTCCACTCCGGATACGCAATCACGGGGACTCCACAGACTAGAGTTTCAAGAGTAGAGTTCCAACCACAGTGAGTCAAAAAGCAAGCTACGGCTTTGTGTTTAAGCACCTTTTCTTGAGGACACCACCTCACAATCAGGCTTCTCTCTTTGGTTTCTTCCTCGAACCCTATGATAAATTCATCCATTTTTTCCACTGGCTCTGTTCCATTGTGCCTCAGCACCCAAAGAAATGGCTTTTTACTGTTTCTCAGTGCTTCAGCTATCGTTTGGATTTGATTTTTTGTTAATACAATTAAACTGCCGAAGGAAACGTAAATGACAGAAGATGGTTGCTGCTTATCTAGCCATTGCATGCAGAACTCTTCAGCTTTCCAAACATCCACGGACGGAGAGACGATATCTTCTCTTCCGAGAAGAAACGGCGAAACCAATGGCCCGATGGAGAGAATCGGACTGATCGACGCCATTGATTTCACAGTCTCCTCCTCCAGTTCTTCAAAGGAAGCACCAAGAACCCACTTTGCTTTCTCCAAAAACTCAAAAAACTCAGAGAGCAATTTTTCAAAGTGAGGAGGTCTAGGTGGAATAATAAAGGATGGAAGATCCTTCATTTTTAGAGCAGGAAGTCCAGGAACTTGAACAATCTGATTTGGATTTTCTAGTATGTCAAAGGAGTTTAAAGACTTGAAGAAATTATAGTAAATGGAAAATACAGCAGAAGCCTGAATCCAAAGCACGGCACAAGGAATGTCATTTTTGTAGGCAACGTCTATAGCCCATGGCACAAAGGGACTCACTATAACGCAAGAGAATTTCTTTACCTTAGTTAGTTCGGTCAGAAGAGCTGCGAAACTCTTGCATCCTGCCGTTCTAAGTGCACTGATAAAAATACCTACATTACCTTCTCTATCAAAGTCGAGGCCGAGCCCATCGGAGTAGAAAACGAGTTGAATTCCGGGTTTCTTATTGGCTTTTTCACATGTATTCTCTGTCAAGTTCTTGATGGATTTATGGTTTGCAACTTCATTGATGGCTAGGGTAACGCTTATGCCCCTGGACACGAGCACCTTTGCAAATTTATGCAAGGGGTTTACGTGGCCCGGCATGGCTAGTGAGACCATGAGGACGTCAATGTCTTGGCTAGCCGCCATTGTTGCCTTGGATTCTGCTCTTCTTCTCGGGGTGTTGGAGCGAGACGACAGAGAAGATGACTTTATATAGTTGGGAAGATTAAACGGAAGACACGAGAAAGATGCTTTTAATTTATTGTCAATTGCTATTGCAGATTCTGAGGCGGTAGATGTGCTACTTTTCATGTAGAATGAATTCTTTTTCAGGCGTTACACTGCATTACCATAGATAGATGGACCAAAGTACAAAATATTTTCTTACGTTACTATTATTTGTAATCATTTTTTATATGTTTCCGGAGCGGAATATGTCATGACCTCAACGGAGCCCGGTATGGAAAGGAGAGCAATCCTGCTCACAAAAGGCTAAACTGTCCAACCATCAAATAAAATTTATTAAAAAGTTACAAGAAAAGACTTCAAAACCAAAAATGAAGAGAAAAAGCTAAATTTCAAAAACATGGCTAACAACCGCCTCCAAGGAATACCACAAGTAGAATAATAGTAAATATCCAACTTAACTAGTTTTGCAAAAAAAGTAATAAAATTAGTGATAATGCATCGTCAACAAAACTCTCAAATCAAATGAAAAACAACTCAAATAAAAATGTCAAATTCAATCCACAGTTGGCTACAACAAATCTCACTTGCTATGACATGAAAGTAGTAGTCAACAAGTGTGAGTTCACTAGAGATAATAAATGGGGAGCATGCATCTTGAAAATCTGCATATAAACAAATAGAGTACGAAAATGTTAGAAAAAGGTTTCGTCAATTGTTAACAGAGCAAGTATGAATATAGTAAATCTTAAAATAGGTTACTGTTGTAATATATAAATGTCAGTAAAGTAAAAAAAATAGTCATTTATGGACCTCCATCACATTATATCATAAGACATGTAAGGGGAGATGATACTTGGGATAAACAAACACCTATTAAGCTACTAGCGAACTGACATATCAAAATTAAGCTTTTTACGAACAAAGAAACACAGTCTCCACCGTGGAAGATGTGAGAAACAAGGACTCTATGATCATAATAAGGAAAAAAAAAAAAGGCATGATCAAAGTAAGCTAATCTTGAAAATCACATATAAGTAAACTAATGAAGTATCATAAATTTAATATATGTCATAAATGATTATGAGATAAATATCAAAATAATTTTGTAAAACAATGATATATATATATATATAAAAGAGGGTCATTAAAGAACTCCTCCAACGCATTATCAAACAAAGACAGTGATAAAAAAACCAGACAATATCTCATGAGTCAGAAAGAAGTAAAAGTGATAGTGATCTGAAAACTTGGAAGTATTACAAGAGTTACCGGCAATCTGAAGGTCAGCCACAAGACAACATGTAAAATCATACAAATAAGTACATCCTGATTAGTTTTAAAAATTCGAAGTTCAAAGAACATGTCATCACTATCTTATAATCCATTATTGTGACCTGCAAATTAAGCTTCTTCACGCAATGGAAGATGTACTAAGATAGCCTCACGCATAAAGTAAACGTGAAAATGTACATACAAAACAGACATGTAGTCGAACAGTTATCATCATACTTTTCATGTGTGGCAACACACAATTAATGTTTTGAAAAACATAATGCAATGCAAATGCAAAACATATAAATTTCTATCTCAACGATGATCACTCTTCTTACCAACAAGACCGATACTCTTGAAATCAGTGAAGCCATCAAAACCTATCATCAAAACTAATGTCAGAAAATCTCTTTCTAACAATTCTAACATTAGATAAAGGTGCATGAGTCCTATATTAGGATTAAGAACCAAAATTGAAAAGAAAATAAAAACAAATGATGAAATTTTTTGCTAAAATACAGTGCATGAGTCTAAACTACAAATGTGGGAGTCCTCTACGGAAACCAAAACTCTATTGTTGAAGCCTAGACTCCACATGGGAGTACGCCCTCCCACTAAAGAAACTCTGTACTTCAACTATAGAACTCTGTTGCAAGAGTCTACATCCAAACTACGAGACTTCGTTGCAAGACTCCATACTCTATACTGTAGGACCCTAGTGTGGAAGCTCGGATTTGACAGAGGGAGCTTGGAGACGTCGTTCCAACGGCAGATTTCGTGAGAAACTCGTCTTTTCCGCCAACTTTCAACATAACTTTCGGCAAATGAAAAAGTGTTTCACCCCTTTGATAAAAAATATTTTCTTTTTCATTTCATTTAATATAAAATATTATATTACATATCTTAAATAATTTTCTTGAATCCCGATTCAATGAAAACCTTAATGCTATCCAAACTTCATCTAGAGTGATTCAATTTCGCTGAACATTGTTTCTTCGTACTTGACAAAATGGTATCTCTCAAATTTATACCGATTTGATTAATTGACTAAAAGATCCCAAGTGACCTAACTTGACCATTCCAACCATTCCAATCAACACAAAATAACTTGACCATGAATAAGGCAACAAACTCACTCGAAAAATAATTAATATAAAAATAGCAGGTTTTGCACTGAGAGTTGTAAATAAAACAAACTCCACATAAAAATCTAACTCACCGCCAAAACTTGTAATTTCCTCAATTTCCCTTGTGAATATACGTTTCTAAAATTTTGTTTCAACGATGATCTGAAAAATCTATAATCTAACCCAAACATTAAGTTAAAAAGTTTGAATTTCTAAAGAAATATAGGAGTATTATGTAAGTTGACCTATTCTCGACTATTTCAAATTGCCTTTGAGGATTAATCCACTAACCACGTTGTTCTAACACTTTTACAGCAAAATTGATAATATAAATCGAATTGCTATGTTGAAAAAAAATCTGAAATCCCAACGAGAGTGGAGAAATCAAGAAACGAATATGAGCTTCAAGCAATAATCTCAAACTGTATCCACATAGCAATTCTTTTTCTCTAATTGTTCTATATCTCTAAAGAAGTTGATAAAGATGATTTGCGGAGTTGTTATTAGCTACTCACAATAAAAAAGGGAAAGGACTCTCTTTTGCAATTCTTACTGCGGTTACCACAGATTTTAACATTATAAATCAAGTAATTTTAAATTGATGCTTTTGTTAGTTTATGGATCCTAAAGTGTATTATTTGGCAGCACCAAATGTTGCAACTCTTTGATTAACCTAGACTAGCACTGTGACGCTCTAATTGGAAATATGCTAAATGTTATAAATAAAACTGTCAAAGGTCGGTATGACATGAATTCTACTTAAGTTGAGTCGGGCCCATATATCAATAGTAGTGTTTAATGTTTTCTTTATATATTGATGCTTCACTCACAAAACTCAATTGTATTTTGATTTTTTATTAGTGAAGTTTTCATCTACTCGTGGTTTCTTTCGAAATGACTTTCTACGCAAATCTCAGTGTATTTGTTTTCAGTGCTTTTCTTTTTCAGTTATCGTTTTATTTCTAATAAGGGATATCAAAAGTTGCTTGAGAGAGAGATTATATAATGCGAGTTTTCAAATTTGTTGAAACATCAATTCTTCTTTGTCGCTCCACATCGAATAAAACAAGTCAATCAAGCAGAGCTGAGCTCGAAAAAAATCTATATCACCGAATATAATGAGTTAAACGAGTCGAGTACAACGAACCTGACAAGCATAATAAGTTGAGCCTTAATCTACTCATGGTTTTTTCCATAAGAATTTTTCACATAAATTTTGGTTTCTCACTTTTTTGGATTTTTTTTCTGATTATACAATTTATATCATATCTGTGTAGAAGGTTTCGAAAATCAAGCTCAAATCAAGTTTTGATTTACAAGAGGTATTGAACAAATTTCAGTTTACAATTTTGTGAAACAGTTGTAATGTTTAGGAAAAAGAGAACGTGATCTGGAACGGGGGGTCGCCACCCTCGGATCGGTCCCCCGTTCTATATTTTTTTTATTTTCATTGCTCTCGGGAACAGGACGTTTGTAACACCCTGAGAACCCACACGTTCCCGGTGCGCTACACTATATCCACACACTATAACACACTAAAACTTGACACAACTCACATCCCCACTTCGACACCCCGCGCGTACCCTCGCAGTGCCTTGCGCGCGCCTACTCAATATCACCACGTCACGCGCACGCTCACAGCGCCGCGTGCCCCACGCACCCTGCCTCCGTACCGCACGTCCGCACGCACGCCCTCACCCAGTGCCGCACGACCCGTGAGCACTCGCAGGGCTGCGTGCCCCATGCACTTACAATCTCGCCGCACTCTCACGCTCACCCACACTCCTCAAGTACTCACTGTACACATCCCAACCTATTCCATATCCTCTCGACTCCCAATCTCTCTCCCGAAATTTCGGCAAAGTAACGCCTAAAAACTGGCTATCCCAAAATTTAAACCCTGCACACAGTTCACCAAAACTAACAGTATTTATCTATCCACTATCTAGAGAAATCACCATAACAAAATCAGAGTATGAAAACTACGAAAATCTATCAAATGCAAATGAAGAAAATTCATAGTATAGCGTAATACCACACTCTAACATATAAAAATACATATGTGACCCCAAAACACTACAACCACTCTATACAATCTTGTACAACCGGCATCTATACAAACTGCTCTGTCTGCATAAATACCTGACACAAAGTAACAACCCAACGAATCTCACAATCAGCTACCACCACCACGGGTCGGGTCGCCCTAACAAAATCTGTCATCCGGTGCTCGGTCGCATGCCGCCAACCATCATATGCCTCAGAACTAGGCTCTCGAGGCTCACCAGTAAGGTCATCAGCACCTACACCATAGAACACAAATCATAAGCCTAACGCTCAGTAAGTAGTACAATGTGAAAGTAAAAGTCGTCAATGCAACTCTATCACATGCAGTCTCTACACTCACACTTATGTTGTCACATCTGTGACGCGTAGTGTAGCCGCACCAGAGTAAGGAGGAACCTACTGCCACCCTACACCCTGACATGTCGCCACCGTCCCGGACTCCCCAGCAACGAGCCCCTCAAGCTACACACGCGCATCACCACACAGCAACCACATTAAGGTGAGGGTGTACCTCGCGCCACACTACACCCTGACACGTCGCCCCCGTCCTCGCCTCCCTAGTACGGGGCCACAGTTGCCACACACACACGTTTCGCGACAGCCCAGCCGGCTCACTCCTCGAGCGAAATCCGCGACTGGTGTTGCACCGGCCCACACACTAATACGATCTGCAGTACCACTGCCCATCACCCTCACTGTCAACACATTCACGCTGCGTGACGGACCAGCCAGCCCACTGCTCGAGCGGAATCCGCGACTGGTGAAGCACTGGCCTAAACACTAGCAGGATCCGCGGTACCACCGCCACACGGCTCGTCACCTACTAAAAATATGTTCAAAACCATTTTCGTTCCTGTTTTAAAACATGATGCATGTCAAACAATACGCACGCACACTACAATCAACAACATAAAATCCTAAAGTACTATGGTGTAGGCACACTTGGGCAAAACACATGCATGCACTACTTACTTGGCATGCTACGCTCACTCGACGCCCAGCTTCGCCAAAAAAGCCTCAACCTAAAACAAAAACAATCACTTATAAATCTTCGATTCAAAATTCACCAAATAAGCTAAAAATAACATTCCTTAACTAAACCATGATATTCCAACTAAAACGGGCCACCAATGTGGTTTGGTCGAAAACCAGCTTAAGGTTCGGAAGCGCATAACTTTTGCGTCCGTCAACAAAATCGAACGATTCAAGTGGCTAAACGTCCCCTTAGGAACCTAGTTTGACACACTAAGATGGATTTTAAAACGGTAAACCGTAGCTAGGTTGAAAAATCCCGAAACTGAATCTGCCCCTTTTTATCAAATTTCACATTTTTGTTTTCTTCAACCAAAATTCATTCAAACTAGTCTTACGCATAAAAAATGGCCATGCCACTATCACACATCACAACCCTACGAAAAGCGCTCGCTAATTTGACTCGGACCAAAATCTGACATAAACTTTTGCGTCGGATATCGGAATCGAACGATTGCAGCGGCCATACGTTCCTCTAATAACCTAGTTTAATCCACAAAAACAGAATTAGACGTAGACTCACTCCCTCGGTCGACAGCAGAAGGCGCTCGGGCCCTGACCCTTTGGGAGCTCGAGCTGCAGAAACCGAATAGCTTCGGTTAGTCGGAACAACAGCACTCGCTCGCAGCTTTCCCCTCACACTCGTGCTCGTCGGTCGTTGATCATAGCTCCGACTTCGGCACACAAATTGCCCTCCCTCGTGCGTTCACTCTCAGCTCCGGCAAAGCAAAACCAAACACTGAACAGCTTGCGAAAACCGTTCAGTTGTTTTTATTAAATATTTTTTTTATAAAATAATTTAAATATTGAATTTACCAAAATGCCCTCGCGTGTTTCTATCGTCCGTAACTTCGTTAAATTCTCGCCATCCCGACTTTAAAATCTCGAAAAACACCACAAAACTAGACTCCGAGTTTTACAATTTAATTTCTCCGTTAAAATATTTCTCAAAACTCCAACTGAAATTAAATTAAAAATTTCAAAAATTAGATTTAAAAATCTAAAATTTTTCGGGTTATTACATCCCACCTCCTTATAAGAATTTAGTCCCCAAAATTTACGTACCGAATAAGTTGGGATACTGCCGCTCCATATCATCATGCCGCTCCCAAGTAGTTTATTCCACACCATGGTTGTGCCACAACACCTTGACCAGCAGGATCTCCTTATTGTACAGTACCTTCACAGCTGATCCTAAGATACTCACAAGCTTCTTCTCGTAGGACAGTGTCGGCTGGATCTCTATATTCTGTTGTGGCACTACCCGAGAGGGATCGCGCATACACTTCCTCAGTATCGAGACATGGAAAACATCATGGATGACATCCATCGACGAAGGCAACCAAAGCTGGTATGAAGTTCTCCCAATCCACTTGACAATCAGGAATGGTCCCATAAACCGAGGATTGAGCTTCCCCTGCCTTCTGAATCTCACCACTCCCATGAACGGCGAGACCTTCAGAAATACCTTGTCACCCTCATTAAACTCCAACTTTCGACGCCTCTGATCAGCATAACTCTTCTGTCGGCTTTGAGCCGCTTCAATGCTCTTCCGTATCACAGAAATTTTGTCGACAGTCTACTATATGATCTCAGGACCTATCAATCGAGCCTCCTCAACCTGATCCCAATACAATGGCAACCTGCACTTCCTTCCGTAGTCCACCATTAGTATGGCGCCATACTAATGGTGGACTGGTAACTATTGTTATACGGAATTCCACCAACGGTAAGAACTTGTTCCAAGCCACCTGAAACTCCAACACACAGGCCCTGAGCATATCCTCCAGAATCTGTATAGTCCGCTCTGACTGCCCATCGGTCTGAGAATGAAAGGCCGTACTGAAATCTAACCTAGTGCTAATAGACTTATGCAAACTCCTCCAAAACTTGGACGTGAACCTAGGGTCTCGGTCTGAAACAATCGACACCGAAATCCCATGAAGTCTGACTATCTCCTAAATATACAATTGGGCAAACTGATCCATGGTATAAGTCATCCTCACAGGCAAAACGTGAGACGACTTCGTCAACCTGTCTACAATCATCCAGATAGCATCATGGCCCTTGGCAGTACTCGGCAGTCCCACCACAAAATCCATAGTGATCTGCTCCCACTTCCACTCCGGTATTGGTAATAGTTGGAGCATACCGGACAGTCGCTGATGTTCCGCCTTCACCTGCTGACAGACTACACAGGTTTCAACATACTCAGCCACTGCTCGTTTCATGTTAGGCCACCAATAGTGCTGCTTCAAATCCTTGTACATCTTAGTGCTTCCTGGATGCACAGAGAAAGAAGATGAATGAGCCTCTGATAATATATCCCTCCTCAGCTCCTCATCCTTCAGGACGTACCACCTATTCTGAAATTTCATAATCCCGTTCTCTGAATAGCTGAACTCAGAATCAGGCCTGGCCTCCATACGCGCCTTCAGCTCGCTACACTCCAAGTCAGTCTCCTGAGTCTGCCTGATCCTGTCCAGAATAATCAGCTTCAACGACAAGGCCGAAAGAGTGGCTGCCAGATCAGAAACTACCTCTAGGCTAAACCTCTGCATCTCTGTCACCAACTCAATAGGCACTATCGTAGTCATGGCAAAAGTCAAAGCCGTCACCCTAGTCAAGGCATCTGCCACCACGTTCGCCTTTCCCGGGTGGTAGCTGATCTCCACATCGTAGTCCTTGACCAGCTCAAGCTATTTTCTCTGTCTCAAATTCAGCTCCTTCTGCATGAAAATGTACCTCAAGCTCTGATGGTCTGAGTAAATCTCGCACTACTGTCCATAAAGATAATGGCTCCAAATCTTGAGTGCAAATACAACCGCCGTCAGTTCTAAATCGTGAGTGGGATAATTCTGTTCGTAAGCCTTCAACTGCCTAGAGGCATAGGCAATGACTCTACCACCCTGCATCAAAACACACCCCAAACCGATCCTGGAGGCATCACAATAAATGCAGAACTTCTATCTTTCCACGGGCAGCGTTAGTATAGTAGCCGTAGTCAACCTCTGCTTCAATGTCTGGAAGCTGTTCTCACACCTGTCGGTCCATTCATACTTCGCATTCTTTCTGGTCAGCCGGGTCAAGGGGGCCGAGATCTTAGAGAACCCCTCAATGAATCTCCGATAATATCCAACCAACCCCAGAAAACTGCGTATCTCGCTAGCACTGGTCGGCCGCGACTACTCCTTTACAGCCTGAACCTTTACCGGATCAACTGAAATACTCTCAGAGGAGATAACATGCCCCAAGAAGTGAATCATGTCCAACCAAAACTTGCACTTTGAGAACTTAGCATACAGCTGATGCTGGCTCAAAATAGTCAATACGATCCTCAGGTGCCCCCTGTGCTCCTCCTCACTCCGCGAATAAATCAGAATGTCGTCGATAAACACTATCACAAACTTGTCCAGGTACTCCCTGAACACCCAGTGCATCAGATCCATAAAGGCTGCAGGGGCATTGGTCAACCCGAAAGACATAACTAAGAACTCAAAATGCCCGTACCTCGTCTTGAAGGCCGTCTTCGGTACATCCTTTTCCTTCACCTTCAACTGATGATAGTCGGACCTCAGGTCAATCTTAGAAAACACTCAGGCACCCTGTAACTGATCAAACAAATTGTCAATCCTTGGCAATGGATACCTGTTCTTCACCGTCAACTTATTCAGCTCCCGATAGTCAATACACATACGTAGAGATCCGTTCTTCTTCTTGACGAATAGAACTGGTGCTCCCCAAGGTGAAAAACTAGGGCGTATAAAGCCCTTATCCGTCAGTTCCTCCAACTGAGCCTTCAGTTCTTTAAGTTCGATAGGTGCTAACCTGTACGGGTTCTTGCACACCGGCTCGGCACCTGGAAAACATCTATCTCTAATTCGATCTCCCTGTCAGGGGGCAACCCTGGCAAATCATCACGAAACACCTCCAGAAACTCCTGCACAACAAGAATATCCTGTATCCGAGTATCACCCTGTGACTGCGCATCCCCGACACTTGCCAAAAACCCCTGGCAACCCTTGCCCAACAACCGTGGAGCCTGATGAGAAAAGATAGCAGAAATCCTAGCAAAACTTTTACCTGCTTTAAATGTGTAGCGTTCCCTGCCCAGGGGCCGGAAATGAACCTTTCTGGTTCTGCAGTCAATCTCTGCATGATGTCTGAACAGTTAGTACATTCCCAAGATCACCTCATAACTGCTCATATGGAGTATGACTAGCTCGGCATATAGCTGCTTCCTCCCCACTGTCACAGTATTGCCCCACACCACCTGTTCTTAATACAAATGCTCCCCTGATGGCAAAGTCACATCATAGTGTCGCTCGGCGGGACTGAATTCCAAGTTGGCCTTAACAACAAACCTCGTCGACATAAACGAGTGCGTAGCGCCCGTATCAATCAAAGTATAAGCTGCGACAGTAGAAACAAAAATGTTACCTGCAATCACTGATGGCTGGGCAGCATCATCTTGCTCAAAAAGGACAAATACCCTTGGTGTAACTCTGGCTGACGCCTTTCTCGCAGCTGGCCATCTGCTGGTAAAGTGTCCCACCTCATTGCAGTTGAAGCAGCGGTTCTGACGCGGCTTCTGACACTCTCTGGACATGTAGCCCACCTCGCCACAGTTATAACACCGCACGGGGCCCGTTCTGCACTCGCCCGGGTGGCTCGTCTAACACTTCGGGCACACTGGAAACTATCCCTACCCCTGCGGCCTCTTAGTGCTCCCCTGGCTGCTGCAACCGTCACTAGGTCTCTTCAGGCCTTTCTGCACGGACACCTCCCAGCTCGACTGTGGCAGTGACTCTCTCAATGAGCTCCGAGAATCCTCCTTGGGTACCTCCCGATAACTAGGAAGCTTCGCCTGAGCCTCCTCAATGTCAAGGGCCTTCGCTACCACCTCCTCATACGGCATGCCTCGGGTCCCCGCAATCCGCATGCCCATATAGATATCCGGCTTCAGGCCCTGCACAAACTAATGTACCTTATTCTCATCGAGACTCACCAAATGCCCTACAAACCGCGACAAGGCCTCAAACTGTCGTACATACTCGGCCACAGTGCCGGTTTGCCTCAACTGCACAAACTCCACCATCTTCTGTGTCCTGACAGAATGGCTAAAATACTTACCTAAAAACACCGACCTGAACTCCTCCCAGGTCATGGTCTCCAGATCTCTCGTGGCCACTACCGTATCCCACCAATGGCTCGCATCCTTGGCCAGATAGAATATAGCACTAGAAACCCTGTTTTGCTCCTCTACCTTGGCAAAACTCATCATTCTTTCCATGCTCCGTATCCACTCCTCAGCACTTAGAGTATCCGGAGATGACCCGTCAAAAGTTGGGGGTCTAAGTCTATGCAGCTTGTCACCTCCTCTGTCAGACGAACCTTGTGCGCTAGACTGACCCTGGTCGTCCCTACTCATAAATCTCTCCAACTACTGAGACTGACAGTGTACTAACTCGGTAAGCTGCCGGAAGGTATCATCCATGTCGCCCAAAGCTCTAGGAGGCGCCTCTCGTCGTGGTCGCCCTCTACCTCTACCTCTCGCCTCTCCTCACATTTTCTACCTTTAACATATACAAAGCACACATTAGTACTACAATAAATTCAAATATAAACACTTACAGTTGGTGGAGTGTTCCCGTACAGCAGCTGGCGGTGTTAGTAATCCTCTGAATGACGTCGACCCCGTGGCATTGATACCATATCCGTAACACCCCGAGAACCCCACACGTTCCCCGTGAGCTACAGTACATCCACACACTATAACACACTAAAACTTGACACAACTCACGTCCCAACCCCGCGCGCACCATCACGGTACCCTGCGCGCGCCAACTCAACATCACCACGTCACGCGCACGGTTACAGCGCCGCGTGCCCCACACGCCCTGCCTCCGTACCGCACGTCCGCACGCACGCTCTCACCTGGCACCGGACGACCTATGAGCACCCGTAGGGCCGCATGCCCCGCGCACTTACGATCACGCTGCACTTTCACGCTCATCCACACTCCTCAAGTACTCACTGTACACATCCCAACTTATTCCATATCCTCTCGACTTCCAACCTCTCTCCCAAAATTTCTGCATAGTAACCCCTAAAACCTGTCTATCCCAGAATTTAAACCCTACACACAGTTCACCAAAACTAACAGTATTTATCTATCCACCATCCAGAGAAATCATCGTAACCAAATCAGAGTATGAATACTACGAAAATCCATCAAATGCAAATGAAGAAAATTCACAGTATAGCACAATACCATACTCTAACATATAAAAAGACATATGCGAGCTCAAAACACTACAAGCACCTTATACAATCCTGTACAACCGACATCTATACAAACTCGTTTATCTACATAAATACCTGACACAAAGTAACAAGCCAACGAATCTCATCATCACCTACCACCACCACGGGTCGGGTCGCCCTAAAAAATTCTGCCATCTGGTGCTCGGTCGCACGCCGCCAACCTTCCTATGTCTCAGTACTAGGCTCTCGAGGCTCACCTGCAAGGTCATCAGCTTCTACACCATAGAACACACATCATAAGCCTAACGGTCAGTAAGTAGTACAATGTGAAAGTAAAAGCCGTCAATGCAACCCTATCACATACAGTCTGTACACTCACACTCATGTTGTCACATCCGTGACGCGTAGTGTAGCCGCACCAGGGTAAGGAGGAACCTACCGCCACTCTACACCCTGACACGTCGCCACCGTCCCGGACTCCCCAGCAACGAGGCCCTCAAGCTACACATGCGCATCACCACACAGCAACCACATTAGGGTGAGGATGTACCTCACGCCACACTACATCCTGACACGTTGCCCCCGTCCCAGCCTCCCCAGCACTGGGCCATAGTTGCCACACACACACGTTTCGCGACAGCCCAGCCAGCTCACTCCTCGAGCAGAATCCGCGACTGGTGTTTCACTGGCCCATATACTAGTACGATCTGCACTACCACTGCCCCTCACCCTCACCGTCAACACATTTACGCAGCGTGACGGCCCAACCGGCCCACTTCTCGAGCAAAATTCGTGCTTGGTGAAGCACCGGCCTGCACACTACCAGGATCTGCGGTACCACCGCCACGCGTTTTGTCACCTAGTAAAAATATGCTCAAAACCATTTTCGTTCCCGTTTTAAAAAATGATGCATGTCATAAAAAATGCACGCACACTACAATCAACAACACAAAATCCTAAAGTTCTACGGTGTAGGCCCACTTGGGCAAAACACATACATGCACTACTTACCTAGCGTCCTACGCTCACTCGACGCACAGCTTCGCCAAAAATGCCTCAACCTAAACTACAAACAATCACTTATAAATCTTTGCTTCAAAATTCACCAAATAAATTAAAAATAAAATTACTTAACTAAACCATGATATTCCAACTAAAATGGGTCGCCAATGTGGTTTGGTCGAAAACTAACCTAAGGTTCAGACACGAATAACTTTTGTGTCCGTCAACGAAATCGAACGATTCAAGTGGCTAAACGTCCCCTTAGGAACCTAGTTTGACACACTAAGATGGATTTTAAAATGGTAAACCATAGCTAGGTTGGAAAATCTTGAAACCAAATCTGCCTCTTTTTATCAAATTTCACATTTTTTTTTGTTCAACCAAAAATCATTCAAACTAGTCTTACGCATCAAAAATGACCATACCACTATCACAAGTCACAACCCTACGAAAAATGCTCACTAATTTGAATCGAACCAAAATCTGACATAAACTTCCGACGCGCATAACTTTTGCATCGGATATTGAAATAGAACGATTGCAGCGGCCATACGTTTCTCTAATAACCTAGTTTAACCCACAAAAATAGAATTGGAAACGATCAACTGAA